>CM062807.1:1216331484-1217021132 GCA_031772625.1 Pinus tabuliformis | reverse complement strand
TGTTTCCACATCGAAATCACCTATTTCTCCAGATCTCCAAAAGGTCTTGGATGATCATTCGAAGGTATTTGAGACTCCCAAAGGTCTCCAACCTATTCGTGATCAAGATCATGCTATTCATTTGATTACAGAAAGTGTTCCTCCAAACATCAGGCCGTGCAGATAACCTTATGCCCAAAAGAGTGAAATTGAACATATGGTTGCAGAACTCCTAGAGGCTAGTATAATTCACCTAGTCAAAGTTCTTTCTCTGCTCCAATAGTAGTGGTGCACAAGAAGGATGGATCATTGCACATGTGTCCTGATTATAGGCAGCTCAACAAGCTCATATTAAAGAAAATTTCCCATTCCTGGCATTGATGAATTATTGGATGAATTGCATGGATCAATTTACTTCACCAAGTTGGATCTTCATTCAGGATATCATCAAATCAGAATGAAGATTGAAGACATTCCAAAACAGCATTTAGAACTCACAAGGGTCATTATGAATTTTTTGTCATGCCTTTTGGCCTTACCAATGCACCTTCTACATTTCAAGGTTTGATGAATTCCATTTTCAAACCCTTCCTTAGAAAATTTGTGTTAGTATTTTTTTGATGATATACTAATCTATAGCAAGTCTTGGAATGGTCATGTTGAACATGTTGACAGGGCTACAACTATTGAAGGAAAAACAATTATATGCAAAATGTTCCAAATTTTTCTTTGGAGTACAAGAGGTGGAATATTTGGGTCATATTGTATCTCATAAAGGTGTTTAGGTAGACCCTAGCAAAATTAAAGCCATTAATGAATGGAAAATCCCCACATCCATAAAGCATCTGCAAGGATTTCTCTGGTTGACAGGGTATTATCGCAAGTTTGCTAAGGATTATGGGAGAATAGCAGCACCTCTAACAACATTATTGAAGAAAGATGCATTTTCATGGACTCCAGAAGAAACAAAGGCCTTCGAACATCTTAAAGAGGCAATTTTCCAAGCACCGGTCTTAGCTACACCAGAGTTCAAAAAAATGTTTATTGTAGAATGTGATGCTTCAGGAAATGGATATGGTGCTATTTCAATTCAAGATGAAAGACCCATTGCTTTCGAAAGTCATCCAATCAAGGGAAAGTATTTACACAAAGCTATTTATGAGAAGGAAATGTTGGCAATGCTACAAGCACTTAAGAAATGGTGACCCTACCTAATGGGAAGACACTTCAAGGTAAAAATGGATCATGAGATCCTTAAATACTTTTTAGAACAAAGATTATCCTCTGGAGAAAAACAAAAAATGGGTCACAAGGATGTTGGGTTATGACTTTGAAATCATCTACAAAAAAGGGAAGCAAAATGTTGTGGCGGATGCCCTCTCAAGAAAGGATGAGGATGTGGAAGAATTTTTGTCCGCCATTTCTAGTATCCAACCAGATTAGATAAACAAAGCAAGGGAGGAATGGAAGAATGATGAAGAAGTGGGGGCACTTATTCGAAAATTACAACAATATTCCAATACATCTGATACATTTAGATGGAAAAATGATTCATTATGGTACAAAGATCGCTTATACCTCTATAAGAATTCCCAAATCAAACAAAATATTCTTATGGAATTGCACACTTCTCCCTTAGGAGGGCACTCAGGACTTTTGAAAACTTACCACAAGGTTAATAACGATTTTTTTTGGGTTGGCCTTAAATCGGATATTCAAAAGTTTGTGGTGAATGTTTGGTTTGCCAACAAAATAAAGTTGAAACAATTAAGACCCCAGGTCTATTACAACCTTTATCCATTCCAAGCCAATGTTGGGAGGAGGTTTCAATGGATTTTATCACAGGTTTACCCAAGTCTGAAGAAAAAGTGTCATCATGGTGGTAATTGACAGACTTACCAAGTATGCACATTTTTGTGCATTATCACATCCATTTAAAGCCAGTACAGTTGCTACTGAATTTATGGAAACAATTCAAAAGCTACATGGAAACCCAAAGATTATTGTAAGTGACAGAGATCCCATTTTCACTAGAAATTTTTGGACATAATTATTTTCTTGTCTTGGTACTTAGTTAGCTCATATCTCATCTTATCATCCTCAATATGATGGGAAAACTGAGATAGTAAACAAATGTTTGGAAGGATATCTTCGTTGCTTTGTATCTGATAAACAGACACAATGGGTCAAATGGTTGCCTCTGGCTAAATGGTGGTATAACACTTCCTTCCATACTGCAGCAAAAATGACCCCATTTATGGCACTTTATGGATATCAGCCACCATCCATCACATCATATTTGAGAGAAAATTCTAAGGTTCAAGCAGTGGAACATCACATCGAGTATCAACAACAAGTACTCCAACCCTTAAAGGATAACCTTGTGTTGGCACAGAATAAAATGAAACAACATGCAGATCAACATCACAACGAAAGAAGTTTTGATGTAGGTGACTAGGTATTCCTACAGCTACAACCATATAAACAAATGTTGCTCAAGAAAGCTAAGAAGGATAATAAATTATCACCAAAGTATTATGGTCTGTACAAGGTGTTGCAAAAGATTGGTACTATGGCATACAAATTGGATCTTCCTTCAGCTTCTTGAGTACACCCAGTTTTCCATGTTTCATGTTTAAAGAAGGTTATAGGCGACAAGCTCCCAGTTCAAACAATATTGCTAGAACTTGACGAGGAAGGAAAAATTATATTGGAACTAGAAGCAGCTATAGAAACAAGAACTCGGTAGGGACAAAATCAATCAATTTCGGAGTATCTCATTAAGTGGAAGAACTTATCCGATGAAGATTCCACGTGGGAGGATGAGAATGTTATACAGAAGCATCCAGAATTACTCAAGCATTGAGGACAACACTTTCTTGAAGGATAGGGGCATGTTGGGTCACTATAATACTAGTGATTCCCCCATTACTATTGCAGTTTTATCCCTTATTAATATTGTTGTGCCCCTATTGTCCCCATATTGTTATTATTGTGCCCCATAGAGTCCCTCTATTGTTCCTTTTGTGCCTTTATATTATTATTGTTATGTCGGCTTGGTTATACTGTGAACCCTTAGACTCCTATATATAGAAAGGAGGTTTTTTCATTTGAATCGTCCAAGAATTGTTCATTTGTGTAATGTAAAGGAGGTTGCCGCCTCAAAGAGGCTAAATTCTAATGCGTTGATCTATCTTTTCTATGTTTTTGTGAGCTGGTTTCATAACAAAGGGACTAGGGTTTTAGGGTATTCCTTTTGGGATGAAGGAATAAAACAAATATTTCATTAAATATGGAATTAAATAGTGGATTTAGAATTTCAAAATAACAAAAAAGCTCAATTATAGTGAGGTCCTTGTAATAAAGTTTTCGAATTTTAATGGAATATGTTATAAGGGATATGGAGGGATATGTAAGATGGGTAGGGTTTTGAGAATAGGTAAAAGGAGATATGGTAAGGATAGAAATGGTTTTAGGATTGAGTGATGGGAGGTATAGAAAGAATTATGGTTTTAAGGCATAAGTAGAGGAAATTCTAGGGTTTCACATTTAGCATAGCAAATTATCCTCAAATTCATTTATTGAAAGCCAAGGATGAAGTTCAAAGGCAACACTTACTTGTTTGAGGGTTAAATAAGACAAATTTGGTTTTTTTTTTACGTGGCAGGAGGTCATTTGGCCCTTGCTAGCCCTACGTGTAGTGCCTCCAATAGGTGCGCAACGCCCTTCTCTACACGCAACGCCATTATTTTTTTCACTTAGAAAACTGGCCTATGTGCAATGCTCTGTCCCTACGCGCAACGCCACTTCTCCTTGGCCCAAAACTCACTCAACTTCTCCTCTTTTATTCACCTTTTGACTCCTTCTTTTCCAAATGAGAATGATGAGTTTGAAAATGAAATGTGACACCTTATATAGGAGTAGATTTTGATTTTTCATTAGAAAAACCCACTTTCTAATGTTTCTTGACCTTTTTCAAATCTATGTTTTAATGCCTTTTCTTCATTGTTCCTTTTCAGGTGGATGATGCTCAATTTGCATTGATTTTTGCAATGGTTCATTGTCTTGTAACAAGTAGTGATTCCTTGGTGTAGTCAGGATCATTTATTACATAAAGTGACTTAAATTACATAAAAATATAAATTAACTCAAATTACTCTGTTTTCACCTCAAAAACATGTTTTTGAGGTGAAAATTACATTAGTTAAAAAGATAATTGTATAGTGACTATGACTTACTAACAATCATTCTTGATTTATTTATCATCCTCATCTCCTTGCTGCCCTTTACTTACACCTTTAAATCATGCCTTTTACCTTGGAAATGAAACCCTAAGACCTAATGAAAACATGTTTGCATTTTGACCATGAAACCATGATTGAATACAACCTAAAGATGGGTCAGCAAGTGTACTTTATGAGGGAGAAATTAGATTTTCTGAGGAGAAGACAACCATCAGTGGATCATCTCTTTTCCCATGTATTTTGAGTTTTTGTTAAATATACGAAATAAAAAGAACAAAGCGTCGAGCGATGGAATCAGACTTGAAAGGGTTCGTTAATGCAAATATATATTGTTTCAAGTCCAATATGAGTGGGATTTCATATTTTAATGTATTTTTAATATAAAAGGGAAATCATGATACAAGTAGGATTTCAGGTGGGCCAAAGGTGGTAAGTGGTTTGGGTCGGGCTCTGCCTAATCCCATACATTGGCTACCATGTGTCTAGGCTAAAGAGAGAGAAAACCACCCTTATTGTGTAGTTAACCCCCGTACAAAAGAGCTGCTCGAAATGAACCACAGCTGTTGGATCTAGATCTCCCAAATCAATGGTGGAGATTTGATGTTGATATACAGGTAGACATGATAGGAGTTATAAGGTGGAATCGATAACATTTTAAATCCGATAAATGAAAGTTTGGCGATTTTTCATAGTTTTTAATGTATTTCTCTGTGAACACAAAGAATGATGTTTCCAAGGATTTCAAAGGCCCAATGACCCATTTTGTTATAGAACATGTGGCCACCATCCCTAAAAGCGTTTATAAATGATTGCAAATGCTCAAAGGGGGATCTGAGTGGATAGAGGTGGGAAGCCAAAGAGCCTGAGAAGGAGAAACGAATAGACAATACCAATTGGCTTTAAAGCCACAAACTGACAAAAACAAAGGCAAGTAGTGATGAGACAGAGCAAATACAGAGACAGAGAGTGATAGAGAGAGTCTTTATACTCAGGCTTAAGGGGTTCAAGAAAACTCTTGCTATTGTATCTATTGTGTGTTGAGACTCAAATTGATCTCATGCTTTTGTAAAACTTTGTTTTGAAGACATAATAGAGAGGTCACCACTCAAGGCTAGACTAGGAGACATAGCCTAGGAGTGTTGGGTGAACTCCTTATTAAACTTTATGTGTGTTGTCTATTATGTTCTTTAATTTCTCCATTGTCTATTTATTTGCAATCTTATCATCCATTGCACAAAGTAACATAGGCATACCCATGCACATGAGTATGTAATACCTTAATAATTGTCTAAGATCTCATTATCAGATCACAGAGAGAAGGATAGCTTGTGAGCTGATTCTTTTTGTCATCTGAACATATTTCCAGTTGTATGATAATACAGAGATTGGCGTTTTAGGTTGAGGCTTTCCCAGGGTTATTCATTTGTGTTCATGTGTGATTGATTTCTCATTCTTAGTTATATGTGTTCTATTTGATCTTGCTCATATTCAATTAAGCTTCCGCAAAGTTGTTGTAGAAGTAGATCTTGTATTTTGCTTTAGTGTATTACATAATCTGTTGATCTACAGTGGGAATTTCTACAATAAATAGTAACCATGTGCAGTAATAACAGAATAAACCTTTACACATAAGAAACATACATGAACACCAAGATTTAAGGTGGAAACCCAATGCGAGACGAAAACCACCTGCTGCTGTCTTCTTTTAATATAAGGAAAACCTTTTTACAATCTTGTACTAGTGCAAACTCATACCAATATGTAGGCACACACCTGTAGAAGGCTACAACCTTCTCTCATTCTCTAGCTTCTACTAGAAGGGAGCTACAACCCCCTAGCTCTTGTACTAGCCGATCTGTTTTCTAGTACATAGGCGCCAGCCTACAGAAGGCTCCATCCTTCACTCATCTTCTAGCTACTACTTGAAGGGAGCTCCAACCCCCTGGATCTTGTACTGACTGATATGTTTACTTGTATGTAGGCGCTGGCCTACATAAGGCTAGGACCTTCTCTTTTCCTCTAAGGACCATGTTTCATAAATTTTCAGACTGGATACTCCTAGAATACAACACTAGAATCAGAAGGCCTTGTTTCATCAAATTTTCATACTGGACCCATCAGTAACATTGATGCTCAAAATCAATCACCATTGCTATACAACCAATCAATGAAAATATGTTATCACTAAAGAAAATCACAATCAATCAATTTGAACGTTGAAAACACTAGAACACAGTCACCATGACACAAAGCAGAACCCAGAACTCTACATCAACAACCATAACCAACTACAACTTCAAATATCATATTTCATAATATATATGCTACTTTGATGTGCTGAACCACCGTGTATATGCACTTTTACCAAAGCGAACTGGTGTACAGATCTGAAAATGCTAACTTAAAACATCACAACTATTCCAAACTTCAGTCATACCCAGATCAAATATTTACAGTGTAACTCACATGTTAACATTCAGATCTAGTCTATCCATGATCAAACCATATAATAATAATTAATTTTAGATCTCATGATCCTGATCCATCATTAGATCTCATCTCCCAGCAACTGTTAGGGTTCATCCTTAGTTCAGATCATGAAAAGAACCAGAAACCCATAACATGCATATTTTCTTTTGATATCACTCTTTATAAGATATTCATTACTTGCACACCTGGCCTAATGATCTTATGCTCCTTTATAGTTTTAGGCATTTCTCAATAACTTGGACCAAAACCACTTAGGACCAATACCTTTTACCAAATACCTCGGACCAATACCTCGGACCAAATCCCTTGGGCCAAATACCTTGGACCAATACCTTGGACCAAAACCTTGCATTTCCATCTCACACGCAATTTTCCTTCTGTGAAAGTGTGTATACATATACTCTCTTTTTTTTCTGTTAACCTGCATGTATATGCTTCTTGGACAAAGTGAACCAGTGTATACTTGTTAAACTACTCTCTTTCTTCAATCTCTGGAGTTTGATCTGTAATCCTTTGTTGTTAACCTACTGCATTGTGAACTATCATATGTGTGAGTTTCCATCGAGGACAAAACCTGTATCATAATGCCAACATCAGTGTATAGTGGTCGTGTACGCCACAACATGCAAAAGGCTTATTCATATGAATAACCTTATTTTTCTTGGGTTAGTCGCCCTGTTTCTGGTTGTTGGTGTTCAGTTGATTCCCCTAGACTTCACTATGCTGGTTACCCTTGTTACCCTTCCCCTTATTCTTTTTCTTCGAATTTTGGGGATTGGTATCACTCTACTATGCAAACATCTAGCCCTGAGGGGGTGGTGACTATTGGGGCTGAGGATGCATGGGAAGCTGCGATACTAATGCTTGAGGGGTTGGAGCAGCAATCTATGCATAAGAAGGAGCAACATTTTGGTAGACAGGTTGGGGACCTAGAAACATGTTGCTAGCAAGAGGGGCATAAATGCTAGAGGAACTGGTGCCCCCCTACGGGTATCCATAACCATGATGAGTGTATGGTGAAGAGTGTGAAATGGATCCAATGATACCATCAACAGTGTGAAATGCCCCCAGTGCATTAGCACTACCAAGACGAGGGAGGTCTGGAATAACGGTATAGACATAACCTAATTGATCATAGATTAGATCATACCTCAAAGAAGTTTGGAGAGCTTGTTCCTCGGTCTGAGGAAAAATGGAATGCGACATATTTCCCGATGACGGGTAAAAGGGTCTTGAGAAACCAATATAGATAAAAAAGTTCTTCTAAAGGTGGGGCACAACATCTGCTCCTCCTTCAATGCCACTCTTGAACATGATCAAAAAGGCAAGTAGCAGAGGATTAATGAAATGTGGCCAAAAGCTTAGTACCAGTGTCATACCAGATATGTAACTGGAAATAGGACAAGAACACTTTAGCAAGCATTGTGAAAATGGAATGAGAGGCAGAGGGCTAGTCTACATACCATTTTATAGCGTCTCCAGTGATCGTGTGTTGGAAGAGCCGGAGAAGAATGGAGTCATCGGTTATTGAGTTGTATGAACACGACATATGGAAGGATCAGACATGGTTTGTAGGATCCTATCTAGGAATACCCTCAAAATTTTGGATGTATGAGGGAGGCTTAGTCAGCGCGAAGGGCCAACCAGCATTGTGGTTTATGGGTTTATGGTGTCATTTATCAACTGGTTAAAATCTAGTAGACTTAACCAAACCAACAAAAAGGAGCATGGGAGCTGCCAGAACAATTCCTGAGACTGTTTCGCCTGATGTGACCACCATTATATTAACAGAGCTGCCACCAGATTAGGGTCGTGCACCAGTTGTGGGTCCAGACATGGTGGTGATATGTGGTGATGGAGGTTCGGAATCAGATGAGGAATCAAGAGAAGAGTGAATACGGGGACTTGGAGGGCTATGAACTCTAACTCGCTGTGGAGGAGTAATATGCCCAAACAGAAATTGAGGTTCAGGGACTAATAGTCTCAGTGACTCACATCTTGGTGGCAAAATGATGGAAGGACACATGAAACACAGAAATGGCGAAGGGAGATCAAGAATATATATTGTGTCTGTGATGTGGTGAGGTAAATTTATTATGTTAAGTCTTGTCTTGGCGGTGTAAACCAAGTGCCCTTCGCTTAAGGTGTGCCTGTGTGTGCAAGTGTATTAATTGATTAAGCCCAGATCGTGTTTGTACAAAAGAAAAAAGTTGGCTATAAAAAAACTGAAATAAATAACCGAAAATAAACAAAAAAACAATTAACTAAAACCCACCCAAACTGAGGTTGCAAACATTGTATTGGTAGGTGGTTAAACCAATGGAAAATACACTAAACATTCATGAGATATGAATGTCAGTGTGACTGGGATTAATTGACTCTAAGCTGCTAGAAAGTGGTGCCATAATAGAAAAAAACAAGAGGGGAAGATTGTTGCAAAAAGATAGGGAGATGGGTGAAACACCTACTAAAACTGATGGGATCCTAAGGGAATGACCAAACAAGTTTGAATATGAAACTATGGATTGTACCAACCTATCTTATCAGATCTAAAACAAAAGGTTACAAATCTAGAAAATGTGGCTGAAAGTTCTGCAAAAACTCAGACTTCTCACTCAGCTAAACTCCTCCTAGAAAGGTGAAAGTGTACTAGAATTGCTAAGGGAGGATAAATTTGACTTCGAGGAGTAAAACCAAATGGACCTGAGTGGGATAAGACAGAGGTCAGACACCCAACAAACATCTCTCAGCAAAACCCAGAAACAGATTTGAGAAAAACCCTAAAACCCAGAAATTGCAGGTTCTGGCCTGTTTTTTGATGAAATCACACATTTTGGGTAGAAATCTATGTTTTGGAGCTCAGATTGCACCTTTCAGGCTGAAAAATACGATTTCTACTCCGAGACTTATCATTTGCAAATTTCAGAAAAAAAGTGTTTCCTTTGGTGCGATTGGTTCCTGTGACTTGCGAGAATGACCAGAAATCTTACGGAAGTAAAAAATTTATCAGATCTAGGGTTAAAACATTAGGAAACATTAATAGAAGAGAAAAAACAAGAAACCCTAAGATGAAAACCAAAGGTCACCTAGGTTTTTGGATCTGAAGTATAAAACCAAGAGCAGTCGTCAATTTGTTAGTGTTTTCTTCTCAATGATGTATGAAAAGAACCCACTTAAGGTTGTGGATGACAAATGATATCAACAATAGAAATAACTGCTAAAAATTGTAGATCTGTAGCTATTGATAGAAACAAAACCTGCCAAATTCCTGATCTATGCTGATTTCATAGTTAGACAGTAAAATGAAGAGTAATAACCCCAAAACATCCAATGGAAACCATATTTGTAAGGAATGATTTTACTATAACACCTATGAAGGGAACAAATATATGTTACGAGTCCCCCTCTATGGGATGGGCTCTTGGCAATCCTCAAACGTTGTCAACTTCTGTAGAGTCTCCCTCCTCTATAATGCATAAACCCAACAAAAATATGGTGTGCGACAATGAAAATAATGAAAGTTACAACAATGAGTGCAACAATGAAATAATAAAAGTTACAATAGTGAGTGCAACAATGAAAATAATCAAAAGTGAATAATGAATGAAAAACCCTCCTATTTATAACAAAATATTGAGTTATACTCGAATAATGAGCAATAAAAAAATATTATCAATCCCATTCTTGGAATTACCACTTAAAATATTTTATTATATATGTTTGGGAGGGAAAAAGTATTTAAACTTTTATTTATAAATAAATAATAAATAAATAAATGATTTATAAATAAATAAATGATTTATTTAATATCTCAAGGAATTAGTTAAGGAATAATAAACAAATAATGATTTATTTAATTATTCCTAAGGGATTTATTCACACTTAACAAAGAATAATAATTAATTAATGATTAGTTAGTTATTCTTAGACAAAAATAAGATAAATAATGATTTATCTATTTATTTTTCATGATTGTGTCAATTTAACAAGGAATAATAATAAAACAATGGTTTAATTAGTTATTCCTAGAATAAAATCAAAAAATAGTGGTTTATTTAATTATTTTTCATGGGTTTAACTATAAATTACTTAATAAAGGTGGTTTATTAGGTAATTTCTCATAGTGAAAGCAATTTTACTGTGGTAAAATTGGCTTTACATGGTGTACTTCGATCTATCTAGTAAATTAGGCTAGATGATCAATTTTTTGGTCATAACAAAGAGCTCCTGCAACTCATCACTAGTCTACAAACTTACCATGCACTTGTGTTCAAGAGTATGGATGTTGTGGTGCTCTAACATGTTCTCCCATCTATTGGGATGCTCACTCAGGCAAAGACAAAGGCATAGGTCCATCTAGAGCTTGACTCATAGTTTAACGAGTTGATGCGCATAACCACCAACCCAAACTTGTCAGTCAGTGCAGACACCATTCACAGGTATGTTTCTAGTCTGGTCGCACTCAAGGAAATGATGCACATGCTATCAGATGAGTTGGACAGAGGAGCTCGAGAAGTGTACCCGTATTCTATGCAGGCAAGAGTTAGGTTCCAGAAATATGTCACCTTAGAGTACAAGGACACCATCGCGGACTACTGATGTTGGTATCAATTTGCTACTATCGACCACAAAGAGGATGTCAAAGAGTTTGTCTTCCAATAGTTATCCAAGTCATAGTGATATCTTATATGTCTTTCTCATGCCATTTTCTCTCACATGGGTACATGTGCATTGTAATGTAATGTCTTTTCAAGTGTAATTTGAAGTGTTGATAGTTGGATGTAATAGTCGTAGAGTAGATGAAGAGTCATGAGGGTAGATGAACATTCACAAAGGGGAATGTCAAGTGCCATCCCACCCTTTGCTATAAATAGTCCAGCATAACTCAATGTAGGGTCTTTTGGTCAACCAATATTCAAATAGGAGCATCTTATAGAAATCTTGGACATTATTTTAATGAAACTTGGCTTCTCCACTACGCAAAGCTAGTATATCTCTTTGGAGGAGTAGGCGGTTGTGGTTGTAACGTTTTTCTGTCGGAACTAATGGCTGGAAATGGATGTATTGTATGACTGGGACTTACACTTCTTAATATAAGAGAGCTAGAATGTTTCATGCACATGTTGTCTTGTATTCAACTATATTGAGTACTCTAAATGATATATGTATTTGTTTTCTTATGCAGGCATGTGTAGCTATTCTGTATATGTATGTATGAATGTTTCTGAAATGTGTTGTTGGTTTAACCATCACTTTGGATTGTTAGCTAACTTTCCTTCCATGTTGTGATGCATTTTTCTCATGTTTTCCCTTCTTAACTCCATGCTATCACAATTTTCCAAGGGGCACACTCACCTCAACCTCTGTGTGTTAGAACCGCTCATGCACCTTCCTTGACTTACTGCATATGTCACACGCTTGCTACCAACAGGGAAATATTACTTACCTATGTGTGAAACTGCGGTCAAGGCATTATGGTACGACCCATTGCTAGGACTCCTACACCAAATGGTCTAAGGTCTAATTGGAACATCTTACCTAGGAGATCCGCTAACATGTTGGGGGGTCCATAACCGTCAACAATGGTATATCCTTTCATCGACAAAAAAATCAACGTTTATTTCAAGAATATCCTTGGGTGCCCATTGTTTCACTAGATGTTTATACCTAAAGGGCACCTCGATATTATCTATTCTCTCATTATCATAAGAATATGACCCCTCTTTAGTGAGAAAAAATTCCATGCATCTATGGAATTCTCTTCTAATTGTTTCACCTCTAGTTGATCTTCGCTTGCTAGACGACATAGAAAATGTTTTGTTAGGGTCCAACCCTAATCCCCTTATTTATGTAATAGGGTTGATTCATAGTTACAGTTGGTTAAAGAGTCAATAAAGTTCATATTAATAAATGTAAGTGGTTGACCTGCATTTAAAGAAAGGAACCACAATTAGTTGCAAATGGGCCATGGTATTAGATATATGGTATTAAGAGAACCATGGTACTAACCCATGGTATTGCATGTACGAATCCTATATAAAGGATAGAGACTCCCCATTGAGGAGCGTCATGTCTTATCTTGTAATTGATCCCTACTCTATTGTAGGTTGCCCCCTCGAAGAGGCAAGTGAACATTGCTTTCATCTCTGAATAATAAAATGAATGTTGTTATTTTTCATTTTGTTATGTGTTATGGGTTGTCTTTCCTCATATATTTAGTATTCTGGCATCTTCTTGTAGGTCAAGAGCATAACAAGTGGTATCAGATCGCTTTCCAGGGCCATTGGCATATCCATTTTCAGCAGAAATGTTTTTTGGCTAGAGACATGTTCTGATGTATTTAAAGCATGGGATCTATCATTAAACACATAAACTTGTAGATTTGGGGAGGAATGCATGTAGGAAATATGATAGGTGGTCATGCTTTTTGGACTCCCTTATAACCCTTGTGGGTATCCCTTCGAGTAGTAGTGCATTAGATAGAACCACGCACAAAATATCTTCCACGTACCCTTTGGTTATATCAGAATACCCCTAGGCTCACCTGAAACCTCGCTTAGATAAATCGTCTGCCATCTTTCTGCTATGGTACATGGAGAACTACACTCGGGGAGATTACTCACATGTATGATAGTGTAGTCAGGTAGTATGGCTAGGGGTATGGTTGATCCTCCTTAGTTAGTGCCCTGAAAGATTTGGCTGAGTACTACTATTGGACCCTTATGTATATTGCGATCTATAGCACCTGACGCTCCTTGAGACCATATTTCCCTTGTCTCTCTAAAGATTTCCCATCATGTTCTTTGCCAAATCATATCTAGCAGTTGGGGTTTTGTCGCTGCCGCAACATTCTGATCCACCAGTTCAAGGTCTACTGCCACAGTACCAAGTCAGAGGCCCGCCCAGGATGCTTATAAGAGACTTAACCCATAAGAATTAGGACAACGAGCTGAGCACGATGGTACCATTCACTTGTCAGCTTCAATTTTTGGGTGATCCCAAATTTTTTCACAGTGATGACAAGTGACCTAGATCTGTGTATGGTAGAAACCAGAGCTCAAGCTATGGCCAATGAGAAGATGGAGACCATTGAAAAAAGGTTGGCAGAGTTAACGATGCAGATCTAGACATTACAAGACATCGTCACAAAGGGAAAGTTGGTGTTACAACCAGAGGCATATGCTTTTAATGAAGACCATGAAGGAGAATCTAGCCATCATCTTCACTTCTAGGGAAATCACCAACATTCCCACCCTCGACCTCCTAAGCTATACATGTACAAATTTGATTGCTCCAATCCGTCAATATGGGTAGCACAAATGGAACAATATTTCACTCTGATTCACATCGTAGATGATGAAACTAAACTATGTGTGGGATGCCTTTACTTGGACCAAGAAAGATGGCAATGGTGGCACTAGCATTATAAATGTTATCCAAGGATAGTTACTTGGTAGGTGTTCCCAAAATCCATTTGTGACCGCTTTGACCATGAATATAATTTTTTGGGTCTTCTTTCTAAGCTCAGAAAAATTGCAGAGTAAACAACTATATTACAGCCTTTGAAAAAGTGGCCTTCAACATAGAAGGTATGGGAGATGAATTCTACTTTGAATGTTTTATAAGTGGTCTCAAAGACACCATCGAAGCCCACGTCTATATGCACCACCCAGCCACATGGATCAAAGCTTGCACAAAGGCTATCAAAGTGGAACGTGCTTTAGCAGCCCAATTGCCTCGTCAAAATTTCATAGCCAAGGGACACCCCACCCAGGCTTAGGGCGCTACCCAAACACTTAAGGTTCAAAAGGTACCCTCCACAGAAATGATTGAAAGAAGACAACAAGGATTATGTTACTACTGTGATTACCAATACTCCTCGGGGCATAAATGCAAGGAACCCAAATTCTTCAAATTGATGCTACTAATCACAGTTCATCTGAGAAAGGCCCACACTTTGAGGGACCAGATGAGGAAGATGAGGACAACTAGTAGGACAATGAGCTCCCAAATACACCAGAAGAACCAATTATCTTGCTCCATGATTTGGCAAGAATTTCTTCTCCCCAAACTCTCTAAATCAAAGCTTTTATTAAACATCGCCCTATAGTAGTATTGATTTATAGTGGTAGCAAGCATAACTTTATCCATCAGAGAGTCATAGAAGTTGTGCATTGTTTTTTCAAAGCAGTCTCTAATTTCCAGGTCCATATTTTTGATGGGGGGACAATGAAAGGTGAAGTTCGTTGTGAAAATATCAAACTTTAGATGGGAGATTACCACCTAAAGACCCACATTTTTGCCATCAACATGGGTGGGTGTGACATTGTCTTGGGTGCTAAATGGATCCACACATTTGGTCCAATCACAATGGATTTCCAGGACTTATATATGAGGTTTAAGTAGAAGGACCACACACATACCCTCCGTGGACTCCAGGTAGGTACTCCTTCTATCATCAGCTCGCATCGGATGGAAAAGTTATTAAAAAAGGGCCACCATGGAGTTATCACCCAATTTAATGAAATCTAGGCCTTCAAGCCCATTACTCTTCATATTCATCCTTAGATGAAATAGGTCTTAAATAGTCACCTGTAGGTCTTTAACAAACCTCATGAGCTTCCACCCTCTAGAGGAAACATGATCATATCATCATTTTGGTCCTAGGGGCAAGACCACTGAATGTGCGCCCATATAGATACCCTTTCTCCAAAAATAATGAAATTGAAAAAATCATCAAGGAACTCCTGGAACCAAGTTTCATTCGTCCTAGCATAAGTCCTTATTCATATCCTGTGGTCATGGTGCTCAAGAAAGATGGGGAATGGCACATGTTTCTAGACTTCAGGGCCCTCAACAAGCTTGTGGTGAAAGATAAATTCCCCATCCTGGTTGTTGACGATTTTCCAGATGAACTAAATGGGGCTCAATTCTTTACTAAGCTACATCTTCTCTCAGGCTATCACCAAATACGCATGAAATAATTAGAAATTCTAAAGGCTACTTTTCGAACTCATGAAGGCCATTATGAGTTCCTGATCATGCCATTTGGTCTATGTAATGCCCCATCCACTTTCCAGAGCCTCATGAATCACCTACTCAAACCATATCTTAGAAACATTTTCCTTGTTTTCTTTGATGACATTCTCATCTACAACCTCACCTGGTAAAAACGTCTTCAGCATGTCGACCTACTCTTGCAACTGCTCTCGAAGAATAAATTATTTGTCAAATTTTCCAAGTGATATTTTGGCATGAAAGAAGTCTAGTATTTGGGCCACATTGTGGGGCGTGAAGGTGTCAAGGTGGATCCCAAAAAGATCTAGGCAATGCAGGATTGGCCCCAACCAAAGACCTTGAAGAGTTTGAGAGTATTCTTGGGTCTCACAAGATACTATCACAAAATTTGCCTAGAATTATGGTCACATTGCTAGACCCCTCACTCACCTTCTCAAGAAAAAATCATTCCTCTAGACTTATGAAGCACAAAAGGTGCTTACAGCTCTCAAATAGGCCATGTGTTCCACTCCCGTGTTGGCACTACCTGAATTCACCAAGCCTTTTGTGATTGAATGTGATGCTTCAGGTATGGGTATTGGGGTTGTCTTAATGCAGGAAGGTTGAACCTTGTCCTTCACCAGCCAACAAGTAAGTGGGAAACATCTAGGACAATCTACCTATGAGAAAGAGATGATGGCCATCTTACATGTAGTGGATACTTGGCGACCACACTTATTGGGGCGATGTTTCCAAATATGCACAGACCATCAAAGCCTTAAATATTTTTTGGAGAAACGACTATCCCCGCCACAAAAAAATAAATGGCTAGCCAAAGTGCTAGGATATGATTATGAGATAATTTACAAGAAAGGGCACGAAAATGTCGTAGCAGATGCTTTATCATGCCAATTTGAGGAGGAAAAAACCCTGCTAGAAATCTCTCTTCCCATTCCAGATTAGATTGAAGAAGCTGGCAAGGAATGGTTTTCACATCCTTCGCTCTCTCAACTCATTAATAACTTGCGAGAATATCCTAATTCCATAGCGGACTACTCTTGGAAGTATGAGATTCTTCACTACAAGGACAAAATAGTGATATCACCAACATCCACCCTCAAAACCTACATTTTGGAAGAGTTGCACTCATCTCCCACTACAGGCCATGCAGGCTTTCAGAAGACTTATGCTCACACTCATCATTCCTTCTTTTGGACAAGCATGAAAATGGACATTCTTATTGCTGTAGCTGAATATGATTTGTGTCAGCACCACAAACGAGAAATAGTTGAGGCCCCAGGCACTTTACAACCATTTCTCATCCCTACCTCAATTTGGATGGATGTTTCTATGGATTTCATTACTGGTCTTTCGAACTTAGGCAACATGTAAGTGATCATGGTGGTTGTGGATAGACTTTCTAGGTATGCTCATTTTTGTGCCCTACCCCACCCTTTTTCACCCACTCTGGTGGCTTAATCTTTCATGGACAAGATCTTCAAATTGCATGGCATGACCACGTCCATTGTGTCTGATCGTGACTCGATCTTGACCAGTAACTTTTGGAAGGAACTTTTCAAGCTACAAGGCACCCAAAAACAACTAAGTACTTCCTATCATTCCCAAACTGATGGTCAAACTGAAGCCATTAACAAATGTTTGGAGACCTACCTCAGGTGCTTCACTTTAGAAAAGCAACATCAATGGGTACAGTGCTTACCTTTAGCTGAATGGTGGTATAATACTAACTATCATGTCACCACCAAGATGACTCCCTATGAAGCAGTTTATGGTCAACTCGCCCCTTCACCTACTTCTTATATCCCAGAATGCTCTAAGGTGCAAGCAGTGGATGAACTCCTACAAAACCGTGCAACTATGATAGCCCATCTCAAAGATAATCTCCATCAAGCTCAGAATCATATGAAGAAACAAGTAGACCAACATTGTTCAGAGCACACATTCTAAGAAGGGGATCAGGTATTCTTGAGGCTACAACCATACAAGTAAACATCCCTCAAAGACAAGGGTTGTCAGAAATTATCTCCAAAATTCTACGAACCTTATCAAATACTGCAATGCATTGGCAAAGTAGCCTACAAGCTAGCCTTGCCACCCACTGCAGAAATCCACCCATCTTCCATGTATCAGTCAAGAAAGTGGTCAGGAACAATTCTAGAATTCAAACCAGTCTACCTGAACTGGAAAAAGAAGGATTAATCTAGATCCAACCTGAACAAGTCCTTGATAAGTGAGAACGACATATGCGCAACTGCACAATCAAGGAAGTCCTCATCAAGTGGAAAGACACCTCTCCAGAAGATGTGACCTGGGAACCAGCCACTATCCTTTATTAGTTTCCACAGCTTCAGCCTTAACAACAAGGTTGTTTTTATGGGGAAGGGAATATTACGGTCCAACCCTAACCCCCTTATTTATCTAATAGGGTCGAGTCATAGTAATATTTAGTTAAAAAGTCAATAAATACCACATTAATAATTGCAAGTGGTTGACCTGCTTTAAAAGAAAGGGACCACAGTTAGTTGCAAATGGGCCATGGTATTAGATATATGGTATTAAGAGAACCATGGTACTTGTCACACGGAATGAGTCGATCTTGCGGACAAGATTGACCTTCCTAGAATCTAACGATATCTAGTGACAAGCAAGCCAATCAAAAACTATCTTTCTCTAAATATGTAATATATAAACAAAGGAAAACAAGTGTTTTAGGCCTACCTTGGGTCCAATGCAAGTTTGTGGAAGCCTCGCTCCTTTGATCCAAATGAGCTCCCTTGTAGCGAATCTGCAAACGCAAACAAGCAAACAAATTAAATAGCACTTGAAAAGCCAATATAATAAAGCATACTTATCATGATGATCAAGGAATTCATGAAACAAATGACATAAGACAATTTGTTGAGAAAAATGAATTAGATTGTATTAATTCAAATAAAAGAAGAACTTTACAACTTGTGCCTTGATGTTGTATAAGCTCCTCCCAGGGTCCAACAAGAAGTCTCCTCTACTTTGACAAGTTTCACTCTCTTCCCAATGAAGCCAAAAGGTATGTGATCTCTCCTCTCAAGCTTAACTAGGAAGTCTCAATTCCACCAACATTTACCCTCAAAAATGTTCAACTTCTAACCTCCCTAGCAACCATCCCAATGCCTTAATTTATAGTGCAATGGAGAGAAGTTACTAGGTCCTCCATCAAAGGGATAAAGCCCTCCTTCTAAGGGATAGCTCCTCTCATCAAGGGATTAGCTCCTTCTCTTTTGGGATGCATGAACCACCTAAGAGTGAACAATCCACGTCAAAATTCCTTCTAGAATCATCTAGAATTAACCCAAAGTGAGTTTTTTAGAATAAACTTGCGCCTTTTTGACTTTCACAGGGGTTCGTACCCACTCCTTTAGTGACAAAGCGGGCAGGTCCGCAAGTATTGTGAACAGGGAGTGCGGGACCGCAGGCAATAGTGAGAGAAAGTGCAAAACCAGAGCTTTGTTGATTTTCAATGTCCTTCTCTTATTTTCAAAGCTTGACTTGAAGAGTTGAGGTCTGATACTTGCTTAGGAGGGTAGTACAAGTGATGATAGACGCATACTGATTGCAAATAGTCATGGTGATGATATTTTTGTGTAACAGATTGCCCCCTAAAGTGCGAAGTCTGTAGTAGGTGAGGATTTCATTTATCATTTAGGAAGAGTGAAGTACTTTATCATTTCGAGGATCATCTTGTGGAGAGCCTGGTTGGAACTTTTAAAAACATTCAATGCAATATATATATATATATATATATGAGATCATATCATCGCTGAGGTAGGCATTCCCATACTCAGATAAAAAATGACTAGAAAACTAACTACTGCTCTGATATAGGTATGATCTTGTAATACATCACAAGTATAGACACATGTAGACACAGTATGGATGCAGCCATCTGTTTATGAATAGTCCACAATATAATGAATACAAAATTCCTCGCAGCCTAGATGGTAGAAACTAGATCCAGGGTATTCATTTCTACTTCCCGAAATAGTACGATTCTAACCATGCAAATTAATGTGTTGAAGTCGAACATGGTAGAAACCACTTGATTACTAGTCAATGATGTAAACTGTTAACAAGTGTGAGAGAAACCACCAGTAATGTCAATGGCTCTCAAAGTACTCAGTACAATCCATGATATGTGAATAGATGTGTTGATGTCAAACATGTCACAGAATCCTTTGATCGAAGGTCAATGATGAAACCTATCGTCGAAGGCGAGAAACCTGCCATTGGGACATGTAGATCCCAAGGTACTGACGATTTCTAGATCATATTTCTAGATAATGAGCTGAAGTCGATAGAAAGTGATCCGTCATAGGCAAGCCTACAACACGAAATCATAGATCAAGTTTGAAGAAATTTAGTTGCAAGGACTGACTCAGGGATGGTCAAGATGGATGAAAAATACTTTTCAGATGAATGGCTTATTGGCACTGACCTCTTGAACACATAACGACACAAGAGATGGTTTGGTGACAATTGACCCAAAGTTAATACCCAAAAACTGGATGAAGACTTTCAATGTGGTTTGATGAACTGTTAGGCAAAGGATTTCCCAACCCAGGTGAATGAAAGTGTCGTGTTCAAGAGCGGTTACAAAGAATGACAAACAGGCTAATTTTTCTCTCTTTTCCCCCATAATTTCTAGCAAGTACCTCTTTATTTTTGACAAGCTTGAGGAGGATAACATTTGCTTGATTATAAGCTCATCCTTCGGATGAGTCCAAATTAGTTTAAATTCGAACCCTAAGAAGGAGTGGTCTATTCCTGTTTGTAATTGAACATTGTTGGAAATAATACTGAGAGGGGGGGGTGAATCAGTATTATCAGATCATTAAACTTTTTCAATGCTCAAAAACATATACGCTACTTCACTTAAGTGAACCCGCGTGTACACGCTACTGTGTCTAAAGCAACTAGCGTATACCCAGAAATCTTATGATTCAGTTAGCTTATCTTTAGTAAATGCATCAGAACATTATTAACCATATTAACAGTAAACAGGTGCAGTATAACAGAACAGATCATCACACAAAAGCCACACACATGAACACAAAGATATAAGGTGGAAACCCAATGTGGGTGAAAACCACCTGCTACAAGTCATCTCAATCTTCTTCTTAATAAGAAAATCCTTTTACAATATTTGTACTAGTGCAGTCTTATACAAGTACGGGAGCTACAACCCCCTTTGCTCTTGTACTAGTCGATCCATTTACTAGTACATAGGTTGCTACCTGCTACAATGCTCCAAAGATCTCCCTTCGCTTTTGTACTAGCTTAGATACTAGTACGTAGGTGCTTGCCTACAATCTTCTCTCCTCCAGGTACCACGTTTCATCAATTTTCAGACTGGATACACTGAAGCACAACATATAATTTGAAAGGCCACTTTTCATCCAATTTTCATACTGGACCCATAACTATCATTGAAGCTCAAAACAATCATCAAACTCTGAATCACTGAAACCCTGTTAACAACACCGTCACCAGAACAGAGAGCAGACACAGAACTCTGTAATAACCATCAGACCCATCTGCAACTTCAAATATCAAGCTTTACAATGTATACGCTACTTCGATGAATCAAACCCGCATGTATACGCGCTTTTGCCAAAGACAACCCGCGTACAGATCTAAAAATAATTTCTCATAACTTGCAGCTGTACCAGACATCAGTCATACTCATAACACTTATAGAACAATACATGCGTCAGTATGTAGATCTAGAATAAGCATCATAAAGATAGTTCATTTCAAACCATTTGATCCCGATCTCTCCTTAGATCTTGTTCTCAATCAGCCGGTGAGATCCCTCCTTAGCTCAAATCAAGCAATGCATCATCAACCCATAACCAAGATACTAGATCTCATACTTCTTCAGATATTCAAGACATTTCAGATACTATTGCCTAATGATTTCCTTCTCCTTATATAGCCTTAGGCCTTGTTCAATACCAAGAGCCAAAACCATAGAAATCTAATACCATCATCTTCAAAACTAGGGATCAACACGTCCGTCGAGACACCAAGGTCCAAAACCATAGGCACAACTTCCAAGGAATAACCGCCGTGGACCAAAGATAAATTTTCCACATACACGCACTTTTACTGAAGCCAACCAGCGTGTACACGCGACTTGGTATATAGCTAACCTCCGTATACGCGACTTGGTATATAGTGAACCTGCTTGTATACGCGACTTCGTATATAGTGAACCAACGTGTATATATTTTTCTTCATACTTGTAGACTGATCATCAATTCCTTGTTGCTACCCTTCTGCACTATGATTTGTTATCAGTGTGATTTGCCATCAAGGACAACACTTGTCTCATAATGCCAACAATCTCCCCCTTTGGACTTGATGGCAAAGCTGACTTGTTACACTTAGAACTATCATCTGATTCCTTTGAGCTGTCCCCCATCAGTCACATCTGATATCTCTTCTGAAGATTCATCCAGTTATACATAAGTGATATATTCTTCTATGAGAGGGTTTCCATCAAGTACAACACATGCATCATAATGCCAACAATCTCCCCCTTTGGACTTGATAGCAACAACACCAAATCACTCTCCCCCTTTGACATCAAGGGCAAAGGGTGGACCAAGATGTTCTCTTCCTTTGCTGAATATTTCGCTGTCCATACTCCCCCTGAGTATCTGTTAAAATCTCTTAATGATCTCCCCCTTTGTTTATGCCAAAGTGTGCCAATCTGTCAATGCTCCCCCTGAGTACATGCCGAGTCTTTGTACTGCTGAAGTGTGATGTTCATGCTCTTCCTGACTGTAGACAAGATCTGCAAAAGATGTTCTTCAAGAAGAACATGACTCTATACATCATAAAAGACCTTCCTATCACCAAAGACTCATACATTCATCCATCTCTCAACTAAGTTAGGATATACAAAAATTGACTCATCCACCCAACCAAGTGGGGATACATCAAAAGTTTACATATGACAACCAATCACATTGCATCAATCATCCCAGGCATAGTGGGGAAACCAAAATAGGCCGTTACATGACTTTGACACCATGAAAGAGATACCACAAAAGAGATATATGACATAGAGACGAAAGAACTAGACCAAGACTTATAAAAGTCACCAGCAGCATCTGATAATCACCATTCAGATCAGCAACCAAGAGATCCTTCTATTCTCCTTTCACCTTTGTTCCTCCTTAGATCAACACCAAATGTGAACTAGAACCAAAAGCTTTAAGATAATGCCAACAATGCATCATTGGAAGATTATCTGCTCCCCCTGAACCTGTGCCAGATGATCTCTGTTAGACCCATATCAGGCTTTCTACAACCAACTTCTGTCCCTGCTGATTTCCTTCAAAACTCCATATACGCGTCTGCATCCACATAAACAAGCATATATACGCGGATAGGTCTTATGAAACTCGCGTACAAGTATTTTCATATCAGCAACCTGTAAATGTCCTGCAGCAAGGTATGTCTGAACATAGATGTCAACTCCTCGTTTTAAACATCATCATGAAATCATTCACATTACATGTGAAACCACCATAGCCATTTCATCAACGTCAAGATCTACATGATCCAAGTATCATTACTTGGGAACATCTACATCAACCAACATATGTAAGTATAAACTTATCATCATATAGACACGAACTCATCATCATGTCTCCAACAAAGTGACTTTGAGGAGTCATCCATGTATCAGCACTATGTATCTTGAGCTCAAACTCTTTTGACAAAGCTTCTTGATATCATCATCAGCAACAATCCTTATCCACATGAGTGCCTGCATCATAACTGTATGATCTTTATGCATATGACAATAGCAGTATATAAGTGACTCATCATCAAGTGAGGAGGATGTGTATTCAAGCTTTGTACCTCTCCTTGTCCTTATGAAGATCACCATATATGCATCATTAAAGAATCAACCATAAATCTGATCTGAACATCTTCTATGTAACTTCAAGAATCATATGAGAGTTTATCATAGACAACTCACAACCACATCATAGCAAGATATATCATTTAGCCATATAAGAATCATCACATGGGATTATTAACCATAATGCCAACAATGAATTACTAAAGGCATATGTTCCCCCTCAACCAGTGCCATCTGTTAGATCTGATCATGCATATATCAGAAATAAGCATCAAAACATCATCATCCTCAAGTTAGGATCAAAACACTTCTAGACATCATACAAGTAACAAACCATTTCCACACATCCTCAGCAGACTGTAACCAATAGAGAAAATAATAGACTGAATCATATCAGATCCTTTTTCTGATCCTGTCCCCACTGCTTTTCCTCAGACTGACATATACGCAACTTTGCAGTGTCTAACTCGCGTATGTACGCGACTTCCCTTTAAGTAACTTGCGTATGAGATTCCGAACGCTGGAGTTTTACACTTTCAACTCCCCTTGAGTCTGATATGTCTGTGTTGTGCTGTGTCTCAGTACATTGTGCTGACTGTACTTCCTTCTTCCTCCATATCTTCAAGTGTGATGAGGTTTTCTCCTTTTGGTGTGATGTCCATCCTTTGTTCCTGCATTCCTTTGCTATATGTCCAAGCTTGTTACATGCATAACATCTTACATGTTTCATATTCCTCCTGTAGCAATCAGCAGCTTTGTGACCAAACATATTGCAAGCAAAGCAATATCCATTAAAGTACCTTGAGTGTGATGATCTTTCTGCATGATGGTCTTGAACCCTTCTTCTTCTACATCTAGCTGCAACATGTCCAAGATTATGACATACATAACATTCAACATTATTCATAGGAGGAGTAAACGATTTTCTTTGAGGAGTCTCTTTCCTTGATTGGTGATGGGGTTGACCTTTCATCTCCTTGTTGATCATTTTAGATTTCTCTTTAGAGTTCCTTGCCTCACCTTGTGAACTAGATTCACCTTGAACAGATTCATGAAAACCAAGACCAGTCTTGATAGCAGGTGACCTTTGACTACTAAAAATATCATCCAAGACTTTAGAACTATCTTGAAATCGTAAAAGCTTATCCTTTTCTTCTAGTTTACCTTTCAAGATATTTACCTCAACCTGGAGCTGTTCTTCCTTTTCAAGAGATTGCTTTTTCAAATCTTCTTCATCTTTCCTTTCTTCTTCCATTTGTTCCCTTAGTTTGAGAATTTCCTTTTCTTGTTCTTCATTCAGATCCTGCTGCATTTGACGAACTCGGAAGGCACATTCTAGTTGAGATTTTAAGCTGGTGGCTTTGTTTTCTTGTATTGCAATAGCTTGGAGTAGATCTATATTCTGCTTCTTTGATTCTTCAAGATCTCCTTTTAGTACGAGGATTGTAGCTTCAAGATTTTCATAGTAGTTGGATCTATCTTTGAGTTTCTTGATGGTTGTGCTTCTTTCGTTGACTTCTTTCCTTAATGATGTCACTTCATGCTGTAATTTTTGACATTGGTCTTCCTTGTCCTTGAGAAGCTTTCTTACCTTGTTTCCTTCTTCTAGTTTGGCCTTTAGTTTGGTAACTTCTTCTTTGAAAGCACATTCCCTTTTGTTCAATAGATCTTGTTGATCTTTAACTTTGTCTGCAAGCCTTCTAAATACTGCCTCTATTTGATACTTTTCTTGGTCACCCATAAAAGCATGTTCAGTAGTTTCACTATCACTTCCATCACTTTCACAAGGAAATATAGCAGGAACATCAGAGGATAACACATTCATACCTGGTAATGATTTTGAATCTGATTTTGAATCTGAAGAACTTCTTATACCTAATCCCCAATCGACTCTCCCACTATCATAGATCTTCTGAGATGTCTTCTTCTTCTTATGAGCTTTCTTCTTAAGCTTCTTTCCCATTGTTCCACGGATCTCCTTCAAGCGATCAAGCTTCTACCAAAGGACCTGCTCTGATACCAATCGTTGGAAATAATACTGAGAGGGGAGGGGTGAATCAGTATTATCAGATCATTAAACTTTTTCAATGCTCAAAAACATATACGCTACTTCAGTTAAGTGAACCCGTGTGTACACGCTGATGTGTCTAAAGAAACTAGCGTATACCCAGAAATCTTATGATTCAGTTAGCTTATCTTCAGTAAATGCATCAGAACATTATTAACCATATTAACAGTAAACAGGTGCAGTATAACAGAATAGATCATCACACAAAAGCCACACACATGAACACAAAGATATAAGGTGGAAACCCAATGTGGGTGAAAACCACCTGCTGCAAGTCATCTCAATCTTATTCTTAATAAGAAATTCCTTTTACAATATTTGTACTGGTGCAGTCTTATGCCAGTACGGGAGCTACAACCCCCTTTGCTCTTGTACTAGCCGATCCATTTACTAGTACACAGGCTGCTACCTGCTACAATGCTCCAAAGATCTCCCTTAGCTTTTGTACTAGCTTAGATACTAGTACGTAGGTGCTTGCCTACAATCTTCTCTCCTCCAGGTACCACGTTTCATCAATTTTCAAACTGGATACGCTGAAGCACAACACATAATCTGAAAGGCCACTTTTCAACCAATTTTCATACTGGACCGATAACTATCATTGAAGCTCAAAACAATCATCAAACTCTGAATCACTGAAACCCTATTAACAACACCATCACCAGAACACAGATCAGACACAGAACTCTGTAATAACCATCAGACCCATCTGCAACTTCAAATATCAAGCTTTACAATGTATACGCTACTTCGATGAATCAAAGCCGCGTGTATACGTGCTTTTGCCAAAGACAACCCGCATATAGATCTAAAAATAATTTCTCATAACTTGCAGCTGTGCCAGACATCAGTCATACTCATAACACTTATAGAACAATACATGCGTCAGTATGTAGATCTAGAATAAGCATCATAAAGATAGTTCATTTCAAACCATTTGATCCCGATCCCTCCTTAGATCTTGTTCTCAATCAGCCGGTGAGATCCCTCCTTAGCTCAAATCAAGCAATGCATCATCAACCCATAACCTGCATACTAGATCTCATACTTCTTCAGATATTCAAGACATTTCAGATACTATTGCCTAATGATTTCCTTCTCCTTATATAGCCTTAGGCCTTGTTCAATACCAAGAGCCAAAACCATAGAAATCTAATACCATCATCTTCAAAACTAGGGATCAAGACGTCCGTCGAGACACCAAGGTCCAAAACCATAGGCACAACTTCCAAGGAATAACCGCCGTGGACCAAAGATAAGTTTTCCACATACACGCGCTTTTACTGAAGCCAACCAACGTGTACACGCGACTTGGTATATAGCGAACCTGCGTATACGCGACTTGGTATATAGTGAACCTGCTTGTATACGCGACTTGGTATATAGTGAACCAGCGTGTATATATTTTTCTTCATACTTGTAGACTGATCATCAATTCCTTGCTGCTACCCTTCTGCACTATGATTTGTTATCAGTGTGATTTGCCATCAAGGACAACACTTGTCTCATAATGCCAACAAACATGTCCTTTACTGTTAAATTTTAATGAGCCCAATATAGGAGAAACTCGGCGTTTTTCATTTTTAGAGAGTCTGAAAAAACTTAAGAAGACTCCAGGGTTGACCTTTTTCATAAATTTGTGTCTCCCAAGCCCGAAAAAGTATAAAATAATACTTGAGAGAACCGCTTGATCATTATGAACAAGGAGTACTTTTCGTAATTAGTGCCTCTGATCCAAAAAAGTAAAAAAGCGATCAATGACATGTCGTTTTATACCCAATATCGAATTTGAAACGACAAAAATCCGGCAATCTTTTCATGTTTTTACGGTCAGGAAAAGAGTTGTAACTGGACTGTCTTTTTAGTTCCATTTTAACGAGCTTAAAAAGAAAAACTTAGCGATATTTTCATGTTTTAGGACTCAGAAAAGAGCTTAAAGGTGACTCTAAGGTTTTTTTCTCGTCGAAAATGACCAATTTCGCCTGAAAAATCCGTCATCCTGAACAAAAACTCAAACATTACTCATACCTATTTAAAATGGATAAAAATGCTGCAAAAGTTACCTTTCTAAAGTGAAACATAAACAAATTAACAATTCATTTATTCAAAAAACTTATAAAAAGGGCTTTCGTCAATTCATTTTTACCGTTTGAGATTTGGGTGAGAAAATAGAGCTTTTGGCCAGACAATTCCCATGAAGATTGCGGAAAATCTGTCCATCGGAATCGAGCATCGTCTCCTCCAGGTAATCCACATCATCCTACTCTTCAATTTTATCCATTTCAAATTGTTTTTTAGGGTTTCATTTCATCTTTTAGAGGATTTTTAGGCTAGAAACCCATGTGCGGGGGCCCGCATGCACAACACAGGTAACCTGCGGACCCCGACTTTTTCACAATGGGGAAAAAGTCAGCGGTCCGCACCTACCATGAAGGCAAGGTGCGGACCCACGCACTGTCTCTAACAAAGAGGGTGCGGTCCCCGCAGCAAGGGTTTTTAACCCTAAATTTCTCAAAATTCACCCAAACAATTCAATTTTTTGCATTCTAACTCGCCTTTTTGTTGGATGTAGAGTATACATCATGCTTGATTGGTGAGAATGGGAGTATGAGGACATAGATCTTGCTGCGTTAAATCACCAACCTTCGATCGATGCATTGAAGGCATGCGGCTTGTACAAATTCTGGGCCATACCTGGCATGAGAGCCCAGGTGGACTTCTTGCAGTGGCTGGTAGACAGGTGGAGCATACAGGACGAGTATTTCTTCATTGGTGGTCACTAGCTCAAAATGGAGCTGACAGACATATACTTTTTGACTAGTTTGCGTAAGAGGGGTGAAGACTTGACTCTATTTGGGACTAAGGCAGGTGGCCAGTTTGTCAATAGCCTCCGCCTAGAGTTATGTAACAACCAGACTAGAGACAAAGGGATAGACATCAAAACCATATCCCATCCTGAACTCATGGTAATCACGTTTACTATTACCAGGCTCTGTGGAAGCACCGCACTACATATAGCTACTAGATCCCAGACGAAGATGGCAGTTATTTGCTTTCGAGGCACCATCTTCAACTGGTGTGATGCTGCGTTGGCTAATGTAAAAGGCCAACTGACCAGAGCCAAGAATGGACAAATGAAGACCTTTGGATATGGTGCTTTAGTTGTGAGCTTTGGTCTGGAGAGGGTCCCAATGTTGTCCCGCAGCACCTCACTGTTGGAGCTGGACTTCCTCGAGAGCCCAAACTGATGTGATGGGTTGTAGTTATGGCCCGTCATCTTGATGAGGGGACAGAGGTCGTTCGATTCAAAGCTGAGTATTTCCATTGGTTGGAAAACCAGGTTTTTGCTATTCGGGACTTTCCTTATGCTGGGGTAGATTTTCACGGTGACCCAGACATGGCTCTTCCACCAGAAGAGCAATGGGATGACTCAGGTAAAATCATTTTCAACATTCTCCTAATTTAATTTTTTTTTGTTTTTATCTCGTCCCAAAACTGATAGCAAAAGTTTTAAATACAGATGTGGGTCCACAGTGACTAGCCGCTCTCCGGCCTTACGAGAGGAAACAACCAGCTGTAGCGGCACCTGCCCCACAGGACGAATCAGCAAAGACCTTGGCCGAATTGGAAAGCCATCTAGAGTGTTTGACAAGAGACATTCCAGAGACCAGCATAGATGACATTCCTCGTCGACTACAGCGCTATGTGATTGGGGTCCCAGGACCTCTCAGGAGGTTCCTCTGTAAGGTGGCCCGTACAGTGGTTTCTTATCGAGATCATCACCAGTGATAGGATGATCGCCTATTGTAGACACATATGAAATTTTTGCTTTTCGTATATCATTTTTGCCAATCATAAGGTGTTTTTCAACCTATGATCGAGGACGATGTATATTTTGACACACTACTATATTATATTATATCACTATTACCAGCTTATCTTGTAAAACGTGTTATGGAATGTTTTTTAAATTTATTTGTATGATTATTGCAAATGTCTACTTAACATTCAAGAAGCAATTGCATCTGCTAATGTATTTAAAGATCTTGGAATATGCTGATATTCAATATAATCAAATTCACGTTCCAAGAGACGCACTCTCAAAAATAATCTCAATAACACTGGATTTCTAACGGCATATACTTATTAAGCTGTAATACAACGAGTTTAGAATCTAACCTCACTATCAAACTACGAATCGCAAATGAAATAGATTCAGATAATAACTCAATCACTGCACTATACTCGACAATGTTGTTTGTTGTTTGACCGAGGCTTACCCCATGCATAGATACCAACTCGTCAGAGGGCGAATAGATAACCCAAGCTGTAGAAGAAATATTTCGTGTTTACGACAAGCACCATCAGCAAAACCAATGTATGTTTGGAGAGGCATCGACATCTGCAATATCAAGAGTAAAGCCAAGATAAGCAGGAATAATGACGAAAAACACTCTCTAAGTTAAGTACACTTTTTAAACTAAAACACACCAGCTAGAAAGAAAACTAACCTAACTAAAAAATCTCCACACCCATTTTTAAGCATAATACCTCTTCAGGTAAAGAACATTTATGGGTTTACCTAAATAGTCCCTGTCAAAGTCTACCAATTCATAGGCCCCTTTTACTATCTTTCGCTTGACAACATAGGGACCATGCCACATAGGAACGAATTTTCCAGCGCCTAATTTATTATTTTCTTGATCATACAATAAGACTATGTCTCCTTCCAAAAAACTTCGAGGGGTCACATTTCGATCATACTGAGCTTTAATACGTTTTGCATGAGTTTCGATCGCCAATGCAGCATCACGTTGATTCTCATCTAGTTGAGCCAAGTATAACAAAAAAATTTCCTCTTTGGAAGTGGCTGGAAGTAACTCAATGGCCATTTGCAATGATGGGATTTCGCATTCAATGGGTAACACAACTTCTAGACCATAAACTAGTTGGAAAGGAGTGAACCCTGTTGATGTTTTTACTGAGGTTCAATACGCCCAAAGTGCTGAAAATAGCATGTTATGCCAATTCGACCGATGAATCCCCATGATTCATCGGATCATGATGACTAGAACTTTGTTGATGGCTTCAACCAGACCATTAGCTTGTGGATAATAAGGAGTTGAACTATCGTGACACAAGCCAAGTTGGCCTGTAAGGCTAGTCATCATAACATTTCGAAAATGACGCCCATGATCAGTGATAATCGCTTATGGAACACAAAACCTAGCAATTATATGATTAAACACGAAAATCGTAGCTGTTTTGCCGTCTGTCTCAAATGTAGGCATCACCTCAGCCCACTTGGTAAAACAATCTACCGCAAGGATGATATATGCATGCCCCCCAGCCGAGTGAGGGTTACATGTAATAAAATCGATACCCCATTTTTCAAACGGACGGACGACAATTATAGGGTGGAGAGGAGCAGGTGGAGCACACATCTTTAGATCAAAAATTTGGTAGTTGTGGCATTTTCGGACCGTGTTAATACAATCTTTAAACAAGGATAGCCAGAAGTAGCCAGCGCACAATATCTTTTGGGCTGTGGCATACCCAGACATATGACCGCCACACGCTCCAGAGTGACAGTCATTTAGAACCCTTTCAGCTTCCTCATGAGTTAAACAACATTGAAAAATAGAGTCCGCCCCACGACGATAAAGAGTATCTCCAATAATTTTGAATTGTTGGGACTGGAATCATATTTTGCGATGTTCTGACCTTGATATTTCTGGCCGAAAGGATTGGGTCTAGAGATAAACGATGATATCCCCATACCATGGATCTAAAGTGCTGATTAGAAACAAGGATTCGTCAACAATTGGCTCCTCCGCCATAGTTTCTGTGTAAGCAAGTGGGAAGTCACACATTAACTCTACAAAAACTAAAGATTTCTTCGACTTAGACTTTTCAAATTCCAAGTCGAACTCCTGCAGGATTACAATCCATTTGGAGAACTTGCCCCCTAGCAATTGCTTGGTTAAAATATAGATCATAGGGTTGCAATCATAAACTACTGTAGTTTTATGTAGTAAAATGTAATGACGAAAACGTTGGATAGCTTGAACAGCTGCCAATGCCAATTTCTCCACATCTGAGTATTTTAGCTCAGTTGGATTTAAAGTTCGACTAAGGTAATATATCACATGTTTAGTACCGAATTCATCTTCCTGAACTAACACCATTCCAATGGTGGAATGGGAGGTGGCGAGATACAAGAAGTAGTCCTGGTTGTAGTTGGGAGGATGCAATAACGGTGCATGGGTCAACGCGTGTTTTAGTGCATCAAAAGATTTATCAGCTATCTCATCCCAAACGAATGGAGTATTCTGTTTCAACAACTGGGTAAAACCCTTTGTAATCTCGGCATAGTTAGGAATGAGTCGATGTAAAAAGTTTGTTTTCCCTTGCAAACTTTGGAGTTGGCGAAGACTCAGAGGAGGAGGCAGTTTGACAATAGCTTCAACCTTCGAGGGATCGACACGAATGCTGGCTTTCAAAACAAAAAACCCCAGAAACTGACCAGTTTCTATACAGAAAACACACTTGTGTGGATTCAACCTAATCCGATAATGCCTACACCTCATAAAGATTGCTCGTAAATGGATGAGATGATCAGCTCGATGTAATGAATAAGCAGGCAAATCATCGAGATAGGGTTGCACAATGTGCTTGATATCATGAAACGCATAAGAGATGGCCCAACATTCTTGAGCCCAAAAGGTAATTTTCAATAAGAAAATGTCCCCCATGGACAAATGAAAGCCGTTTTTGGTTGATCAGCAGGTAGAATATTGATTTGATTGTATCCGGAAAAACCATCCATGAAGGAGAATATTTCGTTGCTAGCACAATCATCAATGATTTGATCGATATAGGGAGTTGGGTAATTGTCTTTTGGACAGGCTCGATTAATATCCCTATAATAGATACATTTTCTTATTCTCCCTTTCTTTTTGTTAATAGGAGCAATATTCGATACCCAATCCGTTAACGGAATCGGATAAATGAAACCTGCTTTGAGTAATTTTTAACTTCTGCTTTTATAGCAACAACTTTTCTCGGGTGAATCTGACGCAAACATTGCTGGACGGGTTTAGCGTCTGGGTAAGTTTTGATTACATGAACAACAATTGCAGGGTCAATTCCTGGAATTTCCTCATATGACTAGGCAAACACGTCGTGGAATTCTTGAAATAGGGCCTTATATATTTGAATTTCATCTTCCGTACACGAGGCACCTATATGAATGTTTTCAACAATTCCAGGCTTAACTGAAATATCAATAGGAATAGTTCGAGAAATGTTTCCCAAATTTAACTCTGAATCAAGATTTTTCATTGGATTCTGAGGTTCCTTGACATATTCAGTCGTAAAAATTGAAGAAAAATCATTTTCAAAATGGTCACTCTCGGGTAAAAACAAAGATCTATGATGGAGATCTTCCCATGGTAAATCATCGACACATAGGATTTCACGAATTTGCTCATCAGTGTGAACAAGTTCGGAAAATGTTGTTGAATCCGCGTTTGATGTGAAAATTGATTCCTCATGGACCACATTCATTAAGTCACTTTTGGTTGAAGATGGGTCGCAAAACGACTGCACGACCTGATATGCCATTTCATATGGACTCAAAGGCATAACATCACCAAATGAGTCTATCTCAAATTTAGAAGGTACGATCCAAGGATCATCATAAATAATGGTGTCTGATGAAATCATATGAATGGCTGCAGTAGAAGACGATGCGTTGGTAGGAGGAAAAGGAAAAGTTCCTAGTAAACTGGCATCTTTAACTAGTCTTACTCCAACATCCTTATACGACATAGTCATTTTTCCAACATGCTGAATACTTTCAGAAGAGGTTGGGTCGGATGAAAAGTAAGTTAGCTGGTATATAGTTACTATCTTTCATTATGAGGGAACTTTATAAGCCGAAAGATCGATGAAACGACATCTGTCATAGCATAAGACCAACTACAACCCAAGAGAACGTTGTAATCTAGAGGGGCATCAACCACCTCCACATCTAGATTAATAGTTTTTCCTTCTACCCCTATAGGTAAATCCTGTAGAATGCCAAAAGGATGAAACCCACGGCCATCAAAGGCCTTTATAATCGTCGGGGATTGATTTAGTGAAGGAGAAACAAGCGATCTCCAACACTATATCGACATAATACATGTTGAGGCTCCCTCATCAATCACAGTCCTATAAATAGGTCTGTTTTTTACTAACACTGGGATCTGGAAAGCCATTTGATGAGGTAAGCGTGGTGTACTATTTTCTAGATCGAAAATTATAAGGTTTGAGTCCTGAACGTCAACAGCTCCTATGTCCAGTGCAACGTAAGCTACGTTGCACTGGACATGATTGCAGCACTTCCAAGGCTAACATTGCTGAAGGTGAAACAACTAAATCTTCAACAATGTTATAGTTCTGAGCCGCTCTTGCATGTGGATTGAAAGCTGACTTTCGAAGTATACCCTTGGCGGGCAGTTTGATTACTAAGTCTGAATTAGGTTTCTCGATCTGTAGCGGATCAGAACCGGGAGCTGAGGTTGATGGGTTAGAATGACAAGATTCTGCTTCCTTACAATCAATAGGACTTTTAATTCCATAATCATGCGATCGAGTTGCAATCCTAACATGGGACATCATCAGTATGGGTTCTTCATTAGCATTTGAGGAAGAACCTATCTTCTTACTGTCTTGACTTGGAAAAGGATCCTTCAAAATAGCAGGCATTTGGGAACCTTTGACAATTTTTGCAACCTCTGCCCGATGAGGGCAGTCTCTTGTAAAATGCTCTTCGTCACAAATGATACAATGATAACAAGGTTTGCGTTTCTCATCATTTGATTCCGCGTTTTCCGGTTTCTCTTTCGAATTTTTATCTATTTTATTTTTCTTCTTCCCTTTCTTCTTACCACCGGATTTTGATTTGGTTGTAGATGACTCTACAACATGAATATCGGCGGAAATTTCCATGGAAGAATCTCCTATCGGGAAATCTGGCAAGGTTATGATAGGAGAAGAATTCTTGGAAGACTTCTTACTTTTGGTATTAACCGTACCAACCATACCATTAGCGGCATGAGACCCTGAAGGAGTTGCAGCGATTTGATTTTGCTTAGGAAGATCAGGGATTTTCTCGTGTAACGTATCTGACTGAGTATAAACTAAGTCAAGATACTGTGCTTGAGCAATTACTTGCTCCTGAGTAATGACTCCAGCCTTAGCTACATCCTCAGTGATCTTTGGCAATAAATATTTTACAAACCATTCAGCTAAGATCTAATCCGGAATAAAAACCTTCACTGAACGTCGTCGACGTCTCCATTCATGAATGTGATCTGAAATGTAAGTGGACATTGAGTGCTTTAATGAAGTTAATAATTTCGTGCCATTGTCATATCTGACTGGAAACTGAAAATGAGATAAAAACGAAGTAGCTAACTGACTAAAGTTATAAAAAGTGGCTCGCGGTAACTCAATGTACCACTTGGCCGCAAGACCAATTAGAGTGCGCTGGAAAAGCCTCAAATAGATTGAATCATCTGAAATGGAATTAGATGCACACTAGAGGTGATAAGTCATCACATGGTTCGACGGGTCCTCTCCTGATTTGCCTTCAAACTTAGGAATATCACTAGGCAACTTATTCGGCATTGGCAGCCAAAACGGAAGATCGTTAATGGGATCGTTCGTTAGGCGTGACAAGTCAGGAAAGTCTGAAGTTGCGATAAATGGTAACTGACGATTAGGGTCCCTAAAACTCTGGGTCATGAGACCAGCCCCAAGAGGAGGATATCCAGGATAACTAGGAATTGGGATTGCATTTGGGATATTGTATCCTCCCGAAAAACGAGGATTAACAGGACCGTACTGGGGTTGTTGAGGTTGTTGATATGTATACCGAGGGTACGGTTGATACTGATAGACTGGCTGCTACACAGCAGGACCGAATTGGTATTGTCCCTGGTACGGTTGATAAGTAAATTGTGGTTGACTTGTGACAACCATACTTGAACCAGTTTGTCCTACAGGCATCTGAATCGAAGTTTGAATCGTTGATCCAGACGGAGGTAAATATTTCTGAGGAGTAGGTACAGGAACAATAGAAACTGGAACTGTCGATAATCCAGAAGTAGGCGGGGTAGATTGAACAGATGTTGCGACAGTTGCAGCTGTCGTTTGAGGCGGAGTACGAGGCATACTAGGCCCAGGCTGAGAAACTACCGAAGGTACAAAAGTTTGAATAGAAGACTGGACAGGTTGTTGGGGTGTACCAGAAACTAAGGGTTGTCCAGTTTGAGATGACAACTGTACATTCGGTTGCAAAACCTCTTGAGTTTGCGTTGGATCCCACACTAAATTCATTCCGGGGTACAGACCCATAACAGGTTGAGAATATTGAGGACCATAACCAGGTTGAGGGTAGGATTGATAATTCAAAGGTACATTTCTCGTTCCTTGAACATATGATTGACCGGAGGGTGGTTGGAAACCTTGGTTCAAGTACTGACCTTGGGGTGGATACCCTTGAGGCACGTACTGATACTGGGGTTGACCTTGAGGTACATATTGATACTGGGGTTGACCTTGAGGTGCATATTGAGTCTGGGGTTGACCTTGAAGAACGCATTGTCCCGTAGCTATGTACTGTCCTTGAGGTTGCCCCCCATGCGCAAATTGGGTACTTTGAGGTTGCCCCTTAGGCAATAATTGAGGATTTTGAGGCTGCCCCCTAGGCGGTAACTGGCCACCTTGAGGTTGAGGATTAGGAATAGTACCTGACATCATGAGAATATCTTCTACACTCAATGGCTTAGTACCATTGTTTCTAGTTAATAACCCTTGTTCAATGGGTTGAGGAGATGCTCCCGAAAAAGTACCAGTAAGTGACTGATACCCAGAGGGAACAGAAAGACCGTCGTACAAAAAGGATTCTGTAGATTGAGAAAACATGGACGACTATCTTGACATATTTAACGGAGGATAGTAACCTCTAGGTGTTGGGTGATAAGGAATACGAGGTGGTGAAAAACTTAGTCTTGAGTTTTCCAAAAAATTGGTCAATGAAAGATACCAAGCATTGCTCCTAGGTGGACTGTAAAAGATTGATTCACGGTCCCTAAGTTCTATAACAGGTTGATTTTTAGGGATAAGGATGCCTACTTCTTCTTTTGGAGTAGCAAGTTCTTCAATACCTATAAGTCCAGAAGGAAGATTTTGGGTAATTATTCCTTCTACCCTGGGTGAACCAGGACCACTAGAATTTGGAGAGGTAAACCCCGATGTTGGAGTAGCAGCAGATTCACTTTCAGGTTCAGATATTTCAGGTTCCTCACCTAAATCACTAGTAGATGAAAAGCTACCAATAATGTCGGAAACAGACACAGATTGTGGATTATAATCTGCTACTAGAGCTTGAAAATCAGGATGTACCACCAAATAAGACTCTCCTTCTTTAGGTGACCCAACTCTACTGTCTTTAGGAGTTACGAGGGATCTTAACCCTTCAGTCTGGCTCGGTGAAAACTCAGGAGGTTGGCCCCGAAGTCTACGGGACTTCCTCCGTAATTCAGCCTCGATTAAAAATTTTAACTACTTCACAAGAAAATAAAGTAAAATCTCAATGAAAAGCACCTAAAGCCTTTAAAGAACCAAACAAATTTTAATCACACGCCTAAAGAATCTAGGAGATCAAACCACACATAAATAGTAACTTTCCGTACTGAAAACACTAGTTGGTGATGAAATCCAACGTCGCAGAGTTCAATACAGAAATGGCGGTTGGAACAGTTACCCCGAAAACCTGCTTAATGAATAGACTGGCACAAGTTCCTCCACTATACTGTCTCGAGTGAAGAGAACCCCCCAGAAAATCCAAGTGAGTCTAGCCAACATCTGCTCAAGGTACAGTGGGATCTTCCCACCACCGTCACCTTAGGAAGAATCCTATAGAATATGGTCACTATGGTTACCAACGGAAACAAATATACATGGGGGAACAGTCTACGATCCGATACGCACGCAAGGGCAGAGTAACAAGCTCAATCCCCTTGAAGGCTCCCTGATATAATCCAAGGTTTACCAAAAAGTGACCCCAGGCTCCTCGACAATGGTTAATCCGAGGTTTACCATTTTTAATACGTGAATATCTGGTGTCGTTCCCAATGAGGAAGGATTGATTCCCACACTGGTTCAGACACGATCTCGTGCTTCTCCTTTAAGAGGAGCTTTCCCAAAGCATAGATGCAACAATTGGATTTTTCTCCTACCGCAAGATATAGCTACTTGTTTGTTTTACTGTCTTGGAGAGTTAATTACTCCCTACTCCAAGACACCAGCCTAAGCTATGTTGGTGTAATAGAGCCCTAGAAATAAAAATATTACTAGATAGATTTTACTTTAAGCGTTATTTTTATTGGTCTTTGTTTAAGTCAAGAGGTGCAGAGATGAAACTTGTGGTGTGAAGACTCGACTCGAAATCACTAAAAAATGCACTTAAGATGATTAAGCAATCTTTTCCCTTCAATGAGTTTCTAGCTAGGAAAGAGTTTGAGAATGAAAATACTTGTAAACACAAATCTTTCTTAACAAACAAATCAAAAGAAGAGCTTTTTGTCTTTTCCAATGCACTCAAAACGAGACAACTAGTTATTTTCACAAAAATTTCCCTTTCCTTTCAAACACTCAAACACTACAAAAACAAACTTTTTCCAAAAGAGATTTTTTTATTTTTTATAAAACACTCAAAACTATGGAAATAGCTAATCTTGAGATCTATAAACTATAAAAAACTATTTGAAGTCAAAGCTTACAAGATGTCTTTTTCAAGCATGTTTTACTTAGCTATAAGCAAACTAAGGACTAATTTGTCCAGAATCACAAATCAGTAAAAAAAAAACAATTTTTGTTTTCTTTTCTAAAAATGAAATCCAAATTTTTAACACAAGCCTTTTTGATATTTCACAAAGAGAAAACCCAAGGTGGATTCCTCAACAAAGGTAGATTTTGGAAATGGTCAAACTCATAAGAAGGCCAGTAAAAACCAAGGTTATCTGAGGCTTCTACAGTTTCTAAACTCTGAGCTACTACAAGACCAAAATGAAAACCAAGCCCGACAACCAAAACTTCTAGGAATTTCACCTAAAACCCTAACACCAATGAAATTAACCTAAGAAAAGTTCTCAACAAGTCATATGAAGGTCTAGGTAGGGGATAAAAACATCTAAACAAAGACTAAGCTGACTACAAGAGAAAATCTTAGGTTTTCCAAAATTTTGACAAGGTCCACAGGCCCACAGTTCACACAGGTGCGGCACCGCTCTGTGCGAAAAGCAAAAGTGCGGATAGGTCCGCACTGTGTTGCAAGCCAAGGGTGCAGTCCTCTCCCAAAGTTATGGAAAACAAAAAATAATCCTAGATCTACTAAATCTACCCAATTCCACACACAACAAGCCAAAAACAGAAATAAAAACACAGTTTCTCAGGTCAAAGTAAAAACAAGGAAAAAATCAAGTCCCCAGTGGAGTCGCCATTTTGTCACACTGAATGAGTCGATCTTGCGGACAAGATTGACCTTCCTAGAATCTAACGATATCTAGTGACAAGCAAGCCAATCAAAAACTATATTTCTCTAAATATGCAATATATAAACCAAGGCAAATAGGTGTTTTAGGCCTACCTTGGGTCCAATGCAAGTTTGTGGAAGCCTCGCTCCTTTGATCCAAATGAGCTCCCTTGTAGTGAATCTGCAAACACAAACAAGAAAACAAATTAAATAGCACCTGAAAAGCCAATATCATAAAGCATACTTATCATGAGGGTCAAGGAATTCATGAAACAAATGACATAAGACAATTTGTTGAGAAAAATGAATCTGATTGTATTAATTCAAATCAAAGAAGAACTTTACAACATGTGCCTTGTTGTTGTACAAGCTCCTCCCAGGGTCCAACAAGAAGTCTCCTCAACTTTCACAAGTTTCACTCTCTTCCCAATGAAGCCAAAAGGTATGTGATCTCTCCTCTCAAACTTAACTAGGAAGTCTCGATTCCACTAGCATTTACCCTAAACAATGTTCAACTTCTAACCTCCCTAGCAACCAGCCCAATGCCTTAATTTATAGTGCAATGGAGGGAAGTTACTAGGTCCTCCTTCAAAGGGATAAAGCCCTCCTTCAAAGGGATAGCTCCTCTCATCAAGGGATTAGCTCCTTCTCTTTTGGGATGCATGAACCACCTAAGAGCGAACAATCCACATCAAAATTCCTTCTAGAATCATCTAGAATTAACCCAAATTGAGTTTTTTAGAATAAACTTGCACCTTTTTGACTTTCATAGGGGTCCGCACCCACTCCTTTAGTGACAAAGCGGGCAAGTCCGCAGGTATTGTGAACAGGGAGTGCGGGACCGCAGGGAACAGTGAGAGAAAGTGCGGAACCAGAGCTTTGTTTATTTTCAATGTCTTTCTCTTATTTTCAAAGCTTGACTTGAAGAGCTGAGGTCTAAGACTTGCTTAGGAGGACAATACAAGTGATGATAGACCCATACTGACTGCAAATAGTCATGGTGACGATATTTTTGTGTAACAGTACTGACCCATGATATTGCATGTATGAATCCTATATAAAGGATAGAGACTCCCCATTGAGGAGCATCTTATCTTATTTTGTAATCGATCCCTACTCTATTAGAGGTTTCCCCCTTGAAGAGGCAAGTGAACATTGCTTTCATCTCTGAATAATGAAATACATGCTTTTATTTCTCATTTTGTTCTGTGTTTTGGGTTGTCTTTCTTCATATATTTGGTATTCTGGCATCTTCTTGCAAGTCTAGAGCATAACATGTTTGGTGAGTTTATTCTATCCTACCTAAACTTTCATCACTCAATGAAGATAGATCTAACAAATACATGTTTGGTTGAACATGCTATAGCACTCCATCAAATGAGATAAATTGTTAGCGAGTGTCATAAGGGATTTTCAGAAGCGTATTAACCAATATACAAAGACATTATGTTAGGTCCCTATAATACTAGTGATTCCCCATTACTATTGTCATTGTATCTCTTATTTTTATTATTGTGCCCCATAGAATCCCACTTTTGTTATTTTTGTGCCTTTATATTATTATTATTAGGTCGACCTAGTTATATTGTGACCCCTTAGACTCCTATATATAGAAAGGAGATTTTGTCATCTGTATCATCCAAGAATTATTCATTTGTGTAATGGAAAGAGGTTTCCCCCGAGAAGAGGCTGAATTATAAGGTGTTGATCTGTCCTTTCTATCTTTCTGTGAGTTGGTTTCATAACAATTGGTATCAGAGCTTTTGATTCTATGGTTTTGCTCCTCCAAACAGGTCATCGTGGAATTTTCGCAATAACTTTTATTCTGCGACATTTCAGAAAAAAAAAAAAAAAAAAAAAAAAAAAACGATTTGACACGAAATCTTCCTCAACCTCGGGTCCAAATTTAATATCTTTTCTCGCTATGTTATCGGAGATACGATTTAAGGAAGTTAGGGTTTTTGCAAGCTCCAAAATTTCATCTAAAACAGGTCATCGTCGAATGTTCGCTATAACACTTTCTCTACAAAGTTTCAGAAGCTAAAAAAAAATCCCATTTGAGACGAAATCAGTGTGAACCTCGGGTCTAAATCTTAGATCCTTTATCAGTATATTTTTGGAGATATAATCTAAGGAAGTCAGGGTTGTTGCAGACCCCCGAATTACATTCCAAATAGGTCACCTTGGGAAAATCATCATAACTTTCTTTCTAAGCAAAGATTGAATTTTTGTAAGAAGTTGTAGAAAAAGGATAGAATTTAGTTTGTTGGGTACCATTTTTATAATCTAAGTTTGAAACAGTGACCCACGGAATGCTATACAAGTTCGCTCTATGGAACAAGTCTATACTCGGGTCATCATGGGAGATTTGGCATAAATATTCATTGAAGAATCCAATCTTTTTCAGACTTTCGGGGTTAGAAATATTACTTAGAGGGTTACCTCGGCAAGTAATTTCAGACCTAGGAGATCCAAAATTATAGAGATACATCAGATTCAATATCAAGCTCCTACAAAGTGAAAAAATGTGTAATTTTTTTTAAATTTTTGTATAAGCTTGGTTTGAAAAAATAGTTTGAAGGAATTCAAAGGGCATAGTGAAGCATTATTATTAGTGATTGATACCTCAAAGAAATAAAATGGAAACACCTAGTAAGCAACCTGAAATATCTAGCATGAGTCATGAAGAAGAGGAAAAAATGCAACATGATATATTAAAATTATGAGACCAAGTGCAATAAATTTCACTCGCACAAAAAGTAACAAAAAATAAGATGGATGGTTTAAAGAAAGATGTAGAAGCTAAGAAGGATGGTTTAAAGAAAGGCATGGAAGAAAATAAGGACGGTTTAAAGAAAGGCGTAGAAGCTAAGATGAATGACATGGAAGCTAAGATGGATGGCGTGGAAACTAAGATGGATGATTTGAAGACAAATTTGACAAATTTTCTAGAAGAAATTCTTACTAATGGCGAAAGGGTAGTAAAGGAAACTCATGATGAGAACAAAATAAATGTTAATCATGATTTTATTGACTCTAAAATTGGATCGAAGAACCACCATGTTCCAAAGATCGATATGAGGAAGTTTGATGGCAAGGGTCCCGGAACATGGATACTATAGATGGAGCAATTTTTCGATCTCCATAATGTGCAAAACACACAAAAGGTACACATTGAAACTTTATATTTGGAACCAAATCAGTTTGTATGGTATTGATGACTTTGCTCTGATAAACAAATTGTCACTTGGGCTATTTTTATGGATGAAATGATAGCACATTATGAGGATACAAAAAGAATCACTTTTTTTAGCCAATTGATAAATCTCAAACAAAAGGGTTCAATGATGGAGCATATTGAGGGCTTCAAAAAATTGAATATAAGGGTAAAAGATATTCCAGAGGAGCATAGGATTGATGTGTTCATAGGGACATTAAAAGATAGCATCCAACATGAGGTTCGCCTTTGTGAACCAGATTCATTGGAGAAGGCATTCAGGTTGGCAAGAAAAATGGAAAGAAAAATTATGGCAATAAGGAAGTCTACCACTCACAATCATAAAGATGGAAGTGCTGCTGCCCCTAGCCATCCACAACCTACAAGGTTGACACCAAAATAATTAGAAGAAAAAAGAGAAAAAGGGCTTTGTTATAGTTGTGATAGCAAATACACTAAAAGTCATAAGTGTGCCAAGAATAAATTATTTTACATAGATTGTGAAGAGGAGGAAGAAAATGAACAAGAAATGTCAAACGAAGAGGATATACACTAGGAAAAAACCCTAGAAAAAGAATAAATGGATACAACTATATCTTTTAATGCATTGGTTAGAATTACCACTCCTCAAACTATCAAGATAGAAGGGCATATCAAGAAGAAAAAGGTAATAGTGTTGATTCATTCGGGAAGTACCCATAATTTTATTCATTGTAAGATAGCGAAGGAATTAAATTGCTTCCTATATCCAACGCCAGAGTGTCAAGTAATGGTTGCAAGTGGAGGGACCATAAATTGCTCAGGAAAGTGCCATAATATGAAGCTATCCATGGGAGAATATGTATTGAATAGCCTGATGCTTTCCATTCCAATGGGTGGTGCTGATGTTGTACTAGGAGTCCAATGGCTACAATCCTTGGGTATAATAGCTTTTAATTTTCAAGAACTTTTCATGAAATTCTCTGCAGAAGGAAAGGAAGTTGAATTAAGGGGTATCGTAGGGAAACCGGGAAAGATAATCAGCTCTAACGGAATGATAAAGCTTCTAAAGAAAGAACAACGAGGCATAATTGCATAATTATGTTCACTAGAGGTTCCCACATTGAAATCATATATTTCTCGATATCTCAAAAAAGTCATGGACAATCATTCCAAGGTATTTGAGACTCCCAAAGGCCTCCCACCTATTTGTGATCATGATCATGCTATCAATTTGATTCCAGGAACTATTCCTCAAAACATCAGGCCTTACAGATATCCCTATGTCCAAAAGAGTGAAATTGAACGTATGGTTGTAGAAATGTTAGAGACTGGTATACTTCAACCTAGTCAAATTTCTTTCTCTGCTCCAGTAGTATTGGTTCACAAGAAGGATGGATCATGGTGCATGTGTCCAGATTATAGGGAGCTCAACAAGCTCACTATTAAAGATAAATTTCCCATTCCTATCATTGATGAATTATTGGATGAATTACATGGATCAATTTACTTCACCAAGTTGGATCTTCATTCAGGATATCATCAAATCAGAATGAAGATTGAATATATTCCAAAAACAACATTTAAAAATCATGAGGGTCATTATGAATTTTTGGTCATGCCTTTTGGCCTTACTAATGCACCTTCTACAATTCAAGGTTTGATGAATTCCATTTTCAAACCCTTCTTTAGAAAATTTGTGTTAGTATTTTTTGATGATATACTAATCTAAAGCAAGTCTTGGAAGGATCATGTCCAACATGTTGACATGGTGCTCAAACTATTGGAGGAGAAACAATTATATGAAAAAATATCCAAATGTTTCTTTGGAGTACAAGAGGTGGAATATATGGGTCATATTTTATCTCATGAAGGTGTTAAGGTAGACCCTAGCAAAATTAAAACCATTCAGGAATGGAAAATCCCCACATCCATAAAGCATCTACGAGCATTCCTTGGGTTGACTGGGTATTATCGCAAGTTTCTTAAGAATTATGGGAGAATAGCCGCACCTCTAACAACAATATTGAATAAATATGCATTATCCTGGACTCCAGAAGCAACAAAGGCCTTTGAACATCTTAAAGAGGAAATGTGCCAAGCACCAGTCTTAGCTACACCGGACTTCAAAAAAACCTTTATTGTGGAATGTGATGCCTCAAGAAATAGAATTGGTGCTCTTTTAATGCAAGAAGAAAGACCCATTACTTTCAAAAGTCACCCAATCAAAGGAAAGTATTTACGGAATGCTATTTATGAGAAGGAAATGCTGGCAATTCTACATGCATTTAAGAAATGGTGACCCTACCTAATGGGAAGACACTTCAAGGTAAAAAAAGATCATGATAGTCTTAAATACTTTTTAGAACAAAGATTATCTTCAGAAGAGCAGCAAAAATGGGTCACAAAGATGTTGGGCTATGACTTTGAAATAATCTACAAAAAAGGGAAATAAAATGTTGTGGACAATGCACTTTCAAGAAAGGATGAGAATGTGGAAGCATTTCTTTGTGCCATTTCTATTATCCAACCAGATTGGATAAATGAAGCAAGGGATGAATGGAAGAATGATGAAGTGTGGGCACTCATTCAAAATATACAATAAGATCCCAGTACATCTAAAACATTTAGCTGGAAAAATGACTCGTTATGGTACAAGGATCGGTTATACCTATATAATAATTCCCAACTCAAACAAAATATTCTTATCTAATTGCACACCTCTCCCTTAGGAGGGCACTCGGGATTTCTAAAAAACTACCACAAGGTTAAGAATGATTTTTTTTGGGATGGCCTTAAATCGGATATTCAAAATTTTGTGGCAAAATTTTTGGTTTGACAACAAAATAAATTTGAAACAATTAAGACCCCGGTATTATTACAACCTTTATCGATTCCAAGCCAATGTTGGGAGGAGGTTTCAATGGATTTTATCACAAGTTTACCCAAGTTCGAAGGAAAGAGTGTTATCATGGTTGTAGTTGAAAGACTTACCAATTATGCACACTTTTGTGCATTATCTCATCCATTTAAAGCGAGTACAATTTCTACTACATTTATGGAAACAATTCAAAACATACATGGAAACCAAAAGATTATTGTAAGCAACAAAGATCCCATTTTCACTAGAATTTTTTGGACATAATTATTTTCTTGTCTTGGTACTTAGTTAGCTCATAGATCATCTTATCATCCTCAATTTGATGTTCAAACTGAGATAGTAAACAAATGTTTGGAAGGATATCTCCGTTGCTTTGTATCTGATAAATAGACACAATGGGTCAAATGGTTGCCCCTGGTTGAATGGTGGTATAAAACTTCCTTCCATAATGCAACAAAAATGACCCCATTTATGTCACTTTATGGATATCATCCACCATCCATCACATCATATTTAAGAGAAAATTCTAAGGTTCAAGTATCAGAAGATCAAATCGAGCATCAACAACAAGTTCTCCAACTCTTAAAGGATAGCCTCACCTTGGCGCAGAATAGAATGAAACAATAGGAAGATCAACACTGCAGTGAAAGAAGTTTTGATTTAGGAAATATGGTATTACTAAAGCTACAACCATATAAACAAATGTCCCTCAATCAAGCTAAGAAGGATAATAAATTATCACCAAATCATTATGGTGTGTGAAAGGTGTTGCAAAATATAGGTACTCTGGCATACAAATTGGAGCTTCCTGCAGCTTCCCGAGTGCACCCATTTTTCCATGTTTCATGCTTAAATATGGTTACAGGTCACAAGATTCCAGTTCAAACAATGTTGCGAGAACTTGATGAGGAAGGAAAAATCATATTGGAACTTGAAGCAGTCAAAGAAACAAGAACTTGATAGCTACAAAATCGATCAATTTCAGAGTATCTCATCAAGTGGAAGAACTTTCACGTTGAAGATTCCACATGGGAGAAGGAGAATTTTTTACAGAAGCATCCAGAACTACTCAAGCAATGAGGACAACACTTTTCTGAAGGAGAGGGGAATGTTAGGTCCCTATGATACTAGTGATTCTCCCATTACTATTGTCATTGTATCCCTTATTATTATTATTGTGCCACATAGAATCCCGCTATTGTTATTTTTGTGCCTTTATATTATTATTGTTAGGTCGGCTTGGCTATATTGTCAACCCTTAGACTCCTATATATATAAATGAGGTTTTTTCATTTGTATCATCCAAAAATTGTTCATTTGTGTAATGTAAAGGAGGTTTCCCCCTCGAAGAGGTTAAATTCTAAGGCATCGATCTATCTTTTCTTTCATAACACATTATATTAGTACACGTGAGTTATAAGGAATATCTTTGCATTTAAAATATTCAAGTAATCTTTAAAAACTTGAGATCTTGAGAGCCTATTCATCCTAACCAATGAACTCACACAATAACTTGAGAACCCAACATAATCTGATAGCATTTAATCTTCCATTAGAAAAAATTAACCGCATATTTCTATATGTTGAAGAATGTAACTAGTTTATGTCTTCATAATTGTAATTTGTATTCATCTATCAAAAGAACAAAGAAAATTATTTTTGTAAAGCATGGGTTTCATGCTCAACTCACTTTTTCATTAGACCAAGCATCCATTGAATGCTCCTAGGGTTTTTCATGAGTCAAGAGTCGTTTTCATATTGTAGAAGACCATTTCAGGAATTTGTATCAAGGAAATAAAAACTATTTTAAAATTAGAAATGTTTAGAAGGATCCCAAAGCCAAGTTTGCTAGCCAAGTAAAATTAGGCCTATTGAGATGGCTAATGGAGCTTGTTGGAAAGACTATATAAAGATGGATCTTCAACCTATTGAGAGACACATCAAGATTTTGAAATTTTGTAACTTGACTTCTAATTTTCACACATGTAAATATCCTAGGGTTTCTAGGGTTTCCTCAAGTCCTAATTTTCAGAAGGTGTTGCAGGTTTCCATAGTGAGCATGAAAGGCTAGAAGAGACATCACATTGAAGAGATATTGTTTCGTTGCCCTTAGAGATCTTGATTTACTGCACTTGGAGAACTCGACAATATCATCATGCAACATATATAATGAACTGTAGTTCTCTCACTGTCATCATGTATCAAATGAAATTGTGTCCCAAACTAAGTGAGAAACACAAAATGTTAACATAATTACTATTGCTCCTATGTCTTAGTTGAATCAACATGCTCTTGTCTGTTGGGAAATGTAGATAGTTTCGGTATTCATAACTTTCATTTGTCTCATGACATGATTTCATATTATATATTGATCAAAAAAGAAAGAAAATTGTAAAAGTAAAATTTTATAAAGCACGGGTTTCATGCTTCAGTCTTTGGTCAATATGTGTAGAACCCTTTACATGGTTATAGGATTGTCTTGAGTCAAATGGTAATTGTCATTAGGTAAAGATCCATTTGAGCACTTGTATCAAAGAAATAAAATCATTTTGTATTTTGGAAAACTGTTTATAGTGCTCCCAAGAAAAGGTCAACTAGCTAGCTAAAGTTGGCCTCACATTAGGCTTAAAGATCCCTTGCAAGGCTATATAAGGTAGAAATTAGAACTCTTGTGAGAGATATCACACATGAACTTCATTTCAAAGTCCTCAGATAAGAAGAAATGTGAAGTACAAAATAGGGAGAGACACGTTTAGTTGAGGAGAAATCTACCCTAAAAGACATTGAAGGTTTGTAACATGAGAAGTTCCCATCGAATGTTGTAACTAGTATTGATCTTCCTAATTATATTTGGCTCATGACATCATGTATCTCTTATGTACTTGTGAAAAGAAAAAGAAAATTATTGTAAAAGAAAATTTATTTATTAAAGCATGGGTTTCATGCTCAAAGTTTTTGGTTCCTAGGTCTAAGCACCCATTAAGTGCTCTAGGGTTGTTTTCTTGAGTCAAAGTTTATCGTGATGTAATAGACAACATTTTCTCATGTATCAAGAGAGAAACTATTATTTTTTTTTGTTTAGAAAAATATTACATTGATAATAGCAATAATGTGTTCTTTCTCTCTTCATCACTACATAGTCCATCACACATCTTTGTTCACTACATTTTGACTCATGTTCTTACAACTTAATTCCATGACACATGACCCACATAATAAGAACTTGACATATATTACAAAAAAATTCCATCTAATTTCCCAGGGCTAAAGAGGTGGCCTTGAGTAAGACTATTTCTTTTAAAAGAAGAAGCAGCATTGGTAAGGACTCGTGATTGGAAATTATTTATTATTAAATGGTCGGTTAATTCCAAATGGATTTAGGGCCTTCATTGGTATGGAGGGCTTTAAAGGCATAATGATCACTTTACTATAAGTTATTATTAATTATTGATTAATGACTTTTCTTATACATTATGTGTGAAATTTATCGTTATTTATTATGATATTTTTGAATTGTAATTTATAACGGGTATTGTTTATATCTTGTTTAGGGATAATTGGTTTCTAGATGTAGAAATTATGATGCAGGTTAACCTGATAATGCAATATAAATCAAAACAGAATACTATAACCTACTTCTACTATCAATTTGCGGAAGCTTAAAGATCGAGTTGAAAAATATGACTAAAACAAGAAGAATCAATGCACAATGCACATGAAAATACTTTGGAGAATTCCTCAGCTAAAAACCCCACTATCTTTATTATCATACAAGGTGGAAATAAATAGGAATTATATAAAGCCTTAGCTCTCATAGCTAGCCAGCTCTCAATACAATCCTCACAAATGCTCATAGAAAATCCTAGCTTCTCTCAAGCCTTGCTCTCTGCCATACAAGCTCCTAATTAGTTGTGTTGTTCCTTGTGGATGATTCTACTATTACCAACTGGAACACTCTCTCACACACTGTCAGAATTGCGCAATCCTCAAGGAATGATTCCTTGACTACATGCATGAGTTTTCTTTATAAGAAAACACATGAAACTGATAGTACATTGTCCTTGTCTTTAATCTCAACTGGGTCTTTCTCATAACAGACATGTATAATTTTATGATGCGGGAATCTTCACTTAACTGGAGTACACTACTTTAGTGCATGCATGCATCAACTAACTGTTAACTCACCATTAGTCCCTCAAATAGTTTGGAACTAATTTAACTGGACTTAACTTAGTAAACTGAGTTAACTAATTACAACTCAAATATAACTCAATCTTATCTCCTTAATTTAAGGGATAACTCTTGCATGACTTCATAAATACTTCTAACTTGAATTTCTCCAACTAATTAATTCAAAATGAATTAATTAATTATTTCCAAGTAGCTATTAAGACTAAATTCGATTTTAATTCATAATTTAATTCAAGGACAAATTAAATTGGAATATTCTTGTTGCCATATTTCAACACTCCCTCTCAACAAGAAAGGGATTATTTGTGACCTCAATCCTGTCTCTATGGAACTCGAATTTATATTTTGACAATGCCTTTGTCAAAATGTTAGCATCTCTCTCCTCTATCGAAATATACTGTAGCAACATTATCCTCTCGATCTGTGAAATGCCACAGGCAAAAAATCTTGCCTTATGCTTCTCCACCTACCATTAGAATCTTTCTTTACGTTGTAAAGCCAATGGGAACTCACAAATGACTTGTTCTTCGGTCTCATAACCACGTCCCAAACATTGTTACGAACTATGGAGTTATATTCCTCCACCATATTATCAAATCAAATCGGCTGCCGCACTCCTTCCTCAAAGGAAGATGGCTCAGTATCAACACATCCTCAGCAAGGGCCATGTATCTAGTGTACCTCTCAGGTGACCTCCTCTGTCTGTGCTGAGAAGATGGTACTCCCACATTCTCTCTCGCATCCTTCAACAATCTGTCAGCTTCTCTTGTGCGCCTCTGTCCATCTCTGTAAGACTTTGCCTAAGTCGATGTCTCCACTCCTGGAACCTCTGCATGCAGCTACTCTGCATTAGTCTGAGGCTCCTCCACCTTAGGAACCAACATTTCCTCCACAGGTTGTAGTTGGAGTTCCCTCTCAAGGGAAACTTGCATGTCCTTCTGCTCATCAAAATTGAGATCTCTGTGAACCACTGTCCTTCGACTAGTAGGAAAGTACACCTGATAGTTGTGAGGTGTATCAGTGTACCCCATAAGTATCGCCAACTCTGTTGTTAGCTCAAGCTTCTTCCATGCATCCTTTGTCGCATGGCAATATAACAATGATCCAAAGATCCGAAAGTGAGCCACATCTGATCTCTTAATGAAGAAAGATTACTCTGGTGTCTTCATCCCAAGTATGTGATGCGGGCTTCTATTCTGCAAATAGACTACCGTGTTTCATGCCTCAGCCCACAAGTGAAGTGGTAGGCCTTGGTCATGCAGCATTGCCTGTGCTTCCCCTACAATAGGTATGTTCTTCCTTTAGGCCACCCCATTCTGCTATGGGTTATGAGGTGCCGTAAACTCTCGTTTAATTCCTTCCACTGCACAGAAGTCCTTAAACTATTGAGAGACATATTATGCACTGTTGTCACTTCTCAAGGCCTTGATCTTCTTCCCTGACTCTTTTTCGACCGAAGCTTTGAACTCACAAAAATTTGTGAAAGTTTTGTCCTTCTTTTACATCAAATAAATCTAGAATTTACGAGAATATTCATCAATGAAATTCACATAATACCTTTTCTTTGCTATGGCTACCATCCAGAATGGTCCATACACATCAGTATGAAGTCGCTCTAAGATAGCCTCTACTCGACTATCTCGATCATGAAAGGAAGACTTGGTGTACTTTCCCAAGGTACAACCTTTACATATGTCAACTTGCTCAAGTTTTCCTTTGGGAAGTCCTGTATATATCTGCTGAATTATCCTCAAAGAACCATGATGCAAATGGCCCAACTACCTATGCCACAACTCGCCAATGTCTTGGCTTTGCACCAATTCTCCTTTCGTAATGAATGTTGCACAATCATCTACCTCTATTTTTTAGAAATTCTTCACCTAAATCCCTGTCCTCTTGGTCTGGCCCGTGGTTATGTGTCTTAGGAGCAAGGAAAATTTTAAGGATGGAAAATTTTCTTGAAGTTTAAAACATTGGCGAATCTCACTAATCCCTAATATGCAAATTATAAATGTTTATTGATATATTTGTAAAATTAATCAAATTTATAATTATTTTATATATAGTCTCTATATAATGTTGGCGATTTTTAAGGTAAAATAATTTTATATTCTAAAATTTGGGCGAATCGTCTTTTATAAAATTGGAAATTGGCGAATCTTTTTTGTGGAAAAATCATGGAAAATTAACCCACTGGGCGAACATTAGCCCCTAAAATTTTCCATGCTTAGGAGCACCTTTCCTTTATGGAAGACAACATCGTAGCCTTTGTCCTCCAACATCATGACCAATACCAAGTTATTCTTTAGTCCAGGCATGTACTTCACATCTATCAAGGTGATAGGATCTCCATGCTCCCTGTGGAAGGAAACCGTGCCCACTCCTGAAACACTATACCTTCCATTGTCACCCATCTCTATGCACATCTTGAGGTCTTTCTCCTCCAAGGCACTAAATAAACTTTTATCACTACCCATGTGGAATGAGGCTCCACTATCAAGATACTAGACACAAGCCATCATCAATGACATCATGCATGTGATGAGGGTAAAGTCCATTTCGAACTGAGAAGCTAATGCCTCACCTTCCGATCCTTCCGAGGATCCCTTCTTGGACTTCTTAGATGGGAAATTAGTCGAATAATGTCCCACCTTGTGACAATTAAAGAATATTACTTTATACATGTCACCCTTCTTCCCTCCATGAGAAGAATTCGATTTGGGATAGGAAGCCTTCCCCTTCCCTTTCCTCACCTTACTTGCTATGGCCAGATTTTCTTCATCATCATTCTTGGAGGAAGAACCATATCATGTGCTCCTCCTACATATGATCTGACCATAGTCGTTCCCAATCTGACAGTTTCTCCCTTCCATTCAAAGAGTCTTGTAGCTATACCAACTCTTTGGAAGGCCAAGGAGAGTGAGGCTCACCATATCATCATCGATAGTAGCTATTCCCACACTGTGAAGCTCATCTCCGCAAGTGGTTATCTTGTTTAGATATGTGGAAATAGTATGGCCCTTCTCCATCTTGATTATTTGAAGCTTATCCTTGAGAGTCAGTTTCCTCTGGTTGCTACTATTTTGATAGAGGTCCTTCAATGTCTTCCACACTGAAAATGGAGTATCCTTCCCATGGAGACTCGAGAAAATATGGTCTCGAACTCCCTCAAGGATAATCTGTCTCGCCTTCACCAAACACTTCCTCCACTCAGCCAACTCTTCTGCATTTATTGAAGCTAGCTTTGGGATTTCTTGATCAATGAATTCCTTCTAGCCATTGTCTTCTAATACAACCTCCATTCTATCCTTCCATGCTATGTAATTCGAGCTACCTTCCAAGGCATACTCGAGTCTCTATCCATAGAGCACCATTGGCCAAGCTTGAAGTATCATATGAATTCGATTTGCACCTGCAACCTCGAACTTCAAACTTCGAATTATCTTCTCAGTATATTGTTCACAGCTTTGATACCATGTAGAAATTTTTATGTAGGTTAACCCGATAATGTAATATAAATCAAAGCATAATACTATAACCTACTTCTACTATTAATTTGGGGAAGCTTAAAGATCGAGCTGAACAATATAACCAGAAGAAGAATAATCAATGCACAATACACATGAAAACACTTTGGCGAAAGCCTCAGCTAAAAAACCCATTATTTGTATTATCATACAAGGTGGAAATACATAGGAATTATACAAATCCTTAGCTCTCAATACAGTCCTCATAGATGTTCACCGGAAATCCTAGCTTCTCTCAAGCCTTCCTCTCTGCCCTCCAAGATCCTATTTCCTTACGTTGTTCCTTGTGGATGATTCTCTTGTTACCACGTGGAACACTCTCTCAAACACTGTCAAAACTACGTAATCCTCAAGGAATGTTGTGTTGAATGCATGCATGAGTTTTCTTTATAAGAAAATGCATGCAACTAATAGTACACTATCCTTGTCTTTAATCCCAACTGGGTCTTTCTCAGAACAGACATGCATGAGTTTCTGATGAGGGAATCTTCAATTAACTGGAGTATACTAGTTGAGTGCATGCATGCATCAAATGAATTTTAACTCACCATTAGTTCCTCAAATAGTTTGGAACCAATTTAACTAGACTTAACTCAGTAAACTGAGTTAACTAATTACAACTCAAATATAACTCAATCTTATCTCCTTAGTTTAAGGGATAACTATTGCATGACTTCAGAAAGACTTATAACTTGAATTTCTTCAACTAATTAATTCAAAATGAATTAATTAATTATTTCCAAGTAGCTGTTAAGATTGAATTCGATTTTAATTCACAATTTAATTCAAGGACAAATTAAATTGAAATATTCTTGTTGCCATATTTCAACACTAGAATGGGGAATAAATAAAGATGCATGTCATGCCTCTAATTTCACGATAATGATTATTATTTTATGTTAATTATGTGAATGTAATTATAGTTCACTTTTATATTGTTTACCTATCATATAAAATAAATATTGTTTACATATTCATTATTAATATGGAACTCATCATAGAATGTGGAATAAATTAGTATGCATATCAATGATTCATGAATGAAAACATCAATAAAAAGTGAAATGTGATATTATAACTCATGAATAAAATACAAAATGATAAAAAATATATATTTGAATGAGAACTATGTTCGATACATAGATCTTAATGATTAATATTAGATAATATTGGCATATATGTGCATGTGTGTGTGTTATGAGCATGAGACTTCTAATATCAATCAAAATAAGAAAATCGAGAATATGAATAAACTATAGGAGCCCATACCTATGATGGAATGTTTTCAAGATCTTATGAATTTGGAGTGAGGACAAAAAACTACCTTTTTTAAACCTATACTAATTAACCTACACCTAGTGTACCACTTGAGGCTAAAGAGCCATGAAAATAGTTGAAGGATACAAGTCTTATAAATTTCCAAAATTTGAATAAAACCTCAAAGAAATATTATGACATTAAATGAATATTGGGATAAATGAGGAGAGGAGTTTATAAACCATACCATGAAGCATCAATATTAGTCTCAATATTGTTACACAATAATTTTTCACTCTCCTGTCACTCCATGTTCCTGATCTCAAAGAACCCTAGTAGTGACTACTGTGTTATACTTTCAACATGAAACCTATACTCATGCATCCATTAAAGTTTGGAGAAAGTAGTCCCCACTCCCTTCAAAGCATTTCTAAAAAATCCTTCTTAAAACCAAGTTTTTAAGATCAACGCTCTTTCCCAGTGTCTCACCCGCGTCGCTAGCAGAGTTTTACATTGTGACTTGCGCCAATCGGTGCAATTGTTAGCCCAATACCCACCCCGGTCTAATTTTCGACTATTTTTATAAAAGGAAATAGAGTTTCACATCTAAAAATGTCTAGTGGCAATGCACTGGATGTTGTTTTGGTTGGATAAGGGTCAAGAACTCCATATAAGCTTCTTTCACCCTTAAAAGTGGACCTTCCCAAGGAGATAAGACCTTCTTCCCCCTTGAGTGGATCTCATTCTTATCCTACTCTCCCTATATAAACCACTTCCTCTTACCTTTTTTTGTTACAATACAATACAACACATAGTGAAAGTGGTGGAGAGATAGAACCAACTGCAAAATTTTGAAATCTTTAGCTTTTGATATAACAAGATTATTCTAAGATGACAAAAGATTAGTGTTTGGTAGCTAAAGCATGAGGAGAGAGAGTTAGATCTTGGAAGCCATTTCATGTCAAGCTAGAGGAGGAAAAGAGCTCTCAAGAGGCATGTAGTGGGACTTGGATACCGCAAAGGAGATCTCCAACATCAAGGCTTCAATTATATTTCTCTTCGATGTTTATTTTAATACAATTAATGGCTTATTTCCTATATCAGGGGTAATATTACCTTTGATAGCTTAGAGCTCCTTAAACTTTTAAGTAGATTGGATTCTATCTTATGCTATCATGTTTGTTGTTGTTTCTCATATTTGTTTCAATTACTTGAACGAAAGGAATGAAAGGAAGCTGAAGCAAGGAAGCAAGATCACCATCAAGTGGATTAGTGTTATAAGAGGTAGGCCCTCTTATTTGATTCTAACCTAAGAAAATTTACATTAGATTCTCTTGTTTGTGGCTAGACCCACTCTCTTGGTCTAAAGGCATCGTCTCCATCCACAGAGAGGATTTTCCTACACCACAAATTGGTGACCATAATAGGGAATTTACATATCCTTTTGATCGCTCTATTTTTTTTACTTGTGTGCCTAGTTTGTTTACTTATGGTATTTTGGATCTGTATTGACTTGTTTGAAGGCATACAGACACTTGCCCACCCTCTGATGTGTTAAGTATTGCCCTGTGTGAAGTTATTTTTCATTTCTTCTTTGAACCCTCGGTCAATGCTAGTTTCGTCCAAACAGTCACGCCGATCACACTGATCAACGCTAGTTCTAGCCTGACAATTGCACCGGTTGTGTTGTCGATCAGCGCTAGTTTTAGCCCAAAATTCGTGTTGGTTTTTGAGTTAAGAAAAAATTAGAGTTTCTCCCATTCCATTGCTAGTGTGTCTTGACACTCAGACTCTCTTTTTTTGCCCAGAAGTGACTAGGATGATTTGTTTGTTGGGTTTGATTGATTTATTAGATTGAAGTTTCATTGCTTTATTTTTTGAGTTTTTTTGGATGGTTCCTATGACCCTAGGGCATCTAGGTAAATTACCATTCATTTGTTTGTTTACTCATTGTGTCAAGTTTCTAATTTGTTTCTTAATTTAATCTGTCTTTCAGTCGCAACATCTTCATTGCTTCATTTTCAATTGAATGAGTCAAAGAGTCTCATTTTTTCTCTTATTCCAAATGTCCCTTTTCTCTTTCCAAGCATAGATTACAATGCTTGGTTTGTTGATTGAAGCATCTATGTGTTTGGTTTGTTCGATTTAGGGAAAATGTTTCTTTTAGTTTCATTTATCATGCTTTGGATTTGATCGATGCTTGTGTTATCTCAAAATCAATCCCTGGAAGGCTGCAGACCAGGAAGACTTCAAGTAACTATTTCAAACCTACTTTAGGCTGAAGCTTAGCCTCCTCAACCTGAGAGGGCTCTCTCTAGATGGGTTAATGATTTTGATTAAGGTAAGATGGCTAACTCTTGTAGAATAATTATGACAAATATGACTGCTGGAAATACATTAAACAAGTATCCATTGGGCCTATGGAGTCAACAACACCTTAATAAACAATAATCTTGACTTTACATAGAAGTCAGGGCATTCAGCATTTGAATATTCAGAACACAACTCATATGGAACCACGGTTTATAAATGCATACAGGAAATCAGAGCAGAATCAGTGAATTCTGAGTGATTATACATCTATACAACTGTAAAAATTAAGGAATGGACAAGATCATACATTCTGAACATAGAAATCCTTCATGAATCCTGAGAAGTAAAGCCAAATTATATTACTAAAACTCTGTCTTTACATAAGCCAAATACAATGCTCTGTCATAAAGTTTTCCAACCCTAATTACATTGTTGTTTCAACTATATATAGAGTTCTTATTCTAACTGATCGAGATTCCTCCTCCAGCATGAGGGGAATTCGAAAACTATTTCTAATGACACCTATCAACCATTTAACTAACTAATAAATACAACAAAGTGCTGACTGGAGCTTTTAGAGGTCTAATTCAACTATGACTCTAACTCTATAACAACCTTGGTCTACAATCCTTTTCGTTCTCTGACATCTGGTTCCTTTTGGCGGTGGCTGTGATGGACCTTTAATGCTTCATGTTGCTCTTCAATGTCACACGTTTTCCATTGCCCTAAAACATAGGAAACTACTCCTGTTTTTCGGTCCTTGGTTTGCCTCAAAATGTTCGAATCCAAAGAAGCATGCCTTTTATCTTTGATTACCTAAATAGAACAGATTGCCACGTCCATGATGTGCTGGCCACCCTTTTCATGTGTGAAGACAACACCTTTCAAAAAGATTTGCTGCTTTGTCAATCATAATTGATCAACTCAATTGTAACATACAGCTACAGCAGTTTCGTAGCGCGCTACGAAACTGCTGTGTAATTTCAAAAACACAGTCTTCCTTTCATAGCTAAATGATCGCCGCTGTTCATGGCTTAAGCACCTTACTCCCTTGATCATTTTGTTCTCCTAAGGAAAAGATGCAATGACACCAATAACACCATTCACTGTTTCAAATATAACTGATGAATCTGGCTACAAGAACATCATTCAGAACTGAACCCTGCCCTAGAAGCATGCCATTTGGTGTAATATTGAAGTCATTTGTAGCTCGAATGACAACTCGAAGGTACTAAGATATGTTATTGAAATAGCCCTGGAGATAAGAGTCTCTTGGAAGTATCACTTGTTTCTCTAAACCTGGTTGAAGCCTTGTAGTTAATGCAATGCTTGCAAAAGCAAAAGCACTGAACTCCAATAGGACTGCAACCTTCACTGCTGGTATGCTTAATACAGGTGCATGGATATTTTTCATGTACTACACCAAAAGGCCAGGTTTTTGGTGCCTCCTGCCCAAATTATCATGTTCAAGTTCAGTTGTTGATGGACTAACTCTAATGCAAGGAAAGAAATCGACTCTGTTTCCTTCCGTTCTTATTAAATAAAATGTCATAAGAGGAACCAATGCAGTCACTTGCAGTAAGAAATCCACTAACACCACAAGAGCTGCAAATATCGAGAACACTCGACACACAGGCATAGGGATGAAACTTCCAACTGCAAATGCCACAACCTCTGAAAGGGTTGAAAGTGTTATAGATGGCCCCACTTCAGCAAGTGTGTTTCCTACTCGTTCTTCCAAGGCCAATTCGACTGGCTGGCATTTAAGTGCATGCACTAAGATGCACATATTGTCAACTCCACCCGCAAGCACTAGAAATGGAATAACTTCAACAATAATTAAAGTGGACTTCACTCCAGGTACACTGAATAGCCCAATAGATCCAAGTACCAAAAGGACAACAACAAGAACCCCTGACAAACCAAGTAACACCTTCGATGAAACATAAATAGGTGAAAAGTGTGGTGAAATATCACCCAGTGTTACTGATATGTAGGCAAACCTGACAATGTAGCTGATCAATATGGTTACAACATCAGCAGTGCTCTCCCTCTTAAGTTCTTCCTGCACAGAACTTTCTGCAGAAAATTCAAGAGTAAGATTGTGCAACTTTGCCATTGGAATAAGCTCTTCTTTCACTAAATGAATGAAAGAATTCTCCCATGCTAACGCTTTTCCATTTTCATGTCCTGTCTTGTCTACATCATTATTAACAGGATATGTGATAACAAATGCAGTAGCCTGTGAATAGTTTCTTCCCTTGTAACCCCCTAATATTGTGCTTGGGTCAACAGGAGCATGATATGAACTCAAGCATTGCTCCGAAGATGTGTAATTCTCAAAGCAAAAGAATGCATGTGAAGACCCTTCATAATCATCAAACAGTTCTGGTTTCATTTTATAGTATTGTAAAACAGTTTAACTAGCACACTCCTCACCAACCGGCTTCATGCAGATATCCTTTGGAGATACCAATGATCCAGAGTAGTTTCTTTGAATTCTATCCACCTTTTTCTGCATTTCAAATAATAACTTGATGTTCTTCTCTGTCACAATACTTGGAGCTGGATTATCTTCTGAAAGAGGAAAAGTAGCCAAGATAAGCTGTTCTATTCTATAGAAAGGAGACAAGTGGGTGTCAAAGAAGGATGAAGCAGAACAACGTTACATCTTTTACCGAACTCACACCATGTAAACTGCAATTCACGCTATCTTTACCACAGAAGCAATAATGATGTCGTCTCATAGCTTCCCTTATCGCCATAACTCAGAGAATAATCTGCAGCAAGGCGCCATAGGGATTGGAGGCCGCCAGGATGAATGACAACCTTCCTTGACCATTTCAAAGCTTCTGTAGAAACTACATGATCCACTGCACCCTTTAAAGTTATGGTTTTATGTAAGCCCGCTAACATTTCTTCATAATCTGTATCACTAGTTTCTCCCACAAAAACATGTATATTTGCTACGTCAAACCCCCATCGAACAAATAAATACCTCGAAGTTTGTGAACGGGAAGCAAGAAGCAGAATCACATGTAATTGCGTGGAATTTTGAAAAAACATTGGATGGGATCTGAGACCCCGCATTCTTAACCTCTGACGAAATTCATCCACCTTCCGAACCCTTGTTGAATCCACTAATTACCAAAAAAAAAACTTCTTCCAAGGAAAAAGTGCTCCAGATAAACCTGATGAAACACAATCTGCTGGGGTACCAGAAACCTCATAAGCTGTAGCCCCTTTGATGCCAACAAAGCTTGCAACCATCGTTTGACGAACCGATAAGCAATGCCCGCTTCCAGATTTATCTGATTCAGTAGCGTAGACATGAACATTGAAGCAACCTCCATTGACAAGAGCTTCGGCAAGGCATTTGAACCCTGGGGCTTCTATTCCATCCTCATTGGTTACAAGAACAATGGGCCTTAAATCCTCATTCCTCTCTAAATCTTCCTTGCGTGTCTTCTCTTCGGCTGGAGCCTCGATCTTATCTTCTTCTTCTTGGTATTTTTTTTCTTCTTCTTCTGGGGTTTTTTCTATCTTTCTGTTCTTCAAGACATTTTTCAAATTAGAAACAAAAGAAGGTGACAAGAGCCCATTATTCCCAGAAGTCATACTGCCAGATTGATCACAAATCGAAACCAGAATCAGAAGTTTCAGTCTTAATAGAAAATTTTCAAATTTGGTTTTGGATGGAAATCTCGATTTGAATAGTACAGGCAAGAAACAAATTTGAAGGCTACAGAACACGTGTCAAGACCGACATATAAGACCTTACACATGCTATCCCCGTAAAAATTTTGCAGAAAGTATGATAGCTGGGGTGAGATGTGCTATGGATCAGCATGAATTCCCCATTTCGTAGCGCAGTTAGTGAAAAATCAGTGTTTTCCGCTACGAGATCACCTAAACCAAGGTTTCTGCGCTATGAACTTTGAAATAGGATTGGCATATGGAGCTTAGGTGGGTGTGAGACCAGTGATGGACTACAACAGAGAATTGACCCCATTTGACATATTAACAAGACTCTTAACAAGACTCTAAAACAAGATGAAAAGACTAGGCCCAAAACTGACACCAACCTTTTGACAAATTTAAAAAATTTATGTTCAGAATTTAAACGATTTTTTTTTTTTTTGAGTGATAAGAGCTTGTTTGTTCAGAATTGTGAAAATTTTCATTAAAGTGATTTATGTGAAAGATTCGTTTTGTATTTTATGAAAAGAAGAACATCATTCTAGTTTACTTAAGTGAAAATATTTCATTAGTAGTGTTATTGAGAAACTAGAATTGCATCATCATAGGCATGAGAAATGAAATATTTTTTTTTTGTTAAAGGAAACTTAAGTGCATTTAGGACATGTATTAGTAAACAATTTCCTTCTTTGGTTGTTGCATTGATTGTGTGTTCTTTATCCCTCAATTAATGTAAAATTTCATCAAAGACAAAGATTTATTTTCTCATATAGCTGCATATAGAAGTTTTCAGATGACAGTGGTAGGGCCTTGAAATTGAAACATAATTCAAGATAAACCATTAAAATTTATTGAATTAACCTAAGGAAGCATTGAAATGTAATGCTCACATTTAGTGTTCTAGGTTAGAGATGTGTTTCAGTGTCTTTAAACCTAGCAGCTATCGTTTTCCTCAAAATTAGATAATGCTAGTGTGGACTTGTGCTTCCCATACCGTCATGTATATAAAAGGAGACCCCACTAGGTCTGCAATCCTTTATCCATAGGAAGTTGAGTATGATGCCTTGTAAACTTGATACACCGAACACAACATTTAGGGAGGTTCCCTACTCGTACTTTTAAGTTCACCGGGAGGTATTCTACAGTTCATAGTTACCTGGTAATCCTTTATGCCTAGAGTGCCCTGAGTAGTAATTTTTAATATTTACTGACTCTTTAATTTTGAAAAGTTCATCAAGCACTTATCCTTTATAGCTCGTTAAATCTAAAAGTGAATAGAGTCACCTTTCATCCTTTTCTCGACTCTTAAAACATGAAAAGGAAAAGTTTTGTTTCAGTGTCTTAATATTAACCACCCCAAGAAATATTTATGGTTAAAGTTATATTCCTTTGTGATTCTTAGGGTCGGTTCCAATGGCAACATATCTAGAGTTTACTAGTCAAGGTTTCCCCTATGATGGGAGTCCTAGTCTGTTTCCTTCTTTTGGAAACATTAGTGCTCCTTATATGGCAACGTTGTCCCTTCCTAGTTTAACTATTGGTTTACTTATCTAGTAATTTTTTTACCTCGATGGTCCCAAGTGTCCTAAATTCTTTCCAACCATCTCCTCAACTTGAAAAACACCATGTTGATTCTAAGTTTGACCTCTCACATTCTTCACTTATTTATTCACCCTCCTCTTCTACTTCGTCTAGTGAAAGTTTGAAATCTAGTAACCAGGAGGCTAAGAATAAGAAGAAGAATACGAAGAAGAAGAAGTCAAATAAGTGAGAGGTCAACCATGCAACTATTGCTCCAAATGCACTTCCCATCGATAAACCTTCTGATCCTTTATGGAAGATAAAATTCCCTTGCAGGCTATGCAAGGGTGGCCATCTCCTGCAAGACTGTTTTGGTATTCCCAGAGTCTTAGAGGTATGCTCTCAAAATCTAGATCAACCATCCCCATTCACCTCTGGAGATCATGTGAAGGATAGAATCTTCTTCACTTTGTCCTCTTATGGATAAATCTTTCAAAGTTTTGGAAAACCTTACAGCTCCTCAATACCAACTTCCTATTGGTTATCAGAGGCTTTTTCCTAACCCTCTCCTAGTTTGTAAAGAGATTGACATGGATTCATCTCTTTCCTATCTTTCTCTTCCTGAGCATGACTCTCTTGTGTCTATTCCTGACCAACCATTGGTTGGAAAGAGTGTCGACATGGCTCCACCTTCAGTTTTTCACTCTATTCCCAAAGAGATTAGTGATCATATTTCTCATGTTCCTCTCATTTTCTCAGATTCTCATGAATCGAAGAGTGGTCATCCCATCCCGGTTTTTTAGGAGAGTCCTTCTCCTATTCATATAAAGCATGGGGGAAATCCTATGATACCACCACCAAGTCTTATGTTATTTCTTTTTATTAGAGTCAATTGACTGCATTTTCCCTCCCATATTATGTGCCTTTCCAAATCACAGTACACGCCTATAATATGGTAGTACATGACACTCTATTAGATGAAGGCTCATATGTTAACATCATGTCTTCTACTACTTGGGAAGATTTGGGATCCCCCCATCTTGTGCCTATCACCCAGAATATGTTGGCTTTCAACAGAGGAGCCATTCAAACTTTAGGGATCCTTCCGAAGTTGCCTATTACTTTGGGAGGAAAGACCATTTATATAGACATGATGGTAGTCCAAGGTCCCTTAGACTTTGATCTTCTCCTTGGGTGTGACTATGTTTATGTCATGGGAGCTCTTGTTTCTTAGCTCTTACGTGTGGTTTGTTTTCCACACGAAGGTAGAATAGTGACCATTTATCAATTATCATTCGTTGGTCACCAGATGGCTCCAATCCTACCGTCATCTCTTATTGGTTCTTGTTTGCAAGCAATACCCTCCCCGCCACAGGTTAATTATGTGAATACCCATTCTGTCTCCACATCTACGGATGATTATGCAGATGGCATGGTACATTATGTATTGGGGGAATTGGAACTTGATCTATCATTTGTACCAATTGACATGTGTTCCTCCCAGAGCATATCTCTCCCATCTAGTGAGGACCTTTTGGGGGAGATGTCCTTGTATGGTCCATGAACAAATGTTACAAGAATAGTTTTTTCCCATATCGACCTCATTAAGAATGAAACATATGCTATGAGGATAGTTATTTTTCTATGTCAACCTTGTTAAAAAATGAAACAATGTGCGAGGATAGTTTGTTCCTGTATCAACCTAGTTAAAAAATGAAACAAATTTCAAGGATAGTTTGTTCATGTCTCAACCTTGTTAAAAAATTAATCAGATGTCATGAGGATGGTTCCCAGTCTTGTGTCAACCTCATTAAAAAATGAAACAAGGTGTCACATCATGGTTCCTGGACTTGTGTCAATCTCCTTAAAAAATGAAATAAGGAGTCATGAGGATAGTTCCTGGTCTTGTATCCAATTTGTTAAAAAATGAAAGAAAGTGTCGAAGCATGGTTCCTGGTCTTGTGTCAAGCTCCTAAAAAAATGAAACAAGGAGTCTTGAGGATAGTTACTTTAAAGTGTCCACCTCATTAAAAAATGAAACAACTCCCTTTTCCAAATTGAGTATTTGATTAAGATCTTGTCAAATTCCAATTGAGTCTTTCCTTGATCTCGAAAGTGAAACTTCATTCCATCCACCTTTTAGCAACCTGATGTCTACTTCGGTGAATGAAATGAAGTTTTGGGGGATGTGCCTCGGCTCTCATCATGCTGGGGGCATGCCTTTTTTTCATCCAAGAACATTTTCTCATTTCAAGCTTGTGTAAACATGAAATTGAATACAAGCATAGATTTACATTTCAAGCTTGTGTAAACATGAAACCAAATCGAAGCATAGTTCAGGCTTGTATAAAAATGAACCCATCTCCATTTTAACCCTCGTGATTGCCATTTTTATCAGCCTCTCCCATCAGATAAGCCTTGGTTTTTTCTCCATTCCATCACCACCATCTCTTTGGCTGATCATTCACTTTCACTTGGTTGTTTTACCCTTACTTGAGGAACCGCAATGATGAGTGGTTTTACTAGCCAGCCTCTTGACCTCTTAGCTTTTTAGCAGTGCCACCATAACCGGAATAAGTTGGTGTCCTTTATACCAGTCATTCCTCTGGGATGAGTCACCTTTAAGATCTATTCTGACTTGTAAAAAATGAAAAGATTGCCAAGTATTTTTCCCTTTTAGACTCGTTAAAGAAAATAAAAATGGGGAGTCTACTTTAAGCTCTTTTCCTACTCACAAAACACGAAAAAACTGTCGAGCTCTTGTTGTTTTGACCTTGTAAATGGTTCTGAAATGTCATTTATCCAGTATACATTTACCCCTTTTTTGAGATGGGATAAACTATTTATGAAAAAGGTACTCCTTGGTTGACATAGCCAAGAGGTTCTCTCAAGTATTTTTTTTCTACCTTTTCGGGCTCAAGAGACAACTTTATGAAAAAGGGACCTTTTGGAGTTTTCTTTTTTGTGTCTTTTTCAAACTCTATAAAGATGAAAAAGGTATTGATTTTCACCTTTGTCGAACTCGTTAAAAGATTAAAAAAAATCATATTCATCACCATGAAGAACGTGAGCTTCTCGTCCCTAAGGCTCATTAATATTACTAGGTCGGATCTATCTGAAGCATGGGCTTATATTACAAGCATATACTATCCCCTTCAAGATTGTTCTTAAAAAATAACTGGGGTACTCACCAAAAATGGTGGGGGGAATTGGAAGTATTCATCAATTGTATTCTTCACCTGAGGCAACATGTCACTCCTAAACATTGACACACATTTCTTGTTCGTGTCGAGTTTTCAGACATCCTCACTCTATCACTTTCCTTCCTGGGTTTGGGTTATCCATTTTAACCTATCATATGATCTCTTCCACATCACCATCATGTTTCCAGGAAATATAGTGTCTTTTCGATCTGCTAGTCCCATTAAGACGAGTAGTTGCCTTAGAAACAAAGAATCAAAGCAATTTGTGATTTCCTTTACGTATGATAGATAAGATAGAAGCAAAGGGGACCAACCTGGATTTTCCGCTTGGCACCTTGCTTGATTTCTCTCTCCCTTGATAGAGTTTACAACTCCTCTCCTACTTGTCTCACTTTAGAGAATACTTGTAGAGTCAAAGTAACAAAACACCATCAAAGCATCTCGATCTATAATATCATAAACAATGCAAAATCAGAAATACATTGACCATACAATTGCATTCACAAATAATAAGATTCACAAATACACGATTATATGGAGGAAAACTCAAAGAACTTTATTAATAGTAGAAGAGAGGATTACAACCCAGCTATCTGATCCAGCATCATCCTCGCAACATCAAAGCCCTCTTCACCTCATGAAAAGCAATATCACCCAACAATACAATGTCTCTTCTCAAAGATAAACCAACAACACTTCCTTACATATTACAAAATTCCAGCCTCCAAATCTCTCAGATGAGGGATCCATTTATAGATGTCTTGCAAGGGTGTGATTCAGCTCTGGGTTTCTGATTAGTGTCATTCCACTGATAGTTCTTGGTTCCACTTGGAGATTTCATTGATCTCTTACTCATCCCTGGGTGAATTCAAAGGGGCAAGTGTCATGGGAGAAGTTTCTAGAAGATTCCATGAGCTTTCACTTAGCAAACTATCTCTGCCATTTGTCCATCCTCACTCATCGCACCCTACATAAGGCCTTTTCAGTATGCATCACAGCCCCCATGTGTAGAAGGTGAGATGCATCGCACCCTAACAGTGGAGCAGTCTGTATGGTCTAGTTTTGGCCAGTTCTGAGTGGTTTCTCATGTGGAACTTTTGGGGAATGATGTAATCAGTTGACCATGATACTTGCAGGTGTGAAGCAAAATTTTTAGGGGTTAAATAGCCCTTGGTTTATCGACATATAAGATTGGGGTTGCAGTACCCAAATATGTCTATAACAGTTGCCCCATAAAGCATGAAGTCGTAAATCTTTTGTTGTCAGGTGAAATGCTTTATCATGAGGATCCGAGGTATTCAAACTGGAAGGTGACCTGTATAAGATACAATACAATACATCATCATCATATTATTTTCATGATCTAGCTGAGGCGGGTATTCCCATTTTCATCTTTATAAATTCATTTTCATGTACATAGGACAGACAATCGTCTGCTATTGCAGACTGGTGATTCTTCACATGAAGAGTCATCTTCCCTAGCTTAGATAACTATCTGTGCAGCTTCTGTGTACATTTGATGTCTTTATGTTCCTGAATGTATCATAGCCTGGATGGATGAAACTAGATCTGGGGTCTTCAAAACTTGTTCGATCTTCACCCGATGTACAAGTCGATCCATGTGAACAGATGCTCTGGAGTCGAACATGGAAAGACATCGCCTGATTACAAGCCAATAATGAAAGTTGTTAACAGGCGTGAGAGGAGTCATCGATAATGATAATTACCTTCAAGGTACTACGATACAATTCACGTGGTGTGAATATATGAGTCATTTTCGAACAACACGCAAAATCTTTTGGTCGAAGGCCATTGATGTAAACCTGTTGCCGGAAGTTAGAAACTTGACATTGAGGCATGCAAGCTTAAAAGTACTAAAAGGGTTGTTTCTAACCCAACTTCTTGGATAATGAGCTGATGTCAACAAGAAGTGACCCATCATAGGAGGGCCTTGATGTATCCCACCTCTAACGAAACGAAGCAAATGATTTTTCTAGAGGTGAAAACGATCTGATGATACAAGGTTCAGGAATGGCGGTCATGAAAAATGAAGGGTGAAGGTATTGTAGTGGATGGGGCGTTAGCTGGATGGTAAATTGTTTGAATGACTTCTCTTGAACATGTTGGCAACACTGATATGGATTGGTAGCGTTAACCCCAAAATATGGATGGTATGGAGGACCACTTGTGATATGACTGGTGAATGGAATAACCCAACCGAACTCAATCATGGTGACAGAGTGAAAGTGTCGTGTTCAAGAGCGACCTGCTACCAATAAAATTCTTCAAGTTTTCTTCCCCTTTTCCCTAATCATTGCTGACCAGTGCCTCTTTATTTTTGTCAAGCTTGAGGAGGATAACACATGCTTGTTCTATAATTTTCCCTTCGGTCAAACCTGTCGCTATGTTTCAGTGAGCCTAGCGATAGTGAAACTCGTTCTTGTCTCGATGGACAAGTTTGTCGCTATTGTTTTAACAAGTTTAATGACAAAAATAACTCAGTCCTTTTCATGTTTAGAGAGTTTGAAAAGGGACGAAAAGGAAACTCCAACAGTCCTTTTTCGTAGCATAATCCATTAAGTCCGAAAAAGTATAAAATAGTACGAAAGGGATGACGTTTCGATCGCTTTAGCGAGCCGAAAAAGATAAGCACTCGATATTTTTTTGTTTGATAATCCCTTAGGTCTATAAAGATTAAAATGTATAGGAGGGATGGCACTTCCCCTTACTTTAATGAGTTGGAAAGGCCAATAGCTTGACAATATTTTTATATTTAACAAGTCTAAAAAGAGTTTAAAAGAGACTCATTTTTTTAGGAACAAGTGGTGTTTTTGGGTAGCAACTGGTTTCGGGTAAGCTTGGAACTTCTCAAAACATGGTGATGTGACGAGGGTGGATAACAGGACCACTCGTCGTAGCTGTTCCTCAAAAGGGTAAACGATCAAGTGGAAGCGTATGATCATCCATAAGAATCGAGGTGACATTAGGAACACAGTCAAGGTTCAAAAGGCTAATAGCAGGGTAATCAAAAAGGTTATTTCCGAGGGTGGATTCATTTTTTTAATGAGCTTTAACCGGGAGAAACTATGCTCATAGGCAGGTTTATTTTTTAACGAGCTTGAACCTTGCAAAAAAATTGCTCATACCAGTCATTTAAAGATGTCTCTCATTGGTAGGTTTATTTTTTAGTGAGTTTTAACTCTACGATAACATATGCTCATTTTCCTTTTTATGTAAGCTAGGAAAGACCAAACTATAAATCTAAAAACGCTAAAAATGCTAAAAGCTAAAAAGCTAAAACATGAAATTGGTCATTTTTTGCTTGCATAAACAAAAGGTTTGCATGCCCCCAGGCATCGAGAAGAGGAGAGTCTCCAGGTAACCATATGGAAGTCACTGCAGTTAAGCAGGATTGTTTCATTCACGAAGCAGACAAAAAACTTGCTTAGCTTCGTCCACATAGTGGACAAAGGTGAATGGTGTTTCAGACCAATAACATAACCTACAAGGAAATGGTGTTCCAAACCAATCACATAACCTATATTTTCACTGAACTACTCACCACAATCATGGAAAAATTATCTTTTCAGCTGGGTTCATCTCAAAATGGATAAGGGTGCATGCCCCCTAAGCTTCGTTACATTCACCGAACTACTCACCGCAATCAGGTGGATGGAATGAAGGTTGAAGAGACACTCTTGATGCAAAGAGACCATTTAGGGATGATATTTGACTTGGAGTTGTGTTTGAACCGGGAAATGAAAGTTGGTTGATAAGCTGGACAACTTTGCCTTCTTGTGGGAAACACATCACTCGAAAGAGTGTGGAAACAATAGCTTCCATGCTATAAACATAGTCACGTCCAAGGATTAGATTATAATTTAATGACCCTTGGACCACCATCACGTTCAAGTGAACAGTTTTCCTCTTCAAAGTTAGCGGTAACATTGGAAGGATCCCTAACGGTTGACTGGTTCCTTTGCTAAAGCCTGAAAAAATTTGTGTCTCAGGCAGAAGCGATGGCGAACCAAGCGCTTTCCAAGAATTTGAGGAAAGGATACTCACTGAAGCCCCTTCATCTATGATAATGCTAGATACGATCATTTTGTAAACTTGTACTATGATCTGGAAAGGTACATTAGATGGAAGGTGGGGTCTTGCTAGTTGATTCCAAACAAAGGAAATGACTAGACTGCTTGGAGGAGGTATCGGATAAACGGTTGAATGAACCCCTTAAACTGGGGAATCTTCCTCCTGTTGTAAAGGAACAGGCGGATTTCCCCCAAGTTCATTGGACTCTGAAGTAACAAAAAGAATTTGAATGGTATCGTTCTCACTTTCTCAGCCACTTGGTTACTAGCATCGCTATCTTCACGAAGCAAAGAGGAAGCAGGGGAGGGAGATAGGTTTCCACTATGGCCACTTCCACTAGATTACTTGGAGGTGGGAGGGAAAGAGTACCCATTAAGGATGGGTATTTTAGGAGACCTACTTCGACATTTTGAAGTGATTGAGAACTTCCATGGATCAATGGAATGCTTCCAATAGCTTGTGAACTATTGGGGAAAAGGGTTAGTTGGTCAACGATTGTAATTTTACCTTGGAAGGGAAATGCAAGCTTTCTGAGATATGTTGACACAACGGCGACCATAGCATGAATCCAGGGCCTTCCTAGCAAGATATTGTAGTCAAGGTTTCATTTAATGACCTCGACTTCAATTTATAATGTCTTGCCCCCCAGTTCAACTTGCAAGTTACTTAATATCCCATATGCCATATATGTTCTTCCATCGAATGCTTTTAATGTCATTGATGATCATGACAAGGGTGGTGAGCCTAAATTTTTCCAAAAACTCATTGACATAATACAGGTAGGTTCCCCCTCATCAATGATTGTTCGATGAACAGTTTTATTGAGGGCTTTTACCTGTATGAGGAAAGTGAGTTGGGCCGGTAACTGAGGTTCATATCCTTTATGTTGAAGGCCACAAGATTGGAATCTGTTGGATCAATCCCACCTATTGCTGATAACAAAGCCTGCTTTTGGGAGGGGAAATTTTGCAATACTTCAAGCATCGACATAGCAGATGGCAATTGAGCCAAATCCTCCACTATATTATAATTCTGTGTTGCTCGAGCATGAGGATTCAATGTCAATTTATGTACTACTCCCTTTTGCGGCATTATAGTCAATTCAGGAATGATGGGCGGAACAACTTCATGTGAAGTTGTTGTTGAACTACTGGGTTGATCTATAGTCTTATTGTTCGACGACTGTGGATTGCCATAATCTTTATTCCTTTTCAATATCAAAGCATCATTTTGTTGTTTCGAGATGGATAGCATAAGCACTTGGGATGGGGAAGCATGATAGACAGCAAACAGGCCTGTTTCTGGGCTCGGAAACGGATTAGTCAACACTACTGGGGTATTTGTATCACAGCTATAACAAGTGGAATCATAGCTATAACAAGTGGTATCAGAGAACTTTCTTGGGCAAAGTAGAGAATTTTTTTTAATTTTTTGCAGGAAATTTTTGGGCGGCGAGTTTTTAGATCACATCTGTAAGTTTTGATGCAAGATATGAAAAATATAATTATATATTTGGATGGTTCGTAAAAAAATACCCAATTTCAAAAAAAAATTGGAACAATCGGAGTCCGAATGAAAGAGATATCGTTGATCTAAAAAAGCAGTGGTGGTGCAAACATTTTTTCGGGGCGGCGAGTTTGCAATGCAGATCTGTATGTTTTGGTGCAAAATCTGTAGAATATAATTGCATATATTGATTTTTTGTGAAAAGATACCCAAGTTAAAAAAAAATCAATCGAATCGGAGACCAGATGAGAGAGATATCGTTGATTTAAAATTAGCGTTTTTTTTAGAAATTTTTTGTGACGATAGGACATTTGCAGCATAGATCTGAAATTCCAGTGCCTAGATTGGGATCTCTACCACATGGTAAGATATAGAATGGTTGTTCCATTTCTGAAAATAGGTCATAATAGGGAGTCTGAGAAATATTGACGAAATTGTGGCCATTCAAAATTTTCGCCAAGTGAGTTTTTCCCAAACCCTCTTCATGGAGATGCTATATTTTAGAGGAAAAGATGATATCCCTACTATTGAAGAATTCATATAGAGTCAAAAGTTCAAATATGAAATTTTGGAGGGCTATGGTACCACTTAATTTCCAAGATGAGGCGTCCAAATGGTTGTGCTCATTTGACAACAAGCAGGGGACCAAACTGTTAGATGAAGAATTTGAAAGAGTCCTTTTAGACAAATGGTCTCATGCTAGAAAACAGAAGAATGAGAGATGTAAGGGGTTACTTTGGTATATCATTGTTGCAAGTTCATGGATTCATTCAGAAGGAGAAGATCGTTGTGTCTATAAATCCTAGTTGTCAGTATAATTTTATCAATGTTAATTTGGCAAAAAAATTGCAAGTTCTAGGGAAACACATTGAAAACACACAGGTTGATGATGAGGATGTTCAAGTTTATAAGGATTTTGAAGATTTCTATGGATAAGTATGTGTTGCATGGTGATTTTTATACTTCATATCTAGATAACATGGATGTTTTTTTGGGATATCCTTGGATGGAATGTGTGGGTACTATCAATACTAATGTGCCAAAGAAATTCCTGAAGCTCTAATATAAATAGAAGAAAATTACATTACATGATATTTTCATCAATAAACAGGTAGAGGCCATGGAGGCTGAAGAAGAAAATGTTATATCATATGAGGACTCAGTGGTTGAAGTAATATTGGAAGATAAGAAACAATAGCAGGCACCACAACAGGTACCAGATACCCGTCAGGTTCCATTAGGTGGTGAATTAAAGAAAGATACATCATTGGTTGACACTTCAACATATCACTACCCACATCACCCCGCAAGAAAACAACCAGCAAGATGGAAACTAATTAGCCAAAAGGACAGCAAAGCCGCATGACATATAGAGAGGAGTGAAGATCCACCTACTACACATTAACACATAATAGCTGCCAAGGTCAACTTCCATCTCAAGCGAGTGAGGCACCAGCGAGATCGAGAGTTCACCTTTCTCTTGGATGGCTAGATGCACATGCATGGTACCAGTGGACTACTCTTTTGAGTAGATCATATTATTTGTGTTCTTCCCATGTTTTAGGGACGAAACATGTTAAGGGGGGTGGAATGTAGTATAACTAGGGGGGAGAATATGGGGTACAAAGGAAGGTACCCAAGGGAATAATGTAATAATGGGATGGGCCATAGTAATAAATAAGGTGGTTAACCTGTATCATGTAAGGGACCACAAGTAGTTAGTAATAATGTAATGGGCCCATGGTGTTGGATAGATGGTATTGAGGGAACCATGGTAATGATCCACGGTATTGTATGTATGAGTCCTATATAGAGGCTAGAGACTCAACATGGAGAGAGGTCAAGGAATATTGTATGAACAAGAATATGGCTTGTGGAGTGTTCTCCTTCCTTAAGGAGTGAATGTATGGTGTTGCCCTACCTTAAGGGTTTGATCAATAAAGAGAAGCATTTCTATATTCAGATCTTGTTATTTTTGGTGATTATTTACAGTTATTGGGTATATTGGTATCATTTCATATATTTTCATATCAGATCCATAACAAATGGTATCAGAGCTATAACAAGTGGAATCAGAGCTATAACAGGTATTTTAAAGAAGAAATAAAATCCTTACTGCAAAAGGGTTTGATCAGAAAATCTCATAGCCCTATTGCTTGTTTTTTATTTTATGTCAACAAACACTCGGAGATTATTAGAGGAGAACCAAGATTGGTAGTAAACTACAAGCCTCTAAATAATATTTTTTATTATGATGCTTATCCCTTGCCAAAGCCCTCTGTGCTTTTCTCTTAGATATCATAGTCAAAAATCTTTTCCAAATTTGATTTAAAGTCTGGTTTCTAGAAAGTAGGGATAAAAGAAGAAGATAAGTGGAAAACAAATTTTTCAGTACGAGGACATTTTGAATGGAATATTATGCCCTTTGGACTAGTAAATTCTCCATCCACCTTCCATAGAATTATGGATGAAACTTTTGAAGGTATGGATGATTTCTTGAAGAAATATATTGATGATGTTCTAATTCACTCTATGAATATTCCCTCTCATATAAAGCATCTCAATATATTCTACAAGAGAGTCAAAGAAAAAGGTATAGTTTTATCATATTCAAAGATGAAGTTATTTCAGACTATGATAGATTTCTTGGGATATGTGATTCAATATGGATCATATTACATTATGCAAAATAGTCTTGATTTCATAGATAAATTTCCAGACAGAATCACTGATAAAACTCAACTACAAAGATTCTCGGGTAGTTTGAATTACATCTCCAAATTTGTCAAACATTGTGCCCAAGACAAAGTCTTATTGAATAAAATATTGCAAAAAGATCCAATTCCTTGGACAGAGGATTTAACATAGGCAGTCAAAAGAATTAAAGGAAAAATTAGGAATATCTCTCCTTTAAGCACAATCAATGAAGAATCGCCTAAAACCATCATTACAGATTCTAGTGATATCAGATGGGGTGCAATATTCTGCCAACATGATCCTAATAAAAAGAAAATGGAATATGAAATTTTCCAGTATGCCCCTGGAATCTGGTCAACTACACAAAGAATTGGTCGAACCTAAAGAAAGAACTTAGAGTTGTTTGCCTTGGCATTGCAAATTCAAAGATTTTGTGATCTATAAACATTTTACATTCAAAATAGATTGCCAAGCCCTTAATTTTATTATACATAATTGTGACTTTGAAGATGCAGCAATGGTTATATGGATCCTGACATTGGCCCGATATCATTTTGATGTAGAGTTCATTTTTGGAGTTAAGAATTCCTTTGTAGATCTTCTTAGTCGGGAATTCTTACAGAGAAATGATGTAAATAATCTCAGATGTAATGCCATAAGAAGATTAGAAAATGATATTCACATTGAATGTGCTGATGGTTCTCACACTTTCAATCTGCATAAACCTCTACTCGATTATCAAGCAGATTGGTTTCCAATGAAGGAAATCAAATATCGGCATGGAACTAGAAAACATTATTTGTCATGGGATGATTGAATGCAAAGAAATGATGAAGCTTTTGAAGCTTTAACTTTTCTTCAAGATTTGAGAAATCTTGATTTCACATTACACAAAGATACAAATGAAAATCTAATTTGTTGTGAAATCTACATTGATCGCCTCCTATTGCCACCCAACCTTCAGAACTCTGAAGATCATGAATGTCAAGAGAAAGCCTAGTATACAGGTATGTGTTTCGAAAATAAAACTAACTCGTTTTACTATAATGTGCAGTGTTTTTTTAGATACCATGGAATGCAAATTACATAAATTGAAGAACAATACCCCACACCTGAATGGTTTAGAGAATGGTGGAACATTTATGGTATCAATCCTCTATGTTTTTACCCATTATCTCTCTGGTTATTACAATTTCCTGGATTTATAGAACCACGGGCACATGAATAAGGAATTTTATACAAAAGGACTTTGGATATCAGCAATATCACAAATTATCACATGCTTGCAGCACTCTGTGCCAATATATATTTTCATTGGTTTATTACACGAAATATTTTCTTCAGAAGATTCGAGGGAAATATGAGTGGCTCTTCACATGACTATGAGTCATTTCATGCCATGACAGATCCAGATTTAAATCCTTTTGGCCCACTACTTTTTCAGGACGAAGTACCAAAATATGCTGGAGTACCAATTTGGCAATGTGAGGAAGAAATTTACTCACAGTATTTTAATAATGACTCCTTGACTAGGTTTAGAGAACATCATTATTCTCGTGAACAACTAGAACATTTTGTCATTTTGAAATGTCTTTCTGTCTGACTTTGGTGGCAGACAGGTTTTTCGTAAGGTTCCATGAAAGAGAATCTCTTACAGTGTAATCAATCCCACATATATAATTAAATAAAGGGATAAGGATAAATATAAAATATTTTATGATTGAATCACTGTGTGGATGTCCTCCGAGTTACCCAAAAGCATGATTCTCTCATATCTACTGTAAGGATTTGATTTCGATGTAAAGTAAGATTCTCTCATATCCAATATGGAGGTATCACCTAACACAGTACCTGGAGGATCTATAAATAGATCAAGACTAGGGAAGGGAGGCATTTGAGCTTTGAGAGATTTAGAGGAAAAGAAGAAGAGAGCCTTTTGCTTGAGAAGCAACTTTGTAATACTTGAGTTTTAAAGTTCATCAATAAAGATTCCTCAATTTCTTTAAATCTATGTCTCCTTCGTAGATTTTTTGGATTCTATTCTCAAACATTTATGAGCCTTTTTCTGGTTGAAGAAGTCAGAAAGTCGCAGAAGTAGACCATTGGGCCAGAGTTTGTGTTTGGACATGAGGATATTGTTCAGAAGAATTGTCGTATATTGGAGCGATTAAGTAGACCTGGTATTTATTATGAACTAATACTCTTGTTGGCATTGGTATTTAAATATATTCAACAATATATTCGTGATGCTAGATTGCACGGTAGAGGAGTCTCTTCCCTCTCTATGATTAAAGTATCAGTCACGAATCTTGTTTATTTCTGCATTCTTGCTTTCTCTGTGCACACAGAGAAAGCGAGAATACAGAAATAAACAAGATTCGTGACTGATACTTTAATCACAGAGAGGGAAGAGACTCCTCTACTGCGCAATCTAGACACAGAGAAAGCGAGAATGCAGAAATAAACAAGATTTGTGGCTGATGCTTTAATCACAAAGAGGGAAGAGACTCCTCTACCATGCAATTTAGCATCACGAATCTGTTGTTGAATATATTTAAATACGAATTCCAAAAAGAGTATTAGTTCATAATAAATACCAGGTCAGCTGGTCCAATATCTGACAATTCTTCTGAACAATACCCTCGTGCCGAAACACGAACTCTGGGCCAACGTTCTACTTCTGCGATGTTGTGACTTCTTCAACCTTAACAAGGCTCACAGAAGTTCGAGAATAGAATCCAAAACAATCTATAAAGGAGACATAGATTTACAAAAATTGAGGAATCTTTATTGATGAACTTCAAAACTCAAGTATTAAAAAGTTGCTTCTCAAGCAAAAGGCTCTCTTCTTATTTTCCTCTAAATCTCTCAATGCTCGAATGCCTCCCTTCCCTAGTCTTGATCCATTTATAGATCCTCCAAGTATTGGGTTAGGTGATACCTCCATATGGGATATGAGAGAATCTTACTTTACATCAAAATCAAATCCTTACATCAAATATGAGAGAATCCTACTTTCGGGTAACCCGAAGGACATCCGCACAATGATTCAATCGTAAAATATTTTATATTTATCCTTATCCCTTTATTTAATTATATATGTGGGATTTATTACACTGTAAGAGATTCTTTTTCAGGGAACCATACGAAAAACCTGTCTGCCACCAAAGTCAGATAGAAAGACATTACAAAATGACAAAATGTTCTAATTGTTCATGAGAATAATGATTGTCTCTGAACCTGGTCAAGGTGTCATTATTAAAATGCTATGAGTAAATTTCTTCATTACATTCCAAAATTGGTATTTCAGCATATTCTGGTACTTCGTCCTCAAAATGTAGTGCGCTAAAAGGATTTAAATTTGAATCTGTCATGGCATGCAATGAATCATAGTCATGTGAAGAGCCACTCATATTTTCCCTGAATCTTTTGAAGAAAAGATTTTGTGTAATAAACCAATGAGAAGATCCATTGGCACAGAGTGCTGCAAGCATGTGATAATTGGTGATATTGATGATATCCAAAATCCGTTTGTATAAAATTCCTGATTCATGTGCCCGTGGTTCTGTAAATCCAGGAAGTTGTAATAACCAAGAGAGAATGGGTAAAAAATTAGAGGATTGATGCCATAAATGTTCCACCATTCTTTAAACCATTCAGGTCTGGGGTCTTGTTCTTCAATTTGTGTAACTTGCATTCCATGGTATCTAAAAGAAAACTGAACATTATAGATAAACGAGTTAGTTTTATTTTCAAAACACATACATGTATAATAGGTTTTCTCTTGGCGTTCATGATATTCAGAGTTTTCAAGGTTGAGTGGCAATAGGAGGCGATCAATGTAGATTTCATAGTAGATTATATTTTCATATATATCTTTGCGTAATGTGAAATCAAGATTTCTCCAATATTGAAGAAAACTTGAAGCTTCAAAAGCTTCATCATTTCTTTGCATTTGATCATCCCATGAGAAATAATGTTGTCCAATTCCATGCCAATATTTGATTTCTGTCCTTGGAAACCAATCTTCTTGATAATCGAGAAGAGGTTTATGTAGATTAAAAGTGTGAGAACCATCAGCATATTCAATGTGAATCTCATTTTCTAATCTTTTTATGACGTTACATCTGAGATTATTTACATCATTTCTATGTAAAAATTCCTGACTAAGAAGATTTGCAAAGGAATTCTTAACTCCAGAAATGAATTGTACATCAAAACGATATTGGGCCAATGTCATGATCCATCTAACCATTGCTGCATCTTCAAAGTCACATTTATGTATAGAAAACTTAAGGACTTGGCAATCTGTTTTGATTGTAAAATGTTTATAGATCACAAAATCTTTGAATTTGACAATGCCAAAGTAGACAACTCTAAGTTCTTTCTTTAGGCTGGACCAATTTTTTTTGTGTAGTTGACCAAATTCCAGAGGCATACTGGAAAATTACATATTCCATTTTATTTTTATTAGGATCATGTTGGCAGAACATTACACCCCATCTCATATCACTAGCATCTATAATGATGGTTTTAGGCCATTCTTAATACAAGTGCCATCAGTATTTCAAAGAATCCATTCATGCACTCCAAGACCAAGCACATACCCATCAAATACCATTTTCTACGTGAACAAGTGCTTGAAAATAAGGTCAAATTGGAGTATGTTCCCTCCAAAGAATAGGTTTCTGATATATTCACTAAACCACTACCCAGAGAAACATTTGAATATCTCAGAAAAAAGCTGGGAGTAGTTGCTACATCATCCTGTTGTTAAATCCAATGTTTCAGAGAAAGGTTATTATACGCGTGTTTCATGAAATATAGTTGTGTACACACACAGGTTTCTGTGGGTCAAGGAGCGTATATGTTTTTCAGACAAGAAAACGGTGGGGAAGGCTCTGATATGGGGGTTCTGCCTGGTGTTGATGATTACAGTCTATTGATATGCTCAGTTCATTAATTTTTATCTAACTGACAAAGATGCCTTGATCATTGACTTGTTAACAATGCCCAACCTGCCCTCTATGCTTCCTAAAGGAGAGATATAGAAGGGTGAAGAAGGCCTATTCATGTACCCAAATACACAGGTCTATCCTTCCCTAGCCGTAGTAAGGAAGATAGGCTAGTGAGGGTTTGAAGGGACATCTTTAGGTGACCCAGTTCTAGAAGGAGGGCCAAAGTGCCTTGCTGGATGACCACTATAAATAAGGACTGTTCTGAGCTAGAAAACGCACAGATATTATCTTATAATAGGCTGAGTAAAGGGAACTTCCTATTGTGATTAGGTCACATGCCTGTAGGTACTGTTTTTACGATCAAACATGTTGTAGGTTCCTCCTCTAATAGCGAGATCACTTAATTTGGAGAGGAGAGGAGGTCGTATAATTTAAGGTGTTTTTTGGGCATGATTATTGGGTTTGTGTAGGTTATAGTGGGATCCCTAACCAGTGACCAAAACATTGTCCATGAATAGAAGTGCAAAAGTATGTATTCTTCTACATTAGTGACTTGTTTTGGATTAGGTTGATAGGAGAGGTATCTTCAGATATCTTGATGAGAAGAAGCTCCTATAACACATAGATCAACATTCTACATGTTGATTATAGTCTTATGTGTATCATAAGACTATGGATCTTATTGTTGGGCTAGGCCATAGGTCATAGCCAGTAGTGTGGGAGCATGGTGCAATAATGGCATATGGGACAACAATGTGGTAGCATGGTGCAGCAATGGCAAGTGGGACAACACTACTAGCATGGTGTAGCGTAATATGGCAGCATGACATAAGTAATGTTGCAGCATGGTGTTGATTGTTGCAACACTGGTACATAGTGTTATAATGCCACATGGGACAACAATGGTACATGATGCAATATAGTGATGGGTACAACCATGATTAGTGAAGCATGATAAGATGTTGCATAGTTATGATGTGTGTAGCATGTTGTAGCATAATGAGGTGTAGCATGATGATCAGGTGCAACACAATGATAGGTGCAACATGGTGCAACACAGTGAGGTATAGCATGATGATGAGGAGCAACATAATGATAGGTGTAGCATGGTGATGGAGTCACCTTGGAGAATCAATTGAAGTAGCATGTCTTCAACTAAGTGCAGCTACCTCATGTATCATCTTCTTAGAGATGATCTATGCTCCTATTTAGATAAGTCAAAGTGTTGAATTTTGTTGTAAATGTACTATCTCTCTCTCTCTCTCTTTGTTGAACTGTTGAGAAAAATATAAGAAGAATTGATCAAGGGTTTCCCCAGATTGGGGTTTGTCCCTGACTAGTGCCACATCTTGTGTCCTCTTGTCTTGGCTTATCTTCTACGATTTGTGTTTATCTTATATGTGCAATTTACTATTATGCTGATGTGATTGCTAATCTGGAAAATATATTGAGATAACTGTGAAAATTGAAATAAATTTCTCTAAGCATAGAGCATACCTAAAATTAACATGGCATTAGAGGTGAGGTGAAGATAAATCCCAAGCAAGAGTGAAAGAGAAATCACCGAATATAGTTGAGAAAGGACACAAATACTCAATGGATTCCTCATCCCTCTTCAAATTCACCAAGGGTGAAGTCGAAGAAGAGAATATTATCATAATGGCATAGCGGAAGCTTCTGATGGCATACCTTAAGATCGATTCAATGGGAAGTTCGGATCTAAGGATGGAAGGAAATGCAGATGCCTTGCTTGCAACAAGTTCGGCCATTATGCGAAGGAGTGTCCAAATGATAGAGACACATCACTTGATGATGATAACAATCATTCTAGGGACATCTTTAATGATCGGAGGAATGACAGGTAATGCAAGTCATTAAGGAAATAGCTGACTCTTCAAAGAAAGAAAGGAACTCCAGGTATGAAGAATCAAATGTAGTTTTTGGTAAGATAAAGAAAAATTATCTTATATTGGCCCTCTCCTCCAAACTATTTGGGAATCTGACTTATTGATTGTAGTGCTTCAAGCCACTTCATTAGATACAAGGGTGCTCTCTCTGATTTGGTAGAGATGGAAACAATCATGGGATTATACTTGGATTCAATGCCACCTATCCCGGAAAGGGTGTAGGGAATGTTATCCCTCAATTGAATGAGGGTAGCTAGATTCACTTATAAGAATCTCTTTATGTACTTGTTCGCAAGAAGAACCTAGTGTCCATTTCAACAATGGAAGTCAAAGGTTTCATGGTTACATTCATCGATGGAAAGGTACGTGTTTGAAAATAGAATTTTCAAAGATGATTTTACTCATGGGTTCAGGGTTGGCAATTTGTATCAAGTTGCAGGCAGTCCAATGGGTATCATGTTAGTTGATACATCTCATCAATAGCACTAGAGTTCTATATAGGGCCCTAGTCGATGTGAGTCAGAGGGTGACAAGGATGCCTGAACTCAAGAAGAGCATGAAGGAACATGTCTGAGATGTACTGAAGGAAAATATTACAAGGGGACTATTCCCCTCATGTAATAGGTCCACAAGGTTGGAACAACTCGAGGGGTTTGAGACTCATGATTGGGAATCTCATGTATGAAAGTGAAAGAAATCCCTCTATGGCTTGAAGCAAAACACCCTGGGTTTAATATGAGAGGATTGATAGCTTTCTGATGAAGTTGAAATTCACTAGGAGTGAAGTCGATCCAAACTTTTGCTTGAAGGTTGTGGATGATATACCTCTCATACTGGCACCTCCTGAGGACGACCTCTTTCTGATAGGTGCAGACCCTCTCATTTGCAAGCCCATGACTGCCTCGATGGATCTTAACTTTCAGAAGTTATGTGGCAGGGATACCGGACCTAATTTGGGAAATGCCTCTGAGTTTCACAAACTCACACTAGCATTGATGTTCTTAGTGAACTCCCATTCGAATATACATTTTGCAGTTAGCATGGTGAGCTCATGTATGGTTGAGCCTCACTAGATTAGTGCCACAAATCTTCTGAGATATCTTCGAGGCATAATCTCTCATAGATTGAGATACACTGCTGGAAATATGAAGCTCAATGATTATTCGAATTCTGACTGGGTAGGTAGTATGGAGGATCGCAAGAGCACTTATGAGTGCTGGTTCTCTTTGGTTTCTACTTCGATATCCTAGATGAGAAGGAAGTAGAAGTCAGTTTCTATAAGCATCGAGACCAAATACGTAGCTACGAGTATGACCTCGTGTGAAGTTTCCTAGTTGCAGAAGCTCTTTAGTGAGTTGTTTGTAAACATGATAAATACCACCGTGATCTTCTGTGTCAACCAGAGGGGGATTCGATTATTGAGGAATCTCTTATTTTATGAGTTCTCCAACATATATACATGAGGTACCACTTTATCTGGGATATGGTACATCGATGAGAAAGAAGGATCCATCACATTGGGACTGATGTGAAGGTCATAGAAATTATATTGAAGCCCCAGGGAAAGGTCAAATTTATGACTTTCCATAATGACTTGGAGTCATTGAGAGACCCTCTTATGAGGGTCTTGTATGATGCATGTGTTGAGCTCTGGGAGCTCCAGAGGCCTTCGAGTATTTCTTGGAGAAACAAGTTACCATAGGGAAACTCACCCTTCCCTAGTGCTACGATGTGTACAGGGTGATTGGTTCATCCTTCCCCTATACTACCCCATGGAGACTTATGGACAGGATAAGTGATTGTCCTGTCGAGGCATCCTACCCATGCAGTCTGGCACTCATGGGAAGTGCCTTTCATTTGGACAATGAGTAGGGAAATTGGGTTAGGGACCATAGTAGTACTGATGGACGAATCATGTATCTACCATAATCCCTATGCTAGGATGACCGACATTGGTCTGGGATCAATTGGAACTGAATTTGGGTCAGTAAGAGTGATATAGCTCACTCTTTCTTGGAACTAATCTGGGATTAGTATGAGTGGTTTGAGACACTCTCTTTTGATATTGATCTGAGATTAGTATGAGTGATTTGAGACACTCTCTTGTGATATTGATCTGGGATCAATGAAGCTGACTTCAGGTCAGTAAGAGTGACATAAGTCACTCTCTTTTGGAACTGATATGGGATCAGTAAGAGTGGTATGACACACTCTCTTCATATGGGACTGACTTCAGGTCAGTAGAGAATGGTATGAGACATTCTCAATCAATTCTTCTTCTTCATGGTTCAGCAGAGAAGAGCAAAGCAGTGTAGGGCACTGATGGCAGAGAGAGTATAGTCTGGAAGATGGATCAGTGGATGGAGTTCTCCCTAGTTGAGAGGGAGTGTTAAAATTGGAAACTATGGCCAAACTCCATGTGGTTCATCTTATTTATGGAAACTAATATTTTTCTTGGATCCCTCTCATCAAGAGGTGTAGGATTGATCTAAAGATCATTCGATTATATTTAGTACTCATGAAGATATGAATTGATTTGTGTTATGGGACAATTCATCAACGTTGAACAACAACCAAATGAGCCCCATGTGTGCTCAACATTTTAGCATAAATGGAGGTGAATCGAGTGTCATTAGGACACACTTCACTCTTGATTTCTCTCCAATCACATTGGGTTTTAGTCGAAGAAAAATATAGGAGGATGAAAACCTGGATGCAAGAAGAAAGGAGGCTAAACAAGTTGCCCTAACTATAGTCCTAATGAGGATTGTCTAGCCGCAATTCCAGGGACGAGACCCCTACTTCTATACGCTGCCCAACCTTCCCTCTATGCTACCGAAAGGCGAGATATAGCACGGTGAAGAAGGTCTATTCATGCTACCCAAATACGGAGGTCTATCATTCCCTAGCCGCACTAAGGAAGACAAGCCAATGGGGATTTGAAGGGACGTTTTTAGGTGATCGAGTGCTAGAAGGAGGGCCAAATTACCTTGCTGGAGGGATGCTATAATTAGGGATTGTTCTGGGATAGAAAATGTAGGGAAATTCTTTTGTAACAAGCCGAGAAAAGGGACCTTCCTGTTGTGATTAGCGCAAGCTTGTAGGTGTTGTTTTGACGGTCAAAAATGTTGTAGGTTCCTCCTCTAATAGTGAGATCACTTAACTTGGAGAGAAGAGGAGGCCACGTAATTTAAGGTATTTTTGTGCATGAATTTTCGGTTGTTGTAGGTTACATTGGGACCCATAAACAGTGACCAAAACACTTCCCATGAATAGAAGTGCAGAATTATGTATTCTTCTCTATTAGTGACTTGTGTTGGGTCATTTCTTTGACTTGTTTTGGATCAGGTTGATAGGAGAGGTCTCTTCAGATATATTAATGAGAAGAAGCTCCCATAACACATAGATCAACACTCTACATGTTGATGATATCCTTGTGTGTATCCTAAGACTATGGATCTTGCTACTGGGCTAGGCCATATGCCATAGCTAAAATCTATAGTGTGGCAACATGGTGCAACAATGGGACATGGGACAGCGATGTGGTAGCGTGGTGTAGTAATGGCACATGGGAAAATAGTGGCAACTTGGTGCAACATAGTATGCCAGCATGACAAAATTAATGGTGAAGCATGGTGTTGATTGGTGCTGCACTTGTACATAGGGCAACAATTCCACATGGGACAACAATGGTACATGATGTAGTACAGTGATGGGTACAGTCATGATTAGTGAAGCATGATGAGATGCTTCATGGTGATAATGGGTGCAACATGGTACAACATAGTGAGGTGCATCATGACGATGAGGAGCAACACAATGATAGGTGTAGCATGGTGATGGAGTCACCATGGAGAATCAGTTGAAGCAACATGTCTTCAACTGAGTTCAACTACCTCATGTATCATCTTCTTAGATATGATCTATGCTCCTATTTAGATAAGTTAGAGTGTTGACTTCTATTGTAAATTTACTATCTCTCTCTCTCTGTTGAACTATTGAAGAACATATAAGAAGAATTGATCAAGGGTTTCCCCACATTGGGGTTTGTCCTTGGCTAGTGCAACATCTTGTGTCCTCTTGTCTTGGCTTGTCTTCTACGATTTATGTTTATGTTCTATCTACCTTTTAATATTATGCTAATGCAACTTCCAATCTCGAAAAGATATTGAGCTAACTGTGAAAATTGAAATAAATTTCTCTAAGCATAGAACATACCTAAATTAACATCTTTCCAAACTCACATTTAGACAACTTTAAAAACAAATTTTGTTTCCTCAAGACATCTAGGACTTGTTTCACATGCTAGACATGTTCTTAATGAGATTGTTTTAATATCAATATGTCATCTAAGTAGACAATTACAAAATCATCAAGAAAATTCTTTAATACATCATTCATAACTCGCATGAATGGTGTAGGAGCATTACAAAGCCCAAATGGCATAACCAACCATTAAAACAAACCTTTATTTGTTTTGAAAGTGTCTTCCATGTGTCTCCTTCAATGATCCTAATCTGATGATAACCACTTCTCAATTCCAACTTAGTGAAATACACAACATATTTTAATTGATCAGGAAAATCATCAATTTGAGGAAGAAGGTAGTGATTCTTTACTGTAATCTTGTTCAAGGCTCTGAAATCTACACACATGTGCCATGTACCATATTTCTTTAATACTAAAACAATTAGTGACCCACATGGCAATGTTATTGGTTTGATGACCCCTTTGTCAAGCAAGTCTTGGCTTTGTCTTTTGATTTCCGCATTCTCAATGATTGACATCCTGTGCATGCCAATGTTTTGAAGAGGACAATATCGCTGCAATTGGATCTCATGTTGGATACCCCTTTTAGGAGGAAATCCTTTAGGCTCCTAAAACATCTCATCATATGTGTTAACAACTTCATATAAATCATATTTTAACTTTGCATCACATTCCTGGAAAGCTTCATTTTCAACATTCTCTTTAGGTTTGATCATCAAGGGTACAAATTTCTTACTAGCATTGACTAAACTCTTCATTTTTCTAGCATTGACAAGTGACAAAATCAACTTCTTGTTATGTTCTCTAACAATGTACTCAACTCCATTTTTAAACAAGTGATATTTTTTCTCATGGATATGAAATATGACTCTCCTATCATATAGATATGGTCTTCCAAAAACAATACCACACATATCAAGTGGAATGACATCAAGCTCTACGTCATATATAAAGTTTGTAGTGATGGAAAATCTTAATTTAAATCTTCTTGTCACATGAAATTTTGCATTGTCACATATACATCCTAAAGGATATGGTTTAGGATGAGGAGTTGTTTCCAAATTCAATTCCTTGTCTGTGTCTTCAAAAATGAGGTTTTCTTGTGAACCACTATAAAAAAGTATATCTATCTTGGTATGTTTTGAAATAACTCTAATGTGGAAAATCTATATTCATTCTTTTTCATGTTGAGTTTCATTGAGGTTACTACTTGAATAACTAGCAATGAAAATATATTCCTTACCTTTTAATGTCATCGTAGTAATCTTTGTTTCATCTCCATAGTCAAATCCTAAATCATGTTGTGTAGTTGCCACAATATTTTGTTTTCCTTTATTGTTAAACTTTTTGGGTCTCATTTCAAGATGAAGTTTCCAATAGTGGTCTTCATCATGGCCTTGCTTTTAACAGTGTTTACATATTATTTTTTATCCCTCTTTATTGACTGAAACATTCTTCTCCCCTTTTCCTTTGAATTTCCCCTTTCCTTTGTCTCCACTTTTAAATGGCTTGTTGTTTCCTTATTGAGGAATATTCATCCCTCTTGCTTCTTAATTAGTTTCTTGTTAAGAAAAATCATCTAGTTTTGTAGGGTTAAATGTGAGAATTATGTGTCTCAAATAACTATGCATTCCTCCAATATATTTTAGTAGAGTATCTTGAGAGGATAAACCTATACACAAAATCAAAGATCTTTTTCTAAATTCTTTAGTATAGCTTTGTACATTTTGACATTTAGCTTGCCTAAAGTTTTTCCACTCCATAATATATTTTTTAATGTATTCTAATGGATTAAAATTGCCCTCCTATTGCAACAACAAAATCATTCCAAGAGGATAAATCCTTACCATGTTTCTTCATGTCCTCATGAGTTTTGACTTCCAACCAAATAAGTGGTGCACCTTCCAATCTAAGAGAAGCAAGCTGAATTTTTTTCTCATCATCCTTGATTCATTGTATCCTGCAATACACTTCAATGTGATGAACACAATTATTTGATTTCTCAGCATTTACCTCCCCATTGTACATAGGAAATTCAAACTTTATATCAAGCTTAAGAAAAGGATTTTTACCATGTCCCTTTGGAGAATTTGGATGTGTTTGTGAAATGGTAGAATAAGTAGAAGATAAGGATGAAGATGATGATGGAGGTGAAGTTGGTGGTTTATCACCATTCCCTCCATTCCTTTTTAGGGACTTGTCCCTTTTTCCTCCATCTCCTTTTGGAGGTTTTGAGCTCTCTCCATACAATTTTGAATTCCTCTCTTCATAATTAACCTTAATCATTTCAAACATCTCGAAGAATGCTTTTATGAAAGTACTTTCATCTTTAGACACCCCTTTAGGACCTTCCTCATGTGTCATGACTATTGAATCTTGAGATGCGTTTCTTCTCCTTGAAACAATTTGAAATATTGGCTCCACAAGTTCTCCTTATTCTTTTTTAAGCTTCATCCTTGTAAGCATAAGAAAAAAACTTGCAAAAAAATTAAAACTTCATAGTAAATTGATGCCTTGATACCAAAATTGATATGTAAATGAAAATTGAAGGTGATATACAAATTGCAAGTGAAATTTTATGTGTGTTTTGGGTAACGGATCAAGTTACTAAACACATAAACAAGTGATTTTTAAACATCATTAACAACCAAATAGAGACAATAAACCATTTCAAAAAAACATAACAACAAAACATGATAAAGGAGTTGACCCCTCTCCTGGTCCAGCTTCAAATGTAGGGCCTCTTTCATTATGGTAAAAAACATGTATTTACATGAATTTGTATTGCTAGGAATGCAAAACAAATGTTTCCAATTGATACATAACTATCAGAAACTCCCATCTGGGTTCTTTCTACACCTCATTTGGAAAAAAATTGAGAAATTTATGCATGTTACAAGAATTTTCCAAATTCCATAGCTAATCATCCTCCAATTCGACCCAAACCCGGAAACAACATGCAAATCTAGCCTACAATCCTGTGCGATGAGCTAATTTTTCAGACAGTTAAACTCTCCATTAACCCACCAGTTTAATAAATTGCGTTCATATGGGGGCCATGTTGAGTTGTGTTATATTCTTTCCATGACTAGCCCACGTAGTTAACCGAGGGATTAGAAGGGGGGGCGGAGCCTCCCTTCATTGCACCAATTGCATATCAGGGGGAGTCACAGGAGGTTTGAGGGTTGCAAGTAAAATTTTGGTTTTGGACCCTATGTTAGGCTGGGCAAACCCACCTATGGTTTTGGCATGATTTTCGCACATCGTTTTGGGCGCGATGGTTTTCAGTCCATGGTATTGGATGCTTCATCATGTATAAATATGTATTATAACATTAAAAGGATCATAATGAAAAATCAAGCTGGTAGTCCCAGTTTTGGGATCCAAGGGAAAATCTATGTGTATATTTGTTTTATGTGTTATGCTCTCGCTATTGTTTATTTTCTATGTTTTAGAATTCGTATGCAGGTAATTTATGTACAGGGTTAAAACCTACAATTTACATGAATTTTATTTCTAGGAATGCAAAACAAATGTTTCTAATGGATCCATAACTGTCAGAAACTCCCATCTGGGTTCTTTCTACACCTCATTTGGCAAAAAATTGAGAAAGTTATGCATGTTACAAGAATTTCCCAAATTCCATAGCTAATCATCCTCCAATTCGACCCAAACCCAAAAAAAACATGCAAATCTGGCCTACAATCCTACCCGACGAGCGAATTTATCAGACAGTTAAATTGTCCATTAACCCACCAGTTTAATGAATTGCATTCATATGGGGGCCATGTGCCTAGGGGTCGGGGCTAACCACACACCGTTGCTAGTCAGGCCCCCAACTACATAACGCGTGGCCATATAACTTCCCATAGAAACCGGGCTGGTACCAAATTCTATGCACACCCAAAAAATCAAAAGGGCTTGGTCACATGGCGGGCCATAGGTTCTAGGGTTGGCTGTCACTCTGAGCGCTAAGGGCTAGTCCCGTCTGTCTCTGCACTCCTGGTTGTTTGGCAGGTCATATGACCCCACGTTGTCCCCTTTACATCTCCACCAACGGTTCTTTGCAAATGGATTTGGAATTTTCACTGTGATCATGGGGCTGGGGCTAAGCCCTAGCCCACAATCCTACCTCATGGTCGTGTGGGTGCGAGGACTAGGGATGGGGCTTGAATTCCTTTCTTGATAAATAACCTTAATTGTTTCACACATCTCAAAGAATTCTTTTATGAAATTTCTTTCATCTTTAGAGATCCCTTTATGAATTTCTTCATGTGTCATGACTATTGAAGCTTGAGATGTGTTTCTTCTCCTCGAAACAAATTGAGATCTTTGATCCACAAGTTCTCCTTCTCCTCTTTTAAGCTTCAACCTTGTAAGCATAAGAAAAACACTTCCAAGAGAAATCGAACCTTCACAATAAGCTGATGCCCTGATACCAAAATTGATATGTAATTGAAAATTGAAGGTGATATACATTACAAGTGAAATTTTATGTGTGTTTTGAGTGATGGATCAAATTAGTAAACACATAAACAAGTGATTTTTAAACATCATTAACAACCAAATAGAGACAATAAACCATTTCAAAAACACATAATAAGAAAACATGATAAAGGAGTTCACCCCTCTCCTGGGCTACATCTCCTAGTCCAGCTTCCAATGTAGGGCCTCTTTCATTATGGTAAAAAATATGTGTTTAAATAAATTTTTATTGCTCAGAATGAAAAACAAATGTTTCCAATGGATTTAGAACTACCAGAAACCCCCATTTTGGGTTCTTTCTACACCTCATTTGGCCAAAAATTGAGAATGTTATGCATGTTACAAGAATTTCCCAAATTCCATAGCTAATCATCCTCCAATTCGACCCAAACCCAGATTGAACTCTGCAAAACCAAAACCGACATGAAAATCTGGCCTACAATCTTGCTCGACGAGCAAAATTGTCACACAATTAGACTGTCCATTAACCCACGAGTTTCAGAAATTTCGTTCATATGGGAGCCACGTGCATAGGGGTTAGGGCTAACCACACACCCATACTAGTCAGGCCCCCAACTACTTTACATGTGGTCATATAACCACCCATAGAAACTGGACTGGTACCAAATTGTGTGCACGCCCAAAAAATTAGAGAGGCTTGGTCACATGGTGGGCCATAGGTCCTAGGGCTAGCCGTCGCTCCAAGTGCTAAGGGCTGGCCTTGTCTCTCTCCACACTCCTGGTTGTTTAGCGGGTCATATGACCCCGCATTGGCCCCTTTACATCTCTGTCGATGGTTCTTTGCAAATTGATTTGGCGTTGTGGCTGTGATCATGGGGCTAGGGTTAAGCCCTAGCCCACAATCCTGCCTCATGGTCGTGTGGGTGCGAGGACTAGGGATGGGGCTTCAATTCCTTTCTTCATAAATAACCTTAATCATTCAAACATCTCAAAGAATTCTTTTATGAATTTTCTTTCATCTTTAGACATCCCTTTAGGACCTTCTTCATGTGTCGTGACTATTGAAGCATGAGATGCGTTTCTTCTCCTTAAAACAATTTGAGATATTGGCTCCACAAGTTCAAACAAAAGCAAACCTTCACAATAAAGTGATGCCCTCATACCAAAATTTTTATGTAATTGAAAATTGAAGGTGATATACAAATTGCAAGTGAAATTTTATGTGTGTTTTGGGTAATGGATCAAGTTACTAAACACATAAACAAGTGCTTTTTAAACATCATTAAAAACCAAATAGAGACAATAAACCATTTCATAAACACATAACAACAAAACATGATAAAGGAGTTCACCCCTCTCCTAGACTACATCTCTCGGTCCAGCTTCCAATGTAGGGTCTCTTTCATTATGGTCAAAAATATGTGTTTACATGAATTTGTATTGCTCATAATGCAAAACAAATGTTTCCAATGGATCCTGAACTGCTAGAAACCCGCATCTGGGTTCTTTCTACATCTCATATGGAAAAAAATTGAGAAAGCTATACATGTTACAAGAATATCCCAAATTCCATAGCTAATCATCCTCCAATTCGGCCCAAACCTGGCTTGAGTGCCCCAAACCCGGAACTGACATGCAAATATGGCCTATAATCCTGCCTGGCGAGCGAATTTGTCAAATAGTTAAACTATCCAATAACCCACCAATTTCAAAAAAAATTGTTCGTATGGGGGCCACGTGCCTAAGGGTCGGGGCTAACCACCCACCCCTTCTAGTGAGGCCCCCAACTACTTTACACGTGGTCATATAACCACCCATAGAAACTAGGTTGGTGCCAAATTGTGTGCGCGCCCAAAAAATCAGACAGGCTTGGTCACATGGTGGGCCATAGGTCCTAGGGCTAGCTGCCACTCCGAGCGATAAGGGCTGGACACCGATCGGAGTGCTAAGGGCCGGCCCCCTCTCTCTCCACACTCTTGGTTGTTTGGTAGGTCATATGACCCCATGCTAGCCTCTTTACATATCCACCGAAGCTCTTTGCAAATGGATTTAGCGTTGTCGTTGTGATCATGGGGTTGGGGCTAAGCCCTAGCCCACAATTACACCGCATTTTTGTGTCGGTGTGAGGACCAAGGATGGGGCTTAGCCCTGGCCCCCACCTCTAATGAAAAATTATGCTCAACTTAAATACAATTTGAAAGCTTATGTTATCAAGAAACACATGTGTGGTGCTTTGGTATGGCTCATCGTTTCTTGGTGGATGGTCACAGGTTCGATTATCGTGAGTGCCCTTGGCCCCTTAACAAATTTTTTATGCATTGTCTAGAGGCGACGGGGTGGCCATCCATTGGTCCACATGTCCCTCCAACATTGGCCCAAATCAACGAACCCTCAACCAATTAAATTGCACCCTTGAAAAACAACAAACAAGAGACACTTGTAAGCATACCATTTGCCAAATTATAGACAATCCACTACCCAGTCACCTGCATAGTCAGCGTATGGACTACTGACTAGGCATACCTCCAACCCAACTTTTAAAATTTTTGTTGTTTGGTAATTCGATCAGAACATGTTATCGAGAGAATACAATATCAATTTTGAGTGAAACAAGTTGCGTTGGATTGAGGTCACTGAGATCTACACATTGGTATAGGTTCTGTGCATTTTCAAGCACTTTTAATTTTGAGCACTAAATTGATCCCTTGGATTAATTGATATATAGGCACTATATAGAGAATTTAAATATCTCCTTTTTTAGAGAAGATGGTTTTCCAAATTCATTAAAATCTTATCTATTCTCATTATTCTTAAAGAAAAATTCACCCCTTAGTTTTAAATAAATTTAATGAATTACATTAAAATTTAAAAAATCAGCCCCCGATCAGGGTGATCAAGTGGAAAGGTACATGCATTATGCCTGACAGAAGGAGAGGATGGCCAGGACCACCGATAAATTCCCACATGCTTGTATAGCAGGGCGTGGTGGCGTCCTGCATGATCGTTGGACAACCTAACGAGAGAAGTGGCATAAGGTAGGCGATTATGAGGAGAGAGGGGGTCAAGAACAGCAGCGGTAGAAGGATGGGATGGAAGGTATGTGTGAAGGGGTATGTTAGGGTGGTAAGAGTAGGGAAAATGAATAGAACATAGAGAATGGAAGACGGGAGCACGACAACGCAAAACTCTGGGAATTCTTTGGCTAAGAGTATTGAATCTGGGTATGTTTTTTTCCTATTTATTTCTTGTAATTCTCGCTGAGAATTATAGTATGTCGAGCAAGGGTGGTGAGCTCTGGTACATTGGGAAGGGGTTGCGAAGGGGTAGAACTGATGATAGGGATGAGGGGCAGAGGGATAGCTTAGAACTGCTGCCTATTAGGACCTAGGGCATAGGTGCGACTAGGGAGTGCAAACTTCTGATAAAGGGTTGGCCCTAGGTAACAAAGGATGAGAATTATTGGGAGGAATGGAGGTTAGATTACCCAGCCTCTTTCCTGAGACTGTGGTGGGGGAGAGCCAAGAAATCCTAAAGCAACAAAGAGGGGCTGAATTGGGTGGGAATTCTAAGAAAGAAAGAGATGTTGAAGGAATCGATGTGTGAAGATTTTCTAGATCTAATGTTTCTTGTTGATAACTGTAAACAGGGTTCTGATGACGATGCGATGGCTCGCCTAAGTAGAGGCAAGGGCTATAGGGGTCGAGGGCGTTCGAGCCAGGAAACAAAAGAACCTAGCACCTCGGAGATCGCAGAGCCTAAAAAGGGTAGGAGACCCATCGATGTGGCAATTAATGAGGCGGCGAGAGCCTATAAAGAAGGAACAGATGTCGGCATCTATAATTTGATCCAGGAGATGGAAGGCAACATAATGGAGGAAGACTCAGAACCGGAAATGGAATAATGCAGGGACCTCATCCCCGACCCAGGGAACACTAAGGGCAGGTTGTCTCTATTTAAACAAACCTTGCAAGTGTACTGGGTCATGAAGTATCTGCTAGCCAAAGTTTTGGAATAGGTGGTGGGGCAGATGGTGGAAATTACCCGAGGCACACTCGTCCTCAAGAAAGAGCTGAAGAATATGCAAATTCTGTTGTTCATGCAGGACAGCAAGCTGGATAGAATCTAGTATAGAATTATGGAGCTGTCTCCAGCGTTGGGTGACTCTGCTACAGCACCAGCAATCGTGGATTCCAAGCAGGATGATAACAAGGACTAGTATTTTATACTCCAGGTTATGCCGGACTTTTTAGCACATAGATTTTATTTTTATTGTCTTAATATGTCGGTCAAGACCTTAAACTCTGTATCTAGTTGTGAAGTGTATCTAGCTTGGGTGGAAAGACTTGTCAAATTTTGCTGCTGGATGGCTTATAACAGGTTCAGGTGGCCAACAGACTTGGTTTCCTATTTGGGCAAGTTGAGGCCACCCAGATTTTGCATATGGAACAACTTGCTATTATAAATAGAAAAGAGGATCCACTATAGCTTACAATAAAAATGGGATCAATAAATTTCTCTACATAAAAATGGGAACCATAGATTTCTTACTATAACCAGTTTTAATCGAAGAAACGAAAGGTCACGAATACCACTAATCCTATACCTACCTACATTATTGTTGGCATTATGGCTAAAGTGTTGTCCTTGATGGCAACCCATTCAGGTGATAGATCACAGTACTTCAAGTCAGCAGCAGAGATTGATGATCAGCTATCAAATATTAAAGAAAATAAGGGGTACGTAGGTACACCTTGCATAAGGTGCGTACACACAGGTCAGTGTTACATAAAGTGTGTACATACCCGCAGTTATCCCGTTCAGGAGGTGCGTACCCCCAGTGCACACATTTCAAGGCAAAGAAATTCACATGTGGGGTTTTCTTATGTTCTACTCTTGGTATTTAGCCGACGGTATTGTGTTATTATGGTGTCGGCTCGTGGTATTGATCCATGTTTTAAGGAAGAGCTTTCCTATATAAAGCAAAGGAGTTCATTTGGCTTGAGTATGTTTTTGGTTGAATATCTTATGAGGGCTAGATCTGGTCTAGATCTAAAGAAGGCGAATCTGTGAAGGGTGATCTCTCGAGCGCATGATCAGATCTGAGCAACTGTGCCACTCTTGTGGACTGCCTATTCGGCCCTAATCAGAAGGACGAAGGTGTTTAACAGAAGAGCTGCGTGGGTACGCAGTGCAGAAATAGGAGATCTGCGTGGGTACACAGAGTAGAAATAGGAGATCTGCGTGGGTACGCAGAGCAGAAACAGGAGACCTACGTCGGTATGCAGAGCAAAAGTAGGAGAGCTGCGTGGGTACGCAGTGCAGAAACAGGAGATCTGCGTGGGTACACAGAGTAGAAACAGGAGATCTGCGTGGGTACGCAGAGCAGAAACAGGAGACCTACGTCGGTATGCAGAGCAAAAGTAGGAGAGCTGCGTGGGTACGCAGAGCGACTAAGGTTCAGGTGCGTACCTGTAGTAAAAGTATGCGGCGCGATAGTAATTTTTGGTGAGTACCTGTAGTAACAGTACGCGGCACGATAATATCTCTGGGTGCGTACCTGCAGTAATAGTACGCAGCGCAGTTCAAGGAACAATGCGTGGGCACGTAGTGCGGCAGAAGGATCTCTGCGGGTATACGCAGGAAAACAGAAGGTGACCTGCGTAGCGACGCAAGCCACAGAAGGGAAAACTGTGTATCTGTCTTAAAATGTTCTGTTGATTCAATTTTTCTGTTGATAAGGTGTTCTGGGTTAGTTCTGTTATTGCTGATCTGATAACTGTAGTGGACTGTAACTTTTATGTACTTGATGATCATTTGATGCTTTATGAAAAGAAGTAGGGGGTTGTAGCTCCCTTCCAAGAGAGACTGGAAAACGAGAGAGAGAGAGTTGTAGCTCTCTGCAGGTTGCAGCCTGCGTACTGGTAAAGGACTGCACCAGTACAAAACCATTGTAAAAGGATTTTCTAATTTGAAAGAAGATAGAGACATATTGCAGCAGGTGGTTTTCACCCACATTGGGTTTCCGCCTTACATCTTGTGTTATTTGGTGTGAATATCTGTTTTCTTTTGTTCATGCTCATTATTTTATGGTACTTACATGCAAAAACAATTCAAAGAACAAATAAAGAATATTTATTAAAAGAATTAGATAATACTGATTCACCCCCCCCCTCAGTATTATTTCCAACAATTGGTATCAGAGCAGGTCCTTCAGAGAAGCTTGATCGGTTGAAGGTAGATCGTTCATCATGAGCAACTACGAGAGAGAAGCATCAATCAGGCCACCGATTTTTGATGGGACAAACTTCAATTATTAGAAGGTAAGAGTTACTGCCTATCTTCAATCCCTTGGTACAGAAGTTTGGGACATCGTAGAGACAGGCTACGCTTTTCCTTCAGCTACTCCTACAGATGCAGCCGAGAAAAAGAAGTATGAAACAAATGCGAAAGCAGTCAGTACTCTATTAGGATGTATATCTCAATCAGAATTCATGAAGGTAATGCACTATAAATCCGCAAAGGAGATATGGGACAAAATTGTCACAAGCTATGAAGGAGATGAACAGGTAAAGCGTGCTAAACTTCAAACTCTCATAATTCAGTATGAGACTCTTAAAATATATAATGATGAAAGTGTGGCTAACTATTTTCTTCGAGTAGATGAGGTTGTTAATTGTATGAAAAATTTGGGTGAAGAAATAAAAGAGGCTATTGTGGTTGAAAAGGTTCTAAGATCATTGTCCCCCAAATTTTAATCTAAAGTATCTGCAATAGAAGAAAAGGAAAATCTTCGAATTCTTACTATGTCTCAGCTACATGGAATTCTAACTGCTTATGAAATGATAAAGGGAGGTCCATTAGACAGAAGAGAAGCTGCTTTCAAGGCATCAGGCAAAGGAGATTATTATGAAGCAAGCCATGTCCCAGAAGAAGAGGAAGAAGAATCAAATTTTGTCAGAAATCTTCAAAGAGGTTCTGGAAGGTTCAGAGGTAAGTTACCCTTTAAATGTTTTGCTTGTGGAAGAGTAGGTCATTATGCTGCAAAATGTCCTTATAAGGATAAAGGAAAGGAACCTGCTAGATGGAACAAGAAACAGAACGCAAATAAGAAAAGATACTACACTCATGAAGATAGTGATGGCCTATCAAACAGTGATGAAGATGGACAAGGTAATGAATATAAGTTGTTAATGGCATTTGAAGATGATGATTATATGGATGCTATAGATGTGGATAACCTTTATGATGAAATTACTAGACTCAAGAGATGTATATAAGAAAAGAACATGATCATTGATACTCTACAATTTCAAATTGATGAAAAGGAAAAACATATTGAAAAATTAGAAGGTGAAATTGTTGGTCTTAGAAAAGAGATTGAGAAAACAAAAGCTATTAATCTCAAGTTTGTCAAGGGATCTGAAACTTTGGATGAGATTATCAATGTGCAGCGGTCTCCACTAAACAAGACAGGTCTGGGCTATAATGGAGAAACTACTCAAGCATCCACCTCAAAACGTTATCTTGATGCAGCAAGAAGAAATGAGCAAAAGCACAATAAAGATCATCAGGTAAAGCAGGGACGGATTACAAACAGAAACTATCAGGGGCAATCCATCTTAAGGGTGAACAAAAGCTACAACCAGCCACAGGTAAAATCTTCTCAATTTGGTTCAAGAATAGATGACAATAGAAATTACAATCAATTGGCTGGTAGATTCAATAACCACAGAAGTTTCTTCAATGGACAATGCTTTTCTTGCCATAACTTTGGTCACAAAGCAGCTCAATGTGTTGCTTATAAAACGATCATCACTAGGGAAGCTCAAAAACAAAGAAGTATGACGGGGATTACAAAAAGGACATATAACAACTTTTCGGTTCTTGAAAATGAAGTTGAATGTTCTATTTGAAATAACTTTGGTCATGAAGACTCTGAATGCAGGAGCAAGTTTCAGCAGAAAAAGGAGCGAGCCTCAAGCACCAAAACATGGAAAATAAAGGAACCACAAACAGAAAGATGTGGGATAGCATTTTATGCAGAGGGACAGGAAAATCTATGGTATATTGACAGTGGATGTTCGAAGCATATGACAGGTGATAAAGAAAAACTTGAGTCATATTCTGCTCTAGAAAAAGGAAAGAAAGTCTCTTTTGGAAATGATACTCCTGCAACTATAAAAGGAAAAGGCATTTCTCAGTTAAAAGAAAAGGTCAAGGCTGGAAATGTTTTGTATGTTGATGGATTGAAGCATAATCTTCTAAGTGTCAGCCAGATGTGTGATCAAAGAACCGAGGTTATATTCAGATCAAATGGATGTCTTGTTCGTGATCTTGATACAGGTAAAACAGTGATCAAAGGCAAAAGAACTCCAAACAATCTGTACATGTTTGAAGAAGGACAACAATAATGCTATCTGAGCAAGGATGATGAGCATTGGTTATGGCATCGGAGGTTGGGACATCTAAGCTTTTCACAAATAAGGAAAGCATGCAAATATCAGGCAGTTCGCGATCTTCCAGATATCAAAATTCCTGACAACACCATATGCAAATCATGTCAGTTTGGAAAACAAACCAGAACTAACTTTCCAGAGAAAGAAGGATCAGCTAGCATGCCTCTTGAGCTAGTACATACAGATACATGCGGTCCTTTCAGGAAGAGAACACCTCGAGGAGAAGAATACTTGATATTATTCATTGACGATTTCTCCAGGTTTATCTAGTTAGGACTTATGAAGCACAAAGATGAAGCATTCGAAAAATTCAAATCCTTCAAAGCCTTGGTTGAAAATGAATCAGGTCACAAAATTAAGTGCCTCAGATCCGACAGATGTGGGGAATTTACTTCAAATGAATTTTTCGATTTCTGTGAAGAACATGGGATAAGAAGAGAATTCTCTACAGCAAGAACTCCTCAGCAAAATGGACTTGTGGAAAGAATGAACAGAACAGTCCAACAAATGGCTCGTGCTATGCTTGATGAGTCAGGAACTCCCGCAACTTTCTGGGGTGAAGCTGCACATGCTGCAGTTGTTATTCTCAACAAAACAAATGTCCGGGTGAACAACACTCAAACGCCTCATGAGCTCTGGAGTGGTAGGACTCCTTCGGTAAAGCACTTCAAAATCTGTGGGAGCAAATGCTATATCAAGAATACTGATGAGCAGCTTGGCAAACTTGAACCTAGAGCAAATGAAGGCATTCTTCTTGGTTACTCTCCATATAGCAAAGCATACAAATGCTACAATAAAAGACTTGGCAGAATTGTTGACAGCATTGACGTAGTGGTTGATGAGAAGGGATACATTCCTAGGAAAGTACATCATGAAGACATCGAAGAAGATGAAGGCTACCCCCAACGACAGAATGATGAAGAAGAAGAACCTCAAGAAGAAACTCAAGAAGAACTAGAGGAGCAAACAAGAATAGAAGAAAAGACTCCATCCAGATATGTCCAGAAGAATCATCCAGAATCTCAGATTATGGGGCAGAAAGAAGCACGTGTACAAACAAGAAGAAAAGTTGCAGAAGCTTCAAGCTATTTGGCATTACTCTCCTCTACTGAACCACAAAATGTGAAAGAGGCATGCAAAGATGAATGTTGGGTGAAATCAATGGATGAAGAACTTGAGCAGATTGAAAAGAACAACACTTGGGAGCTGGTTCCTAGACCAAAGGATAAGAATGTTATCGGAACAAAATGGGTCTTCAAAAATAAATTGAATGAAAATGGAGAAGTAATTAGAAACAAAGCCAGACATGTTTGTAAAGGGTATGCGCAGCAAGAAGGAATAGACTTTGAAGAACCCTTTGCTCCTGTTGCAAGACTTGAGGCCATCCGAATGTTCCTTGCTCTCTCAAGTTTTCAAAACTTCAAAGTATTTCAAATGGACGTGAAATCAGCCTTTCTGAATGGAGACTTGGAAGAAGAAGTATACATTGAACAGCCAGATGGGTTCATTCTTGGAAATGATCCAAATCTTGTATGCAGATTAAAAAAGGCTCTCTATGGTCTCAAACAAGCTCCAAGGGCTTGGTACTACCGTTTGGACAAATATCTTCATCAACAAGGTTTTTCAAAAGGATCAGCAGATAGCAATCTTTATATAAAGGTTGAAAATGACAAATTGCTAATACTTGTTGTGTATGTAGATGACATTATTTTTGGGAGCAATGAAGAAGCTATGAGTCAAAATTTTGCCTTGGTCATGCAGAAAGAATTTGAAATTTCCTTGCTAGGAGAACTGACATATTTCCTTGGTTTGCAAATCCAACAAAAAGAAGGAGGAATCTTTTTATCTCAAACCAAGTATCTCAAACAGATTTTGAAGAAATATGGTATGGAAGATGCAAAACCAGTATGTACACCCATGGTCACAGGATGTAGCCTCAGTGCAAATGATGAATCTGCAGCAGTACATCAACCAACCTACAGATCTATGATTGGAAGTTTACTTTATTTAACAGGTACCCGACCGGACATCATGCATGCAGTTGGAATAGTTGGGAGATTTCAGGCAAATCCGAAGGAGACTCATCTTCAGGCAGTGAAGAGAATTTTCAAATATCTTCAAGGGACTCAAAATTATGGCTTATGGTATCCTAGAGATACAGATCTTACACTTCATGCTTATACAGATGCAGATTGGGCCGGAAGTGTGGATGACAGGAAAAGCACAAGTGGTGGTGCAATTTTTATGGGTTCCAGACTGGTATCTTGGTTTAGCAAGAAATAGAGTTCGATTGCCTTGTCTACAGCTGAAGCGGAATATGTTGCTGCTGCATCTTGTTGCACCCAACTCCTTTGGATGATGCAGACTTTGCAGGATTTTCAAATCACTTGTACACCACCAATCCCCATCTTATGTGATAACACAAGTGCAATCAGCATCTCAAAGAATCCTGTTATGCATTCAAAAACCAAGCACATACCAATCAAGTATCATTTTCTCCGGGAACAAGTGCTTGAACAGAAGGTCAAGTTGGAGTATGTTCCTTCTAAGGAACAAGTTGTTGATATTCTCACCAAACCATTGCCCAGGGACACTTTTGAATATCTCAGGCAAAAGCTGGGGGTTGTTGATGCATCATCTTATTGCTGAACCTCTTCTGATTGATGGTACAGGTTCAGGGGGAGCATATAATGCATTGTTGGCATTATGGAGGATGTGCAGAAGGAGATCTTGGAAGTAGCTGCAATATGTCTCTATCTCTTTCATGGTGGATTATGGTTCTTCGTTGTAGATCTTGTTCATATTCAGGGGGAGCATGTTCTTAGGGGGAGCATAACCCTTTGCCCTTGATGTCAAAGGGGGAGAATGAAGCTGAAGTTTTGAGGTTGCCATCAAGTCCAAAGGGGGATATTGTTGGCATTATGGCTAAAGTGTTGTCCTTGATGGCAACCCATTCAGGTGATAGATCACGGTACTTCAAGTCAGCAGCAGAGATTGATGATCAGCTATCAAATATTGAAGAAAATAAGGGGTACGTAGGTACACCTTGCATAAGGTGCGTACACGCAGGTCAATGTTACATAAAGTGCGTACATACCCGCAGTTATCCCATTCAGGAGGTGCGTACCCCCCAGTGCACACATTTCAAGGCAAAGAAATTCACATGTCGGGTTTTCTTATGTTTTACTCTTGGTATTTAGCCGACGGTATTGTGTTATTATGGTGTCGGCTCGTGGTATTGATCCATGTTTTAAGGAAGAGATGTCCTATATAAAGCAAAGGAGTTCATTTGGCTTGAGTATGTTTTTGGTTGAATATCTTATGAGGGCTAGATCTGGTCTAGATCTAAAGAAGGCGAATCTGTGAAGGGTGATCTCTTGAGCGCATGATCAGATCTGAGCAACTGTGCCACTCTGGTGGACTGCCTATTCGGCCCTAATCAGAAGGACGTAGGTGTTTAACAGAAGAGCTGCATGGGTACGCAGTGTAGAAACAGGAGATCTGCGTGGGTACGCAGAGCAGAAACAGGAGATTTGCGTGGGTACGCAGAGCAGAAACAGGAGACCTGCGTCGGTACACAGAGCAGAAGTAGGAGAGCTGCGTGGGTACGCAGAGCGACTAAGGTCAGGTGCGTACCTGCAGTAAAAGTACGCGACGCGATGGTAATTTTTGGTGCATACCTGCAGTAACAGTACGCGGTGCGATAATGTCTCTGGGTGTGTACCTGCAGTAATAGTACGCAACGCGGTTCAAGGAACAGTGCGTGGGCACGCAGTGCGGCAGAAGGATCTCTGCGGGTATACGCAGGAAAACAGAAGGTGACCTGCGTAGTGACGCAAGCCACAGAAGGGAAAACTGCGTATCTGCCTTAAAATGTTCTGTTGATTGAATTTTTCTGTTGATAAGGTGTTCTGGGTTAGTTCTGTTATTGCTGATCTGATATCTGTAGTGGACTGTAACTTTTATGTACTTGATGATCATTTGATGCTTTATGAAAAGAAGTAGGGGGTTGTAGCTCCCTTCCAGGAGAGACTGGAAAACGAGAGAGAGAGAGTTGTAGCTCTCTGCAGGTTGTAGCCTGCGTACTGGTAAAGGACTGCACCAGTACAAAACCATTGTAAAAGGAGTTTCTAATTTGAAAGAAGATAGAGACATATTGCAGCAGGTGGTTTTCACCCACATTGGGTTTCCACCTTACATCTTGTGTTCTTTGGTGTGACTATCTGTTTTCTTTTATTCATGCTCATTATTTTATGGTACTGACATGCAAAAACAATTCAAAGAACAAATAAAGAAGATTTATTAAAAGAATTAGATAATACTGATTCACCCCCCCTCTTAGTATTATTTCCAACAATTATTTGAACAATCTTACAAATAATAATATACAATTATATATATATATATATATATATATATATATATATATATATATATATATATATCAGTTAGTTTATATTAATTCAACTCAAAAATAGGCCAACACCTTTAAATTCAGAGAAAAATCTACATCTTCATTGTTTTATAATTTCACAAAAAAAGTTTCGGTTCTACCTAAGTATTTACTATCTAAACTCCTAGCATCATTTATTTTATAGTATCCAAAAGACTCCATTATACACTATATACTAGCAAACCATATAAACCAAAAGAATTAACCACTACTATCTTGCCCATGTTCATAATTTACTTCTTGTTCTGGATGAACATTCTCCTCAGGATGGGGAGGTTCCTCATGCATAAGTTGTTCCAACAATTCATCCTAGTGTTTCGTTTGCATGAACCTTCATCTGTGTCGTCCTTAATTATGAAAACCACCTTAAGTATGCCCAACATTATTGTTTCGATAGTGAGATGTAACAATGTCTTCGACATTGAAAGCCAACCTATCCACAATCATCTGCAAGCAGTATACACTAGCCTTAAATCAATCAAGTGTTGAGAAACTAATACGAAATGGGAGTAAGCGTCTATGCAAACTTTGTCATCCTACATAAATATGAGGGATGCCAAAAATGAAAGACTCAACTCTAGGTGAACCTTCAGGTTTACCCAACTTTGCGACTATGTTAATGATATTTCAAGGACCAACAATCTTTATTTATAAACCATCTCTCCTTGACCACATCTACCTCTAACACTCTACTCTCATTCAACTCGTTTTTCCTAATTTTTTAATTGTTTGACAATATTAGCCATCACTAAGTCACCTCAGTTGTGCACAAACTCAAACCAAATTAAGGCATTCAAGTCTTGTTGCATGAGAGCTAGCTTTGTCGTAACACAATATATAGAAAAGAGTAGCCAAATCCTCCACCTGGAAAGGAGGATGGGGCCTTCCTCATTGATGGCACAACTAGAGTGAGCTCCATTATAATACCACAAGATTGCAAGCTGCCATATCTATACTTTCAAGGAGTTAGTCTTCATGTAGACAAATAATTTCGGAATGTTGCAGGATGCTCAATGTTTTGCATCCAGCCTTTTTAGGTTGGGTGCATTGGAGGGCCTCATGTATGAAGTCATCGAAACAAAGAGCGATGAAGAAAGTGAAGAAATAGCATAGAAATATTTGGCGGTATTATTAGGTCGATAGGGTGTTTATTTTGAAATAGCTTTGGACAAATTATTTTGGAATATTTATAGCATATTTCAATGGTTTATATTTATTTCAAGATTGGTTATTTATAGCATATTTCAATGGTTTATTTATAGCATATTTCAATGGTTTATATTTATTTCAAGACTGGTTATTGTTGGCATTACGTTTTCTGGTATGACTGTATGTTACATATGTTGTACTTGATAGCAACCCCAGTGGTAAGGCTCTCAGTTTGATGAAAATTAAGAAGGACGCAGGCAATCGGTTCAGAAAGTACGCCCCTGCAGGTATACCATGCAGAAACCGCGTCCAGAGACGCCGGCCGGCCGTTCAGGGGGTGCGTCCACCCAGTGCACACATTTCAAGGCAGAAAAAAGCACGTGGGGGTTTCTTGTGTGGTATCTAGCCGACGGTTTTGTGTTTCTATGGTGTCAGCTCGTGGTATTGTTCCATGTTTTGGGGAGAAGCTTGCCTATATAAAGCAAAGGAGTTCATTTGGATTGTGCAATTGTCTTGGGTTGAATATCTTATTTGGTGAGATCTAGTCCAGATCTAAAAAGGCGAATCTTCTAATGGACTGTGATCTCTATGGCGCATGAACATATCGATAGATTTGACTGTTTGGGTTTGTTCTGAAGTCTTCATATCTTTTATATCTGAAGGGTCCCAGGTTCAGTGAAGGGAAAGTGCGCCGGGATGCAGGTACTGTAAAGGGCAAGTGCGCCGAGACGCAGTACAATAGAGATAGACCTGCGTGGGGACGCAGGGCGATCAAGGTTCAGGTGCGTCTCTGAAGCAGAAGGACGCGGTGCGATAGTGTTTTCAGGTGCGTCTCTGTAGCGAAAGACGCGGCGCGATAGTATCCTTGGGTGCGTCCCTGAAGCAACAGAATGCAGAGCAGTCAAAGGAACAGTGCGTGGGCACGCAGCGAAGCAGAAGGATATCTGCGGGTGGACGGAGAGTAGCAGAAGGTTAACAGCGTCTGGTCGCAGGCCACAGAAAAGAAAATTGCGTCTCTGTTTTAAGATGTTCTGTTGATTGAATTTCTCTATTGATAAGGTGTTCTGGGTTAGTTCTGTTGTTGCTGATCTGATATCTGTAGTGATCTATATCTGTTATGTACTTGTTGATCATCTGATGCTTTATGAAAAGAAGTAGGGGGTTGTAGCTCCCTTCCAGGAGTAGACTGGAAAACAAGAGAGAGAGAGAGAGAGTTGCAGCTCTCTGCAGGTTGCAGCCTACGTACTGGTAAAGGACTGCACCAGTACAAAATCATTGTAAAAGAAGTTTCTAAATTGAAAGAAGATAGAGACATATTGCAGCAGGTGGTTTTCACCCACATTGGGTTTCCACCTTACATCTTGTGTTCTTTGGTGTGACTATCTGTTTTTCATGCTCATTATTTTATGGTACTGACATGCTAAAATAATTCAAAGATCAAATAAGGAAGATTTATTTAATTGCTAGATAATACTGATTCACCCCCCCTCTCAGTATTATTTCCAACAGTTATGGTTGTTTTATAATATTATTTCAATAACTGTTATAAAAGGACTTCAGAATCGTTTCAGGAAAGGTATATATGCAAAACTTTAAAAAAATGTATATGCTTAATTTTTTTTTTTTTTAATGTATTTATTTTTAAGTAGAAATTTTGGACTTTTCCTCATTAGAATTAAGTAGAAAATTTTGAGTGAAATCTTGATTTGTGTTATTTAAATTGGTTTTTCAATATATATGGATTCACCAATGTGAAAAATCTGTAAAATACTTTAATTATATAAAGATTGTCCATCAAACTTATACTTTCAATAAATTCCTGCCCATTTATGAAAAAATAAACTATGGAATCCATCCCTCTACCTTGTGAATATGTTATATGGACTCGTTAGAGAAAGAATAAGATTACCCTTCCTCACGTTTTTCGGAGCTGGCCCCACCAAACACCTGTCACCAACAACCAAGCTTAACCGTTCATTGTCCTATCCTTTTCCCAATTCTTTCATTGAATTCGCCACGCTAGACTAAATCCAATCCATGGAAGTATTGAGCTCTATTGTCAGCAAGCGCGACTTACACTTGTACAATGAATTCTCCATATCTATTATAAAACATATTATTATATTATGAAACATATTATTTTTATAGTTAATATTAATAATAATTTGAAATAAGGTTAAGATTTAGTTATTCTTATGGATTTTTAATTTTAGTAATATTTTATTATGAATTTAGGCCATTACCTAGTTTAAGTGAATGGTAAAAATATAAATTTTTTAAATATTCTACAATATTTTTAATAATAAATAAATTAAAATATAATGTCAAGTGAATATAATTTATAGTTTTTTGTCCAAATATTATTAGTAAACAATAATATTATTCCATGGTATTGTTATAAAGCATATTTCAACCTTTCAAATGATGGGATTGCTTTTTTAGTGCACAGATGATGTCCATATTTTTCAGTATTGATACACCAATTGTAACTAAGAAATATGTTGGCATTATATGCAGCGTCATTTCAACCAATTGTAACTAAGAAATATGTTGGCATTATATGCAGCGTCATTTCATTAACCAGTAACAAGACACGACCAAATGGAACTTAATTAAAGTGATGATGTAGATGCGCATAGTCGGATACTTGTAAGAATTAGTGGGCACAAGAAGTCGAATAATTTTATCACAATAATGGATTTCCACTAGCAATTTGCGTGTAATAGTTTTTCTATCTGTCAACTTTACGGTATTGCTTCTATCATAATCCAAATGGGGTTTGAAGTTTTTATATTTAAAATATGATATCATATGAATATGATTTATGGTTTTTATTAACCATATAGTATTAGTAAACCATAGTATTGTTCCATGGTATTTCTATAAAGTATATTTACAATTTAAGAATCTCCATCATAAGGTAGAGGAGAATGTGCATACTAAAATCTTATTCCTTCAACATCACATATATGCCGCAAAAATGTTTTAATTCTTATTCCAAAATATTGTCATAGCAGGTCATTGATTCAATTGTCTTATCTTCGTCACTGTATTGTTCTTGATAATTTTGGTATAACATGTTCATAGAAGAACTCTTCCTTCAAAATCAGATGTTGTAACAAACTTGTAGTACCTCTAGAATTTGATGCTTTCTACAACAAGATATACTTCTTCCATCATTTGTTTATTAAATTTCAAAATATTGAGATGTCTTGGAGGGCATGGATCTTAGTTTTATGAATGCCTTCAATTCTCACTCGTTCACAAAGTTTTGTCCCTTGTTCATATTAGTTCCTTTTCAACTTTTCCCTCCCTCGATATAGAACTTACTTCAGTATGCGAATCATGATGCTTCCACAAGATATATTACCAAATTGTTTATGCATATTTATCATGTCACCACTTCATAGAGATATGAATGCTAACTTCATTTCAGAAAAATATGTCACTTGCAACATAGAGAATTTATACTATCATGGATACTTCCATTACATATATGTAGGAGCTCATGTTAGTTAGTTTTTGGCAGCATCAGATGTGCTCTAGGCATGAAAATTGGTGGAGAGGCTAGTTACATGAGTTCTAAAGAACCCATAAACCGTTTGGTAAAATTCAATCCGGATTGTATTTTATTAAAATAATTAATATTTTTAATTGGGTGCCTAAGTCTAAACTTAGGAAAATTTAAGTATTAATGGCTATTAATCAAAATATGGGTGAGAATGATCTACAAGAAGGATCAAGTCAAATTTTAATCTTAGATGTTGATTAGAGAATTAATCTTGGTCGTTGAAGTCTCAACCAGAAAATTATAAGAAGAAAACGTGGGGTTCATTTGGAAACACACGTGGATAGAATGAATTGATACAAAATTCAATTTCTGGGGCTAGGAAGTTGAGAAATTCGAACTAGGTGATCATTCTACAACATATGGGCAAGGATAGTTCAGGAATACTGACATAGAGGTAGACAAAAGCTACTGGAGGTAGCACAACAACTAAGAGGACTGACATTCAGTCAATCTGGGCCCACACATGCTTGACACAAAGCCAAAAGGGCTAGCACAGAAGCAGAAGCTTCCCTCCACACAAAAAGAGGGAACTGTTAGGGAACTACCGGAACAACCAGGAAGGTTGACGCAGTAGGTAGAAGAGAGAGCACAAAGATGACGCAGAGCTTGTAAGGCTAACATAGGGCCATCACCGAGGTAGTCGGTGTTAGCCAGGTTTTCTAACAGGTCAGCCGGAATCTGCTGGGTGAAGTGAGGTAAAACTCATTCATTTTTCCGCCATCATATTTTCTCTGTCACTATATTGTTGGGGGGCATCCCACATTGTATTCAGAAATACTACCTAATAATAGAAAACCCTCAGAGTTGTTGCACCGATTTTCTTGCATTGGGTTTTTCAAGGGACTATTTTGTCCAAAAAAATTGTGTCCTATGTATCTTGTTATTTGCTCGATTTTTTTTTAATGTAATCGAATATTAAAGTAGTGTAGGCTGCAAAATTAATTTACTTCAATCTTTAGAAGATAATTTAATAATGTATATTAAAACAAGTAGGAGAAGTAAATTCAGTTTTTGCTACAATAGGGGTTTCTCAGACTAGGAATTTCACATGGTATCATAGCATTGATTTTGAAACAGGAAGAGCAGATCCAACACTGAGAAGAGAGGCCAAAAGCTACACTTGGTAGCAATTCGAATCCCCTTGAATGGATTTCCTAGTCCTTACTGGAAAGCAGAGATTGCAAAGAAATCTCTCTCTAAGAGAGTCGATAGAGTGGTACGATTTCTAGTTCGTGAGTTTGCAGAGGAATAGGGAGTGACACAGAGCCTCAGCGTAGTGCTTGAAGGATTCTGTTTCTTCCAGGGCATAAATCCATCGGAAAAGAGCAAAGACACATTGAAGGGTAATATTCTCCTCAGAGAACTTTTCAGCAGAAGTTCGAACTTCTCACTTACCAGGAAGTAGTGTTGAGCAATGATTAGAGTGGTCAGTTCAACAATTTGGGTGAGATGGCATCAAATGGTCTTAGAGATCATGGCAGGTTGGAAGGTGCTTCCAACTATGTCATATGGAAGACCATAATATTAGATGTTCTAGAAGAGTACAATCTCGAAACCTACATGTAGTATACCTAGGGGGGATAGTATGGGGTATAGAGGGAGGTACCCAAGGGAATAATGTAATAATGGTATGGACCATAGTTAATAAATAAAGTGGTTAACCTGCATCATGTAAGGGACCACAAGTAGTAATGTTATAAGCCCATGGTGTTAGATATATGGTATTGAGAGAACCATGGTAATGACCCATGGTATTGTATGTATGAATCCTATATAGAGGCTACAGACTCCCTATTGAGAGATGTTAAGGATTATTGTATTGGAAAGCATATGGCTTATCGAGCGTTCTCCTTCCTTAAGGAGTGATGGTATGGTGTTACCCTACCTTAAGGGTTTGATCAATAAAGAAGAATTTCTATCTATTTATCTCTCGTTATTTCTGAGTATATTTTCATTGTCATATATTTGCAGGTCAAATCTATTATAAGTGGTATCAAGGAAGGAAAACACTCCACAAGGCATATGCTTGCCAATACAATAATGTTTGACATCTCTCAATGGGGAGTCTCTAGCCTCTATATAGGATTCATATATACAATACCATTGGTCATTACCATGATTCTCTCAATACCATATATCTAATACGATATGCTTATCACATTACTACTTGTGGTCCCTTACATGATGTAGGTTAACCACTTTATTTATTAACTATCGCCCATCCCATTATTACATTATTCCCTTGGGTACCTCCCTCTGTACCCCATACTATCCCCCAAGGTATACTACACTACGTCAAGAGTGTTGTGGATGTTCCTGTTGATAGTGATAAAAAAAAGAAGTAGAAGGACGAAAAGGGGAAGGCAAAGAAGTTCGAGATAATGTGCGAAGGCGAAGAGGTTCGAGATCATATGGTCTCACAATTACAGGGAAAAGATACAACCCAGGAGATGTCAGAAGCTTTGTCTTCACTATATGAAGGCTCTCCCAAACAACAAGAGATGTACCTAGAACAAAATTTGCAGCAAACATTGATGCAAAAGGGAGAAGGAGTTAACTCATGACTTCTGCGTCTTCAGGACACCAGAGACTAGCTTGTTGCAGTGGGGTCTACTCCTCAATCTACCACAATTGTAAGGATGACCTTGAATGGAGTCTCGAATGAATGGAAATTCTTCGTCTGTTGTATATTGGCCAGGGAAAAACTACCTTCATGGTAAGAGATGTGGGCACTCTTCAATAGGAAGAATTAAGGAGGGATCTAGTTAAGGTCAACCTCAATGGCAATAGTGGGAGTGGCATGAATACCAAGGAGGAGGAGGAGAACACATCTCTAGCATCAAAGGGATAGCAAATGTAGAAGCAGAAGAAGGACACTTCGAAGGTTAAATGTTTCAAATGTTGCGATATGGGCCACTTTGCATCCCAACATTCTTTGAAGCAAAAGGATAAGGATTCCAAACATGATACTAGGCTTCTCCAACAAAGATTGACGAAGATACGTTTTCCATGAGTGCCTGCGCATCTCCAGGAGGGAAATGGTGCGATATTGAGCTGTAGTGGGGAGGGCTACCTGTCGGCAGGATCCATGAGGAAGTCTACCTCTTAGTACAATTCCTTGCTATGGGAGCCCTGTTGGAAATACTGAGGGGGGGGTGAATCAGTATTCCTTTTCAATTGTTATTTTTACCAGTTAAATCATTTATATTATATATAAGGAACACAAAAATGAACAATAGGAGTAAATTATTTTATGAATATAATCCTTACAATAAAACAAGTACAATATATATAAGGCTCTAATCTGTTTCCAAGCACCAACTTGGACTTTTTGTGTGGCTTCAACCTCCAGGGCACCAACCCTATCTTGTCAAGGCACCAAACTTGGATTTAGGAGCACCAACTCCAAGGAAACCAATCCTCCCAATTCAGAGGCACCAACCCCAAGGGATCCAACCCTATCTTGTCAAGGCATGTTTGATAGTAATTCTCTGCTCCCAAAATCTTCTTTACTGAATTCTGTCAATTTACAGCTTCAGTGTAGTCTCCATGCTACAACAACAATGAGAACTTGTCTTCATATGAAGGAGTCTTCACAACTCTTCATATTGTCCACACAGAGTCTGAAAAGTTACCTCATGTTGATATCAAATAGCCATCATGTTCTCCAATAATGTCTCCACACAACTTCAGTGTGTTTACAATGAACTACACTAAGCTCTGCACAAAAACCAACTCTCTGTTTCAAGCCTCTATTTTCACTTTCACGGTAAATTCTTCAGGCGTGACTGCTTCTCACTGTTCTTGTTGTTGCGATCTCTTACTTCCTAGAAACAAATTCACATACGCTTCAATGTTGGTGATGGCTACTGCTCCCTTCAAGTGATGTCAGATGAAACTTTATTTTTCCCTTCACATAATTGTTCTTCAGGTTGCGTTATGTACCTGATTAATATATCATTGGTTTGAGCCTTTCAAAAGTTAACTCAATCAAAAAAATTTCATCCTTCGACTTCCTCCTATCCTACTGGACCTATCGCTTGCTCTCTTTCTTCCAGTTCGCCCATTTTGAACTTTCCTTGTTCTCTGTTATAGATGCCTGACACGCTTGACCTTTGGCTTCCTTTTTTGCTCGCTTGATATTTGGATTCCTCTGAACTTGCTCGACCTTTTCGATTCCCTCTTCAATCGCTTGATATTTAGCTTCCTCTGCGCTCACTCCACCTTCTTCGCTCGCTTGATCTTTATCCTCCTGGTCTTCTGCTTCCTCTATCTCTTCGAGTTCACCAATACTCAAAAGACACATTCATTTGGAAGGGATGACAAATTAAAATAGTGTTGCATATTAAAATTATATCAGAGAGGCCCTTTTCAATATTCATACAATAGACTCATTATTTACGGAGGATTTCATAGGAGAGGCTATACCCACAAGGAAGTCCCACATGCCACGTTACTGCCTCAATTTGCAATCGTAACTTTTGGAAACTCCCACAATCGCAACCCTTTGGCTTCACGATATAACATTGTCGATGCCCCTATTTCTGATGGATGCGACATTCCAATAAAAATCTATTGATAACTCAATCAGATCCACAACTTATATCACAATCGGCGGTCGGGTTCACAAGAATTTTCGCAATCGGCAGTCTGGCAGTGTCAACCCTTTTGAACTTTGCGATTCAATGGATGTGATATTTAGTTAAGCCATTATATAATGGTGTAGTAGGTTCGCAATGCTATCACAATCGCAGTTTTTCAAGTGGCATTCCTTTGTGATACATAACTTCCAATGCAGATGTGATATACTATTAAATCATGTTATAATGGTGTAGCAGGTCCACATTAATATTGCATCATTGATCTCATATTTAATATGATGGTTGTTCATCCACCCGATCAACAAACCCAATTGTCGATCCTCCACCGTTTGATCAAGGCACGCTGGATCCAATGGTTCGTAACAATATCATCTGGGGAACTTGTGCAACACTTAGCCGCCTTTACAAAGTTGATAAGGATTATAAATCCTTGATCTATAAAAGTTTGGGTCCATTCTTGAGATTAACATCTGATCATTTTGTAACCTGATATCCATTGGATATATGAGATCATCAAATCTACGGCCTGTGGGTCTTTAAATAGCACACTGGTTAACAACAAGCTTAACCCCCCCCATTGACTATGACGTAAGCGTTGAAAATAAGATCGATGGCTATGATTTAGTGCGGGCCTTCAGCCACGATCAAAATAGATGTACACTCCTACTCCCGTTATTCCAATAGTTGTGCTCTATATTTTATTCTTTACTTGCTCCAATGACTACGTACACTACTACCCGCACTCTTCCAATAGCTTTCTTCTTGTGGCTTATCTTCCTGTGAGCTCTGATAAATCTGTTTATGCTCCTCTACCGATGTGCTCCTCTTTGCTTCTTCTTATATTTCATGTGATGTCTCTAATATGGCTCTTACTCTTGGCACATGCGATAGATCTGCTTTGACTTGGTTTGTTGTTCCTATGGCTTCTCTTCACTCCTATGACTTCTGATACATTACTTCAATATCTATACTTATGCTCCTCCGTTGTTTTCTTCCTATACTTCCAATATGTCTCCTCCAATGTTTTCTTCTTTACTCCTCTGATATTGTTGTTGCTCTTTGTTCTCTCGATAGCACTTTCCCTTGGCCATATGCGATAATCTGCTTCCTTGATGGCTTCTGATGAACTCTTCCTCTTATTCTTTGACTACTCCCATTCTTGACTTCCAATGGCTTCCAATCTCTTTCCAAGGACTACCCTCATGGCTTTTCTCCTTGGCTTCTTGCTCCTATTTCTTCACGAATCTACTCTGCTTCTCCTTGGCTTGATACCATCATTTAGTATCCTAGAATATTTCCATATTGACATCAATGACAATCTAGATCAACAATCTCCACCTTTGTCATTGATGGAAATATTCTTCTTCTCTCCCCCTTTAACATCAATGGCAAAGGAGTGCTCAGGGACTCCCCTTTTCCAACTGCTCCCCCTATCAAACTGCTTATGTTCTTTATGAGTAGTAGATCTTCATGGGTATGTTACTCCCCCTGTCATAGTGCTCTTCCTTTTACTCAAGATAGAAGGATTGATGCCTTATCATCAACTTGCACATTATACCTTCTTCATGTCTAAAAAAAAACTACTTTATCATGGCTTCAACAATGCTTAAGGAAGCTCCACTTCAATGCTTCCAAATAGATTGCAAATAGTCACACACCAAATGTTCAGGTCCAAGTGTTTATGCTTCAATCCATATTGTGTTGTCTCCACAGTCAGAATTAAGAGGCCTTCATAGTCCGAATCAAGAGAAAATGCCACTGAAATTATCTTTCTTGCTATGTTTCTTCAGATGATGATTCCTTTGTATCTTTGTTCTTCTCCTTAAGTTACTGAGCTATATTTGACTGCACAACATTCTCCTTTCTATAGTCCTTTTTGATGAGCCATCTTTTCCTTTTGTTCTTGTAAAAGTCTCTGCAAGTTATCTCCACTAGCAAATTTTGATATCCCATTTGTGACTATCTTTTAAATTCTTTTCACTAATTGGAATATTTTTTCAATGCTTCAATTTTGTTAGATATTGCCAAATACTCTTGCTTCAAGCTTCATTCCCAGATGTATATGTCTATTGGAAAGGGACACATTCTCAAAATATTGTGTAGCTATGCTTTACTCAACTTCTGTAATAGCAACAACATAGTTATTAGCCCTATTTCTCTAGCAATGGATGGCCTTGTCTACTGCTCCAATTTCTACTTAGTGATCATGTGGAAAACATCTTCAACAATAGTCCAAAGAATGGTTATTAGATCATGTTCTTCAATGTAGTGCTCCTAAGAAATGATCTTTATTAAAGAATGACTTTTAATATAGCTCATCAAGGATTACATAAGGCCCATTCATACATGGCTTCTGCAAGAATTCTTAATCATCATAACCTCCCCCTAACTGTATGCATGATCTTCCTTTCGGCAAAATCTCCCCACCAAATTCTTAGATTGTCGAAGATCAGGTAAAACACATGTGTTGTTGGGTGGAGAGTTTAGGGGACTTTCGAATTGTATTTGCTTCCTTCTCATACTTGTGTAACTTTCTTTTCTGCCATGGGTCTAGCTTGAGAAGGTGCCCAAATCAAGTTACAATTGTGTGCCATACAACCAATGTTATGACACTTGAAGCATTCTATGTTGCTCATGAATAAGAATTCATGACTTCTTCTTGTAAAATTTCTTGTCAAAGATTGATGGGGATCATTATCAGCCCTACAATATTTTTCCATGTGTCCAAAGTTTGTACAAGAATAATAATCACCAAGAAATAAACTTTGGTACTTGGGAGATGGATATTTCCTTGATGTACTTCTGAAGCCTTTCTTCCTTGAGATCCTTTGATGATAATTATTGCTTCTCGCATCCTTTACATCGTCTACATTTCTTCTTGGAGCAGGATTTATTTCGTTGTTGCCTTCATTGTTCTCCTTTCCTTTCCTGGAACTAGGAGCATCAACATTTCTTCCTGGCTTCCTCACATCCTTTTTGTTTGGAGCATTATCATTCTTGTTTGAGGATTCACCTTCATAGCCAAGATCTAATTTATCAAATGGGAATCTTTGATGGTTAAGCATGTCATCCAAGGCTTGAGAGCTCTTCAAGATTTTTTCCATCCCTTCAACCTTTTTCCTAAGGGAGACAATCTCTTCTTGCAATCTTTCACAATGAGTATTCTTCTTAGCAAGTTGTTTCTCAGTTTCTTCCTTGATATGAGTAGCTTCATTTGCTTCTATTTTAATGGAGAGGATATCTGACTTCATTTTGAATATTTCTTCATTTTCTTAATTTTCGCTATAACTTTTGTTCTGCAACATTTCAAAAAATAAAAAAAACACATTTGAGATGAAATCACACTAAACCTCGGGTTTGAATTTTAGAGTTTTTCGCACTATATTTGCGGATATATGATCTGAGGAAGTTGGTATTTTTGCAGACTCCTGAATTACATTCCAAACAGGTGACCTAGGGAAAATAGTCATAACTTTCTCTCTGAGCATCAGATTTAAATTTCATCAGAAGGTAGAGAAAGAGGGTGGACTGCAGTTTCTCGTATATATTTTTAGAGCTAAAGGTCGAAACAGTGACTTGTGGCATGTTGTACAAGTTAGCTCTACTGAGGTAGTCTATCATCAGGTCAGTGTGGGAGATTTGGCATAACTCTTCCTTGGAGAATCCAATTTCGATCAGATTGGTGGCATTGGAAAGAGGATGCAGAGGGCTACTAAAGATTGCAATTTCAGAAGTAGATGATCTAAAATTACAGAGATACGTCAGATTCAATATCAAGCTCCTACAAAGTGAAAAAACGTGTGTAGTTTTTATTTTTATTTTTGCATAAGCTTGGTTTGAAAAATTAGTTTGAAGGAATTCAAAGGGCATAGTAAAACATTATTATTGGTAATTGATGCCTTGAGGAAAGAAAATGCAAACACCTAGAAAGCAACTTGAAATCTCTACCATGACTCATGAAGAAGAGGAAGAAATGCAACATGATATATCAAAATTACGAGACCGAGTGAAACAGGTGTTACTTACACAAAAAGCAATAGAATCTGAGATGGATGGTGTTATCACAAAATCACTACTGAGGGCTGCAACCAAGCAAGATTTCATGTAACTATTTCAACCTATCTTTAGACCAAAGATTAGCCTCTTTGATCAGAGAGGGCTCTCTCACAACTCTTGATAAAATCCTTCAAACACTAGATGGCTAACTCTTTATTCACTTATGAAAGCATAACTGGTTGGAAACACATCAAACTGGCTCTCATTGGGCTATGGAGTCTATAATATTAAGTAAACAAGGAAAACACAGTGATCTCATGGAAATCAAGGCTCTTAGCATTACATGTCAAACATACTCCACCAAAACATAGCTTGCTGAATACACAGGAAGTCAGAGCATATAATTATGAATTCTGAGTGATTTCATTACAACAAGACTATAAAAGAACATAAAGTATAAAACACCATCACTACATTTGAACATGACAATCCTTCGAGAATCTTGAGAAGAGAATAACTCTGTTTTACTATTACTGTCAAAAAAGGTCTTACAATGGCCCAAAACAACACTGTTTTTCTATAAAGTATCCAACCCCCTTTTCATCTTAATTTCCTCTATTTATATGAATACATTCCTCCCTTTCTAGAGGGAGCTCGAAAACCCTATTAACTACTCCTACATGCTACTAACTAATGCATTAATTACAAACATGCTGGGCTGTAATTACATAAAGTTCTAATCAAACTAAAACACTAATTCTTTTCTCCTCGCAGGCTTGATGCTTTCTTGAATGCTGTGACAGTTGTCCTCCTTTACTTAAGCTGAGATGGTTGAGCTTACAGATGCGATGAATGCTGACTTGGGATGCTTGAAAGCGCTGATGACTCATTTAATGACCAGAAGGTGTGCTCCTATTTATCGGTTTCTGTCTCCCAACATTCTCCTAAAATATAGCAGCCTGCTCCCAAATCTTTTAATAACCCCAAGTATGGAATGATGCCAGGTTTCTGATGTGCTGTAGGTGGTATTTGATAGACAGCTGTTCTTCTTCCTCAACTCCCGCTCACCGTGTCAAACTAGCTGCTCACAGTATCACACTAGCTGCCCTGCGCTTTAAATCATCACCTACAGCAGTTTCGTAGCGCGCTACGAAACTGCTGTGTGATTTAAAAAACACAGTCCTCCTTTAAACTTCTCACAAAATTGAATAGCTGATGTTGCCAATCTTCGGTTTCACCTTTGCTATGCTGAGAATCAGAATCACATTCCCTATAACATGAACCTCCAATAGATGAACCAACTGCAATTGATGAGACCACCATGATTTTACCATCTCACTGACTCAACACAGCGTCATATAAGCCAAAACAGAGCAAGTTTGCTAGAGATATGCTATCTGCACAAGTGTGATGGGGAGGTACCTGAAACCCATCAAGCAGAGGATGTAATCCATTGTTTTCAGCCCGGGCTATTTGGATGGGTACAAGACAAATAAGTTGACAGATCCAGTTTCCAGAAACATTAATGTTAAACAGATGGTACAAACCATGGTTGCCATGACGAGCAATGGCATTATCTTTCCCAAATTGCATGATATCAAAATGTGGTTTATATATATTTGCATCATTGAATCGAACCTGAATGGCTGCATTGGTTGATGATGCAATTGCTAATGGAAACTTATAAAGACTGTTTTGTTCCACACTTCTTAGCTGGAATTTTATTTGCCATGTTGCGGGACGAAAGCTTCCATCATTTTCAATCCTGCATGTGTGTGCAAAGCACCAATCTCTTCTCCAGTCACTAGTCCCAACTGTATATATCAAATCGTTGTCTTTGAAGATTTCAGAATATCTTTCCCAAAGGCCATATTGCCGGAACCTTTCAGGATGATTGAGTAATAATTTGTTGATGTGGCAAGGCTTGGGATCTGGAATGAAAAATTCTGCAGTAGTGCGATCTGGTAAACCTATCTCCCATATAGTAGGGCCATCTCTTGGGGGCTCATAGATCAAAATCCCAACATCTATCCTACAACCTGAATATATGTTAATCAAGCCTTCTTTCATATAATCACCAAGAACACCCGGCACCCAACCATAGAGATTGTAGGTACAAGGGAAAACATTTTCTATAGAGAAAAGCCCATTCTCATCAGCTTGACTCCAAAATTGGTAGCTCTTACTCTCTAAATATCAATATTTTTCCAAGAGAACATAACTATATTTTCAGTCCTTGGTTACAGAGCTTGATTTCAGAACTGCATTCAGCCCAGAAAATGGCCGCAACACCAACAATGTGTAGACTCAGGGTCAGAGTGAAGATCATCTCCTCCGGGTAGCCACACAAAGATGATACCCCAGCCACTCAAATCTGTAATGAACTCGGCCCTTGATAGCTCAGAACTCAGTCTTCAGTCTAATCGCTCTTATCTATGTGCATAGACTCATTCCCTGCAGAGAAGATGCACCATATTACAGGTTTATGAGGGAGCTCCACTCGCTGCAATGCACAACATATATCGATCTCTGTTATCAAGTCACACTTTTTTTAATGCATACTTTCTCACTATGACTCAATTACTGGCACATCAGTACAAAATCTGAGAAAATTCAACATGCTCCATTAATCGCACTGTCAGTATGAGATTAGTTTACATTTGTTTTCACTGTTATTTGCTTGCCGTGATTGCACAAATTCTGTGATGCACTGCTCTAGAGTGCGCTCCAAGATACCACTGATCAACCAACCCACGACTAGACTATCCACAATCTGACCATTGGGTTGGAGATGAAGGGTCGCTTCACTACAAAACATGATCCCCTCTGTTCGTTTCTTTGTTGAGAATTTCGAGCAAATTGTCAAGCCCTCCATAACGTATGCCTGTAATTATTCCCGCTGGTTTTGATATGGTGACTCGCACAATTCCATTATCTAATGCAATGTGAGCACCCTGATCCACAAAATACACATCGCCCCCCTAACACTTCCGCTACAGAGTGCAGAACTAATAGCATACTTATCAAAAGTGTGATAAATGTAATCTAATGTAGCGCAAGTCTTCTGAGAGCCATGGTTCTTGAAATATTTACAATCTCCCTCTGAATTTAACTTGTGCTTTGGTAATTCTTTAAACTCCAAAACTTCTGTGGAGCTTGAGAAGCTTCTTGGTCGCCAGCTGGAGCATGTAACCGGCACGTTACCACGTTTGTAGAAGACAATATCTAAATAATACCATCCACCTTGACAAAGGAAATTCTTCTATTTCGAGCTCTGCCATGTGCTTCCTTGTCTTTACGACAACGATTTCTCCTCTCTTTCTAGGAATGGCATCATCCTTCTTTTGTTTTTGTTTAATGCGCACTTATCTTTTAACGGCACCAGTTAATCTAATACCAGCTCTTGTGCCACTAATAATGGCGTTCTTGTAGCAATCAAACTATTATAAAACTACTTGACACCTGGCATTGATCACCGCATTTCAAAAGAGCACTTTCATGTCTTCAATATGTGCATTAATAATGAACCAACGTGCATTAAGGAGGTGCTGTGTATCTCAGTTTAAAAAAAACGTGATCCCCTGCAAAAATAAACACAACGCTGCCTATTTGTAACACTGGCTGTAATTTCGTATATTCTGCAAGCAGCATAGAATCTACAGGAGCAGAACGACCAATATGAAGAAGAACCCTTAATACAGCATTGGATGCGTTGGGTTTGTCATGCCTCAGCTTCCATAATAGCTTCGGAAACAAATTGACCATTTCTCTTAGAAACACTAGAAGAAGACTTATCTCGTACATCATGAAAAAACATGTTTTCAATTGACGAGAGGTATAAGAGCTTCATTGTCGAACTTGAGTTACACTCTGCAAATGCTCGTGTAAAAGCCTTCAATAGCATTTCTTTCCAGTCTACGAATACATTCAGTATGAGATTTGGAATGAAAGGAACTAAAGAAACAACATGCTTTTCAAACAACCACTTTGAGTCTGCTGGCAGCATCTGGCCCTCTAATGAATTCTCCATGAATTAAAGAACTCTTTCATTAGGAAGACAATTAATGACAACCCAATTTGTAATCTCCAAAGCGATCTCACAAATACCAGTATTTAAGGTGACAAATCATTCTTCAACCATTATGTGAACATTGAAATGATAGACTAAGAGGAAACAGAATAAGCAACCGGTGTATTAGAAAAGGCAGCAAAGCCTTGAGCCACTTCTCCATTACCACCTTGATTTGTATTGCTGATGTAGTTCCAGTTAATAATTCACTTTAATCATTCGCTTCCATCCTTCTCATGCATTTGAATACAAGGTTTAACCCCTGAAGTCTGGGCCTTCAACGAAAACTCGAACAAATCCCCAGTTTCGTAGCACGCTACGAAATCACTCAAACAGGTAGCGCTGCGAAACTGCTAAAAATAATTCAGGCGCTGCGAAAACACCGACTCTATAAGCCAGGCTAAAAATTTTTGACTACAGCATTTTCAGTGATAACAGACGGTTTAAAGAAAGATGTAGAAGCTAAGATGGATGGTTTAAAGAATGGCGTAGAAGATAATATGGATTGTTTAAAGAAAGGCATAGAAACTAAGATGAATGACGTGGAAGCTAAGATGGACGATTTGAAGACATGCATGGAAGATTTGAAGACAGGGAAGGAAGATTTGAAGGCAAATTTGAAGACAAATTTGACAAAGTTTCTACAATAAATGCTTACTAATGGTGAAAGGGTAGTAAAGGAAACACATTATGAGAAAAAAAGAGATGTTAATCATGATTTCATAGACTCTAATGTTGGATCGAAGATCCACCATATTCCAAAAATCGAGAGGAAGTTTGATGGCAAGGATCCCGCAGCATGGATATTACAGATGGAGCAATTTCTCGATCTCAATAATGTGCAAAACACAAAAAAGGTACGTATTGCAACTTTATATTTGGAACCAAATCAGTTTTTATGGTATCAATGGCTTTGCTCTCGTAAACAAATTATCACTTGGGCAATTTTTACGGAAAAATTGACAGCACATTATGAGGATACAAAAAGCAACACTTTTTTTAGTCAATTGGTAAGTCTCAAATAAAAGGGTTCAATAATGCAGCACATTGAGGAGTTCCAAAAATTGAAAATAAGGGTAAAAAATATTCTAGAGGAACATAGGATTGATGTGTTCATAGGGACTTTAAAGGATAATATCCAACGATGTTCACCTTTGGGAACCTGATTCCTTAGAGAAGGCATTCAAGTTAGCAAGAAAAATGGAAAGAAAAATTATGGCAACCAGGAAGCATACCACTCACAACTATAAATATGGAAGTGTTGTTGCCCCTAGTCTTCCACAACCTATAAGGTTGACACCACAACAATTGGAAGAAAAAAAGAGCAAAAGGGCTTTGTTACAATTGTGATAGAAAATACACTAAAGGTCATAAGTGTGCTGAGAAGAAATTATTCTACATAGATTGTGAATAGGAAGAAGAAAAGGAGCAAGAAAGGTCAAAAGAAGAGGATATACTCTAGGAACAAAGCCTAGATAAAGAAGAAATGAATCGGACCATATCTTGTAATGCATTGGCTAGAATTACCACTCCTCAAACCATCAAGATAGAAGGACAAATCAAGAAGAAAAAGGTAATAGTGTTGATTGATTCAGGAACACAATTTTATTCATTGTAAGATAGCAAAAGAATTGAATTTCTTCCTATATCTAGCCCCAGAGTGTCATGTGATGGTTGCAAATGGATGAACGATAAATTTCTTTGGAAAGTGCCATAATATCAAGCTATCCGTGGGAGAATATGTATTGACTAGACCAATGCTTTCCATTCCAATGGGAGGTGCTGATGTTGTACTAGGAGTCCAATGGCTACAATCCTTGGGTACAATAGCTTTTAATTTTCAAGAACTTTTCATGAAATTTTCTATGGAAGGAAAGGAAGTTGAATTAAGGGGTATTGCAGGGAAACTGGGAACAATAATCAGCTGTAAGGGTATGACAAAGCTTCTAAAAAAGGAACAAAGAGGTGTAATTGCACAATCATGTTCACTAGATGTTTCCACATCAGAATCATCTATTTCTCTAGGTCTCCAAAAAGTCTTAGAAAATCATTCCAAAGTATTTGAGACTCCCAAAGTTCTCCCACCTATTCATGATCATGATCATGCTATTCATCTGATTCTAGGAAGTGTTCCTCCAAACATCAAGCCGTACAAATATCCATATGCCCAAAAGAGTGAAATTGAACGTATGGTTGCAGAAATGCTAGAGGCTAGTATAATTCAACCTAGTCAAAGTTCTTTCTCTGCTCCAGTAGTATTGGTGCACAAGAAGGGTGGATCATGGCGCATGTGTCCGAATTATAGGGAGCTTAACAAGCTCACTATTAAAGATAAGTTTCCCATTCCTGTCGTTGATGAATTACTGGATGAATTGCATGGATAAATTTACTTCACCAAGTTGGATCTTCGTTTAGGATATCATCAAATCAGAATGAAGACTGAAGACATTTCGAAAACAGCGTTTAGAACTCATGAGGGTCATTATGAATTTTTGGTCATGCCTTTTGGCCTTACCAATGCACCTTATATATTTCAAGGTTTGATGAATTTCATTTTCAAACCCTTCCTTAGAAAATTTGTGTTAGTATTTTTGATAATATACTAATGTACAACAAGTCTTGGAAGGATCATGTTGAACATGTTGATAGGGTGCTACAACTATTGGAGGAGAAACAATTATATGAAAAAAGATCCAAATGTTTCTTTGGAGTACAAGAGGTGGAATATCTGGGTCATATTGTATCTCATGAAGGAGTTAAGGTCAACCCTAGAAAAATTAAAGCCATTAAGGAATGGAAAAGCCCCACATCCATAAAGCATCTGCGAGGATTTCTTGGGTTGACAGGGTATTATCGCAAGTTTGTTAAGAATTATGGTAGAATAGCAGCACCTATAAAAACATTATTGAGGAAAGATGCATTTTCATGGACTCCAGAAGCAACAAAGGCCTTCGAACATCTTAAAGAGGCAATGTGCCAAGCACCGATCTTAGCTACAGCGAACTTCACAAAAACCTTTATTATGGAATGTGATGCTTCAGGAAATGGAATTGGTGTTGTTTTAATGAAATATGAAAGACCCATTGCTTTTAAAAGTCATCCAATCAAGGGAAATTTTTTACACAAAGCTATTTATGAGAAGGAAATGTTGGCAATACTACATGCACTTAAGAAATGGCAACCCTACCTAGTGGGAAGACACTTCAAGGTAAAAACGGATCATGATAGCCTTAAATACTTTTTAGAACAAAGATTATCCTCTGAAGAGAAACAAAAGTGGGTCACAAAGATGTTGGGTTATGACTTTGAAATCATCTACAAAAATGGAAAGCAAAATGTGGTGGCAGATGCATTCTCAAGAAAGGATGAGGATGTGGAAGCATTGTTGTGCACCATTTCTATTATCCAACCAGATTGGATAAACAAAGCAAGGGAGGAATGGAAGAATGATGAAGAAGTGTGGGCACTTATTCGAAAGTTACAACAAGATTCCAGTACATCTGATACATTTAGCTGGCAAAATGATTCATTATGGTACAAAGATCACTTATACCTCTATAAGAATTCCCAACTCAAACAAAAGATTCTTATGGAATTGCACACTTCTCCCTTAGGAGGGCACTTAGGATTTTTAAAAACTTACCACAGGGTTAAGAAGGAATTTTTTTGGGATGGCCTTAAATTAGATATTCAAAAGTTTGTGGCGAAATTTTTGGTTTGCCAACGAAATAAAGTTGAAACAATTAAGACCCTGGGTCTATTACAACCTTTATTCGTTCCAAGCCAACATTGGGAGGAGGTTTCAATGGATTTTATCACAGGTTTACCGAAGTCTCAGGGAAAGAGTTTCATCATGGTGGTAGTTGACAAACTTACCAAGTATACACACTTTTCTGCATTATCACATCCATTTAAATCCATTACAATTTCTACTGCATTTATGGAAACAATCCAAAAGCTACATGGAAATCGAAAGATTATTGTAAGTGACAGAGATCCCATTTCCATTGGAAGCTTTTGGACATAATTATTTTCTTGTCTTGGTACTCAGTTAGCTCATAGCTCATCTTATCATCCTCAATCTAATGGGAAAACTGAGATAGTAAACAAATGTTTGGAAGGATATATTCATTGCTTTGTATCTGATAAACATACACAATGGGTCAAATGGTTGCCTCTAGCTGAATGGTGGTATAACACTTCCTTCCATACAACAACAAAGATGACCCCATTTATGGCACTTTATGGATATCATCCACCATCCATCACATCATATTTAAGAGGAAATTCTAAGGCTCAAGCAATGGAACATCACATCGAATATCAACAACAAGTCCTCCAACTCTTAAAGGATAACCTCGTGTTGCACAGAATAGAATGAAACAATAGGCAGATCAGCATCGTAGCGAAATAAGTTTTGATGTAGGTAATTAGGTATTCCTATGGCTACAACCATATAAACAAATGTCCCTCAAGCAAGCTAAGAAGGATAATAAATTATCACCAAAGTATTATGGTTCATACAAGGTGTTGCAAAAGATTGGTACTATGGCATACAAATTGGAGCTTCCTGCAGCTTCTCGAGTGCACCCAGTTTTGCATGTTTCATGTCTAAAGAAGGTTATAGGTGACAAGCTCCCAGTTCAAACAATATTGCCAAAACTTGGCAAGGAAGGAAAAATTATATTGGAACTGGAAGTAGTCACAAAAACAAGAACTCAACAGCTACGAAATCGATCAATTTCGGAGTATCTCATCAAGTGGAAGAACTTATCCATTGAAGATTCCACATGGGAGGATGAGAATTTTATACAAAAGCATCTAGAACTACTCAAGCGTTGAGGACAACACTTTTTTGAAGGAGAGGGGCATGTTAGGTCCCTATAATACTACTGATTACCCCATTACTATTGTAGTTGTATCCCTTATTAATATTGTTGTGCCCCTACTGTCCCCATATTGTTATTACTGTGCCCCATAGAATCCCTCTATTGTTATTTTTGTGGCTTTATATTATTATTGTTAGGTCGGCTGGGTTATATTGTGACTCCTTAGACTCCTATATATAGAAAGGAGGTTTTGTCATTTGAATCATCCAAGAATTGTTCATTTGTGTAATGTAAAGGAGGTTGCCCCCTCGAAGAGGCTGAATTCTAAGGCGTTCAACTATCTTTTCTATCTTTTGTGAGCTGGTTTCATAACACTTGAGTCTTTAAGAAATTCCTCATTCTTTCTTCCCATATATTAACATTTCCATTGAACCATGGAGCCTTCTCAAATTGATTGTCTTCTATTTCAATGTTAGAGGGAGACACATCTTTAAGAGGATTGGAGAATTTCTTCCTTGGCTTCGCCAATTGTGTTCTAAAGATCAACCTTCAAGCTGTTAGGCTTTGAGTGAATGTATTGCCTCTGATACCAATTGTTGGAAATACTTGGGGGGGTGAATCAGTATTCCTTTTCAATTGTTATTTTTACTAGTTAAATCATTTATATTTAGAACACAAAAATGAACAATAGGAATAAATGATTTTATTAATATAATATTTACAATAAAAAAAAGTACAAGGCTCCAATCTATTGCGAAGAACCAACTTGGACTTTTTGTGACACTCCAACCTCCAGGGCACCAACCCTATCTTGTCAAGGCATCAACCTTGAATTTAGGAGCACCAAATCCAAGGACACCAATCCTTCCAATTCTGGGGCACCAACCCCAAGGGATCCAACCTTATATTGTTAAGTCATGTTTGACAGTAATTCTCTACTCCCAAAATCTTCTTTACTGAATTCTATCAATTTACAGCTTCACTATAGTCTCCATGCTACAACATCAATGACAACATGTTGTCATATGAAGGAGTATTCACAACTCTTCATATTGTCCACACAGAGTCTACAAAGTTACCTCATGATGATATCAAATAGCCATCATGATCTCCAATAATGTCTCCACACAACTTTAGTGTGTCTACAATTAACTGCACTAAGCTCTCCACAAAGACCAACTCTCTATTCCAAGCCTCTATTCTCACTATCACGGTAAATGCTTTTGGCATGACTACTTCTCACTATTCTTGCTGTTGCGATCTCTTACTTCCCAAAAAAAAATTCACATACGCTTCAATGCTTGGGCTGGCTACTACTCCCTTCAAGTGATGTCAGATGAAACTTTAGTTTTCCCTTCACAAAATTGTTCTTCAAGTTGTGTTATGTACCTAATGAATTTATCATTGGTATGAACCTTTCAAAGGTTAACTCGATCAACAAAGTTTCTCGTCCTTCGACTTCCTCCCATCCTGGTAGACCTTTGGCTTGCTCTTGTCTTGTTGGACCTACCACTTGCTCTCTTTCTTCCAGTTCACCTATTTTGAACTTTCCTTGTTCTCTGTTATAGATTCCTGATACACCTGAACTTCGGCTTCCATTTTTTCTCACTTGATCTTCAGCTTCCTCTGCTCTCGCTTGACCTTTTGGCTTCCTTATTCGATCTCTTGATCTTCGGCTGCCTCTACGCTCACTCGACCTTCTTCACTCACTTGATCTTTGGCTTCCTGATCTTTGACTTCCACTATCTCTTTGAGTTCACCAATACTCAAAAGACACGTTCATTTGGAAGAGAGGCCAAATTACAATAATGTTGCATATTAAAATTATATCAGAGAGGCCCTTTTCAATATTCATACGATAGACTCATTATTTATGGAGGATTTCATAGGAGAGGCTATACCCACAGGGAGGTCCCACATGCCACATCACTACCTCAATTCGCAATCACAACTTTCGGAAACTCGCACAATCGCAACCCTTTGGCTTCACGATATAACATTATCGATGCTGCTATTTCCGACAGATACGATATTCCAATAAGCTTCATTTTATAACTCAATCGGGTCCACAGCTTATATTGCAATTGACAATCAGTTTCACATGACTTATCGCAATCGACAGTCCGATGGTGTCAACCCTTTTGAACTTTTCGATTCAATAGATGCGATATTTAGTTAAGCCATGCTATAATGGTGTAGCGAGTTCATAATGCTATCGCAATCACAGTTTTTCAAGTGGCATTCCTTTGTGATACATAACTTCCAATGCAGATGTGATATACTATTAAATCATGTTATAATGGTGTAGCGGGTCCACAATAATATTGCATCGTTGAGCTCATCTTTAATCCAATGGTTGTTGATCCACCTGATCAACAAACCCAATTTTCGATCCTCCACCGTTTGATCAAGGTGTTCTAGATCCAATGGTTCATAATGATATCGGATGGGGAACTTGCGCAATGCTTACCTTTACAGAGCCGATAGGGATTATAAATCCTTGATCTACAAAATTTCAGGTCCGTACTTGAGATTAATGTCCAATCATTTTATGACTCTATATCCATTGGATATATGAGATCATCAAATCTATGGCCAGTGACTATTCAACTAGCACATGGGTTAAAACAGGCTTAACCCCCACCGTTGAATATAACGTAAGCAATGAAAATGAGATTGACGACTAGGATTTAGTGCAGGCCTTCAGCCACGATCAAAACAGACGTACACTCCTACCCCCACTCTTCCAATAGTTGTGCTCTTTGTTTTCTTCTTTACTTGCTCCAATGACTACGTACACTCCTATCCCCACTCTTCCTATAGATTTCTTCTTGTGGCTTATCTTCAAGTGATCTCTGATAACTTTGTTTATGCTCCTCTGTTGATGTGTTCCTCTTTTCTTCTTCCAATATTTCATGTGATATCTCTGTTATGGCTCTTACTCTTGGCACATGCGATAGATCTGCTTTGTCTTGGCTTGTTTCTCCTATGGCTTCTCTTCACTCCTATGACTTCTGATACATTTCTCCAATAGATCTATTTAAGCTCCTCCATTGCTTTCTTCCTATACTTCCAATATGGCTCCTCTAATGTTTTCTTCTTTACTCCTCTAACATCGTTGGTTCTCTTTTTTCTTCCGATAGCACTTACCCTTGGAGATATGTGATAACATGCTTCCTTAATGGCTTCTGATGAACTCTTCCTCTTATTCTTTGACTACCCCTGTTCTTGACTTCCAATGGCTTCCAATGTCTTTCCAATGACTTCCCTAATGGCTTTGCTCCTTGGCTTCTTGCTCCTGTTTCTTCGCGGATCTGCTCTGCTTGTCCTTCGCTTCATATCACCATTTAGTATCCTAGAATATTTCCATATTGACGTCAATGGAAATCTAGATAAACAAGCCCAAGAATCAATAGTAGAAAGATGGAATTAATGTCACATGATGCAGTGGATTGTTTGGAGAGATAGATGCGGTAGCCTTAGACGAGATACTGATCAACGCAGAGCAAGGTTGGACGTAGTGTAGGTGGCACAATGCAGAAGTCAATAGCAATATAAAAAATTTAAAGGGTCAAAGACTAGTAGCAATCATATTCCAACATTTATGGTATTAGGCTAAACATAGTTCATAAATTTTGGATGCCTTTATGTTGCTGAACAATATCAATTGGAAAATGATGCAGTACAGAGCTAGTAGTGGTAATGTTAGTAGTAGATGTAGAGGGAGTTGTAGTACAGATGCAATAGTGATAGTGGTAGTACCATGAGGAGCAGTAGCACAATGTTGGTGGCAAGAATAGTGCAGAAAGGAGATGCTTCAGAGATAGAGCATCATGCAGTTGGACATTCTTGCTAGAGCAATTTCCTCGCTAAGAGGGAGTGTTAGTCTCTGGTAGCATCAGATGTGATCTAGCCATGAAAATTGGTGGAGAGGCTAAGGCACATAATTTCCAAAGAACCTAGAAACTGTTTGGAGAAATTCCATTTGTATTGTATTTTATTAAAATAATTAATATTTTTAATGGGGCTCCTAAGTCTAAAATTATGTAAATTAAAGTATTAATGGGTATTAATTGTTTAATTTCCATGACCTTGGGTCTGGATTAGAGTCTTAAAATAACTGACACTACCAAATAAATAATATCAACCATAAACTACTTTGCACAACAAGAATATAAAGCAATAAATCACATATGCACAGAACATAAACAACCTTTTAATTTTTCAACCCAACTTTGTTATATTAACATCATATAATACAACACTCTAGGGCTCCCAAACCAAGGATAATGGCCGGCCCCTCACACATCCACTTGTACACGACCATATACTATAACCATATGGTTATAGCATCTAATAGCTCCTCTCAGTCATAACATGTACCTGCCAGGTCCTTTGGCTCCCGATCTACAACTCTTGCCTCTATCAATGCTCAAAGTCCATCTGGCCAATGAATCCTGATTATCCAATTTTCTCCCTAGTTTCCCCTTCAGCCATCAAGGCCAAAACACATCGAGACTCCTGACGAGTTTTTCACAACTCCACTTGTGAACAACTCTCAATCTTCCCACTGCTACTCTTCACCTCAGACTTCAACCAACTATGGTCTTCTTGTGCTACAATGATGAAGACCAACATAGGGCATGGAGGGCTGCCACCTATCACTGTAAGATGTCCATCTCCTACAATGAACACGATCTATGAGGAATTCCCTTCATCTGCTACAGAAGTCCTTCTCCACACACATGCCTTGGGCTACACAATCCTGCTCCTAGTTGATCAGACCCTTGAGCTTATCAACAACTGCCAGGCTAGCAGTCACCTTTCTCCATCAAGGTGTTGCACTTTAGCTTCAACATGGACACTAACACGTTGTCCTTTGATAGACCATAAGTGTCCAATGTCCTCCAATCTTTGTCTTCTCTCACGCTAGCATCCAATAGTCCTTGAGAGATGAATTTCATGTTGTATCATTTGCTCCTAGTTAGGGCATCCCCACACTAGGGAGACCCTTAGACATGGCTACCCATAGAGTCCACCAATTTTCCATGTTTCCTCACCTTGGACACCATCAATCCATCGTACATGAGTCGATCTGCAACATACCTTGTTTCCGTCCTCTTGCCTCTTGATGTAATGTGACTTTTCTCACCTTGGCTACTTGGTAGGCTTTCCAATACTTCACGTAGGATCAACCAAACAAAATTTAAGGGTACCTACAATCAAAACATCAAACAGATCCTTGAAAGATTGAACCCTTGACCCAATACACCTCTAAGCATGTTTTTATTCACCACATTGCACTAACTTTGTGGGATTTTTCACTAGGGCATTGGATCAAAAAATCTTCCCCCTCTCCTTGACTGCCACAACTTCCTTTAACCAATCCAATGTTGGTCAATACAATGACCCAACAAACATCAAATCTTTTTCCAAAAGGCATACATCATTTCACTAATTTAGGGCTCTCTGTTTCCTAGACTGGTTAGGGAACTGTAACAATAGACCTGATAGCCTTCAAAATGTGGCCAGAATAGCCTTCAACAACTACAGATGCCTTTCCAAGAGGGGAGGAAAGCCTTGGCTGCAATGTTGGGTTGTTCCAACTCCATTCCACCCTTCAAGCTCCTCTTATCCACTGCGTCTTGCAACAACATGTTTTCCCTTGGCTGTGATGGCCCTTCTAAGGGTTATTCCTTCACCCAAACACCCTAAAATAGTCCCCCGGCCTCTCAGCCTCCAAGATCTAGGCTAAAACCCTCTTCAACATCTCCTCGACCTCCTGAAATAGCCTCCTAACACCTCATTGTTCTCTTCTTGGCTTGTTGTGGCTAGGCGGAGAAGTTTGAACCCTTCCTTGTGTTTCTTGCCCCAAAATTGATCCTAGCTTGCTCAGAAAACACCCTAAGAAACTCGTCCTTCCTGCAAGGTGTACTTGACATTCAAATAGTCATAAAGAGTCCTAAACACAACATCTTCTCCTTCATTGGAATCAATCCTAACCTGCTCCCATAAAACAGAAGTAGTCTCCTCAATATATAGCCTTTAAGGCCTCCAAAGAGTCATTTCAGAGACACCTCTATTTTATTTTCTCCATTTGGCCTACTTAAAAAATCAATAATTAAATCAACTTCAAAAATTCATATCTCCAAAATGGGACCTTGGATTCAGATGATTTTTTATGCATTGGAATCGTCTTTCTGAGAACTATCATCATCATCCATCACATTCCATAAATCCATCATGGATTTGTCCCAAAACACAATGGCTTCCAAAATCCCCAAGCTTGGGTCCTCAAGCCCACAAGGCCATTTGTGGTGCTTTGAATTCCAACCCTCGAATGCTAGGGTTTGGAGTACCTCCCAAGCTACATAAAAATCAGCACTCCCTCTTAGCGAGGGAGATACCTACAAGACTAGGAATTAATATGACAATGAAACTAGCCCACCTGACATCCATCACTACAGCATACCATGTAGATGAATTCAATAATGTTGGTAGTGCCTTTACTTCGCCATATCTGAACCTGAAGATATCAATCACCCCTAGGGATGCTCCCTCTAAGGCTAGACTCCCTATGAGTCTATGTGATCTTTGTTGGCCCAGATCTAGAAGCACTCATCCTCCTAGATCAAATATCAATCGTGAAAATCCCACCAAACTCGGATATGCAACAATCATGATCCAATAAAAACTCTAACCTGCCAATATCCAGTTCATCACATGAAGCCATATCAATCAACCTGATCTCGTCTATACCAAAGAAACCCTCGAGTTATCCCAACCATCCATGGCACATCAACAAAAGTCCATGATCAACACTCTCCCCTACAAAAAACTGTTGTTCACCTGGCTCACCACCAATCCACTAGAACTCCCACCCAATATTGTTGCCAAACCATTCAAGACCACATCTCCATGTCTTTAGCTAAACCCTTTGCTCCATGATCTAGACACCTACAACTTCCTCTGAGTTTCTTCAAATTGTTAATTTTTTAACCCAGCTTCGTTATATTAACAACATATAATACAACATTGGAGGCATCCTGTACCAAGGATAATAGCTCTTATATATCCACTAGTACAAGACAAGATACTGTGACCATCTGGGTGTAGCATCTAACATCTCCTCTTAGTAATTTGATCAGAGCATGATATCAAGAGCATACAATATCGATTTTGAGTGAAATGAGTTATGTTAGATTTAGGTCACTAAGATCTACGCACTGGTATAGGTTTCGAGCATTTTCAGGCACTTTTGATTTTGAGCACTAAACTATTCCCTTGGATTAATTGATATATAGGCACTATATATAGTGTTTAAATTTCTCCATTTTTAAAGAAGATGGTTTTTGAGATTCATCAAAATCTTATCTTTTCTCATTATTCTTAAAGAAAAATTCACCCATTAGTTTTAAATAAATCTAATGAATTGCATTAAAATTTACAAAACCTATAAATAAAAAATTTCATCAATAAAGTTCTCAAGATAGAAATGGGAACTATATAGTTCTTACTATAACTAATTTTAATCAAAGAAACAAAATATTGTGAATACCACTAATCCTATACCTACCTACATTATTTGAACAATATTACAAATAATAATATACAATTATATATATCTATATACATACATACATACATACATAGATATATATAAATATATATATATATATATATATATATATCTATATATATATATATATATATATATATATATATATATATATATATATATATATATATATATATATATATATATATATATATATATATATATATATATATATATATATATATATATATATATATATATATTTCAATTAGTTTATATTAATTCAACTCGAAAATAGGTGAACAACTTTACATTTAGAGCGAAATCTACATCTTCATTGTTTTATAATTTCACAAAAAAAGTTTTGCTTCTACCTAGCTAATTACTATCTAAACTCCTAGCATCATTTATTTTATAGTCTCCAAAAGAATCCATTATACACTATATAGTTGCAGACCATATAAACCAAAAAAATTAACCCCTAGCATCTTGCCCATGTTCACAATTTCCTTCTTCTTCTAGATGAACAATCTCCTCATGATGGGGAGGGTCCTCATGCATAGGTTGTTCAAGAATTCATCCTAGTGTTTCCCTTCTCATGTGCCTTCAATTGTGTTTTCCTTTATTATGAAAACCACCTTAGGGATTTCCAACATTGTTGTTTCGATAGTCCACCTTGAACGCCAACCTATCCAGGGTCATCTGCAAGAAGTATAAACTAGCCTACAATGACTCCAGTTGTTAAGAAACTAATGCGAAATGAGAGCAATCATTTCTGGAAAATTTGTCACCCTGCTTAGATATGAGCGATGCCAGAAATGAAAGAGTCAAATCTAGGTGAACCTTCAGGTATAACCAACTTTGTGACTAAGATGAGCACTCCATCCTGCATAATTTCCATAATTTCATAGTCTTAATGATATTTCAAGGACCAACAATCTCTATTTATAAACCATCTCTTCTCGACCACATCTACCTCAAACTCTCTACTCGCATTATATTCCTTCTTCATGGTTGTGTAATTGTTTGAAAATATTGGCCATCACTAGGTCACCTCAGTTGTGCATGGACTCAAACCAAATTAAGACATTCAAGTCTTGTTCCATCAAAGCAAACTTTTCCGTAACACAATATATAGAAAAGAGTAGCCAAATCCTCCACCTACAAAATAGGATGGGGCCTTCCTCATTGATGGCACAACTAGATTGAACTCCATTGTAAAACCAAAATATTGCAAGCCACCATCTCCAGAATTTCAAGGAGTTAGTCTACATCTAGACAATTCCTATCTTGACAAACTTTAATTCAATGTTATTCAATATCCAAATCTACATGTATCGGGATATTATATCCCATATCAACATACAATTTTCATTCATGGGATACGTATTATAATTGGATAACCATCATTCATTATTAACACACCTGGTTTAATGGTTTCACCTTTTTTATCTAGCAAATCTGCAACTTGGTTATTGTGCCTTTTGATATAATAAAATTCGACCTTTTCATATTTCTGAGCTTGCATCCGGTTTTTGTGTGTCATTGAAGGGAGATCAATTTTTGCAACCTCTCTAACTTCGAGGAATATTTGAATTACAATTATGGAGCCCCCAAAGACTTCCAATTGAGTAATCCATTTTGCAATTGTGACTTCCAATCTGTTCCGTAAAATAAGAATCTATGCTTGATTATTAGTTTCTCTTCCTAATCCTGAGGCGAATTGTGTCTCTATTTCCTCCTCGAGGTGATAAATTACACCTCCCGCTCCTGCCTCCCCATAATAAAATATATTTACTAAAAAAATCATAAATAATTCTTATTTCTTAATATTTATTTATTAAATTGATTGAAATATATTAATTAATTTGATTTATATTTTCATAATTTCCATATCAATAGTTTTTTTTCAGAAAAATTCAATTGGTAAAAATGTAAAAATGTAAAATAAATTTGAGTACAAGTTACATATTCCAATTCCTAGAAATATCTAACCCATGACTACCTAATGGAATGACATAAACCTATAAATAATAGTGTTAATAGTATGAATATTTACTGTTTTGATCTTGAGCATATAGAACTAGGTCACACTTATCAACTTTCTTTTCTACCTTCTTTCTCCATTGCATGCATCCATATGTTCTATAATTATTCTGAGATGATAATATATTGTCCTTAAGTTGACATTCATATGACTTGTGATCAAATTTGTGAGAATAGAAGCATTAAGTGATGTCAAGGAGAGGAACATATGCATTTTTATCTAGATTGATGTTTGTTTTGAGGTATGCGAATCCATTATTAGCCCCACTTCTCTTAGAATTTATAAAATCAACCTTTTTGACATAAGCTATACAATCTATGGATTTATGTCCAAAATTTTCACAGCAGTAACAATATCCATAGTAAAAATATTAGTTCTTTCTAGTCGATGCCATTTCAAGATATAATATGTAGACATTTGATAATCTTGTCTCCCGAAGAAGTATGGTCTCTAATAGTTTGTTGTTTTATTGCTCGTTCCTTTTGTCTCCTGTACTTTTCTGGTAGTGTTTCTTTGTAGCTAATCATTTGATGTTGAAGTGTTACTCAAATTTTTGTTTTCGGATTGATTTGCACTATCATTGTGTCCCCTGATATTTTTTTAAAAATTTATTATACCTTTATCCTCTGCCTTGGATTCACTGGATTCTCCTTAATAGCCTAATCTAGTGTTTATGAGTGGTGGCCTCTGAGCATTTAATATCACATCTAGTTGTTCAGAACATTTTATCTCTTGAATATTTGTGTTTAATTATGTTTGTGCCTTCCGTAGTTTCTTCTTCATACTTACCACCTCTTCTTCCAATCTTTCACACTCCTTGATTTTCTCTTTTATTTTCTGCATCAAAATTCCACCTTCTTTTATTCTTCAAGTTCAACTTTCATCTTGATAATGTCTTTTAAATTCGATTCTTCTTTTACATAGCTCAATAGGATCTCTTTCTTCTTTCTATTCTTCAGTTTAAGCCTTTATATTTCATCTAAGGCACTAATCAACTCCCCCTCAAGATCTACCTCACCTTCCTCTTCATCTTCATATTCCTTGCAATATTTTTCAAGTTCTTCCAAGGCCATCAATATCAATCACTAGTTCCATCTTCACTAAAGGATTCATTGGAACTTTTAGATACACTGTTATTCCCTAGAGCATATAAGATTTTTCTTTTAAAGTTTTTCTCTTTCTGCATTTTATTAGACTTGTTATTTTCTTTCCTTTAAGTTGGTTTTATTATTTCTTATAAGGACATTTTGAGGCATAATGCCCCACTATTCCATAATTAAGACACTTGAATGGAATTTTTCCTTTGTACTTACATGTACCTTTCTTCAACATTCTGATAAATTTCGCTTCTTCTTCATCAGAACCTAAGCATGGACATTCCTTTCCTTCTATGCACTTGTCTCCCTTGAAAGTTGTCTCTCTAGTGTCTGCTTCCCTTTTAGAATTCTCATCTCATACATTTTCAGGGAACCAAGCAGTTTATCCTTGTTCAAAGTATCAAATTTTGTTGTCTCTTCTAAAGCTGAAACCTTAGGATTGAATGAAGTAGGTAAGGACCTTAATATTTTATGAAATATTACACTTTCTTTGGTTGTTTCTCCTAGATCCATCATGACATTTAGGACTTCATCAACTCTTAAAAATAATTTAACAATAGATTCATCTTTATTCATTTTTAAGGTCTCAAATTATGTTTTATATACTTGTAATTCAATCATCTTTACCTTTTTACATCCGTCATGAATATTTTCTAATTTAACCTATATATATTTGGTTTTCTAACAATGAATTACTTTAATAAATTCGGACTCACAGAGACCAATCAGAAGCGCATTCATAGATTTTACATTAGTTATGAAATCTAGTTTCTCATATTTATCACTAGTCATTTCCTTTGGTTCTTCATATCTTTCCATCATATAAGCCCATACTTCTATTCTAAGATACATTAAATATGTCTTCATTCTCAATTTCTAGAAAGCATAGTTTGTACCATTAAATAGAGGGGATCTATTTGTTGAGCACCCATCTTGACTAGCCATTTTAATGACCTAGGATCTCCTTCTCTAATACCAATTGATATTTATGTTTGAATTAGTAAATATTTCTTTCTTGCTCAGAGTGCTCAGCTCGTGAACGAGAGGTTCTTGTGTTGGCTTTGCACTGACCTGATTTCATCTGTAAACACGGTGTTGGTGTTTGATGTGGAAGAAGAGGTGTGGAAGGACCCAATTCCTCTGGGTAACAACTCTTTTATTTGCACCGGTCAACATGAAAAACAACTGTGTGTGCTAAGAAAAACACAGGAGGAGCAAAATATGAAATTTGGGTTATGGAAGATTGATATGGAACAGAAAGTTTGGGGACTGATAGAATTCATCTCGTCCCCGTCAATTACGGATGGAACAGATTATAGGGTGAGGGGAGGCCCAGGATACTTCTGGCTTGAAGAATGGGAGAGAAATATAAAAAGGTGGGTTTATGATATCTGACGTCATTGCTGGCAAAATATGGGCAATTTTGGAATGCTGCAGGATGCTGAATGTTTCACAGCCAGCCTTTTTAGGTTGGGTGCATTGGAGGGCCTCATGTATGAAGTCATCGAAACAAAGAGCGACGAAGAAGGTGAAGAAACAACATAAAAATAAATAATATATTTGACGGTATTATTAGGTCGATAGGGTGTTTATTTTGAAATAGCTTCAGACAAATTATTTTGGAATATTTATAGCATATTTCAATGGTTCATATTTATTTGGTTTATATTTATTCCAAGACTGGTTATGGTCGTTTTATAATATTATTTCAATAACTGTTATATAAAAGGACTTCAGAATCGTTTCAGGAAAGGTATATATGCAAAACTTTTAAAAAAATGTATATGTTTAATTTTTTATTTTTTATGTCACCAACAAGCAAGCGTAACCGTTCATTGTCATATCCTTTTCCCAATTCTTTCATTGAATTCGCCATGCTAGACTAAATCCAATCCATGGAAGTATTGAGCTCTATTGTCAGCAAGCGCGACTTACACTTGTACAATGAATTCTCCATATCTATTATAAAACATATTATTATATTATGAAACATATTATTTTTATAGTTAATATTAATAATAATTTGAAATAAGGTTAAGATTTAGTTATTCTTATGGATTTTTAATTTTAGTAAATGGTAAAAATTTAAACTTTTTAAATATTTTACAATATTTTTAATAATAAATAAATTAAAATATAATGTCAAGTGAATATAATTTATATTTTTTTGTCCAAATATTATTAGTAAACAATAATATTATTCCATGGTATTGTTATAAAGCATATTTCAACCTCTCAAATGATGGGATTGCTTTTTTAGTGCAGAGATGATGTCCGTATTTTCAGTATTGATACACCAATTGTAACTAAGAAATATGTTGGCATTATATGCAGCGTCATTTCATTAACCAGTAACAAGACACAACCAGATGGAACTTAATTAAAGTGATGATGTAGACGCGCATAGTCGGATACTTGTAAGAATTAGTGGGCACAAGAAGTCGAATAATTTTATCACAATAATGGATTTCCACTAGCAATTTGCATGGAATAGTTTTTCTATCTGTCAACTTTACGATATTGCTTCTATCACAATCCAAATGGGGTTTGAAGTTTTTATATTTAAAATATGATATCATATGAATATGATTTATGGTTTTTATTAACCATATAGTATTAGTAAACCATAGTATTGTTCCATGGTATTGCTATAAAGTATATTTACAATTTAAGAATCTCCATCATAAGGTAGAGGAGAATGTGCATACTAAAATCTTATTCCTTCAACATCACATATATGCCGCAAAAATGTTTTAATTCTTATTCCAAAATATTGTCATAGGAGGTCACTGATTCAATTGTCTTATCTTCGTCATTGTATTGTTCTTGATAATTTTGGTATAACATGTTCATAGAAGAACTCTTCCTTCAAAATCAAATGTTGTAACAAACTTGTAGTACCTCTAGAATTTGATGCTTTCTACAACAAGATATACTTCTTCCATCATTTTCTTATTAAATTTCAAAATATTGAGATGTCTTGGAGGGCATGGATCTTAGTTTTATGAATGCCTTCAATTCTCACTCGTTCACAAAGTTTTGTCCTTTGTTCATATTAGTTCCTTTTGAACTTTTCCTTCCCTTGATATAGAACTTACTTCAGTATACGAATCATGATCCTTCCACAAGATATATTACCAAATTGTTTATGCATATTTATCATGTCACTACTTCATAGAGATATTAATGCTAACTTCATTTCAGAAAAATATGTCACTTGCAACATAGAGAATTTATACTATCATGGATACTTCCATTACATATATGTAGGAGCTCATGCTAGTTAGTTTTTGGTAGCATCATATGTGCTCTAGGCATGAAAATTGGTGGAGAGGCTAGTTACATGAGTTCTAAAGAACCCATAAACCGTTTGGTAAAATTCAATCCGGATTGTATTTTATTAAAATAATTAATATTTTTAATTGGGTGCCTAAGTCTAAACTTAGGAAAATTTAAGTATTAATGGCTATTAATCAAAATATGGGTGAGAATGATCTAGAAGAAGGATCAAGTCAAATTTTAATCTTAGATGTTGATTAGAGAATTAATCTTGGTCGTTGAAGCCTCAACCAGAAAATTATAAGAAGAAGACGTGGGGTTCATTTGGAAACACACGTGGACAGAATGAATTGATACAAAATTCGATTTCTGGGGCTAGGAAGTTGAGAAATTTGAACTACGTGATCGTTCTACAACATACGGGCAGGGATTGTTCGGGAGTACTGACATAGAGGTAGACAAAAGCTACTGGAGGTAGCACAACAACTAAGAGGACTGATGTTGGGCCAATCTAGGCCCACACATGCTTCACACAAAGCCAAAAGGGCTAGCATAGAAGCAGAAGCTTCCCTCCACACAGAAAGAGGGAATTGTTAGGGAACTACTGGAACAACAAGGCAGGTTGATGCAGTAGGCAAAAGAGACAGTGCAGATATGACGTAAAGCTTGTAAGGCTAATGTAGGGCCATCGCAGAGGTAGTCGGGGTTAGCCAGTTTTGCTACCAGATCAGTCGGAATCTGTTGGGTGAAGTGAGGTAAAACTCATTTAGTTTTCCGCCATCATATTTTCTCTATCACTATATTGTCAGGAGGGCATCCCACATCGTATTCAGAATTACTGCTTAATAGTAGAAAACCCTCAAAGTTGTTGCACCGGTTTTCCCTGCATTATGTTTTTCGGGGGACAATTTTGTCCAAAAAAAATTGTGTCCTATGTATCTTGTTCTTTGCTCAATTTTTTTTCATGTAATCAAATATTAAAGTAGTGTAGGCTGCAAAATTAATTTACTTCAATATCTAGAAAATAATTTGATAATGTATATTAAAACAAGTAGGAGAAGTAAATTCAGTTTTTGCTTCAGTTTTTGCTACAGTAGGGGTTCCTCAGACTAGGAATTTCACATGGTATCATAGCATTGATTTTGAAACAAGAAGAGCAAATCCAGCACTGAGCAGAGAGGCCAAAAGCTACACTTGGTAGCAATTCGAATCCCCTTGAAGGGATTGCCTAGTCCTTACTGGAAAGCAGAGATTGCAGAGAAATCTCTCTCTAAGAGAGTCGATAGAGTGGTACGATTTCTAGTTCGTGAGTTTGCAGAGGAATAGGGAGTGACGCAGAGCCTCAGCGTAGTGCTTGAAGGATGTTGTTTCTTCCAGGGCATAAATCCATTGGAAAAGAGTGAAGACACATTGAAGGGTAATATTCTCCTCAGAGAACTTTTCAGCAGAAGTTCAAACTTCTCACTTACCGGGAAGTAGTGTTGAGCAATGATTAGAGTGGCCAGTTCAACAATTTGGGTGAGATGGCATCAAATGGTCTTAGAGATCATGGTAGGTTGGAAGGTGCTTCCAACTATGTCATATGGAAGACCATAATCTTAGATGTTCTAGAAGAGTATAATCTCGAAACCTACATGTAGTATACCTAGGGAGGATAGTATGGGGTATAGAGGGAGGTACCCAAGGGAATAATGTAATAATGGGATGGACCATAGTTAATAAATAAAGTGGTTATCCTGCATCATGTAAGGGACCAAAAGTAGTAATGTTATAAGCCCATGGTGTTAGATATATGGTATTGAGAGAAACATGGTAATGACCCATGGTATTGTATGTATGAATCCTATATAGAGGCTACAGACTCCCTATTGAGAGATGTTAAGGATTATTGTATTGGAAAGCATATGGCTTATGGAGTGTTCTCCTTCCTTAAGGAGTGATGGTATGGTGTTACCCTACCTTAAGGGTTTGATCAATAAAGAAGCATTTCTATCTATTTATCTCTCATTATTTCTGAGTATATTTTCATTGTCATATATTTGCAAGTCAGATCTATTATAAGTGGTATCAAGGAAGGAAAACACTCCACAAGGCATATGCTTGCCAATACAATAATGTTTGACATCTCTCAATGGGGAGTCTCTAGCCTCTATATAGGATTCATATATACAATACCATTGGTCATTACCATGGTTCTCTCAATACCATATATCTAATACCATATGCTTATCACATTACTACTTGTGGTCCCTTACATGATGTAGGTTAACCACTTTATTTATTAACTATCGCCCATTGTTGTGGGGAAAAATGCCTATGCAGGACGATCCTATCCACCTAAGGCGTGATAGTGCCTTAGCAACAAAAGAATGCAGCTACTTCAGTTTCTTCCTTTATGAAATATGAAAGAGAGGAGATTGGTAGACTTACCGTTATCTTTCGGTTGTCCCTAGATCTAGATCCTCTCCTCTTTGGGTGTCCACAGCTACTTGCCTCCTTGCTTTTGGTCCCACGAGATCACAAGAGAACAGCTACCTGTGACAAGAGAACAACTACATGCAACAAGAGAAGGACACAACACAAAGGCAAATATACATATTCATAAATGATTCAGGATTAGAAGTAAATCAAATACACTAATGCAAATCATACAATAAACACCAACATATAGGAAAGAACCAAGAAGCTTTATTGATTGATAAACAAGGTTCAGGAAGAGATACAACCCAAAGGGTTCCAACCCAGCATCTCCTTCCCAGCAGAATGGAATTCCTTCTTCAGCCCCTTTCAAAGCATAAGCACCCAATGATCTAACCACAAACCAACAGCAATTCTTTGCATTCACAATATTCCAGCCTCCCTAGACCTCATTAGAGAGATCTATATATAGGAGTTTTGGAGAAAGGATGAGTCATCTTGAGGCTGGCATGAAGCTGACTAGTGTCCTCTCCCGCTTCAGTTCTTGAGTCCACTTGGAGGTTCTTGCTTCCACTTGGAGATTTGGAACCTCTTACTCATCACCAGTCGAATTCCCTAATCCAAGTGTCATTTTGGAAGCTTCCTGGGCATTGACACCTTGAGAAATGAGTCTTCCACTTGTCCAGTTACGCTCAGCGTAGGTAGCCTTCTTTGCAGTTGACATTTAGTGCAGGTAGACAGTGGAGCAGTTGACATTCAGCACAGATGCTCAGTGGAGCAGTTGACATGATCCAGAAATGGCCTGTTTTTGAGTGTTTTCAGGTGGAGAACTTTTGTAAACTGTTGTGGTTTGCTGGCCTTGTTCCTCTAGGGGTAGGAACAACATGTTTAGGGACTTTGGATCCCTTAATTATTGATATTTCATGCGCAGTGATGCAAGGCACAAAAATGTCTATAACAGTTGCCCCCTAAACTATGAGGCCGCTTATCGGGTGAAATGCTTTATCCAGGGGAGTCCGAAGTTCATGCATTTGCTGGGAGGAGACCTGTAATAAGATACAATACAATACATTATGATTCATTCTGCTTTCATGATCTAGCTGAGGTGGGCATTCCCATGCTCAGCTTTATAAATACATTTTGGTACATAGAACAGACGATCGTCTGATGGTAGACTGATAATTCTGGCGAAACTATCATCCTTTGAGTAGGATGATCATCTGCTGCAATGATGTACATGTCAAATGTTTTTATTTTCCTGAATATATTATCGCAGCCCAGATGGATGAAACTAGATCCAGGGTCTTCAAACTCATTCGATCTTCACTCTAAGTACAAGTCGATCCATGTGAGAATTGCGTTGAAGTCGAACATGGAAAGACATCGCTTGATTACCGGTCAATGATGTAAACCGTTAACAAGCGCGAGAGGAATCACCGATAATGATAATGACCCTCAAGGAACTGCAGTACAATTCACGTGGTGTGAATAAAGGACTTGGCATCGAACACCACGCAAAATCTTCTGGTCGAAGGTCATTGATGTATACCTGTCGCCGGAAGTGAGAAACTTGCCATTGAGGCATGCAAGCTTCAAAGTACTGAAGGGGTTGTTCCTAGATCAACTTCTTGGATAATGAGCTGATGTCGACAAGAAGCGATCCGTCAAAGGAGGGCCTTAATGAATCCCACATCAGTGACACGGAACGGAGCTAATGATTTTAGTGGAGGTGAAAACAATCTGTGACATATGATTCAGGGTGGCGGTCATGAATGGACGAAGGATAATGTATGGCAGTGGATGGGACCTGGTTGACTCTTTCTGAATGACTTCTCTTGAGCATATGGCGACACTGATGCGATGGATCGGTAGCATTACCCCAAGTATGGATGGTGTGGCAAAGACCATGGTGATGTGACCGGCGAATGAAACAACCCAACCCGATGTGGTACGGAGGAAAGGTGTCATGTTCAAGAGCGACCTGCTACCATCAAAGACTTCTTGATTTTTCCCAATTTTTCCCCAGTCATTGCTGACCAGTACCTCTTTATTTTTGTCAAGCTTGAGGAGGATAACATATGCTTGTTCTATAACCTGCCCTTCGGGCAAGCCCATCGCTATGTTTTAACGAGCTTAGCGATAGTGAAACTCATTCTCGTCTAAAGACAAGTTTGTCACTATTTAGTGATTTTAACGAGTCTAACGACAAGGAAAACTCGGCCCTTTTCATTTTTAGAGAGTCTGAAAAGGTACATAAAGTTAACTCCACAATTCCTTTTTCGTCATCTAATCCCTTAAGTCCGAAAAAGTATAAAACAATATAGAAGGGATGAGTTTTCGGTACTTTTAACGAGCCGAACAAAACAAGCACTCGATCTTTTTGTGCAATAATCCCTCAGGTCCAAAAAGATTAAAATCTAGAGGAGGGATAGCCCTTCCAGTTGTTTAACGAGCTGGAAGGCCAAAACTCGGCAATCTTTTCATATTTTACGAGTCAGTTGAAAAGAGCTTAAAGAAGTCTCGTCTTTTGAGGAACGAGTGATGAATAGGGATAGCAGCTGATTCCAGGTACAGGTTGGAATTTTCCAATCACGGAAGTGTCCCAAGGATGGCTAAATGAAATCACTCTTCGCAGCTGTTCCTCAAAATGGGTAAACAATCAAATGGAGGTAAACGATCGGCCAAATGAACGGTGGAGGTGACGGTGCACAAACACGACCAAGGTCTTTTATGGTTGATCAGGTTACATACTTCAATGGTTATTTACCGGGATGGGTTTATTTTTTAATGAGCTTGAATGCGCCGCTAAAACTGCTCAAGCTTATGTTTATTTTTTAACGAGCATGAACTATGCTGCTAAAACTGCTCGGATCTCGCTTTTCTATTTTTTAACGAGCATAAATTCCGCGGTAAAACTACTCGATACCAGTCATATGATAAGAGTGTCTCAATGGAGATTGCTATTTTTTAAGGAGCTTCATCTCTCTTGCGCTTTACTCCTCATCCTTTCTTTATGCAAGTTCGGAAACGGCTAACCCAAAAAACAGATAAATAACCGCTCTTTCCTTGCACTCCAAAAGGTTTGCATGCCCCCAGGTATAAAATACAATTTCAAGGTTGCCCCTCCTCCTTCTCACCTCTGCTTTTCTTTGGGTGTTCACAGCTACTTGTCGTCTTGCTAGTTCAGTTTCCATGGGTCTAGACGAGGTCACAAGAGAGCAGCTACTTGTCTTCTCGTTAGTCCGACTTTCAATAGATTCTTTGCAAGATTGCAAGAGAACAGCTACTTGCGAGAAGAGAGAAGCTACTTGCGACAAGAGAAGAACACTACTCAAAGACAAAACATTTGTGTTACTGAGGGAGGCTTACCTCTTTCTGGTTACCCAAAGATTGTCTCGTTAGACAAAACACTTCCTTGGCCTACCTTTTTCAGGTTACCTAAAGATTGTCTCGTTAAACAAAACACTTCCTCGGCAATGCCTACCGAAATAGACAAAGGTGGGTGACGGGTCCCGTCCTCCCACATACCTTGACAAAAGAATCATATTCTAGAACAACCCTCTTTCCTCCACGGACGGGGTACGGACTAGTCATATTCTCTCGCGGAAATCCTACCTTATACCCAAAGTTCTCTGCCGAAGCAGACCAGGACGCATGCCCCCTGGGTTCCAGTCATGTCCTCCCGGATTACTCGCACTCATCAGGAGGACGGACTATGGGTTGAGACACTTCTTGCGTGAATAGACCATTTAGGGATGGTATATGACTATTTGCGGTGTGTGATCCGGGAAACGAAAGTTGGTCCACGAGCTTGACCATTCTTCCTCCATGCGGAAAACACATTACTCTAAAGAGTGAGGAGACTATTGCTCCCATGCAATATATATAGTCTCGTCCAAGGAGTAGGTTATAATCCAAGGGTCCTTGAACAATCATCACGTTCATTTGAACGGTCTTCCCTTTCAATGTTATCGGCACATTGGGGAGGATCCCTAAAGGGCGACTGGTTCCCTTATCAAAGCCTAATAGATTTCTCATTTCAGGCGAAAGCGCAGGCGAACCAAGCGCTTTCCAAGCAATAGAGGAAAGGATACTCACAGATGCCCCTTCATCAATAACTGTACCAGCCATTACCATTCTATATATTTGGACAATAATTCTGAATGGTATGCTAGCTGGCAAGCGGGGTCTGCCTAGTTGGTTCCAGTCAAAGGACACAACCAGGTTTCTTGGTGGTGGGACTGAGTAAACGGCCAGATAGCGCTCTGATGAACTTCCTTCCTGCGATAAAGGAATGGTGGCATTGCCCCCTTGATCATCAGAGTCAGTGCTGATGAAGAGAATTTGGACGGTGTCGTCTTGATTCTCCTCTGTGATGGTGTCATTCGAAGATAGAGCCTCTGAAGGCAAAACCGGGTCAACTGCCGTTTCAACCTTTAGACTTTCGTCAGGTATGGATTCAGACGGTTCATCTTCAATGACAGGTGCTTCGGCTGACCACCTGGGCGGGTCAACCGGATTCTCAACTAGCGAGGGATTTGGCAAGAGTTTTTGATATCCAGGAGGAAGATTCGCTCGTAATATCAGGCGATCTTCCAGAACTCTTTTCGCCTCATCTAAGAAGGGACAATGGTGGATGGCGTGATCGCCTTCACACAGTCTGTAGGGAAATTTAGCTTTCTTGCTCTGTCCTGGAGCTTCACTCCCACTAGTTGACGATGAACAATCGACATGGCTATCAGAGGTCGATGCTACCGAATTGTGCAAACGAGGGGACTAGTCTCTTAGTATCCGGGGGATACATGGACAATCTCTGTGGAAGTGGTCTCCCCTGCATATGACGCATGGCGATTTAGGCCTTACGAGTGCTGTGTGTGGATTTTTGTTAGATGACGATTGTTTGCCCCCAGTCGCCTTAGGCTCCTTCTGCTTCTTTTCTTTCTTCTTCTTCTCCTTTTTCTCCTTAGGAACCCGGTTCTTTGACCGACCAGTTCCGTCAAGCGAAGAGGAAGGAGGAGAGGAAGATGAAGTAGAAGGCTGGGAGGCAACTCTTGTCTGATCTAACTGTTGACTCGACTGTTCAGGAATGGTGGCATTCTGAACGACACTGGTTGAAAAGAGCCATACAGGTAGGCCAATTGTCAATCCTGGAAGCGACAATGCAGCCATGTGGAGCGCACCAACATCTCCCCAAGAGGAGAAGGGACTAGGATTTCCACCAAGGGGAACTCCTTGGTTGGTGTGCTCCATCTTTTCAACCCAAATATCAACGCGGGAATAAGGGTGATTGTTCCATTTAAAATAAATTGTTAACGACGCTTTAGACACAACTTGCTTTTTCAGTTTTAAAGAGTCGAGAAAAAGCTAAAGATGACTCTAGTCTCCTTCGATGTTTTAACGAGCCCGAAGTGACAAATGCTCGGTTGGACTTTTTCTGTTATAGAGTCTGAAAAAGGCCAAAAGAAACTTCTCTGGAGATCTAGGCAGAGGGTGTGCCAAACTTTTCGCAAAACCACAGAATACGTTTTACGGTACGGGTGGTCGATCTTCGTGAATGCTGTGTTCATTATATTGCGATCAGTAGGGCGGCCGACACAGCTTCCTAAGGATAAAGGATATATGCCTATAGGGGTCTCCCAATATATACGCGACGGTACGTGGGAGCACAAGTCCATATTAGTGCTATCGTCCCTCAGGAGGAATCACCCACCTTCTTAGAGATCGACAGTCACTACGTTTAACGACGCTGGAACACGTCTCTACCTAGACCTCTACGATGAGCGTTATGTTGCAAAGCGTTGTTAGGTTCATTCAATATATTTTAAGTTGATCTTTTTAAAGTTTGTCTTTCAGGATCACCACGAGATGTATTGGTACAAATTCCTAAATGCAGTCTAAGATGATAAGCAAGCTTTATAATCTTTCAACTTTGAAAATCCTAGCTACTAAGGGAAAAGAGAGCGACTATCTTTTCTCAAAGAGAAATTAGCACACTCTAATGCACTCTTCCTAAATCCAACATGCAATCTTATCAAAATGCAAAATTCACAATGCAGGTGTTTATTTTCACTTTCTTAGTATAAATGCCTACAAAGAAAGCTTTTTGCACAACTTCGAATTTGCTTTTAAATGACTAAAAATAAACAAGTTTGCTTTTTCCCAAATCAGCAAGCGTAGAAGAGATTACAATCACTTTGCGATTTTTTGAAAGAAATACTTGTTTCGACACTTAAAAGTGACAAATTCAAACCAATAAGAAAAAGCAAATGATAATCAAACTGGAAACAGCCAATGAACTCCCTCCTAAGACCACGATCAATCACTCAATCAGATCTGAATCAAGGCTACAGGATGACTATTTCACTCATGCAAAGGAAAACTGTAAATCATGCCACAAACACATAAAAACACTTACAGTCTTTTTGTACAAAAATGAGGCGGAATACAAGCAAAGAAAAGGGGTTATCAGAGGTTGCACCTATGCTGGTTAAAGGCTGCAAAAACAGAGATCAAAACAGGGCAAAAGACAACAAGGAACCCCAGCTGCACAAGGCCACACTGGTTCAGTGCAGGTGTAACACTGTCAGTTTGACATTCAGCGCAGGTAGCCTTCACGGGACCTGCGTTGAAATGCAGACTGCCTTCACAGTGCCTGTGCTGAAAGGAGAAACTCTCGTTTCTCTTGGTTTCCGGGTCATAAAATGCTCAAAATCAACTGTTTCAGGCCAAATCAGAAACACAAGCAAGGTATAAACAGAGGGATGCTTTGAGAGGGTACTGAAGACTATCACAAATGATCATCAAGTAATTTGTGAGTCCATTGTTGATATCATAGACAAAAACCCAGTGAAGGATCAAAGCAGCAACATTCTACTTTGCAAAGCAGTTCGATTGTTGTTGTTGAGTCTATGAAGTAAACAATGATGCAAACACAAAAAAATGACTAAAGCAAAGTTCTTCCCCAGCAGAGTCGCCAATTTGTTGTGGGGAAAAATGCCTATGCAGGACGATCCTATCCACCTAAGGCGTGATAGTGCCTTAGCAACAAACGAATGCAGCTACTTCGGTTTCTTCCTTTATGAAATATGAAAGAGAGGAGATTGGTAAACTTACCATTATCTTTCGGTTGTCCCTAGATCTAGATCCTCTCCTCTTTGGGTGTCCACAGCTACTTGCCTCCTTGCTTTTGCTCCCACGAGATCACAAGAGAACAACTACCTGTGACAAGAGAACAGCTACATGCAACAAGAGAAGGACACAACACAAAGGCAAATATACATATTCATAAATGATTTAGGATTAGAAGTAAATCAAATACACTAATGCAAATCATACAATAAACACCAGCATATAGGAAAGAACCAAGAAGCTTTATTGATTGATAAACAAGGTTCAGGAAGAGATACAACCCAAAGGGTTCCAACCCAGCATCTCCTTCCCAGTAGAATGGAATTCCTTCTTCAGCCCCTTTCAAAGCATAAGCACCCAATGATCTAACCACAAACCAACAGCAATTCTTTGCATTCACAATATTCCAGCCTCCCTAGACCTCATGAGAGAGATCTATATATAGGAGTTTTGGAGAAAGGATGAGTCAGCTTGAGGCTGGCATGAAGCTGACTAGTGTCCTCTCCCACTTCAGTTCTTGAGTCCACTTGGAGGTTCTTGCTTCCACTTGGAGATTTGGAACCTATTACTCATCACCAGTCGAATTCCCTGATCCAAGTGTCATTTTGGAAGCTTCCTGGGCATTGACACCTTGAGAAATGAGTCTGGCACTTGTCCAGTTACGCTTAGTGCAGGTAGCCTTCTTTGCAGTTGACATTCAACGCATGTAGAGAGTGGAGCAGTTGACATTCAGCGCAGATGCTCAATGGAGCAGTTGACATGATCCAGAAATGGCCTCTTTTTGAGTGTTTTCAGGTGGAGAACTTTTGTAAACTGCTGTGGTTTGCTCGCCTTGTTCCTCTAGGGGTAGGAACAACATGTTTAGGGACTTTGGATCCCTTAATTATTGACATTTCATGCTCAGTGATGCAAGGCACAAAAATGTCTATAACACCCATCCCATTATTACATTATTCCTTTGGGTACCTCCCTCTGTACCCCATACTATCCCCCAAGGTATACTACACTATGTCAAGAGTGTTGTGGATGTTCCTGCTGATAGTGATAAAAAAAAGAAGTAGAAGGCCGAAAAGGGGAAGGAAAAGAAGTTTGATATAATGTGCGAAGGCGAAGAGGTTTGAGATCATATGGTCTCACAATTACAGGGAAAAGATACAACCCAGGAGATGTCAGAAGCCTTGTCTTCACTATATGAAGGCTCTTCCAAACAACAAGAGATGTACCTAGAACAAAATTTGTAGCAACATTGATGCAAAAGGGAGAAGGAGTTAACTCATGACTTCTGTGTCTTTAGGACACCAAAGACCAGCTTGTTGCAGTGGGGTCTACTCCTCAATCTACTGCAATTGTAAGGATGACCTTAAATGGAGTCTCGAATGAATGGAAATTCTTCGTCTATTGTATATTGGCCAGTGAAAGACTACCTTCATGGTAAGAGATGTGGGCAGCTCTTCAATAGGAAGAATTAAGGAGGGATCTAGTTAAGGTCAACCTCAATGGCAATAGTTGGAGTGGCATGAATACCAAGGAGGAGGAGGAGAACACATCTCTAGCATCAAAGGGATAGCAAAAGTAGAAGCAGAAGAAGGACACTTCGAAGGTTAAATGTTTCAAATGTTGCGATATGGGCCACTTTACATCCCAACGTCCTTCGAAGCAAAATAATAAGGATGCCAAACATGATCCTAAGGATTCTCCAACAAATATTGAAGAAGATACGTTTTCCATGAGTGCCTGCGCATCTCCAGGAGGGAAATGACGCGATATTGAGCTGTAGTGGGGAGGGCTACCTGTCGGCAGGATCCATGAGGAAGTCTACCTCTTAGTACAATTCCTTGCTATGGGAGCCCTGTTGGAAATACTGGGGGGGTGAATCAGTATTCCTTTTCAATTGTTATTTTTACTAGTTAAATAATTTATATTTAGAACTGAAAAATGAACAATAGGAGTAAATTATTTTATGAATATAATCCTTACAATAAAACAAGTACAATATATATAAGGCTCTAATCTGTTGCCAAGCACCAACTTGGACTTTTTGTGTGCCTTCAACCTTTAGGGCACCAACCCTATCTTGTCAAGGCAACAAACTTTGATTTAGGAGCACCAACTCCAAGGACACCAATCCTCCCAATTCTGAGGCGCCAACCCCAAGGGATCCAACCCTATCTTGTCAAGGCATGTTTGATAGTAATTCTCTTCTCCCAAAATCTTCTTTACTGAATTCTGTCAATTTACAGCTTCAATGTAGTCTCCATGCTACAACATCAATGAGAACTTGTCTTCATATGAAGGAGTCTTCACAACTCTTCATATTGTCCACACAGAGTCTAAAAAGTTACCTCATGTTGATATCAAATAGCCATCATGTTCTCCAATAATGTATCCACACAACTTCAGTGTGTCTACAATGAACTGCACTAAGCTCCGCACCGAAACCAACTCTCTGTTTCAAGCCTCTATTTTCACTTTCACAGTAAATTCTTCAGGCGTGACTGCTTCTCACTGTTCTTATTGTCGCAATCTATTACTTCCTAGAAACAAATTCACATACGCTTCAATGCTGGTGATGGCTACTGCTCCCTTCAAGTGATGTCAGATGAAACTTTATTTTTCCCTTCACATAATTTTTCTTCAGGTTGCGTTATGTACCTGATTAATATATCATTGGTTTGAGCCTTTCAAAAGTTAACTCGATCAAAAAAGTTGCTCATCCTTCGACTTCCTCCTATCCTACTGGACCTACCTCTTTCTCTCTTTCTTCCAGTTCGCCCATTTTGAACTTTCCTTGTTCTCTGTTATAGATGCCTGACACGCTTGACCTTTGCCTTCCTTTTTTGCTCACTTGATCTTTGGATTCCTCTGAATTTTCTTGACCTTTTCAATTCCCTCTTCGATCGCTTGATATTTAGCTTCCTCTGCGCTCACTCCACCTTCTTTGCTCACTTGATCTTCAGCTTCCTGATCTTCTGCTTCCTCTATCTCTTCGATTTCACCAATACTCAAAAGACACATTCATTTGGAAGGGATGACAAATTAAAATAGTGTTTCATATTAAAATTATATCAGAGAGGCCCTTTTCAATATTCATACAATAGACTCATTATTTACGGAGGATTTCATAGGAGAGGCTATACCCACAGGGAGGTCCCACATGCCACGTCACTACCTCAATTTGCAATCGTAACTTTTGGAAACTCCCACAATCGCAAACCTTTGGCTTCACGATATAACATTATCAATGCCCCTATTTCTGATGGATGCAACATTCCAATAAAAATCTATTGATTACTCAATCAGATCCACAACTTATATCACAATCGGCAGTCGGGTTCAGAAGAATTTTCGCAATCGACAGTCTGCCAGTGTCAACCCTTTTGAACTTTGCGATTCAACGACTGTGATATTTAGTTAATCCATGCTATAATGGTGTAGCAAGTTCGCAATGCTATCACAATCGAAGTTTTTCAAGTGGCATTCCTTTGTGATACATAACTTCCAATGCAGATGTGATATACTATTAAATCATGTTACAATGGTGTAGCAGGTCCACATTAATATTGCATCGTTGATCTCATATTTAATACGATGGTTATTCATCCACCCGATCAACAAATCCAATTGTTGATCCTCCACCGCTTGATCAAGCCACACTGGATCCAATGGTTCGTAACAATATCAGCCGGGGAACTTGTGCAACACTTAGCCGCCTTTACGAAGCTGATAAGGATTATAAATCCTTGATCTATAAAAGTTTGGGTACATTCTTGAGATTAACATCTTATCATTTTGTAACCCGATATCCATTGGATATATGAGATCATCAAATCTACGGCCTGTCGGTCTTTAACTAGCACACAAGTTAACAACAGGCTTAACCCGCCCCATTGACTGTGACGTAAGCGTTGAAAATAAGATCGATGGCTATGATTTAGTGCGGGCCTTCAGCCACGATCGAAATAGATGTACACTCCTACTCCCGTTATTCTGATAGTTGTGCTCTTTATTTTATTCTTTACTTGCTTCGATGACTACGTACACTACTACCCGCACTCTTCCAATAGCTTTCTTCTTGTGGCTTATCTTCCTGTGAGCTCCAATAAATATGTTTATGCTCCTCTACCGATGTGTTCCTCTTTGCTTCTTCTTATATTTCATGTGATGTCTCTGATATGGCTCTTACTCTTGGCACATGCGACAGATCTGCTTTGACTTGGCTTGTTGCTCCTATGGCTTCTCTTCGCTCCTATGACTTCTGATACATTTCTTCAATATCTCTACTTATGCTCCTCCGTTGTTTTCTTCCTATACTTCAAATATGTCTCCTCCAATGTTTTATTCTTTACTCCTCTGATATTGTTGTTGCTCTTTGTTCTCTCGATAGCACTTACCCTTGGCCATATGCGATAATCTGCTTCCATGATGGCTTCTGATGAACTCTTCCTCTTATTCTTTGGTTACTCCCATTCTTGACTTCCAATGGCTTCTAATGTCTTTCCAAGGACTACCCTCATGGCTTTTCTCCTTGGCTTCTTGCTCCTATTTCTTCACGAATCTGCTCTGCTTCTCCTTGGCTTGATACCATCATTTAGTATCCTAGAATATTTCCATATTGACATCAATGAAAATCTAGATCAAGAATCTCCACCTTTGTCATTTATGGCAATATTCGTCTTCTCTCCCCCTTTAACATCAATGGCAAAGGAGTGCTCAGGGACTCCCCTTGTCCAACTGATCCCCCTATCAAACTGCTTCTGTTCTTTATGAGTAGTAGATCTTCATGGGTATGTTACTCCCCCTGTCATATTGCTCTTCCTTTTACTCAAGATAGAAGGATTGATGCCTTATCATCAACTTGCACATTATACCTTCTTCATGTCTAAAAAAAACTACTTTATCATGGCTTCAACAATGCTTAAGGAAGCTCCACTTCAATGCTTCCAAACAGATTGCAAATAGCCACACACCAAATGTTAAAGTCCAAGTTTTTATGCTTCAATCCATATTCTGTTGTCTCCAGAGTCAGAATTAAGATGCCTTCATAGTCCGAATCAAGAGAAAATGCCACTGAAATTATCTTTCTTGCTATGTTTCTTCAGATGATGATTCCTTTGTATCTTTGTTCTTCTCCTTAAGTTATTGAGCTATATTTGACTGCACAACATTCTCCTTTCTATAGTCCTTTTTTATGAGCCATCTTTTCCTTTTGTTCTTGTAAAAGTCTCTGCAAGTTATCTCCAGTAGCAAATTTTGATATCCCATTTGTGACTGTCTTTTAACTTCTTTTCACTGATTGGAATCTTTTTTCAATGCTTCAATTTTGTTAGATAATGCCAACTACTCTTGCTTCAAGCTTCATTCCGAGATGTATATGTCTATTGGAAAGGGACACATTCTCAAAATACTGTGTAGCTATGGTTTACTCAACTTCTGTAATACCAGCAACATAGTTATTAGCCCTATTTCTCTAGCAATGGATGGCCTTCTCTACTGCTCCAATTTATACTTAGTGATCAAGTGGAAAACATCTTCAACAATAGTCCAAAGAATGGTTATAAGATCATGTTCTTCAATGTAGTGCTCCTAAGAAATGATCTTTATTAAAGAATGACTTTTAATATAGCTCATCAAGGATTACATAAGGCCCATTCATAGATGGCTTCTGCAAGAATTCTTAATCATCATAACCTCCCCCTAATTGTATGCATGATCTTCCTTTTGGCAAAATCTCCCCACCAAATTCTTAGATTGTAGAAGATCAGGTCAACAACATGTGTTTTTGGGTGGAGAGTTCAAGGGAATTTCGAATTGTATTTTCTTCCTTCTCCATACTTGTGTAACTTTCTTTTCTGGCATGGCTCTAGCTTGAGAAGGTGCCCAAATCAAGTTACAATTGTGTGCCATACAACCAATGTTATGACACTTGAAGCATTCTATGTTGTTCATGAATAAGAATTCATGACTTCTTCTTGTGAAATTACTTGTCAAAGATTGATGGGGATCATTATCAGCCCTACAATATTTTTCCATGTGTCCAAAGTTTGTACAAGAATAATAATCACCAAGAAATAAACTTTGGTACTTGGGAGATGGAGATTTCCTCGATGTACTTCTGAAGCCTTTCTGCCTTGAGATCCTTTGATGGTAATTATTGCTTCTCGCATCGTTTACATCATCTACATTTCTTCTTGGAGCAGGATTTATTTCGTTGTTGCCTTCATTGTTCTCCTTTCCTTTCCTGGAACTAGGAGCTTCAACATTTCTTTCTGGCTTCCTCAGATCCTTTTTGTTTGGAGCATTATCATTCTTCTTTGAGGATTCACCTTCATAGCCAAGACCTGATTTATCAAATGGGAATCTTTGATGGTTAAGCATGTCATCCAAGGCTTGAGAGCTCTTCACGATTTTGTCCATCCCTTCAACCTTTTTCCTGAGGGAGACAATCTCTTCTTGCAATCTTTCACAATGAGTATCCTTCTTAGCAAATTATTTCTCAGTTTCTTCCTTGATATGAGTAGCTTCATTTGCTTCTATTTTAAGGGAGAGGATATCTGACTTCATTTTGAATATTTCTTCATTTTCTTTTCCTAGACCGCTCCCCATTTCTTCCTTGATTCTTGTAGCTTTACATGTTTCAGCATTGAGAAGGTTGATGTTAGATTGTAATTTGAAGATTTCTCCATCCTTTGCTTTTAGTTGACATATCATAGTGTTTCCTCCTTTTTTGCTTCATCAACCTATCCTTATATGATTTCCAATGCTTCCATTGTCTTCTCAACTCCTTGTGCTAACTTTCTTGCTTCTTGTAGTTTATATTTGAGAGAGGAGACCTCTACCTTGTACTGACCAATCTCTTCTTCGAGTTTGTTCAAGCTCTTGTGCCTTTGTTCAAGTTGACTTGAAAAGGTATCTTCCCATTTCTTTGCTTTATACAATTGATTTTTCATGGATATTACTTCTTCATGGTGCTTTCTTTTGCTTTGATGAAATTCCTTCTTAAGCTTGGCAAGCTCTTCATCCCTTTCTTATACTTGAAGCTTGACAAGGTCAACTCTCTTCCTTGTTTGGTCTTGGTCACCAGCTAGTGGCTTCTTCTTAAGTTCTTCATTTTCCTTTTTCAAATTGATAATATCTTCCATGGTAGCAATAAGTTTAGTGAGGAGATCTTCTACAAAATCTTTTTCATTCTCTTCATCTTCTAGGTCTTCTTTATCCTTGATGTCATAATTCTCGTTTTCAGCTTCTATGATGGGTTCTGGATTTCCTTCCTGGTTTCCATCATATTCTTGACGGGTGGTCATGGCCAATGCTCCTTTTGAGTGAAGGTCGTAAAGTTTGTCCAATATACCCTTTGCCGACGAACATTTTCCTAAGTTGTTCTTTATAGAAGCAGGTAGCCCATTCAAGATTTCCTTCATTTCTTCAACATTATACTCCTTGGATTCTCCATCCATCATGCTATCAACTATCACCAATTTCCAGATTTCAATTCCTTGATGTCAGGTCCCTATAATACAAGCGATTACCCCATTACTATTGTAGTTGTATCCCTTATTGATATTGTTGTGCCCCTATTGTCCCCATATTGTTATTATTGTGCCCCATAGAATCCCTTTATTGTTATTTTTGTTGCTTTATATTATTATTGTTAGGTCAGCTGGGTTATATTGTGACTCCCTAGACTCCTATATATAGAAAGGAGGTTTTGTCATTTGAATCATCCAAGAATTGTTCCTTTGTGTAATTTAAAGGAGGTTTCCCCTTGAAGAGGCTGAATTCTAAGGTGTTCAACTGTCTTTTCTATCTTTTTGTGAGCTAGTTTCATAACATTTGGTATCAGAGCTTTGGATTCTATGGTTTCGCTGCTCCAAATAGGTCATCATGGAATTTTCAATATAACTTTTGTTCTGCAACATTTCAAAAAATAAAAATAAAAAACCCATTTGAGATGAAATCGCACTGAACCTCAGGTTCAAATTTTAGAGCTTTTTGCACTATATTTGTGGATATATGAACTAAGGAAGTTGGTATTTTTGCAGACTCCTAATTACATTCCAAACAGGTGACCTAGGGAAAATAGTCATAACTTTCTCTTTGAGCATCGGATTGAAATTTCATCAGAAGGTAGAGAAAGAGGATGGGCTGCAGTTTCTCGTATATATTTTTTAGAGCTAAAGGTCGAAACAGTGACTTGTGACACGTCGTACAGGTTAGCTCTACTGAAGTTGTCTATAATCAGGTCAATGTGGGAGATTTGGCATAACTCTTCCCTGGAGAATCCAATTTCGATCAGACTGGTGGTATTAGAAAGAGGACGCAGAGGGCTACTAAAGATTGCAATTTCAGAAGTAGATGATATGAAATTACAGAGATACATCAGATTCAATATCAAGCTCCTACAAAGTGAAAAAAGGTGTGTAGTTTTTATTTTTTATTTTTGCATAAGCTTTGTTTGAAAAATTAGTTTGAAGGAATTCAAAGGGCATAGTAAAGCATTATTATCGATAATTTATGCCTTGAGGAAAGAAAATACAAACACCTAGAAAGCAACTTGAAAGCTCTAGCATGACTCATGAAGAAGAGGAAGAAATGCAACATGATATATCAAAATTACGAGACCAAGTGCAACAAGTGTTACTTGCACAAAAAGAAACAGAATCTAAGATGGATGGTTTAAAGAAAGATGTAGAAGCTAAGATCGATGGTTTAAAGAATGGCGTAGAAGCTAAAATGTATTGTTTAAAGAAAGGCGTAGAAGCTAAGATGAATGACGTGGAAGCTAAGATGGACGATTTGAAGACATGCATGGAAGATTTGAAGACAGGGAAGGATGATTTGAAGGCAGATTTGAAGACAGATTTGACAAAGTTTCTACAATAAATGCTTACTAATGATGAAAGGGTAGTAAAGGAAACACATGATGAGAAACAAAGAAATGTTAATCATGATTTGATAGACTCTAATGTTGGATCGAAGATCCACCATATTCCAAAAATCGAGAGGAAGTTTGATGGCAAGGATCCCGCAACATGGATATTACAGATGGAGCAATTTCTCGATCTCAATAATGTGCAAAACACACAAAAGATACGTATTGCAACTTTATATTTGGAACCAAATTAGTTTTTATGGTATCAATGGCTTTTCTCTCGTAAACAAATTATCACTTGGGCAATTTTTACGGAAAAATTGACAGCACATTATGAGGATACAAAAAGAAACACTTTTTTTAGTCAATTGATAAGTCTCAAATAAAAGGGTTCAATAATGCAGCATATTGAGGAGTTCCAAAAATTGAACAGAATGGTAAAAAATATTCCAGAGGAACATAGGATTGATGTGTTCATAGGGACTTTAAAGGATAATATCCAACATGATGTTCGCCTTTAGGAACCTGATTCATTAGAGAAGGCATTCAAGTTAGCAAGAAAAATAGAAAGAAAAATTATGGCAACCAAGAAGCATACCACTCACAACTATAAAGATGGAAGTGTTGCTGCCCCTAGTCTTCCACAACCTATAATGTTGACACCACAAAAATTGGAAGAAAAAAACAGCAAAAGGGATTTGTTACAGTCGTGATAGCAAATACACTAAAGGTCATAAGTGTGTTGAGAAGAAATTATTCTACATAGATTGTGAATAGGAAGAAGAAAAGGAGAAAGAAAGGTCAAAAGAAGAGGATATACTCTAGGAACAAAGCCTAGATAAAGAAGAAATGAATCGGACCATATCTTGTAATGCATTGACCAGAATTACCATTCCTCAAACCATCAAGATAGAAGGAAAAATAAAGAAGAAAAAGGTAATAGTGTTGATTGATTAAGGAAGTACCCACAATTTTATTCATTGTAAGATAACAAAAGAATTGAATTGCTTCCTATATCCAGCACCAGAGTGTCAAGTGATGGTTGCAAATGGACGAACAATAAATTGCTTTGTAAAGTGCCATAATATCAAGCTATCCGTGGGAGAATATGTATTGACTAGCCCAATGCTTCCATTCCAATGGGAGGTGCTGATGTTGTACTAGGAGTCCAATGGCTACAATCCTTTGGTACAATAGCTCTTAATTTTCAAGAACTTTTCATGAAATTTTCTATGGAAGGAAAGAAAGTTGAATTAAGGGGTATTGTAGGGAAACTGGGAACAATAATCAGCTATAACGGTATGACAAAGCTTCTAAAAAAGGAACAAAGAGGTGTAATTGCACGATCATGTTCACTAGATGTTTCCACACTAGAATCATCTATTTCTCTAGGTCTCCAAAAAGTCTTGGACAATCATTCCAAAGTATTTGAGACTCCCAAAGTTCTCCCACCTATTCGTGATCATGATCATGCTATTCATTTGATTCTAGGAAGTGTTCCTCCAAACATCAAGCCGTACAAATATCCATATGCCCAAAATAGTGAAATTGAACATATGGTTGCAGAAATGCTAGAGGCTGGTATAATTCAACCTAGTCAAAGTTCTTTCTCTGCTCCAGTAGTATTGGTGCACAAGAAGGGTGGATTATGGCGCATGTGTCCGAATTATAGGGAGCTTAACAAGCTCACTATTAAGGATAAGCTTCCCATTCCTATCGTTGATGAATTACTGGATGAATTGCATTGATAAATTTACTTCACCAAGTTGGATCTTCGTTTAGGATATCATCAAATCAGAATGAAGACTGAAGACATTTCGAAAACAACATTTAGAACTCATGAGGGTCATTATGAATTTTTGGTCATGCCTTTTGGCCTTACCAATGCACCTTCTATATTTCAAGGTTTGATGAATTCCATTTTCAAACCCTTCCTTAGAAAATTTGTGTTAGTATTTCTTGATAATATACTAATTTACAGCAAGTCTTGGAACGATCATGTTGAACATGTTGACAGGGTGCTACAACTATTGGAGGAGAAACAATTATATGCAAAAAGATCCAAATATTTCTTTGGAGTACAAGAGGTGGAATATCTGGGTCATATTGTATCTCATGAAGGAGTTAAGGTCGACCCTAGAAAAATTAAAGTCGTTAAGGAATGGAAAATCCCCACATCCATAAAGCATCTGCGAGGATTTCTCGGGTCGACAGGGTATTATCGCACGTTTGTTAAGAATTATGGGAGAATAGCAGCACCTCTAACAACATTATTGGAGAAAGATGCATTTTCATGGACTCCAGAAGCAACAAAGGCCTTTGAACATCTTAAAGAGGAAATGTGCCAAGCACCGGTCTTAGCTACATCGAACTTCACAAAAACCTTTATTATGGAATGTCATGCTTCAGGAAATGGAATTGGTGTTGTTTTAATGAAAGATGAAAGACCCATTGCTTTTAAAAGTCGTCCAATCAAGGGAAAGTTTTTACACAAAGCTATTTATGAGAAGGAAATGTTGGCAATACTACATGCACTTAATAAATGGCTACCCTACCTAATGGGAAGACACTTCAAGGTAAAAACGGATCATGATAGCCTTAAATACTTTTTAGAACAAAGATTATCCTCTGAAGAGCAACAAAAGTGGGTCACAAAGATGTTGGGTTATGACTTTGAAATCATCTACAAAAATGGGAAGAAAAATGTGGTGGCAGATGCATTCTCAAGAAAGGATGAGGATGTGGAAGCATTGTTGTGCACCATTTCTATTATCCAACCAGATTGGATAAACGAAGCAAGGGAGGAAAGGAAGAATGATGAAGAAGTGTGGGCACTTATTCGAAAGTTACAGCAAGATTCCAGTACATCTGATACATTTAGCTAGAAAAATGATTCGTTATGGTACAAAGATCACTTATACCTCTGTAATAATTCCCAACTCAAACAAAATATTCTTATGGAATTGCACAATTCTCCCTTAGGAGGGCACTCAGGATTTTTAAAAACTTACCACAGGATTAAGATGGAAGTTTTTCTGGATGGCCTTAAATTAGATATTCAAAAGTTTGTGGCGAAATGTTTGGTTTTCCAACAAAATAAAGTTGAAACAATCAAGTCTCTGGGTCTATTACAACCTTTATCCGTTCCAAGCCAACATTGGGAGGAGGTTTCAATGGATTTTATCACAGGTTTACCCAAGTCCGAGGGAAAGAGTGTCATCATGGTGGTAGTTGACAAACTTACCAAGTATGCACACTTTTATGCATTATCACATCCATTTAAATCCATTACAGTTTCTACTGCATTTATGGAAACAATCCAAAAGCTACATGGAAATCGAAAGATTATTGTAAGTGACAGAGATCCCATTTTCATTGGAAGCTTTTGGACAGAATTATTTTCTTGTCTTGGTACTCAGTTAGCTCATAGCTCATCTTATCAACCTCAATCTGATGGGAAAACTGAGATAGTAAACAAATGTTTGGAAGGATATCTTCATTGCTTTGTATCAGATAAGCATACACAATGGGTCAAATGGTTGCCTCTAGCTGAATGGTGGTATAACACTTCCTTCCATACAGCAACAAAAATGACCCCATTTATGGCACTTTATGGATATCATCCACCATCCATCACATCATATTTAAGAGGAAATTCTAAGGTTCAAGCAATGGAACATCACATCGAATATCAACAACAAGTCCTACAACTCTTAAAGGATAACCTCGTGTTGCACATAATAGAATGAAACAATAGGCAGATCATCATCGTAGCGAAATACGTTTTGATGTAGGTAATTAGGTATTCCTATGGCTACAACCATATAAACAAATGTCCCTCAAGCAAGCTAAGAAGGATAATAAATTATAACCAAAGTATTATGGTTCGTACAAGGTGTTGCAAAAGATTGGTACTATGGCATACAAATTGGAGCTTCCTGCAGCTTCTCGAGTGCACCCAGTTTTCCATGTTTCATGTTTAAAGAAGGTTATAGGTGACAAGCTCCCAGTTCAAACAATATTGCCAGAGCTTGACAAGGAAGGAAAAATTATATTGGAACTAGAAGTAGTCACAAAAACAAGAACTCAACAGCTATGAAATCGATCAATTTCGGAGTATCTCATCATGTGGAAGAACTTATCCGTTGACGATTCCACATGGGAGGATGAGAATTTTATACAAAAGCATCTAGAACTACTCAAGCGTTGAGGACACCACTTTTTGAAGGAGAGGGGCATGTTAGGTCCCTATAATACTACTGATTACCCCATTACTATTGTAGTTGTATCCCTTATTAATATTGTTGTGCCCCTACTGTCCCCATATTGTTATTATTGTGCCCCATAGAATCCCTCTATTGTTATTTTTGTGGCTTTATATTATTATTGTTAGGTCGGCTGGGTTATATTGTGGCTCCTTAGACTCCTATATATAGAAAGGAGGTTTTGTCATTTGAATCATCCAAGAATTGTTCATTTGTGTAATGTACAGGAGGTTTCCCCCTCGAAGAGGCTGAATTCTAAGGCGTTCAACTATCTTTTCTATCTTTTGTGAGTTGGTTTCATAACACTTGAGTCTTTAAGAAATTCCTCATTCTTTCTTCCCATATATTAACATTTCCATTGAACCATGGAGCCTTCTCAAACTGATTGTCTTCTATTTCAATGTTAGAGGGAGACACATCTTTAAGAGGATTGGAGAATTTCTTCCTTGGCTTCGCCAATTGTGTTCTAAAGATCAACCTTCAAGCTGTTAGGCTTTGAGTGAATGTACTGTCTCTGATACCAATTGTTGGAAATACTAGAGGGGGGTGAATCCGTATTCCTTTTTAATTGTTATTTCTACTAGTTAAATAATTTATATTTATAACACAAAAATGAACAATAGGAATAAATGATTTTATTAATATAATATTTACAATAAAAAAAGTACAAGGCTCCAATCTTGTTGCGAAGAACCAACTTGGACTTTTTGTGACACTCCAACCTCCAGGGCACCAACCTATCTTGTCAAGGCACCAACTTTGGATTTAGGAGCACCAAATCCAAGGACACCAATCCTTCCAATTCTGGGGCACCAACCCTAAGGGATCCAACCTTATCTTGTTAAGGCATGTTTGATAGTAATTCTCTACTCCAAAAATCTTCTTTACTGAATTCTGTCAATTTATAGCTTCACTATAGTCTCCATGCTACAGCATCAATGACAACATGTTGTCATATGAAGGAGTCTTCACAACTCTTCATATTGTCCACACAGAGTCTGCAAAGTTACCTCATGATGATATCAAATAGCCATCATGATCTCCAATAATATCTCCACACAACTTTAGTGTGTCTACAATTAACTGTGTCAGGCCAGGGTAACTCCAGCTATTGATGAACGCAAGACAACTTGATATTTCACATTAGATAACAATTATTTATATACAAGAGAAACGGATCAGTTCATCTTCTAGATGACTGTCCGGCTTCACCTCATCCGTTTTGGATTAGGTGTTAACATTCCCCCCCTTAATCTGAAGGGATGTTGGTGAGTCCAAGCATCGTTCTGAATCTTTCAAGCTTTTCTCTTCCAAGCGCTTTGGTGAAGATGTCTGCAATTTGTTCGTTTGTGGAACAATGACGGAGATGGATTGTTTTGGCCTCAACATGATGTCGGATCAGATGATATTTAGTATTGATGTGCTTAGTACGATCATGGAACTTTGGATTTTTGGCCAACTTTATTGCAGATGTGTTATCAATCATGAGTGGAGTAGATTGTATTTGTTTTACTTGCAAATCTTCAAGAATTTTCCTGAGCCACACAATTTCTTTCGTTGCTTCAGCTGCTGCCACGTATTCTGCTTCTGTTGTGGAATCCGCTGGTACTGATTGTTTGCGTGATCTCCAGGAGACAGCTCCTGATCCAAGACTCATAGCATATCCTGAAGTAGATACCCCAGTTTCTTTGTCTCCATCGAAGTCTGAATCAGAGTATCCAATCAAGTTGAAGTCGTCCACCTGTGTATACTTGATTCCAAGATCTTGAGTTCCCTTCAAGTACCTTAGAACTCTTTTTGCAGCAGACCAATGTCCCTCACAAGGCTTTTGCATAAACCTGGAGAGGATTCCAACAGCAAATGAAATGTCTGGTCTGGTAGTAGTGAGGTAGATGAGACTTCCTACAAGCTGTCTATACCTTGTTGCATCCTCAAATTCCTTTCCTTCAGTAGATGTGAGCTTCAAGTTTTGTTCCATTGGAGTAGAAAGGGGATTGCACTCTGTCATGCCAAATCTGTATAACAAATCTCCAATGTATTTCTTTTGAGAAAGAAATATGGACTTTGGATGTTGGGTTACTTCAATGCCAAGATAGTAATGAACATAGCCCAAATCAGTCATTTCAAAAATTTTTCCTAATTCTTTCTTTATGGATGCAATATAGCTTTCATTGTTCCCTGTCATTAAAAGATCATCTACATATACCACAAGATATACAACTGTTTTGCCAACTTTCTTGACAAATAAAGTTGCATCATCAAGATCAAAATGTTTGAAGTTGAGTTTCAGAAGATGCTCAGTTAGTTTTTCATACCAGGCTCGTGGTGCTTGTTTGAGGCCATACAAGGACTTCACAAGTTTGCATACTTTGTGTTCATGTCCTTTCACAGCAAATCCTTCAGGCTGGGACATAAAAACATTCTCTTTTAGATCTCCATTCAAGAATGCAGTTTTTACATCCATTTGATGGACTTTCCAACCGTTCTGAGCAGCTAGTGCAAAGAGTGTCCGGATGGTGGCCCATTTTGCTGTGGGAGCAAAAGTTTCCTCGTAATCGACCCCTTCCTTCTGTGCAAAACCTTTTGCCACAAGCCTAGCTTTGTGCTTGTCAAGTGAGCCATCAGCTTTGTACTTGTTCTTGTAGACCCACTTGCAGCCAATTGGTTTGGTTCCAAATGGAGGATCAACCAGCTTCCAAGTGCCATTCTTTATGAGGGCATCATACTCCTTCCGCATTGCTTCTTTCCATTCATCATGAGAAGCAGCTTCTTTGAAGGAAGTTGGTTCAAAATCTGTAGACAAGTTCAATTCACAATCATAAGTAACATCCATATCAACAGGTGAATTAGAGTTATCTACATCACCTCCATCTTGTCGATTTGAATTTCGGGTTCCTGTTTTTCCAATTTCATCAGGATGAACACTTTCAAGTGTCTTTGTCAGCCACTTTGGGGGACCTTTCTGAGATGGTCCAGGCTGCTCTGTTGATTGAGTTGGGTCTGAATCAAGATTGAGTCTCCCAATTCTATCAATTACATCACTTAAAGCATCATTCGTTGTTGGAGTGTCATGCAGGGGAGATTGTTCTTCAGAAGAAGATTCCACATGTTGATCTAGTATAGGAATCCCCCCTTCAAGATGTGGAATCTGATTATCAAACTCTTGAAATGATTTCTGCTTTGTGAATCTATCCAAGCGATCAAGTTGCCGCTCAACAACATTGTCAGATTTGGATGATTCAAGAAAAATGACATCTCTAGATAAAACAAACTTTTTATGTACTTCATCATAAAGGCGGTATGCTTTAGATGTGTTTGAATACCCCAGGAAGATACACTTACGACTTCTTGCACCAAGTTTGTTTCTATGTACCTTTGGTATTAAAGCATAACAGGTGGAACCAAATATCCTGAGATGTTTTACCGAAGGAACATGTCCATACCACAATTCATAAGGAGTCTTGTTTCTTATAGTACTAGATGGACATCTATTCTTTATATATGCAGCACATAGAACAGCATCAGCCCAAAACATTGTCTTTACATTTTTGAAGAAAAGCATAGATCGTACCATATTCAAAATTGTTCTGTTCATTCTTTCAGCTACACCATTCTGTTGAGGATTATAAGGCACAGTTGTTTGATGTTTAATCCCATGTTGGCGAAGATAGTGTTCAAATTCATTTGATGTATATTCTTTTCCATTATCAGTGCGAATAGACCCAATATGAGATTGTGCATCATTTTCAATCCACTTATGAAAATTCTTAAATGTTTGAAAAGCATCAGATTTGTTCTTCAATAAGTAAACCCAACACATTCTGGTGTAATCATCAATAAATGTCATGATATATTTATTTCCATTTGCAGAAGGAACAGGCATTGGACCACATAAATCTGAATGAATAAGTTCAAGCTTCCTATGTGCTCTTGAATGTGAATCATGAAAAGACTGTTTGCTATGCTTTCCTAGAATGCAAGCATCACATTGTTTATGTTTTCTAGGAATTGTAGGCAAACCAGCAACACCATTTTTCTTCAACAAGCGGAGACTATCATAGTTTAAATGCCCAAATCTAGCATGCCATAATAAACTTGATGGAAGTGTACATTCTTCATGATGAGAAATATATGAGAAATGTTGTGCATGAGCAGAGGTTCCTTGCAGTTTAAGGAGTCTTTCTTCTTCTATACCCCTCATGACAAGTGAGTGGTCAGATGCCTTTCTTACCTCAAGCTTGCCATCAAACATGTGAATGGAGTGACCTTGCTGGCGGATGTGGACCAGGGACAGCAAGTTTCTCTTCAGCTGTGGGAGATATAGAACATGATCCAGAAGAAAGTCTGGAAGACCAGGCAGTTTAAGCCTGATTGTGCCAAGCCCTGATGGCTTGATTTTTGACTGATCTGCAAAGTATACTGCTCCATCAACATTGTTAGTGAAATCTTCAAAGAAATCTCTCCTATGAGTCATATGACAGGTTGCTCCTGAATCAAGCAACCAGTCATTTTTCGAAGAAGCAAGTGAAGCATTAAACAAATCTTCATTTACTCCAATATTACATTGTGCCTCAATATAGTGTGCAGATTCGGGTGCTTTACCTTTGTCTGAGTCATCAATTTTACCTTTCTGCTGATTTCTTCTCTGCTCAACTTTGTCCCATGGTAGCTTGCATGTAGAAGCATCATGTGATCCATTTCGTTTGCAGCGAATGCAATGCAGATCTGCCTTTTCTGCTTGAGAATGTCTGCCCCCCCTGCCTCTGAAGTATCTTCCTCTTCCTCTTCGTCCACCTCTTCCTCTTGTAGAATCTTGAGCAGGCTGCTTTTCTTTATGAGCAAGGCAAACAGTCTCTTCAGAAGATTCAGGGACTGTTTTCTTTCCAAAGGCTTTCTCTCTTTCAGCAAACTTTTTCACAAGAGTGTCAAAGGTTATATCTTTAAGATTTCCATTTGCTTGTAAAGACTCAAGATAGTTAGAGTAGGTAGGATAGAGTGCTTTGAGAAAGGCAATAAGAGAGATATCCAGCTCAACCTTAGTGGATTTAATGTCATGCACTATAGATTTTATTTCAGAAGCAAGAGTAAGAGGATCATTATTTTTCAGTTCAAGAGTGAAGAGTTTAATCATGAGCTGAACAACTTCAAGTGCAGAATGTGTATCATAGAGTTCTTTCAGCTTTTGTAAAGCTTCAAAGGCAGTGGAATAGGATGAAATATGACGACTTACTTCCTCATTTACAGATGCTACGATCAATGCAAAGGCTTTGCTGTTCTTGTTTTCCCAAATGGCGAGTTCTTTGTCTGATGTGGGCTGCACAGGGTCTTTGTCTTCTTCTCCAACACACACTCCTTTCCACAGCTCATTGTAGATGAGGGTGTGTTTCACCATCCGAGACCATTCAGAATAATTCTCCTTGCCAGTGAGAACTATTCCGACCATTGAAATGATTGAATGCATTCTGTGAAGAAGAGAAAAAAAAATCTCTGCCAAAAAATACTTCTGTTTGAGAGAAAAAAAATCCTTATATGATTGCCTTATGCAACAGTATATATATAACAAGGGTGCTCAATACACTGTTTACTGCTCAAAGACTGCTCACATATATGACTGTATTACTGTTTTTTTTTTTTTTAAAATAAGGACCCTCACTGCTTTTCCATATATCAATATCTGAGAAAAAAAAATTAGCGCTCATATATATGACTGCTTACATATATCACTCCTGAACAAAAGATGGCGCATATATATATGTCACTGCTTAGACACTCATATGAAAATCACTGTAAAAAAGGAGGGCGCTCATATACATATTACTTTTCACACATATTTCAATGTATATCACTGTTCTAGCAAAAAAGGGCGCTCACATATATATATGAAAATGCTTTGGTATATCACTGTTTTAGCAATAAAAAGGGCGTTCACATATATATTGCATGAAAACTCTTTGATACCATTCTCAAACACCATGTCAGGACTCGGCCTTCACAAGTTCTCGGACTTCACAGTTCTGTCTTTAAATAAGAAAAACGCAGCAAATACAGTAGCTCGGGCCACCAAAAAATCTTTACAAAGGACGCAGTCTACGGCTTCAAATAAAAAATGCAGTCTCAAAAAAAAAAATGCAGTCGGCTTGGAACTTCGGCTTCCTGCCAACTGACGGAAAGGAGCAGCATCAACCTGAATAATGGCACTCTTTACCAAAGTTATACCACGTATTTTCTTGCAATACCAGAGTGTTTACAAAGAAACAACGCGGTCACCATATACTAGGCCCAATAGGCAAGAGACAGCAGCGTTAATAGAAAACGCAGTCACCTGGCGCGCCATTTGTGATAGCAGCGTTAATAGACCAGCGTTATACCATAATATACCATAATATTAAAAGGCATGTCACAGTTCTACATACATCAACCAGCGTTAAATAGACCAGCGTTAAGAAAAACGCAGTCACAGTTCTACATACATCAACCACAGCGCTTAAGAAAAAACGCAGTCATAGTTCTTAAGAAAAACGCAGGCTTCTTCAAAACGTTTCAGGCCACGGATATCACAACCCGATCAAAAATGCAGCGTTTCTTCAATCCACAAAAATGATAAAAAACCGCAGTCTATGCCACACAAAAATGATACCTCAGTTTTCAGTTTTCAAACGCAGTATTCAGCAGCGCATTCCACGCATTCCATGTCAGAGCCAGAGGCGCTCAGATCACCGCCAGTAGCAAGCAGTCTCGGGACAGAGGTAGGTTTCATGAGGCTGTAGAAACCTGGCAGAGGGCAGGAGTTATTTTTGGACCTGGGCTCTGATACCATGTCAGGCCAGGGTAACTCCAGCTATTGATGAACGCAAGACAACTTGATATTTCACATTAGATAACAATTATTTATATACAAGAGAAACGGATCAGTTCATCTTCTAGATGACTGTCCGGCTTCACCTCATCCGTTTCGGATTAGGTGTTAACAAACTGCACTAAGCTCTCCACAAAGACTAACTCTCTATTCCAAGCCTTTTTTCTCACTATCACGGTAAATGCTTCTGGCATGACTGCTTCTTACTATTCTTGCTGTTGCGATCTCTTACTTCCCAAAAAAAAATTCACATACGCTTCAATGCTCGGGCTGGCTACTACTCCCTTCAAGTGATGTTAGATGAAACTTTAGTTTTCCCTTCACAAATTTGTTCTTCAAGTTGTGTTATGTACCTGATGAATTTATCATCAGTATGAGCCTTTCAAAGGTTAACTCGATCAACAAAGTTGCTCGTCCTTTGGCTTCCTCCCATCCTGCTGGACCTTTGGCTTCCTTTTGTCTTGTTGGACCTACCACTTGCTCTCTTTCTTCCAGTTCACCTATTTTGACCTTTCCTCGTTCTTTGTTATAGATTCCTGATACGCCTGAACTTTGGCTTCCTATTTCGCTCACTTGATCTTCGGCTTCCTCTGCTCTCGCTCGACCTTTTGGCTTCCTTATTCGATCTCTTGATCTTCGGTTGCCTCTACGCTCACTTGACCTTCTTCACTCGCTTGATATTTGGCTTCTTGATCTTTGACTTCCCCTGTCTCTTTGAGTTCACCAATACTCAAAAGACACATTCATTTGGAAGAGAGGCCAAATTACAATAGTGTTGCATATTAAAATTATATCAGAGAGGCCCTCTTCAATATTCATACAATAGACTCATTATTTATGGAGTATTTCATAGGAGAGGCTATACCCATAGGGAGGTCCCACATGCCACATCACTACCTCAATTCACAATCACAACTTTCAGAAACTCCCCCAATTGCAACCCTTTGGCTTCATGATATAACATTGTCGATGTTGCTATTTCCGACAGATACGATATTCCAATAAGCTAGATTTGATAACTCAATCGCGTCCACAGCTTATATAGCAATCGACAATCAGGTTCACATGACTTATCGCAATCGACAGTCCGTCGGTGTCAACCCTTTTGAACTTTTCGATTCAACAGATGCGATATTTAGTTAAGCCATGCTATAATGGTGTAGCGAGTTCACAATGCTATCACAATCACAATTTTTCAAGTGGAATTCCTTTGTGATACATAGTTTCCAATGCAGATGCGATATAATATTAAATCATGTTATAATGGTGTAGCGAGTCCACAATAATATTGCATCGTTGATCTCATCTTTAATCTGATGGTTGTTGATCCACCTGATCAACAAACCCAATTGTCGATCCTCCACCGTTTGATCAAGGTGTTCTAGATCCAATGGTTCATAATGATATTGGATGGGGAACTTGCGTAATGCTTACCTTTACAGAGTCGGTAGGGATTACAAATCCTTGATCTACAAAATTTCAGGTCAGTACTTTAGATTAATGTCTGATCATTTTGTGACTCTATATCCATTGGATATATGACATCATCTAATCTATGGCAGTGAGTCTTCAACTAGCACATGGGTTAACAACAGGCTTAACCCCCACCATTGAATATGACGTAAGCAATGAAAATGAGATCAACGACTAGGATTTAGTGCAGGCCTTCAGCCACGATCAAAACCGACGTACACTCCTACCCCCACTCTTCCAATAGTTGTTCTCTTTGTTTTCTTCTTTACTTGCTCCAATGACTAAGTACACTCCTATCCCCACTCTTCCTATAGATTTCGTCTTGTGGCTTATCTTCCTGTGATCTCCGATAACTTTGTTTATGATCCTCTGTCGATGTTTTCCTGTTTGCTTCTTCCAATATTTCATGCGATATCTCCGTTATGGCTCTTACTCTTGGCACATGCGATAGATATGCTTTGTCTTGGCTTGTTTCTCCTATGGCTTCTCTTCACTCCTATGACTTATGATACATTGCTTCAATAGCTCTGTTTATGCTCCTCCATTGTTTTCTTCCCATACTTCCAATATGGCTCCTCTAATGTTTTCTTCTTTACTCCTCTAACATCGTTGGTTCTCTTTATTCTTTTGATAGCACTTACCCTTGGACATATGCTATAACATGCTTCCTTAATGGCATCTGATGAACTCTTCCTCTTATTCTTTGACTGCCCCTGTTCTTGACTTCCAATGGCTTCCAATGTCTTTCTAATGACTTCCCTAATGGCTTTGCTCCTTGGCTTCTTGCTCCTGTTTCTTCACAGATCTGTTCTGCTTGTCCTTGGCTTCATATCACCATTTAGTATCCTAGAATATTTCCATATTGACATCAATGGCAATCTATATCAACAAGCCCAAGAATCAACAGTAGAAAGATGGAATTAATGTCACATGATGCAGTGGATTGTTTGGAGGGATAGATGCGGTAGCCTTAGACGAGAGATTGATCAGCGCAGTGCAAGGTTGGAAGTAGTGTAGGTGGCACAATGCAGAAGTAAATAGCAATGTAGAAGATTTAAAGGGTCAAAGACTAGTAGCAATCATATTCCAACATTTATGGTATTATGCTAAACATAGTTAGTTCATAAATTTTGGATGCTTTTATGTTGCTGAACAACATCAATTGGAAAATGATGTAGTACAAAGCTAGTAGTGGTAATGCTAGTAGTAGATGTAGAGGGAGTTGTAGTACAGATGCAATAGTGATAGTGGTAGTGTCATGAGCAGCAGTAGCACAATTTTGGTGGCAAGAACAATTTAGAAAGGAGATGCTTCAGAGACAAAGCATCATGCAGTTGGACATTGTTGCTAGAGCACTTTCCTCGCTAAGAGGGAGTGTTAGTTTCTAGTAGCATTAGATGTGATCTAGCCATGAAAATTGGTGGAGAAGCTAAGGCATATAATTTCTAAAGAACCTAGAAACTGTTTGGAGAAATTCTATTTGTATTGTATTTTATTAAAATAATTAATATTTTTAATGGGGTTCCTAAGTCTGAACTTATGTAAATTAAAGTATCAATGGGTATTAATTGTTGAATTTCCATGACCTTGGGTCTAGATTAGAGTCTTAAAATAACTGGCACTACCAAACAAATAATATCAACCATAAACTACTTTTCACAGCAAGGATATAAAGCAATAAATCACATATGCACAGAACATAAACAACCTTTTAATTTTTCAACCCAACTTTGTTATATTAACAACATATAATACAACACTCTAGGGCTCCCATACCAAGGATAATGGCCCTCACACATCCACTAGTACACGAACATATACTATAACCATATGGTTGTATCATCTAATAGCTCCTCTCAGTCATACCATGTACCTGTCAGGTCCTTTGGCTCCCAATCTACAACTCTTGCCTCTATCAATGCTCCAAGTCCATTTGGCCAATGAATCTTGATTATCCAATTTGCTCCCTAGTTGTGCCTTCGGCCATCAAGGCCACAACACATCGAGACTCCTGATGAGTTTTTCACAACTCCACTTGTGAACAACTCTCAATCTTCCCATTGCTACTCTTTACCTACTCTCAGACTTCAACCAACTATGGTCTTCTTGTTCTACAATGATGAAGACCAACATAGGGCATGGAGGATTGCCACCTATCACTGTAAGATGTCCATCTCCTACAATGAACACGATCTAGGAGGACTTTCCTTCATCTGCTAGAGAAGTCCTTCTCCACACACATGCCTTGGGCTACACAATCCTGCTCCTAGTTGATCAGACCCTTGAGCTTATCAACAACTGCCAGGCTAGCAGTCACCTTTCTCCATCAAGGTGTTGTACTTCAGCTTCAACATGGACACTAACACATTGTCCTTTGATAGACCATAAGTGTCTGATGTCCTCCAATCTTTGTTTTCTCTCACGCTACCATCCAATAGTCCTCGAGAGACGAAGTTCATGTTGTAGCATTTGCTCCTAGTTAGGGCATCCCCACACTAGGGAGACCCTTAGACATGGCTACCCATAGACTCCACCAATTTGCCATGTTTCCTCACCTTGGACACCATCAATCCATCGTACATGAGTCGATCTGGAACATACCTTATTTCCGTCCTCTTGCCTCTTGATGTAATGTGACTTTTCTCACCTTGGCTGCTCGGTAGGCCTTCCAATAGTTCACGTAGGATCAACCAAGCAATTTTTAAGGGTACCTAAAATCAAAACATCAAACAGATCCTTGCAAGATTCAACCCTTGACCCAATACACCTCTAACCATGTTTTTATTCACCACATTGCTCTATCTTTGTGGGATTTTTCACTACGACATTGGATTAAAAAGTCTTCCCCCTCTCCTTGACTCCCACAACTTCCTTTAACCAATCCAATGTTGGTCAATACAATGACCCAACAAACATAAAATGTTGTGCCAAAAGGCATACATCATTTCACTAATTTAGGGCTCTCTGTTTCCTCGACTAGCTAGGGAACTCCAAGAATACACCTGATAGCCTTCAAAATGCGGCCAGAATAGCCTTCAACAACTACAGATGCCTTTCCAAGAGGGGAGGAAAGCCGTGACTGCAATGTTGGGTTGTTCCAACTCCATTCCACCCTTCAAGCTCCTCTTATCCACTGTGTCTTTTAACAACATGTTTTCCCTTGGCTGCGATGGCCCTTCTAAGGGTTATTCCTCCACCAAAACACCCTAAAATAGTCCCCCGGCCTCTCAACCTCCAAGATCTAGGCTAAAACCCTCTTCAACATCTCCTCAGCCTCCTGAAATAGCCTCCTAACACCTCATTGTTCTCTTCTTGGCTTGTTGTGGCTAGGCGGAGAAGTTTGAACCCTTCCTTGTGTTTCTTGCCCCAAAATTGATCCTAGCTTGCTCAGAAAACATCCTAAGAAACTCGTCCTTCCTGCAAGGTGTACTTGACATTCAAATAGTCATAAAGAGTCCTAAACACAACCTCTTCTCCTTCATTGGAATTAATACTAACATGCTTCCATAAAGCAGAAGTAGTCTCAATATATAGCCTTTAAGGCCTCCAAAGAGTCATTTGATGAGACACCTCTATTTTATTTTCTCAAGTTGGCCTATTTAAAAAATCAATAATTACATCAACTTCAAAAATTCATATCTCCAAAATGGGACCTTGGATTCAGATGATTCTTTGTGCATTGGAATCGTCTTTCCGAGAACTATCATCATCATCCATCACATTCCATAAATCCATCATGGATTTGTCCCAAAACACAATGGCTTCCAAAATCCCCAAGCTTGGGTCCTCAAGCCCACAAGGCCATTGGTGGCGCTTTCAATTCCAACCCTCGAATGCTAGGGCTTGGAGTACCTCCCAAGCTACATAAAAATCAGCACTCCCTCTTAGCGAGGGAGATACCTACAAGACTAGGAATTAATATGACAACGAAACTAGCCCACCTAACGTCCATCACTACAGCATACCTTGTAGATGAATTCAATAATCTTGGCAGTGCCTTTACCTCGCCATATCTGAACCTGAAGATATCAATCTTCCATAGGGATGGTCCCTCTAAGGCTAGACTCCCTACGAGTCTATGTGATCTTTGTTGGCCTAGATCTAGAAGCACTCACCCTCCTAGATCAAATGTCAATCATGAAAATCCCACCAAACTCAGATATGCAACACCATGATCCAATAAAAACTCTAACCTACCAATATCCAGTTCATCACATGAAGCCATATCGATCAACCTGATCTCGTCTATACCAAAGAAACCCTCGAGTTGTCCCAACCATCCATGGCACATCAAAAAAAGTCCATGATCAACACTCTCCCCTACAACAAACTGTTGTTCACCTGGCTCACCACCAATCCACTAGAACTCCCACCCAATATTGTTGGAAAACCATTGAAGACCACATCTCCATGTCTTTAGCTGAACGCTTTTCTCCATGATCTAGACACCTACAACTTCCTCTGAGTTTCTTCAATTTTTTAATTTTTTAACCCAGCTTCGTTATATTAACAACATATAATACAACATTGGAGGCATCCTGTACCAAGGATAATAGCTCTCATACATCCACTAGTACAAGACAAGATACTCTGACCATCTGGGTGTAGCATCTAACATCTCCTCTCAGTAATTCGATCAGATCATGATATCAAGAGAATACAATATCGATTTTGAGTGAAATGAGTTATGTTAGATTTAGGTCACTAAGATCTACGCACTGGTATAGGTTTCGAGCATTTTCAAGCACTTTTGATTTTGAGCACTAAATTATTCTCTTGGATTAATTGATATATAGGCACTATATATAGTGTTTAAATTTCTCCATTTTTAAAGAAGATGGTTTTTGAGATTCATCAAAATCTTATCTTTTCTCATTATTCTTAAAGAAAAATTCACCCATTACTTTTAAATAAATCTAATGAATTGCATTAAAATTTACAAAACCTATAAATAAAAAATTTCATCAATAAAGTTCACAAGATAGAAATGGGAACTATATAGTTCTTACTATAACTAATTTTAATCAAAGAAATAAAATATTGTGAATACCACTAATCCTATACCTACCTACATTATTTGAACAATATTACAAATAATAATATACAATTATATATATATATATATATACATTCAGAGCGAAATCTACATCTTCATTGTTTTATAATTTCACAAAAAAGTTTTGCTTCTACCTAGCTAATTACTATATAAACTCGTAGCATCATTTATTTTATAGTCTCCAAAAGAATCCATTATACACTATATACTTGCAGACCATATAAACCAAAAAAATTAACCCCTAGCATCTTGCCCATGTTCACAATTTCCTTCTTCTTCTAGATGAACAATCTCCTCACGATGGGGAGGGTCCTCATGCATAGGTTGTTCAAGAATTCATCCTAGTGTTTCCCTTCTCATGTGCCTTCAACTGTGTTTTTCTATATTATGAAAACCACCTTAGGGATTTACAACATTGTTGTTTCGATAGTCCACCTTGAAAGCCAACCTATCCAGGGTCATCTACAAGAAGTATAAACTAGCCTACAATGACTCAAGTTGTTAAGAAACTAATGCAAAATGAGAGCAATCATCTCTGGAAAATTTGTCACCCTGCTTAGATATGAGCGATGCCAGAAATGAAAGACTCAAATCTAGGCGAACCTTCGGGTATAACCAACTTTGTGACTGAGATGAACACTCCATCCTGCATAATTTCCATAATTGCACAGTCTTAATGATATTTCAAGGACCAAAAATCTTTATTTATAAACCATCTCTTCTCGACCACATCTACCTCAAACTCTCTACTCGCATTATATTCCTTCTTCATGGTTGTGGAATTGTTTGACAATATTGGCCATGACCAGGTCACCTCAGTTGTGCATGGACTCAAACCAAATTAAGGCATTCAAGTCTTGTTCCATCAGAGCAAACTTTTCCGTAACACAATATATAGAAAAGAGTAGCCAAATCCTCCACCTACAAAATAGGATGGGGCCTTCCTCATTGATGGCACAACTAGAGTGAACTTCATTGTAAAACCAAAAGATTGAAAGCTACCATCTCGAGAATTTCAAGGAGTTAGTCTACATGTAGACAATTCCTATCTTGAAAAACTTTAATTCAATGTTATTCAATATTTAAATCTATATGTATCGGGATATTATATCCCATATCAACATACAATTTTCATTCATGGGATATGTATTATAATTGGATAACCATGATTCATTATTAACACACCTGGTTTAATGGTTCCACCTTTTTTATCTAGCAAATCTACAACTTGGTTATTGTGCCTTTTGATATAATAAAATTCGACCTTTTCATATTTCTGAGCTTGCATCCGGTTTTTGTGTGTCATTGAAGGGACATCCATTTTTGTAGCCTCTCTAACTTCGAGGAATATTTGAATTACAATTATGGAGCCCCCAAAGACTTCCAATTGAGTAATCCATTTTGCAATTGTGACTTCCAATCTGTGCCATAAAACAAGAATCTATGCTTGATTATTAGTTTCTCTTCCTAATCCTGAGGCGAATTGTGTCTCTATTTCCTCCTCGGGGTGATAAATTACACCTCCCGCTCCTGCCTCCCCATAATAAAATATATTTACTAAAAAAATCATACATAATTCTTATTTCTTAATATTTGTTTATTAAATTGATTGAAATATATTAATTAATTTGATTTATATTTTCATAATTTCCATATCAATAGTTTTTTTCAGAAAAAATCAATTAGTAAACATGTAAAAATGTAAATAAATTTGAGTACAAGTTACATATTCCAATTCCTAGAAATATCTAACCCATGACTACCTAATGGAATGACATAAACATATAAATAATAGTGTTAAGAGTATGAATATTTATTGTTTTGATCTTGAGCATATAGAACTAGGTCACACTTATCAACTTTCTTTTCTACCTTCTTTCTCCATTGCATGCATCCATATGTTCTATAATTATTCTGAGATGATAATATATTGTCCTTAAGTTGACATTCATATGACTTGTGATCAAATTTGTGAGAATAGAAGCATTAATTGATATCAAGGAGAGGAACATATACATTTTTATCTAGATTGATGTTTGTTTTGAGGTATGTGAATCCATTATTAGCCCCACTTCTCTTAGAATTTATAAAATCAACTCTTTTGACATAAGCTATACAATCTATGGATTTATGTCCAAAATTTTCACAGCAGTAACAATATCCATAGTAAAAATATTAGTTCTTGCTAGTCGATGCCATTTCAGAATATAATATGTAGACATTTGATAATCTTGTCTCCCGAAGAAGTATGGTCTCTAATAGTTTGTTGCTTTATTGCCCATTCCTTTTGTCTTCTGTACTTTTCTGGTAGTGTTTCTTTGTAGCTAATCATTTGATGTTGAAGTGTTACTCAAATTTTTGTTTTCGGATTGATTTGAACTATCATTGTGTCCCCTGATATCTTTTTTTAAATTTATTATACCTTTATCCTCTGCCTTGGATTCACTGGATTCTCCTTAATAGCCTAATCTAGTGTTTATGAGTGGCGCCTCTGAGCATTTAATATCACATCTAGTTGTTCAGAACATTTTATCTCTTGAATATTTGTGTTTAATTATGCTTGTGCCTTCCGTAGTATCTTCTTTGTACTTACCACCTCTTCTTCCAATCTTTCACCCTCCTTCATTTTCTCTTTTATTTTCTGCATCAAAATTCCACCTTCTTTTATTCTTCAAGTTCAACTTTCATCTTGATAATGTCTTTTAAATTCGTTTTTTCTTTTACATATTTCAATAGGATCTCTTTCTTCTTTCTATTCTTCAGTTTAAGCCTTTATATTTCATCTAAGGCACTAATCAACTCCCCCTCAAGATCTACCTCACCTTCCTCTTCATCTTCATATTCCTTGCAATATTTTTCAAGTTCTTCCAAGGCCATCAATATCAATCACTGGTTCCATATTCACTAAAGGATTCATTGGAACTTTTAGATACACTGCTATTCTCTTGAGCATATAAGATTTTTCTTTTAAAGTTTTTTCTTTCTGCATTTTATGAGACTTGTTCTTTTATTTCCTTTAAGCTCGTTTTATTATTTCTTATAAGGACATTTTGAGGCATAATGCCCCACTATTCCATAATTAAGACACTTGAATGGAATTTTTCCTTTTTACTTACGTGTACCTTTCTTCAACATTCTGATAAATTTCGCTTCTTCTTCATCAGAACCTGAGCATGGACATTCCTTTCCTTCTATGCACTTGTCTGCCTTGAAAGATGTCTCTCTAGTGTCTGCTTCCCTTTTAGAATTCTCATCCCATACATTTTCAGGGAACCAAGCAGTTTATCCTTGTTCAAAGTATCAAAGTTTGTTGTCTCTTCTAAAGCTGAAACCTTAGGATTGAATTAAGTAGGTAAGGACCTCAATATTTTATGAAATATTACACTTCCTTTGGTTGTTTCTCCTAGATCCATCATGACATTTAGGACTTCATCAACTCTTAAAAATAATTTAACAATAGATTCATATTTATTCATTTTTAAGGTCTCAAATTATGTTTTATATACTTGTAATTCAGTCATCTTTACCTTTTTACATCCGTCATGAATATTTTCTAATTTAACCTATATATCTTTGGTTTTCTAACAATGAATTAATTTAATAGATTTGGACTCACAGAGACCAGTCAGAAGCGCATTCATAGCTTTTACATTAGTTATGAAATCTAGTTTCTCATATTTGTCACTAGTCATTTCCTTTGGTTCTTCATATCTTTCCATCATAGAAGCCCATACTTCTATTCTAAGATACATCAAATATGTCTTCATTCTCAATTTATAGAAATCATAGTTTGTACCATTAAATAGAGCAGATCTATTTGTTGAGCACCCATCTTGACTAGCCATTTTAATGACTTAGGATCTCCTTCTCTAATACCAATTGATATTTATGGTTGAACAATATTTTGGGGGGGGGGGGTGGGTGGTGAATTAGTAATTTAAAACTTTACCTTTCTCTCAACTTAATTTTATTCTTATGCAGCTAATGTTTTACGTATGTGCTCTGTTATTATTGGATTGCTTTTGCAGATGTCAGAGAGAGAAATTTGCAGTTATACTGATCAAGAATTCAAGAACCCAACTTGAAGACACCATATATAAGTGGAAACCCTGAAGGGAGAAAAATACAAATTTTAGGCTGAAATTGATGTGAAGGAAAGCTACTACTCCTTATTACATCATATTTTTGTAGGTGCCAATCTACAAGAGGCTCCTCCCTCAAAGGAAGCTCCAACTCCCACAATTATTTTGCGGGATACAACCCACAGGAGGCTCCTACCTCAAGAGGCTACAACCTATTCCTTATCAAGCTAAAACATATAAAAGAACAATAATATATCATCCACAATATCAAGTCAAAAGTTTTGGTTGCCTTATATATAGTTTTTCTTTCAAGTCTAGTGCAAATTTTCACTTCTTCTCCTTTTCAACTTTGTGCATTTTATCTTATTTCTCATCAACTTTCTCATGCCGATTACTTCACTTCAAAATTTTTGTTTCCATTCCACATTGTATATTTTATAAGAAGGCCTTGATGGTTGTTTATATTCTTTGTAGGATTATGAAATGAAGCATTTTCTTTTGGTCTTCTAAAAACTATTCAGAATCTTGTCACTTCATTTTCAGTTCTAGAAAAAAATTGTAATACAAAATAGAGCTGAAATAAAATAACTCAATGAGTAATGATTACAAGAGACAAATAAAATTTGTATTATCTTGTATCCTACATTTTTTGTTAATTAAAAGCATATATTTTTCAATTTTTGTCTCAATATTTTATGTTCAATTTGACCATAGTCAACATTCACATTGATTGTAATAGCCTTTGCACTTCACATTATTTTCATCCTTCTACAATAATCACATTCAACATAAATTATCACCAATTCGATTAATGACATTAATTCCAATATTGCCAACTTATTGATGCAATCATCCTAATTGAATTGTGCATCCCTTTTCTGAGGGTATTTACTCACATCTCAAATTTTTATACCAAATTGAAGAAGGAAAATAATAACTATTCTACGGTTTAACTTTTGTCATTTAAAATACAATGATATAATTCTTGGTGTGATCACTATTTCTAGTTGCTCTAAATTCATTTCTGAATACATAAATAAGCCTACGATCTTAAAATACCCATGAGGTACTAAATGTGTGTAGAATTAACACTTACATTTTTCATCCCAACAATTTCTTTCTATATTTTTGGCAAACCTAATAGTAAAATGTATCCGTGAGAAGATAAAAAAATATAACTTTTAAACTACGCTATCAAATAATTAATGTTGACCTTGAATCTAAGGTAGTTTCGATATGTTTTGGTTTCCATGAAAAGATAGATAACATGGTCCCACTAGGCGCCAAAAGGTTTCCATGATTTATATTTCTTTCATAATTGAAAACCGAGCTCGTCATTATAGTTTTGTTCTAATTTTAAAAACTATTTGAAGATAAATAATGTATGAAAAAAATTGTAATAAGCAAAGAAACAACACTTGGTTATACATCAATTGAGGCATCCCATAGCCAACCAAGTTTAGCTAATGAAGGAAGAATCAATGTAGAAATATCTACAAAAGGTTAGAAAATGTTATAAAATACAAAATGAAATATCTAAGGATTGATGATTCGTAATTGAAAATTGAAGGTGATATACAAATTGAAAGTGAAATTTTATGTTCTGGGTAATAGGTCAAGTTTCTAAACACATAAACATGTTATTTTTAGACACCACTAAAAACCAAATAGAGACAATAAACCATTTTAGAAACACATAACAACAAAACATGATAAAGGAGTTCACCCCACTCCTAGGCTACATCTCTTGGTCCAACCTAAAATGTAGGGCCTCTTTCATTATGCTCAAAAATATGTGTTTACATGTTCTCAGAATGCAAAAAAAAAATATTTCCAATGGATACGAAACTATCAAAAACCTCCATCTGGGTTCTTTTTGCACCTAATTTGGCCAAAATTTGAGAAAGTTATGTTGGTTAGAAGTTTTTCCCAAATTCCATAGTTAATCATCCTCAAATTTGACCCAAATGTGGCTAGAGTGCCCCAAACCTAGAACCGGCAAGTAAATTTGGCCTACAATTCCACCTGACGGGCGAATTTGCTAGATAGTTAAACTGTCCATTAACCCCCCAGTTCCTAAAGTTTTAGTCATATGGGGGTTGAGGCTAACCACCTGCCCCTTCCGTGTGGAACCCTAACCTCTTCACACACAATCATGTAATCACCCATAGAACCCGGGATGGTGCCAAATTGCATGCACACCCAAAAAAATTGAAAACCTTGGTCATATGGTGAGTCATAGGTCCTATGGTTGGCCCCTACTCTGAGAGCTAAAGGTTGGCCCCCTCTCTCATCACGCTCCCAGTTGTATGGTGAGTCATATGACCTCGGGAGGGCCTCCAATAGTTGGCCCCTTTGCATCTTCATCGACAGTTCTTTACAAATGGCTTTGGCATTGTGATTGTGACCATGGGGCTAGGGCTAATCCCTAGCCCATAATCTCACCCCATCGTCATATGGACGCGGGGACCAAGGTTGGGGCTTAGCCCCGACCCCAACCTGCAATGCAAAATTAGACTCAACTTAAATATAGGTTGAAACCTTATGGTATCAAGAAACACATGTATGGCGCATTGGTATGGCTTATGGATTCTTTGTGGATGGTCACGAGTTTGATTCTAGTGGGTGCCCTTGGCCCCTTAATGATTTGGTTGAAACCTTATGGTATCAAGAAAAACATGTATGGCGCATTGGTATGGCTTATGGCTTCTTTGTGGATGGTCATGGGTTTGATTCTACTGGGTGCCCTTAGCCCCTTAACTATATTTTGATGCATTGCTTGGAGGCTGCGTGGTAGCCATCCATTGGCCCATGTGGCCCTCCAATTTTGGTCCACATAAACGAACCCTCAATCAATTAAATTGTGTCATTCACAACCAGTAAACAAGAGACACTTGTCAACATACCATTGGGCAAATCCTACACGTTTAATTTCCCAATCACTTGCCTAGTTACCATACGGACAGTTGATTGGGTGTACCTACAACCTGCCTTTTAAAATTTTAGTTGTTTGCCAATTCAATCAAAACATGATATTTGGAGCACATGATGTCGGTTTTGAGTGAAACAAGTTGCATTAGATTTAGTTCGCCAAGATCTACAAACTGGTATATGTTTCAAGAATTTTTTAGCACTTTCAATTTTGAGCACTAAATTGATCCATTGGATCACTCCTCCTCATTGGAAGCTTTTGGACATCAAAAAGACTACTTTTAGTCAAGAAATTTTGGTGAGATATCTTCTATTGAAAGGAACCTAAACATGATGTCCTTGATCATCAACCAAAGGAGGTCGATATAATCCCAAATTATCAACATCAACAATTGCATATATTTTTTATGTAAGGAGGCAAATCCAAACGAAAGGCATCGTTACCAATATTTTCTAGAATCTTAAAAGGTTTATACCTTATTGGTTTCAGGTTTTTACCTTCTCCTTTAAACATCTCTTTTCTAATGTAAACCCAAACTTCATCTCTAACTTGCAAATTGTGGTCAAAACAATGCTTATCATGCCTTCTATTGTATTTAACTTGTCTCTTTTCCAACTAATCTTGAACCATTCGATGTACCAATTGAACTTGCTCAGTTAATTAATGTTATGAAACCAGCTCAAGAAAAGATAGAAAAGATAGATCAACGCCTTAGAATTCAGCCTCTTCTAGGGGGAAACCTCATTTACATTACATAAATGAACAATTCTTCGATGATACAAATGAAAAAACCTCCTTTCTATATATAGGAGTCTAAGTAGTCACAATATAACCCAGCCGAACTAATAATAATAATATAAAGCCACAAAAATAAAAATAGAGGGATTCTATGGGGCACAGTAATAACAATATGGGGGCAATAGGGGCACAACGATATTAATAAGGGGTATAACTACAATAGTAATGGGGTAATCACTAGCATTATAGGGACCCAACATGCCCCTCTCGTTCAAAAAAGTGTTGTCCTTAACGCTTGAGTAGTTCTGGATAATTTTGTATAAAATTCTCATCCTCCCATGTGGAATCTTCAACAGATAAATTCTTCTGCTTGATAAGATACTCCAAAATTGATATGGTAAAGGTTTCCTAAGATTTTTTGGTTTGGATTTTCTTGGAGTTTGAACAACAGAAATCGAGATTTAACCAGAAAAGTTTGACCCGATTCTAATGAAAACCCCTTTAAAAAAAAGACCCATATATTTTTGATACCATTATAACGAAAACCCTAAAAAAAATTCCCATTTGTATATATAAATAAACTACCTTATAATACGAACTCCGAACTCCCTTATAATACAGTGAATAGAAACTCCTCTGTGCGCAGATCTAAGATTGTTCTTATTTTTCTTTGGCATTTTTCTTGTTTTCCTGTCTATTCCATATAGGCAAAGTATCTTCCATATTCATTCTGTGTTTTTCCAGTCACCTAAGTGGTGTTGTACCATAGTTTAATGCCGCTGGATCAAAATCTGCTCGCTTCTCTATCTGCAGTCAAGAAGACTATGGAAAGTACTATGTGGGAGCTGCCAGTTGATCTGCAAATTCGAGTGCTGCTATGGCTTCCCGCATTGGATTTACGTAGACTTTCATTCACCTGCAGGTATTTCCACTTATTATTGTTAGATCCATCCTTTGTTATTCACTATGACCGCCACCGCCTCACCGATCGTACTTTAGTTGTTGCTTCAACGAACCTTGAGCAAGAAATGCAGAACACGTTTTTAAAGTCTGTTATTTGGCAGCAAGGAATGAACAACCTATTTCCTTGGTGAAGCACGCTGTTCGACCATTTGCCCAGATCCCGCTGGTGGTTATCTAGTTACAGCGACGAGTTCGTGTGTTTCAAAGGGCTTTTCACGACTTTGTGCAGAGAGAGGCATAAGTTATTGGTTTTTAACCCTTTCTTTCCCCATGAGTGGAAGATTTTGACCCTTGCTCCCCCATCTCACGGGAGGAACTTGTATACAGTGGTCGCCTTCGACAGAAAAAATGGCGTTTGCAAGCTCATCATCTGGTACAACCTCTCAGAGAATCTCATACTTATCAAAGAAGGTGATAATAACTTAAAAGAAGGTAACATAGTAATGGCTTTCGTTTATAACTTCAAAGTAGTAAACATTTCTTTCTCCTCTTGTGTCGGCTCTGAACTGACTTGATTTTATCTGTAAACATGGTGTTGGTGTTTGATATGGAAGAATAGGCGTGGAAGGACCCAATTCCTCTGGGTATCGGCTCTTTTATTTGCACCGGTCAACATGAAAAACAGCTGTGTGTGCTAAGCAAAACACATGAGGAGCAAAATATGAAATTTGGGTTATGGAAGATTGATATGGAACAGAATGTTTGGGGACTGAAAGAGTTCATCTCATCCCCGCCGATTACTGATGCAATAGATTATAGCGTGAGGGGAGGCCCAGGATACTTCTGGCTTGAAGAATGGAAGATAAATATAAAAAGGTGGGTTTATGATATCTCACGTCATTGCTGGCAAAATATGGGCAATTTCGGAATGCTGCAGGATGCTGAATGTTTCGCAGCCAGCCTTTTTAGGTTGGGTGCATTGGAGGGCCCCATGTATGAAGTCATCGAAGCAAAGAGCGACGAAGAAGGTGAAGAAACAGCATAAAAATAAATAAGATATTTGGCGGTATTATTAGGTCGATAGGGTGTTTATTTTGAAATAGCTTTAAGACAAATTATTTTGGAATATTTATAACATATATCAATGGTTCATATTTATTTGGTTTATATTTATTTCAAGACTGGTTATGGTCGTTTTATAATATTATTTCAATAACTGTTATATAAAAGGACTTCAGAATTGTTTCAGGAAAGGTATATATGTAAAATTTTAAAAAAATGTATATGTTTAATTTTTTATTTTTTTTAATGCACTTGTTTTTAAGTAGAAATTTTGGGCTTTTCCGTGTTAGAATTATGTAGAAAATTTTGAAGTGAAATCTTGATTTGTGTTATTTAAATTGGTTTTTCAATATATATGGATTCACCAATATGAAAAATCTGTAAAATACTTTGATCATATAAAGATTTCCCATCAATAAATTCCTGCCCATTTAAAAAAAAATAAACTATCGACTCCATCCCTCTACCAAAACAAACTATGGACTCCATCCCTCTACCTCGTGAATATGTTGTGTGGACTCGGTAGAGAAAGAATAAAATTACCCTTCCTCCCGTTTTTGGAGGCTGGCCCCACCAAACACCTATCGCCAACAAGCAAGCGTAACCATTCATTGTCCTATCCTTTTCCCAATTCTTTCATTGAATTCGCCACGCTAGACTAAATCCAATCCATGGAAGTATTGAGCTCTATTGTCAGCAAGCACGACTTACACATGTACAATGAATTCTCCATATCTATTATAAAACATATATTATATTATGAAACATATTATTTTTATAGTTAATATTAATAACAATTTGAAATAAGGTTAAGATTTAGTTATTCTTATGGATTTTTAATTTTAGTAATATTTTATTATGAATTTAGGCCATTACCTAGTTTAAGTGAATGGTAAAAATTTAAATTTTTTAAATATTCTACAATATTTTTAATAATAAATAAATTAAAATATAATGTCAAGTGAATATAATTTATAGTTTTTTGTCCAAATATTATTAGTAAACAATAATATTATTCCATGGTATTGTTATAAAGCATATTTCAACTTCTCAAATGATGGGATTGCTTTTTTAGTGCAGAGATAATGTCCGTATTTTCAGTATTGATACACCAATTGTAACTAAGAAATATGTTGGCATTATATGCAGTGTCATTTCATTAACCAGTAACAAGACACGACCAGATGGAACTTAATTAAAGTGATGATGTAGATGCGTATAGTCGGATACTTGTAAGCATTAGTGGGCACAAGAAGTCGAATAATTTTATCACAATAATGGATTTCCACTAGCAATTTGCGTGGAATAGTTTTTCTATCTGTCAACTTTACGGTATTGCTTCTATCACAATCCAAATGGGGTTTGAAGTTTTTATATTTAAAATATGATATCATATGAATATGATTTATGGTTTTTATTAACCATATAGTATTGGTAAACTATAGTATTGTTCCATGGTATTGCTATAAAGTATATTTACAATTTAAGAATCTCCATCATAAGGTAGAGGAGAATGTGCATACTAAAATCTGTTATGAAACCAGCTCACAAAAAGATAGAAAAGAGAGATCCACGCCTTAGAATTCAGCCTCTTCGAGGGGGCAACCTCCTTTACATTACATAAATGAACAATTCTTGGATGATACAAATGAAAAACCTCCTTTCTATATATAGGAGTCTAAGGGTCACAATATAATCAAAGCCTCCATAACAATAATATTATAAGGCACAAAAATAACAATAGAGGGATTCTATGGGGCACAATAATAACAATATGGGCACTAATGGGCACAACAATATAAATAAGGGGTATAACTACAATAGTAATGGGGTAATCACTAGTATTATAGGGACCCAACATGCCCCTCTCCTTCAAAAAAGTGTTGTCCTCAACGCTTGAGTAGTTCTGGATACTTCTGCATAAAATTCTCATCCTCCCATGTGGAATCTTCAGCGGATAAGTTCTTCCACTTGATAAGATACTCTGAAATTGATCGATTTCGTAGCTGTCGAGTTCTTGTTTCTGTGACTGCTTCCGGTTCCAATATAATTTTTCCTTCCTCGTCAAGTTCTGGCAATATTGTTTGAACTGGGAGCTTGTCGCCTATAACCTTCTTTAAACATGAAACATGGAAAACTGGGTGCAATCGAGAAGCTGCAGGAAGCTCCAATTTGTATGCCATAGTACCAATCTTTTGCAACACCTTGTACGGACCATAATACTTTGGTGATAATTTATTATCCTTCTTAGCTTGCTTGAGGGACATTTGCTTATATGGTTGTAGCCGTAGGAATACCCAATCACCTACATCAAAACTTCTTTCACTGCGATGTTGATCTGCCTGTTGTTTCATTCTATTCTGTGCCAACACGAGGTTATCCTTTAAGAGTTGGAGGACTTGTTGTTGATGTTCGATGTGATGTTCCACTGCCTGAACCTTAGAATTTTCTCTTAAATATGATGTGATGGATGGTGGTTGATACCCATAAAGTGCCATAAATGGGGTCATTTTTGTTGCTGTATGGAAGGAAGTGTTATACCACCATTCAGCCAGAGGCAACCATTTGACCCATTGTGTCTGTTTATCAGATACAAAGCAACGAAGATATCCTTCCAAACATTTGTTTACTATCTCAGTTTGCCCATCAGATTGAGGATGATAAGATGAGCTATGAGCTAACTGAGTACCAAGACAAGAAAATAATTCTGTCCAAAAATTTCCAGTGAAAATGGGATCTCTGTCACTTACAATAATCTTTGGGTTTCCATGTAGCTTTTGAATTGTTTCCATAAATGCAGTAGAAACTGTACTGGCTTTAAATGGATGTGATAATGCACAAAAGTGTGCATACTTGGTAAGTCTGTCAACTACCACCATGATGACACTCTTTCCCTCAGACTTGGGTAAACCTGTGATAAAATCCATTGAAACCTCCTCCCAACGTTGGCTTGGAATGGATAAAGGTTGTAATAGACCCGGTGTCTTAATTGTTTCAACTTTATTTTGTTGGCAAACCAAACATTCTGCCACAAACTTTTGAATATCTGATTTAAGGCCATCCCAAAAAAATTCCTTCTTAACCCTGTGGTAAGTTTTTAAAAATCCTGAGTGCCCTCCTAAGGGAGAAGTGTGCAATTCCATAAGAATCTTTTGTTTTAGCTGGGAATTCTTACAGAGGTATAAGCGATCTTTGTACCATAACGAATCATTTTTCCAGCTAAATGTATCAGACGTACTGGAATCTTGTTGTAGCTTTCGAATAAGTGCCCACACTTCTTCGTCATTCTTCCATTCCTCCCTTGCTTCGTTTATCCAATCTGGTTGGATAATAGAAATGGCGCACAACAATGCTTCCACATCCTCATCCTTTCTTGAGAGTGCATCTGCCACCACATTTTGCTTCCCTTTTTTGTAGATGATTTCAAAGTCATAACCCAACATCTTTGTGACCCACTTTTGTTGCTCTTCAGAGGATAATCTTTGTTCTAAAAAGTATTTAAGGCTATCATGATCCGTTTTTACCTTGAAGTGTCTTCCCATTAGGTAGGGTCGCCATTTCTTAAGTGCATGGAGTATTGCCAACATTTCCTTCTCATAAATAGCTTTGCTTAAAAACTTTCCCTTGATTGGACGACTTTCAAAAGCAATGGGTCTTTCATCTTGCATTAGAACAGCACCAATTCCATTTCCTGAAGCATCACATTCCACAATAAAGGTTTTTGTGAAGTCCGGTGTAGCTAAGACCGGTGCTTGGCACATTGCCTCTTTAAGATGTTCAAAGGCCTTTGTTGCTTCCGGAGTCCATGAAAATGCATCTTTCTTCAATAATGTTGTTAGAGGTGCTGCTATTCTCCCATAATTCTTAACAAACTTGCGATAATACCCTGTCAACCCAAGAAATCCTCGCAGATGCTTTATGGATGTGGGGATTTTCCATTCCTTAATGGCTTTAATTTTGCTAGGGTCTACCTTAACTCCTTCATGAGATACAATATGACCCAAATATTCCACCTCCTGGACTCCAAAGAAACATTTGGATCTTTTTGCATATAATTGTTTCTCCTCCAATAGTTGTAGCACCCTGTCAACATGTTCAACATGATCCTTCCAAGACTTGCTGTAGATTAGTATATCATCAAAAAATACTAACACAAATTTTCTAAGGAATGGTTTGAAAATTGAATTCATCAAACCTTGAAATGTTGAAGGTGCATTGGTAAGGCCAAAAGGCATGACCAAAAATTCATAATGACCCTCATGAGTTCTAAATGCCGTTTTCGGAATGTCTTCAATCTTCATTCTGATTTGATGATATCCTGAACGAAGATCCAACTTGGTGAAGTAAATTGATCCATGCAATTCATCCAGTAATTCATCAATGACAGGAATGGGGAACTTATCTTTAATAGTGAGCTTGTTGAGCTCCCTATAATCCGGACACATGCGCCATGATCCATCCTTCTTGTGCACCAATACTACTGGAGCAGAGAAAGAACTTTGACTCGGTTGAATTATACCAGCCTCTAGCATTTCTGCAACCATACGTTCAATTTCACTTTTTTGGACATAGGGATATCTGTACGGCCTGATGTTTGGAGGAACACTTCCTGGAATCAGATGAATAGCATGATCATGATCACGCATAGGTGGGAGACCTTTGGGAGTCTCAAATACCTTGGAATGATTGTCCAGGACTTTTTGGAGATCTGGAGAAATAGATGATTCCAATGTGGAAACATCTAGCGAACATAATTGTGCAATTACACCTCTTTGCTCCTTTTTTAGAAGCTTTGTCATACCATTAGAGCTGATTATCTTTCCTGGTTTCCCTGCAATACCCCTTAATTCAACTTCCTTTCCTTCCACAGAAAATTTCATGAAAAGTTCTTGAAAATTAAAAGCTATTGTACCCAAGGATTGTAGCCATTGGACTCCTAGTACAACATCAGCACCTCCCATTGGAATGGAAAGCATTGGGCTAGTCAATACATATTCTCCCATGGATAGCTTGATATTATGGCACTTTCCAGAGCAATTTATTGTTCCTCCATTTGCAATCATCACTTGACACTCTGGTGCTGGATATAGGAAGCAATTCAATTCTTTTGCTACCCTACAATGAATAAAATTGTGGGTGCTTCCTGAATCAATCAACACTATTACCTTTTTCTTCTTGATTTGTCCTTCTATCTTGATGGTTTGAGGAGTGGTAATTCCCGCCAATGCATTACAAGATATGGTCGGATTTATTTGTTCTTCATCTAGGCTTTGTTCCTGGAATATATCCTCTTCTTTTGACCTTTCTTGCTCCTTTTCTTCTTCCTCTTCACAATCTATGTAGAATAATTTCTTCTCAGCACACTTATGACCTTTTGTGTATTTGCTATCACAATTGTAACAAAGCCCTTTTGCTCTTTTTTCTTCCAATTGTTGTGGTGTCAACCTTGTAGGTTGTGGAAGACTATGGGCAACAACACTTCCATCTTTATAGTTGTGAATGGTATGCTTCCTAGTTGCCATAATTTTGCTTTCCATTTTTCTTGCTAACCTGAATGCCTTCTCTAATGAATCAGGTTCCCAAAGGCGCACATCATGTTGGATATTATCCTTTAAAGACCCTATGAACACATCAATCCTATGCTCCTCTGGAATATCTTTTACCCTTATGTTCAATTTTTGGAACTCCTCAATGTGCTCCATTATTGAACCCTTTTGTTTGAGACTTATCAATTGGCTAAAAAAAGTGTTGCTTTTTGTATCCTCATAATGTGCTATCAATTCTTCCGTAAAAATTGCCCAAGTGATAAATTGTTTACGAGAACAAAGCCATTGATACCATACAAACTGATTTGGTTCCAAATATAAAGTTGCCATACGTACCTTTTGTGTGTTTTGCACATTATTGAGATCGAAGAATTGCTCCATCTGTAATATCCATGTGGCGGGATCCTTGCCATCAAACTTCCTCATATCGATTTTTGGAACATGGTGAGTCTTCGATCCAACATTAGAGTCTATGGAATCATGATTAACATTTCTTTTGTTCTCATCATGAGTTTCCTTTACTACCTTTTCACCATTAGTGACCCTTTCTTGTAGCAACTTCTTCAATTCATCCATCTTATCATCCATGCCATCAATTTTAGCGTCCATGCCATCAATTTTAGCGTCAATCTTAGCTTCCATGCCATCCATCTTAGCTTCCATTCCCTTTATCTTAGATTCCACGCCATTTACCTTAGATTCCATGCCACTTATCTTAGCTTCTGTTAGCTTTTGTGAGCGTGACATTTGTTGCACTTGTTCTTGTAATTTTGATATATCATGTAGCATTTCTTCCTCTTCTTCATGAGTCATGCTAGAGCTTTCAGGTTCCTTACTAGGTGTTTGCATTTTCTTTCCTCGGGGCATCAGTTACCGATAATAATGCTTTACTATGCCCTTTGAATTCCGTTAAACCAAGCTTACACAAAAATTAAAAAAAAAACTACACACCTTTTTTCACTTTATAGAAGCCTGATATTGAATCTGATGTATCTCTGTAATTTCGGATCATCCAATTCTGAAATTGCTATCTGTAGTAGCCTTCTGCGTCCTCTTTCCAATGCCACAAGTCTGAGCCAAATTGGATTCTCCAAGGAAGAGTTATGTGAAATCTCCCACAGTGACTTGCTTTTAGACTGGTTCAGTAGAGCGAACTTGTACGACGTGCCACGAGTCACTGTTTCAACCTTTGAATCTGAAACACACACACAAGAAACTACAGTCTGTCCTCTTTTTGTAACTTTTTACGAAATTTCAATCCGATCCTCAGAGAGAGAGTTATGACGATTTTCCCCAGGTCACCTGTTTTGAATGTAATTCAGGAGTCTGCAAAAAGGCCAACTTCCTCAGATCATATCTCCGAAAATATCACGTAAAAAGCTCTGAAATTCGGACCCAAGGTTCAGCGCCAATTCTTCTCAAATGGGTTTTTTTTGCGACTTCTGAAACGTCACAGAAAAAAAGTTATAGCGAAAATTCCACGATGACCTGTTTGGAGCAGCGAAACCCTAGAATCCAAAGCTCTGATACCAAATGTTATGAAACCAGCTCACAAAAAGATAGAAAAGAGAGATCCACGCCTTAGAATTCAGCCTCTTCGAGGGGGAAACCTCCTTTACATTACATAAATGAACAATTCTTGGATGATAAAATGAAAAACCTCCTTTCTATATATAGGAGTCTAAGGGTCCCAATACAATCAAAGCCTCCATAACAATAATATTGTAGGGCACAACAATAACAATAGTGGGCTTCTATGTGGCACAATAGTAACAATATGGGCACTACATGGGTACATCAATATAAATAAGGGGTATAAGTACAATAGTAATGGGGTAATCACTAGTATTATAGGGACCCAACAAAATCTTATTCCTTCAACATCACATATATGCCACAAAAATGTTTTAATTCTTATTCCAAAGTATTGTCATAGCAGGTCACTGATTCAATTGTCTTATCTTCGTCATTGTATTGTTCTTGATAATTTTGGTATAACATGTTCATAAAAGAACTCTTCCTTCAAAATCAGATGTTGTAACAAACTTGTAGTACCTCTAGAATTTGATGCTTTCTACAACAAGATATACTTCTTCCATCATTTTTTTATTAAATTTCAAAATATTGAGATGCCTTGGAGGGCATGGATCTTAGTTTTATGAATGCCTTCAATTCTCACTGGTTCACAAAGTTTTGTCCTTTATTCATATTAGTTCCTTTGGAACTTTTCCTTCCCTTGATATAGAACTTACTTCAGTATGCGAATCATGATGCTTACACAAGATATATTACCAAATTGTTTATGCATATTTATCATGTCACCACTTCATAGAGATATCAATGCTAACTTCATTTCAGAAAAATATGTCACTTGCAAGATAGATAATTTATACTATCATGGATATTTCCATTACATATATGTAGTAGCTCATGTTAGTTAGTTTTTGGTAGCATCAGATGTGCTCTAGGCATGAAAATTGGTGGAGAGGCTAGTTACATGAGTTCTAAAGAACCCATAAACCGTTTGGTAAAATTCAATCCGGATTGTATTTTATTAAAATAATTAATATTTTTAATTGGGTGCCTAAGTCTAAACTTAGGAAAATTTAAGTATTAATGGCTATTAATCAAAATATGGGTGAGAATGATCTAGAAGAAGGATCAATTCAAATTTTAATATTAGATGTTGACTAGAGAATTAATCTTGGTCGTTGAAGTCTCAACTAGAAAATTATAAGAAGAAGACATGGGGTTCATTTGGAAACACACGTGGACAGAATGAATTGATACAAAATTCGATTTCTGGGGCTAGGAGGTTGAGAAATTTGAACTAGTTGATCGTTCTACAACATACGGGCAGGGATAGTTCGGGAGTACTGACATAGAGGCAGAAAAAAGCTACTAGACGTAGCACAACAACTAAGAGGACTGATGTTGGGCCAATCTAGGCCCACACATGCTTGACACAAAGCCAAAAGGGCTAGCATAGAAGCAGAAGCTTCCCTCCACACAGAAAGAGGGAACTGTTAGGGAACTACCAGAACAACAAGGCAGGTTGACGCAGTAGGCAAAAGAGACAGTGTAGAGATGACCCAAAGCTTGAAAGGCTAATGCAGGGCCATCGCAAAGGTAGTCGGAGTTAGCAAGTTTTGCTACGAGATCAACCGTAATCTGTTGGGTGAAGTCAGGTAAAACTCATTTACTTTTCTGCCATCATATTTTCTCTATCACTATATTGTCAGGAGGGCATCCCACATTGTATTCAGAATTACTGCTTAATAGTAGAAAACCCTCAAAGTTGTTGCACCGGTTTTCCTGCATTACATTTTTCTGGGGACTATTTTGTCCAAAAAAATTTGTGTCCTATGTATCTTGTTCTTTGTTCAGTTTTTTTTTCATGTAATCAAATATTAAAGTAGTGTAGGCTGCAAAATTAATTTACTTCAATATCTAGAAAATAATTTGATAATGTATATTAAAATAAGTAGGAGAAGTAAACTCAGTTTTTGCTTCAGTTTTTGCTATAGTAGGGGTTCCCCAGACTAGGAATTTCACATGGTATCATAGCATTGATTTTGAAATAGGAAGAGCAGATCTAGCACTGAGCAGAGAGGCCAAAAGCTACACTTGGTAGCAATTCGAATCCCCTTGAAGGGATTGCCTAGTCCTTACTGGAAAGCAGAGATTGCAGAGAAATCTCTCTCTTAGAGAGTCGATAGAGTGGTACGATTTCTAGTTCATGAGTTTGCAGAGGAATAGGGAGTGACGCAGAGCCTCAGCGTAGTGCTTCAAGGATGCTATTTCTTCCAGGGCATAAATCCATCAGAAAAGAGCGAAGACACATTGAAGGGTAATATTCTCCTTAGAGAACTTTTCAGCAGAAGTTCGAACTTCTCACTTACCGGGAAGTAGTGTTGAGCAATTATTAGAGTGGTCAGTTCAACAATTTGGGTGAGATGACATCAAATAGTCTTAGAGATCATGGCAGGTTGGAAGGTTCTTCCAACTATGTCATATGGAAGACCATAATCTTAGATGTTCTACAATCTCGAAACCTACATGTAGTATACCTAGGGGGGATAGTATGGGGTATAGAGGGAGGTACCCAAGGGAATAATGTAATAATGGGATGGACCATAGTTAATAAATAAAGTGGTTAACCTGCATCATGTAAGGGACCACAAGTAGTAATGTTATAAGCCCATGGTGTTAGATATATGGTATTGAGAGAACCATGGTAATGACCCATGGTATTGTATGAATCCTATATAGAGGCTACAGACTCCCTATTAAGAGATGTTAAGGATTATCGTATTGGAAAGCATATGGCTTATGGAGCGTTCTCCTTCCTTAAGGAGTGATGGTATGGTGTTACCCTACCTTAAGGGTTTGATCAATAAAGAAGCATTTCTATCTATTTATCTCTCATTATTTCTGAGTATATTTTCATTGTCATATATTTGCAGGTCAGATCTATTATAAGTGGTATACAGGAAGGAAAACACTCCACAAGGCATATGCTTGCCAACACAATAATGTTTGACATCTATCAATGGGGAGTCTCTAGCCTCTATATAGGATTCATATATACAATACCATTGGTCATTACCATGGTTCTGTCAATACCATATATCTAATACCATATGCTTATCACATTACTACTTGTGGTCCCTTACATGATGTAGGTTAACCACTTTATTTATTATCTATTGCCCATCCCATTATTACATTATTCCCTTGGGTACCTCCCTCTGTACCCCACACTATCCCCCAAGGTATACTACACTACGTCAAGAGTGTTCCTACTGATAGTGATAAAAAAATAAGTAGAAGGACGAAAAGGGGAAGGCAAAGAAGTTCGAGATAATGTGCGAAGGTGAAGAGGTTCAAGATCATATCGTCTCACAATTACAGGGAAAAGATACAACCCAGGAGATGTCAGAAGATTTGTCTTCACTATATGAAGGCTCCTCCAAACAACAAGAGATGTACCTAGAACAAAATTTACAGCAAACATTGATGCAAAAGGGAGAAGGAGTTAACTCATGACTTCTACGTCTTCAGGACACCAGAGACCAGCTTGTTGCAGTGCGTTCTACTCCTCAATCTACCACAATTGTAAGGATGACCTTGAAAGGAGTCTCGAATGAATGGAAGTTCTTCATCTATTGCATATTGTCCCGAGAAAGACTACCTTCATGGTAAGAGATGTGGGCAGCGCTTCAATGGGAAGAATTAAGGAGGGATCTAGTTAAGGTCAACCTCAATGGCAATAGTTGGAGTGGCATGAATACCAAGGAGGAGGAGGAGAACACATCTCTAGCATCAAAGGGATAGCAAAAGTAGAAGCAGAAGAAGGACACTTCGAAGGTTAAATGTTTCAAATGTCCCGATATGGGCCACTTTGCATCCCAATGTCCTTTGAAGCAAAAGGATAAGGATGCCAAACATGATCCTAAGGCTTCTCCAACAAATATTGACGAAGATACGTTTTCCATGAGTGCCTGCGCATCTCCAGGAGGGAAATGGCGCGATATTGAGCTGTATTGGGGAGGGCTACCTGTCGGCAGGATCCATGAGGAAGTCTACCTCTTAGTACAATTCCTTGCTATGGGAGCCCTGTTGGAAATACTGGGGGGGGTGAATCAGTATTCCTTTTCAATTGTTATTTTTACCAGTTAAATCATTTATATTTAGAACACAAAAATGAACAATAGGAGTAAATTATTTTATGAATATAATCCTTACAATAAAACAAGTACAATATATATAAGGCTCTAATCTGTTGCCAAGCAGCAACTTGGACTTTTTGTGTGGCTTCAACCTCTAGGGCACCAACCCTATCTTGTCAAGGCACCAAACTTGGATTTAGGAGCACCAACTCCAAGGACACCAATCCTCCCAATTCTGAGGCACCAACCCCAAGGGATCCAACCCTATCTTATCAAGGCATGTTTGATAGTGATTCTCTGCTCCCAAAATCTTCTTTATTGAATTCTGTCAATTTACAGCTTCAGTGTAGTCTCCATGCTACAACATCAATGAGAACTTGTCTTCATATGAAGGAGTCTTCACAACTCTTCATATTGTCCACACAGAGTCTGAAAAGTTACCTCATGTTGATATCAAATAGCCATCATGTTCTCCAATAATGTCTCCACACAACTTCAGTGTGTCTACAATGAACTGCACTAAGCTCTGCACAAAAAGCAACTCTCTGTTTCAAGCCTCTATTTTCACTTTCACGGTAAATTCTTCAGGCATGACTGCTTCTCACTGTTCTTGTTGTCGCGATCTCTTACTTCCTAGAAACAAATTCACATACGCTTCAATGCTGGTGATGGCTACTTCTCCCTTCAAGTGATGTGAGATGAAACTTTATTTTTCTCCCTTCACATAATTGTTCTGCAGGTTGCGTTATGTACTTGATTAATATATCATTGGTTTGAGCCTTTCAAAAGTTAACTCGATCAAAAAAGTTGCTCATCCTTCGACTTCGTCCTATCCTACTAGACCTACCGCTTGCTCGCTTTCTTCCAGTTCGCCCATTTTGAACTTTCCTTGTTCTCTGTTATAGATACCTTGACACGCTTGACCTTTGGCTTCCTTTTTTCCTCGCTTGCTCTTTGGATTCCTCTGAACTTGCTCGACCTTTTCGATTCCCTCTTCGATATCTTGATATTTAGCTTCATCTGCGTTCACTCCACCTTCTTCGCTCGCTCGATCTTCAGCTTCTTGATCTTCTACTTCCTCTATATCTTCGAGTTCACCAATACTCAAAAGACACATTCATTTGGAAGAGATGACAAATTAAAATAGTGCTGCATATTAAAATTATATCAGAGAGGTACTTTTCAATATTCATACAATAGACTCATTATTTACAGAGGATTTCATAGGAGAGGCTATACCCACAGGGAGGTCCCACATGCCATGTCACTGCCTCAATTTGCAATCGTAACTTTTGGAAACTCCCATAATCGCAACACTTTGGCTTCACAATATAAAATTGTCGATGCCCCTATTTCTGATGGATGCGACATTCCAATAAAAATCTATTGATAACTCAATCAGATCCACAACTTATATCACAATCGGCGGTCGGGTTCACAAGAATTTTCGCAATCGGCAGTCTGGCAGTGTCAACCCTTTTGAACTTTGCGATTCAACGGATGTGATATTTAGTTAAGCCATGTTATAATGGTGTAGCAGGTTCGCAGTGCTATCACAATTGCAGTTTTTCATGTGGCATTCCTTTGTGATACATAACTTCCAATGCAGATGTGATATACTATTAAATCATGTTATAATGGTGTAGCAGGTCCACATTAATATTGCATCGTTGATCTCATATTTAATATGATGGTTGTTCATCCACCCGATCAACAAACCCATTCGTTGATCCTCCACTATTTGATCAAGGCACGCTGGATCCAATGGTTCGTAACAATATTAGCCGGGGAACTTGTGCAACACTTAGCCACCTTTACGAAGCTGATAAGGATTATAAATCCTTGATCTATAAAAGTTTGGGTCCATTCTTGAGATTAACATCTGATCATTTTGTAACCCAATATCCATTGGATATATGAGATCATCAAATCTAATGCGTGTCGGTCTTTAACTAGCACACAGGTTAACAACAGGCTTAACCCCCCCCATTGACTGTGACGTAAGCGTTGAAAATAAGATCGATGGCTATGATTTAGTGCGGGCCTTCAGCCACGATCAAAAGAGACGTACACTCCTACTCCCGTTATTCCGATAGTTGTGCTCTTTATTTTATTCTTTACTTGCTCCGATGACTACGTACACTACTACCCGCACTCTTCCAATAGCTTTCTTCTTGTGGCTTATCTTCCTGTGAGCTCCGATAAATCTGTTTATGCTCCTCTACTAATGTGTTCCTCTTTGCTTCGTCTTATATTTCATGTGATGTCTCTAATATGGCTCTTACTCTTGGCACATGCGATAGATCTGCTTTGACTTGGCTTGTTGCTCCTATGGCTTCTCTTCACTCCTATGACTTCTGATACATTGCTTCAATATCTCTACTTATGCTCCTCCGTTGTTTTCTTCCTATACTTCTAATATGTCTCCTCCATTGTTTTCTTCTTTACTCCTCTGATATTGTTGTTGCTCTTTGTTTTCTCGATAGCACTTACCCTTGGCCAGATGAGATAATCTTCTTCCTTGATGGCTTCTGATGAACTCTTCCTCTTATTCTTTGACTACTCCCATTCTTGAGTTCTAATGGCTTCCAATGTCTTTCCAAGGACTACCCTCATGGCTTTTCTCATTGGCTTCTTGCTCCTATTTCTTCAAGAATCTGCTCTGCTTCTCCTTGGCTTGATACCATCATTTAGTATCCTAGAATATTTCCATATTGACATCAATGAAAATCTAGATCAACAATCTCCACCTTTGTCATTGATGGCAATATTCTTCTTCTCTCCCCCTTTAACATCAATGGCAAAGGAGTGCTCAGGGACTCCCCTTGTCCAACTGCTCCCCCTATCAAACTGCTTCTGTTCTTTATGAGTAGTAGATCTTCATGGGTATGTTACTCCCCCTATCATAGTGCTCTTACTTTTACTCAAGATAGAAGGATTGATGCCTTATCATCAACTTGCACATTATACCTTCTTCATGTCTAAAAAAAACTACTTTATCATGGCTTCAACAATGCTTAAGGAAGCTCCACTTCAATGCTTCCAAACAGATTGCAAATAGCCACACACCAAATGTTCAAGTCCAAGTGTTTATGCTTCAATCCATATTCTGTTGTCTCCACAGTCAGAATTAAGAGGCCTTCATAATCCGAATCAAGAGAAAATGCCACTAAAATTAATCCTTTCTATAGTCCTTTTTGATGAGCCATCTTTTCCTCTTGTTCTTGTAAAAGTCTCTGCAAGTTATCTCCACTAGCAAATTTTGATATCCCATCTGTGATTGTCTTTTAAATTCTTTTCACTGATTGGAATCTTTTTTCAATGCTTCAATTTTGTTAGATACTGCCAACTACTCTTGCTTCAAGCTTCATTACCAGATGTATATGTCTATTGGAAAGGGACACATTCTCAAAATACTGTGTAGCTATGCTTTACTCAACTTCTATAATACAAGCAACATAGTTATTAGCCCTATTTCTCTAGCAATGGATGGCCTTCTCTACTACTCCAGTTTCTACTTAGTGATCAAGTGGAAAACATCTTCAACAATAGTCCAAATAATGGTTATAAGATCATGTTCTTCAATGTAGTGCTCCTAAGAAATGATCTTTATTAAAGAATGACTTTTAATATAGCTCATCAAGGATTACATAAGGCCCATTCATAGATGGCTTCTGCAAGAATTCTTAATCATCATAACCTCCCCCTAACTATATGCATGATCTTCCTTTTGGCAAAATCTCCCCACCAAATTCTTAGATTGATGAAGATCAGGTCAACAACATGTGTTTTTGGGTGGAGAGTTCAGGGGACTTTTGAATTGTATTTACTTCCTTCTCCATACTCGTGTAACTTTCTTTTCTCGCGTGGCTCTAGCTTGAGAAGGTGCCCAAATCAAGTTACAATTGTGTGCCATACAACCAATGTTATGACACTTGAAGCATTCTATGTTGTTCATGAATAAGAATTCATGACTTCTTCTTGTGAAATTACTTGTCAAAGATTGATGGGGATCATTATCAGCCCTAGAATATTTTGCCATGTGTCCAAAGTTTGTACAAGAATAATAATCACTAAGAAATAAACTTTGGTACTTGGGAGATGGAGATTTCCTTGATGTACTTCTGAAGCATTTCTGCCTTGAGATCCTTTGATGATAATTATTGCTTCTCGCATCCTTTACATCATCTACATTTCTTCTTGGAGTAGAATTTATTTCATTGTTCCCTTCATTGTTCTCCTTTCCTTTCCTGGAACTAGGAGCATCAACATTTCTTTCTGGCTTCCTGACATCCTTTTTGTTTGGAGCATTATCATTCTTGTTTGAGGATTCACCTTCATAGCCAAGATCTGATTTATCAAATGGGAATCTTTGATGGTTAAGCATGTCATCCAAGGCTTGAGAGCTCTTCAAGATTTTGTCCATCCCTTCAACCTTTTTCCTGAGGGAGACAATCTCTTTTTGCAATCTTTCACAATGAGTATTCTTCTTAGCAAGTTGTTTCTCAGTTTCTTCCTTGATATGAGTAGCTTCATTTGCTTCTATTTTAAGGGAGAGGATATCTGACTTTATTTTGAATATTTCTTCATTCTTTTCCTAGACTGATCCCCATTTCTTCCTTGATTCTTGTAGCTTTACATGTTTCAGCCTTGAGAAGGTTGATGTTAGATTGTAATTTGAAGATTTCTCCATCCTTTGCTTTTAGTTGACATATCATAGTTTTTCCTCCTTTTTTGCTTCATCAACCTATCCTTATAAGATTTCCAATGCTTCCATTGTCTTCTCAACTCCTTGTGTTAACTTTCTTGCTTCTTGTAGTTTATATTTGAGAGAGGAGACCTCTACCTTGTACTGACCAATCTCTTCTTTGAGTTTGTTCAAGCTCTTGTGCCTTTGTTCAAGTTGACTTGAAAAGGTATCTTCCCGTTTCTTTGCTTTATACAATTGATTTGTCATGGATATTACTTCTTCATGGTGCTTTCTTTTGTTTTGATGAAATTCCTTCTTAAGCTTGGCAAGCTCTTCATCCCTTTCTTGTACTTGAAGCTTGACAAGGTCAAGTCTCTTCCTTGTTTGGTCTTGGTCACCAGTGAGTGGCTTCTTCTTAAGTTCTTCATTTTCCTTTTTCAAATTGATAATATCTTCCATGGTAGCAATAAGTTTAGTGAGGAGATCTTCTACAAAATATTTTTCATTCTCTTCATCTTCTAGGTATTCTTTAGCCTTGATGTCATAATTCTCATTTTCAGCTTCTATGATGGGTTCTGGATTTCCTTCTTGGTTTCCATCATATTCTTGACTGGTGGTCATGGTCAATGCTCCTTTTGAGTGAAGGTCATAAAGTTTGTCCAATATACCCTTTGTTGATGAACATTTTCCTAAGTTGTTCTTTATAGAAGCAGGTAGCCCACTCAAGATTTCCTTCATTTCGTTCGCATTATACTCCTTGGATTCTCCATCCATCACGCTATCAACAGTCACTGGCTTCCATATTTCAATTCCTTGATGTTAGGTCCCTATAATACTAGCGATTACCCCATTACTATTGTAGTTGTGTCACTTATTGATATTTTTGTGCCCCTATTGTCCCCATATTGTTATTATTGTGCCCCATAGAATCCCTTTATTGTTATTTTTGTGGCTTTAAATTATTATTGTTAGGTCGGTTGGGTTATATTGTGACTCCTTAGACTCCTATATATAGAAAGGAGGTTTTTTCATTTGAATCATCCAAGAATTGTTCATTTGTGTAATGTAAAGGAGCTTACCCCTTGAAGAGGCCGAATTCTAAGGCGTTCAACTATATTTTCTATCTTCTTGTGAGCTGGTTTCATAACATTTCGTATCAGAGCTTTGGATTCTAGGGTTTTGCTGCTCCAAATAGGTCATCATGGAATTTTCGCTATAACTTTTGTTCTGCAACATTTCAAAAAATATAAAAAAACCCATTTGATATGAATTCGCACTAAACCTTGGGTTCGAATTTTAGAGCTTTTCGCACTACATTTGCAGATATATGATCTGAGGAAGTTGGTATTTTTGCAGACTCCTGAATTACATTCCAAACAGGTGACCTAGGGAAAATAGTCTTAACTTTCTCTCTGAGCATCGGATTGAAATTTCATCAGAAGGTAGAGAAAGAGGACGGGCTGCAGTTTCTTGTATATATTTTTTAGAGCTAAAGATCAAAACAGTGACTTGTGGCACGTCGTACAAGTTAGCTCTACTGAAGTAGTCTATAATTAGGTCAATGTGGGAGATTTGGCATAACTCTTCTCTGGAGAATCCAATTTCGATCAGACTGGTGGCATGGAAAGAGGACGCAGAGGGCTACTAAAGATTGCAATTTCAGTAGATGATCTGAAATTACAGAGATACATCAGATTCAATATCAAGCTCCTACAAAGTGAAAAAAAGTGTGTAGTTTTTATTTTTATTTTTGCATAAGCTTGGTTTGAAAAATTAGTTTGAAGGAATTCAAAGGGCATAGTAAAGAATTATTATCGGTAATTGATGCCTTGAGGAAAGAAAATGCAAACACCTAGTAAGCAACTTGAAATCTCTAGGATGACTCATGAAGAAGAGGAAGAAATGCAACATGATATATCAAAATTACGAGACCAAGTGCAACAAGTGTTACTTGCACAAAAAGCAACAGAATCTAAGATGGATGGTTTAAAGAAAGATGTAGAAGCTAAGATGGATGGTTTAAAGAATGGCGTAGAAGCTAATATGGATTGTTTAAAGAAAGGCGTAGAAGCTAAGATGAATGACGTGGAAGCTAAGATGGACGATTTGAAGACATGCATGGAAGATTTGAAGACAGGGAAGGAAGATTTGAAGGCAGATTTGAAGACAGATTTGACAAAGTTTCTACAATAAATGCTTACTAATGGTGAAAGGGTAGTAAAGGAAACACATGATGAGAACAAAAGAAATGTTAATCATGATTTCATAGACTCTAATGTTGGATCGAAGATCCACCATATTCCAAAAATCGAGAGGAAGTTTGATGGCAAGGATCCCGCAACATGGATATTACAGATGGAGCAATTTCTCGATCTCAATAATGTGCAAAACACACAAAAGGTACGTATTGCAACTTTATATTTGGAATCAAATCAGTTTTTATGGTATCAATGGCTTTTCTCTCGTAAACAAATTATCGCTTGGGCAATTTTTACGGAAAAATTGACAGCACATTATGAGGATACAAAAAGAAACACTTTTTTTAGTCAATTGATAAGTCTCAAATAAAAGGGTTCAATAATGCAGCACATTGAGGAGTTCCAAAAATTGAACATAAGGGTAAAAAATATTCCAGAGGAACATAGGATTGAAGTGTTCATAGGGACTTTAAAGGATAATATCCAACATGATGTTCGCCTTTGGGAACCTGATTCATTAGAGAAGGCATTCAAGTTAGCAAGAAAAATGGAAAGAAAAATTATGGCAACCAGGAAGCATACCACTCACAACTGTAAAGATGGAAGTGTTTTTGCCCCTAGTCTTCCACAACCTATAAGGTTGACACCACAACAATTGGAAGAAAAAAGAAGCAAAAGGGCTTTGTTACAGTTGTGATAGCAAATACACTAAAGGTCATAACTGTGCTGAGAAGAAATTATTCTACATAGATTGTGAATAGGAAGAACAAAAGGAGCAAGAAAGGTCAAAAGAAGAGGATATACTCCAGGAACAAAGCCTAGATAAAGAAGAAATGAATCGGAACATATCTTGCAATGCATTGGCTAGAATTACCACTCCTCAAACCATCAAGATAGAAGGACAAATCAAGAAGAAAAAGCTAATAGTGTTGATTGATTAAGGAAGTACCCACAATTTTATTCATTGTAAGATAACAAAAGAATTGAATTGCTTCCTATATCCAGCACCAGAGTGTCAAGTGATGGTTGCAAATGGACAAATGATAAATTGCTTTGGAAAGTGCCATAATATCAAGCTATCCGTGGGAGAATATGTATAGACTATCCCAATGCTTTCCATTCCAATGGGAGGTGTTGATGTTGTACTAGGAGTCCAATGGCTACAATCATTGGGTACAATAGCTCTTAATTTTCAAGAACGTTTCATGAAATTTTCTATGGAAGGAAAGGAAGTTGAATTAAGGGGTATTGCAGGGAAATTGGGAACAATAATCAGCTATAACTGTATGACAAAGCTTCTAAAAAAGGAACAAAGAGGTGTAATTCCACAATCATGTTCACTAGATGTTTCCACACCAGAATCATCTATTTCTCTAGGTCTCCAAAAAGTCTTGGACAATCATTCCAAAGTATTTGAGACTCCCAAAGTTCTCCCACCTATTCGTGATCATGATCATGCTATTCATCTGATTCTAGGAAGTGTTCCTCCAAACATGAAGCCGTACAAATATCCATATGCCCAAAATAGTGAAATTGAACGTATGGTTGCAGAAATGCTAGAGGCTAGTATAAATAAACCTAGTCAAAGATCTTTCTCTGCTCCAGTAGTATTGGTGCACAAGAAGGGTGGATCATGGTGCATGTGTCCGAATTATAGGGAGCTTAACAAGCTCACTATTAAAGATAAGTTTCCCATTCCTATTGTTGATGAATTACTGGATGAATTGCATGGATAAATTTACTTCACCAAGTTGGATCTTCGTTTAGGATATCATCAAATCAGAATGAAGACTGAAGACATTTCGAAAACAACGTTTAGAACTCATGAGGGTCATTATGAATTTTTGGTCATGCCTTTTGGCCTTACCAATGCACCTTCTATATTTCAAGGTTTGATGAATTCCATTTTCAAACCCTTCCTTAGAAAATTTGTGTTAGTATTTTTTGATAATATACTAAAGTACAGCAAGTCTTGGAAGGATCATGTTGAACATGTTGATAGGGTGCTACAACTATTGGAGGAGAAACAATTATATGCAAAAAGATCCAAATATTTCTTTGGAGTACAAGAGGTGGAATATCTAGGTCATATTGTATCTCATGAAGGAGTTAAGGTCGACCCTAGAAAAATTAAAGCCGTTAAGGAATGGAAAATCCCCACATCCATAAAGCATATGCGAGGATTTCTCGGGTTGACAGGGTATTATCGCACATTTGTTAAGAATTATGGGAGAATAGCAGCACCTCTAACAACATTATTGGAGAAAGATGCATTTTCATGGACTCTAGAAGCAACAAAGGCCTTCGAACATCTTAAAGAGGAAATGTGCCAAGCACCGGTCTTAGCTACAGCGAACTTCACAAAAACCTTTATTATGGAATGTGATGCTTCAGGAAATGGAATTGGTGTTGTTTTAATGAAATATGAAAGACCCATTGCTTTTAAAAGTTGTCCAATCAAGGGAAAGTTTTTACACAAAAGCTATTTGTGAGAAGGAAATGTTGGCAATACTACATGCACTTAAGAAATGGCGACCCTACCTAATGGGAAGAAACTTCAAGGTAAAAACGGATCATGATAGCCTTAAATACTTTTTAGAACAAAGATTATCCTCTGAAGAGCAACAAAATTGGGTCACAATGATGTTGGGTTATGACTTTGAAATCATCTACAAAAATGGGAAGCAAAATGTGGTGGTAGGTGCATTCTCAAGAAAGGATGAGGATGTGGAAGCATTGTTGTGCACCATTTCTATTATCCAACCAGATTGGATAAACGAAGCAAGGGAGGAATGGAAGAATGATGAAGAAGTGTGGGCACTTATTCGAAATTTACAGCAAGATTCCAGTACATCTGATACATTTAGCTGGCAAAAATGATTCGTTATGGTACGAAGATCACTTATACCTCTGTAAGAATTCCCAACTCAAACAAAATATTCTTATGGAATTGCAAACTTCTCCCTTAGGAGGGCACTCAAGATTTTTAAAAACTTACCATAGGGTTAAGATGGAATTTTTTTAGGATGGCCTTAAGTTAGTTATTCAAAAGTTTGTGGCGAAATGTTTGGTTTGCCAACAAAATAAAGTTGAAACAATCAAGACCCTGGGTCTATTACAACCTTTATCCGTTCCACGCCAACATTGGGAGGAGGTTTCAATGGATTTTATCACAGGTTTACCCAAGTCTGAGGGAAAGAGTGTCATCATGGTGGTAGTTGACAAACTTACCAAGTATGAACACTTTTCTACATTATCACATCCATTTAAATCCATTACAGTTTCTACTACATTTATGGAAACAATCCAAAAGCTACATGGAAATCGAAAGATTATTGTAAGTGACAAAGATCCCATTTTCATTGGATGTTTTTTTACAGAATTATTTTCTTGTCTTGGTACTCAGTTAGCTCATAGCTCATCTTATCATCCTCAATCTGATGGGAAAACTGAGATAGTAAACAAATGTTTGGAAGGATATCTTCATTGCTTTGTATCAGATAAACATACACAATGGGTCAAATGGTTGCCTCTAGCTGAATGGTGGTATAACACTTCCTTCCATACAGCAACAAAAATGACCCCATTTATGGCACTTTATGGATATCATCCACCATCCATCACATCATATTTAAGAGGAAATTCTAAGGTTCAAACAATGGAACATCACATCGAATATCAACAACAGGTCCTCCAACTCTTAAAGGATAACCTCATGTTGCACATAATAGAATGAAACAATAGGCAGATCAACATCGTTGCGAAATAAGTTTTGATGTAGGTAATTAGGTATTCCTATGGCTACAACCATATAAACAAATGTCCCTCAAGCAAGCTAAGAAGGATAATAAATTATCACCAAAGTATTATGGTTTGTACAAGGTGTTGCAAAAGATTGGTACTATGGCATACAAATTGGAGCTTCCTGCAGCTTCTCGAGTGCACCCAGTTTTGCATGTTTCATGTTTAAAGAAGGTTATAGGTGACAAGCTCCCAGTTCAAACAATATTGCCAGAACTTGACAAGGAAGGAAAAATTATATTGGAACTAGAAGTAGTCACAAAAACAAGAACTCAACTGCTACGAAATCGATCAATTTCGGAGTATCTCATCAAGTGGAAGAACTTATCTGTTGAAGATTCCACATGGGAGGATGAGAATTTTATACAAAATCATCTAGAACTACTCAAGCGTTGAGGACAACACTTTTTTGAAGGAGAGGGGCATGTTAGGTCCCTATAATACTATTGATTACCCCATTACTATTGTAGTTGTATCCCTTATTAATATTGTTGTGCCCCTACTATCCCCATATTGTTATTACTGTGCCCCATAGAATCCCTCTATAGTTATTTTTGTGGCTTTATATTATTATTGTTAGGTCGGCTGGGTTATATTGTGGCTCCTTAGACTCCTATATATAGAAAGGAGGTTTTGTCATTTGAATCATCCAAGAATTTTTCATTTGTGTAATGTAAAGGAGGCTTCCCCCTCGAAGAGGCTGAATTCTAAGGCGTTCAACTATCTTTTCTATCTTTTGTGAGCTGGTTTCATAACACTTGAGTATTTAAGAAATTCCTCATTCTTTCTTCCCATATATTAACATTTCCATTGAACCATGGAGACTTCTCAAACTGATTGTCTTCTATTTCAATGTTAGAGGGAGACACATCTTTAAGAGGATTGGAGAATTTCTTCCTTGGCTTCACCAATTGTGTTCTAAAGATCAACCTTCAAGTTGTTAGGCTTTGAGTGAATGTACTGCCTCTGATATCAATTGTTGGAAATACTAGGGGGGATGAATCAGTATTCCTTTTCAATTATTATTTTTACTAGTTAAATCATTTATATTTAGGACACGAAAATGAACAATAGGAATAAATGATTTTATTAATATAATATTTGAAATAAAAAAAAAAAGTATAAGGCTCCAATCTGTTGCGAAGAACCAACTTGGACTTTTTGTGACACTCCAACCTCCAGGGCACCAACCCTATCTTGTCAAGGCACCAACCTTGGATTTAGGAGCACCAAATCCAAGGACACCAATCCTTCCAATTCTGGGGCACCAACCCCAAGGGATCTAGCCTTATCTTGTTAAGGCATGTTTGATAGTAATTCTCTACTCCCAAAATCTTCTTTACTGAATTCTATCAATTTACAGCTTCACTATAGTCTCCATGCTACAGCATCAATGACAACATGTTGTCATATGGAGGAGTCTTCACAACTCTTCATATTGTCCACATAGAGTCTGCAAAGTTACCTCATGATGATATCAAATAGCCATCATGATCTCCAATAATGTCTCCACACAACTTTAGTGTGTCTACAATTAACTGCACTAAGCTCTCCACAAAGACCTGTTACACAAAAATATCGTCGCCGTGATTATTTGCAGTAAGTATGGGTCTATCATCACTTGTAATGTCCTCCTAAGCAAGTCTTAGACCTCAGCTCTTAAAGCCAAGCTTTGAAATTGAGAGAAAGACATTGAAAATCAATAAAACTCTGGTTCCGCACTTTCTCTCACTGTTACCTGCGGTCCCGCACCTTCTGTTTACAAAAACTGTGGACCTTCCCGCTCTGTCCCTAAAGGTGTGGGTGCGGACCCCTATGAAAGTCAAAAAGGCGCAAGTTTATTCTAAAAAAAACTCACTTTGGGTTAATTCTAGATGATTCTAGAAGGAATTTTGACGTGGATTGGTCGCTCTTAGGTGGTTCATGCATCCCAAAAGAGAAGGAGATAATCCCTTGATGAGAGGAGCTATCCCTTTGAAGGAGGGCTTTATCCCTTTGAAGGAGGACCTAGTAACTTCCCTCCATTACACTATAAATTCAGGCATTGGGCTAGTTGTTGAGGAGGTTAGAAGCTGAACATTTTTTAGGGTAAATGCTGGTGAAATTAAGACTTCCTAGTTGAGCTTAAGAGGAGAGATCACATACCTTTTTGGCTTCATTGGGAAGAGAGTGAAACTTGTCAAAGTAGAGGAGACTTCTTTCTGGACCCTGGGAGGAGCTTGTACAGCGTCAAGGCATAGGTTGTAAAGTTCTTCTTGATTTGAATTAATACAATCAAACTCATTTTTCTCAAAAAATTGTCCCATGTCATTTGTTTCATGAATTCCTTGACTTTCATGTTAAATATGTTTTATGATATTTGCTTTTCAGGTGTTGTTTAATTTGTTTGCTTGTTTGTGTTTGCAGATTCGTGACAAAGGAGCTCATTTGGATCAAAGGAGCGAAGGCTTCCACAAACTTGCGTTGGACCTAAGGTAGGCCTAAAACACTTGTTTTCCCTTGTTTATAAAATGATATTTAGAGAAAGATAGTGTGTGATTGGTTTGCTTGTCATTAGGTCTTCTTTAGATTCTAGGAAGGTCTATCTTGTCTGCAAGATCGACTTATTCCATGTGACAAAGTGGTGACCATACTGGGGACTTGATTTTTTCCTTGTTTTTACTTTGACTTGAGACACTGTGTTTTTGTTTCTATTTTTGGCTTGTTGTGTGTGGAATTGGGTAGAGTTTGTAGATCCAGGGTTATTTTTCGTTTTTCATAGATTTGGGAGAGGACTGCAACCTATCCTTTTGACACAGTGCATACTTATCCACACTTTTTCTTTGAGCACAGAGCGATATCGCACCTGTGTTAACTGTGGGCCTGCGGACCTTGTCCAAATTTTGAAAAACCTAATATTTCCTCTGTTAGTCAGCTTAGTTTTTGTTTAGAAGTTATTATCCACTACCCAGACCTGCATATAACCTGTCAGAAGCTTTCCTTAGGTTGATTTCATTGGTTTTAGGGTTTTAGGTGAAATTCCTAGGAGTTTTTCTTGTTGGGTTTGTTTTTCGTTTTGGTCGTGTAGTAGCTCTGAGCTTAGAAGCTATAAGGACCTCAGATCACCTTGGTGTCTACCAGCCTTCTTATGAGTCCGACCATTTATGAAATCTACCCTTGTCGAGGAATCCTCTTTGAGTTTTCTCTTTACAAAACTTCGAAAATCTTGTGTTTAAAAGTTGGGATTTTCATTTTTAAAAAGAAAACAAAATTGGTTGTTTTTTACTGATTTGTGATTCTGCATAAATTGGTCCTTAGCTTACATCTAGCTAAGTAAAACATCCTTAAAAAAGACATCTTGTAGGCTTTGACTTCAAATAGATTTTTATAGTTTATAGATCTCAAAGTTAGTCATTTGCATAGCTTTGAGTGCTTTATAAAAAATAAAAAATCTCTTTTGAAAAAAGTTTGTTTTTTGTAGTGGTTGAGTGCTTTGAAAAGAAAAGGGAATTTTTTGTGAAATAACTAGTTGTCTCATTTTGAGTGCATTGGAAAGGACAAAAGCTCTTCTTTTAATTTGTTTGTTAAGAAAGATTTGTGTTTACAAAGTATTTGCATTCTCAAACTCTTTCTTAGCTAGAAGTTCATCGAAGGGAAAATATTGTTTAAATCATCTTAGGTGCATTTTTAGTGATTTTGAGTCGAGTCTTCATACCACGAGTTTCATCTCCGCACTGTTTGACTTAAACAAAAACCAATAAAAATAATGCTTAAGGTAAAACTCATCTAGCAACATTTTTATTTCTAGGGCTCTGATACACCAACATAGCTTAGGCTAGTGTCTTGGAGTAGGAGAGTAATTAACTCTCCAAGACAGTAAAAACAAACAAGTAAGCTGTATCTTGTGTTAGGGAAGAAATCCAATTGTTGCATTTATGCTCTCGGAAAGCTCCTCTTAAAGGAGAAGCACGAGATCGTGTCCGAACTAGTGTGGGAATCAATCCTTCCTCATTGGGAACGACGCCAGATATTCACGTATTAAAAATGGTAAACCTCGGATTAACCATTGTTGAGGAGCCTGGGGTCACTTGTTGGTAAACCTTGGATTATGTCAAGGAGCCTTCAAGGGGATTGAGCTTGCTACTCTGCCCTTGTGTGCGTATCGGATCGTAGATTGTTCCCCCAGGTATATTTGTTTCAGTTGGTAACCTTAGTGGCCATATTCTTTAGGATGCTTCCTAAGGTGACAGTGGTGGGAAGGTCCCACTGTACCTAGAGCAGACGTCGGCTAGACTCACTTGGATTTTCTGGGGGTTCTCTTCACTCGAGACGGTTAAGTGGAGGAACTTGTGCCAGTCTATTCATTAAGCAGGTTGTCGGGGTAACTGTTCCAACCGCCATTTCTGTATTGAACTCTGTGACGTTGGATTTCATCACCAACTAGTGTTTTCAGTACGGAAAGTTACTGTTTGTGAGTGTTTGATCTCCTAGATTCTTTAGGCGTGTGATTCAAATTTGTTTGGTTCTTTAGAGGCTTTAGGTGGTTTTCATTGAGATTTTACTTTATTTGCATGTGAAGTAGTTAAAAGTTTTTAACCGTGCTGAATTACCAAGGAAGTCTTGTAGACTTCAGGGCCAACCTCCTGAGTTTTCACCGAGCTAGCTTGAAGGGTTGAAAGTACTCGTAACTGCTAGAGACAGTAGAGTTGGGTCACCTGAAGAAGGAGAGTATGTTGGAAATAATACTGAGAGGGGGGGTGAATCAGTATTATCAGATCAATAACACTCTTTCAATGCTCAGAAACATATACGCTACTTCAGTTAAGTGAACCAGCGTGTACACACTACTGTGTCTAAAGAAACCAGCGTATAACCATAAATCTTATAATTCAGTTACTTTATCTTCAGTTAAATGCATTAGGACATTATTCATCATATTAAGAGTAAACAGATGCAGTATAGCAGAACAGATCATCACACAAAAGCCACACACATGAACACCATGATATAAGGTGGAAACCCAATGTGGGTGAAAACCACCTGCTGCAAGTCGTCTCTATCTTTCTTTAATAAGAACTTCAGTTTACAATCTTTTGTACTGGTGCAGCCTTATACCAGTACGCAGGCTACAACCTGCAGAAGGCTTCAACCTTCTCTCGTTCTCCAAACTTCCTTGGAAGGGAGCTCCAACCCCCTTTGCTCTTGTACTAGCTAAGATACTAGTACGTAGGTGCTGGCCTACAATCTTCTTTCCTTCAGGTACCACTTTTCATCAATTTTCAGACTGGATACTCCTGAAGCACAACATTACAATCTGAAGACCATGATTCATTCACAAATCATTAAAGCATAAAACAACCAATCCTAGCATCATCAATCTTTGAATCACTGAACCACTCAAACCCTGTCAAACCCAGTCACCAGAACACAGAGCAGACTACAGAACTCTACAATAACAGTCAGATCCAGCTGCAACCCAAAAATCAAGCTCCAAAAGATATACGCTACTACAATGAAGGCAACCCGGGTATACACGTGGTTTTACCGAAGACAACCTGCGTACAGATCTAAAAATAATTTTTCATAACTTGCAGTTATACCAGATTTCAGTTATACCCAGAACATAACATTGCGTCAGTATGCAGATCTAGAAATACGCATAATCAACCATATAAAGATAGTTCATTTCAAACCATTTGATCCTGATCTCTCCTTAGATTTTGTTCTCCATCAACCGATGAGATCTCTCCTTAGCTCAAATCAAGCAATACATCATCAACCAATAACCTGCATACTGGATCTAATACTTCATCAGATCTTCAAGACTTTTTCAGATACACTTGCCTAATGATTTCCTTCTCCTTATATAGCCTTAGGCCTTGTTCAATACCAAGAGCCAAAACCATAGAAATCCAATACCATCATCCTCAAAACTAGGGATCAACACGTCCGTCGAGACACAAAGGTCCAAAACCATAGGCACAAATTCCAAGGAATAACCGCCATGGACCAAAGATAAGTTTTCCACATACACGCACTTTTACTAAAGCCAACCAGCGTGTACACGCGACTTGGTATATAGCGAACCTGCGTATACGCGACTTGGTATATAGTGAACCTGCTTGTATACGCGACTTGGTATATAGTGAACCAGCGTGTATATATTTTTCTTCATACTTGTAGACTGATCATCAATTCCTTGCTGCTATCCTTCTGCACTATGAATTGTTATCAGTGTGATTTGCCATCAAGGACAATACTTGTCTCATAATGCCAACAATCTCCCCCTTTGAACTTGATGGCAACAACACCAAATCAAATCACTCTCCCCCTTTGTCATCAAGGGCAAAGGGCTGTGCTCCCCCTGAGTACATGCTGATATCTTTGCTTGGCTGTAGGTAAGATCTGCAAAAGATGTTCTTCAAAAGAACCAAGACTTATACACCATAAGGGACCTTCCTATCACCAAAAGACTCAATCCATACTCCCAACCAAGAGGGGATACATCAGAAACAACCAATTATATTACATCATTCATCCCAGGCATAATGGGGAAACCAACATAGGCCGTTACATGACCTTGACACCATAAAAGAGATATCACAAAAAAAATACATGACATAGAGACAGCAGATCTAGACCAAGGCTTATGAAGGTCACAAGCAGCATCTGATAAACATCTTTTTAGATCAGCAACCAAGATTTCCTTATGAGCTCCTTCTCCTGAAACCAACAACAGTTTTGTACTAGAACCAAGAGCATCTAAATGCCAACAATGCTTTATGAGACTTTAACCTGCTCCCTCTGAACCTGTGCCTGCTACACCCCCTGAAACTCTGCCTGAAGAATTCTGGCATACCTATCTCAGACCTTCTCCAACCGGAGTCTGCCCTTGTTGTTCAGAACTCCATATACGCGACTTCTCCTGCATAAAACAGCGTATGCACGCGGATATGCTTTCTGCAACACGTGTACAACATACACGCGACTTTCCCATCATAAATCGGCGTATATACGCAGACATCCCTTACGTAACTTGCGTATACCAACTTTTCTGTAGAACAGACAAGCTTCAACAGCAGGATGAAGCATCAACTACTCCCAGCTTTTGTCTGAGATATTCAAAAGATTCCCTGGGCAGTGCTTTTGTGAGAATATCAGCAACTTGTTCCTTAGAAGGAACATACTCCAACTTGACCTTCTGCTCAAGCACTTGTTCCCGAAGAAAATGGTACTTGATTGGTATGTGCTTGGTCTTTGAGTGCATGACTGGATTCTTTGAAATGCTGACTGCACTTGTATTATCACATAAGATAGAGACTGGTGGAGTGCAAGTGATTTGAAAATCCTGCAAGGTCTGCATCATCCAAAGAAGTTGTGTGCAGCAAGATGCCGCAGCCACATATTCTGCTTCAGCTGTAGATAAGGCAATCGAACTCTGTTTCTTGCTGAACCAAGATACTAATCTGGAACCCATGAAGAAAGCACCACCACTTGTGCTTTTCCTATCATCCACACTTCCGGCCCAATCTGCATCTGTGTAAGCATGAAGAGTAAGATCCGTATCTCTAGGATACCATAAGCCATAGTTTTGGGTCCCTTGAAGATACTTGAAGATTCTTTTGACTGCCTGAAGATGAGTTTCCTTTGGGTTGGCTTGAAATCTTCCAACAATTCCTACTGCATGCATAATATCTGGTCGGGTACCTGTCAAATAAAGCAAACTCCCAATCATGGATCTATAAGTGGGTTGGTTAACTGCTGCTGATTCGTCATTTGCACTGAGGCTGCATCCTGTAACCATGGGGGTACAAACTGGCTTTGAATCTTCCATGCCATACTTCTTCAAGATCTGCTTGAGGTACTTGGTTTGAGACAAGAAAATACCTCCTTCATTTTGTTGGATTTGCAATCCAATAAAGTATGTCAATTCTCCAAGTAATGACATTTCAAATTCTTTCTACATAACCAAGGCAAAGTTTTGACTCATAGCCTCTTCATTGCTACCAAAGATAATATCATCTACATACACAACAAGTATTAGCAATTTGTTATTTTCAACTTTCATATAGAGATTGCTATCTGCTGATCCTTTTGAAAAACCTTGTTTGTGAAGATATTTGTCCAAACGATAGTACCAAGCCCTTGGAGCTTGTTTGAGACCATAGAGAGCCTTTTTCAATCTGCATACAAGGTTTGGATCATTCCCAAGAATGAAACCATCTGGCTGCTCAATATATACTTCTTCTTCTAAGTCTCCATTCAGAAAGGCTGATTTCACGTCCATTTGGAATACCTTGAAGTTTTGAAAGCTTGAGAGAGCAAGGAACATTCGGATGGCCTCAAGTCTTGCAACAGGAGCAAAGGTATCTTCAAAATCTATTCCTTCTTGCCGCGCATACCCTTTACAAACAAGTCTGGCCTTGTTTCTAATTACTTTTCCATTTTCATTCAATTTATTTTTGAAGACCCATTTAGTCCCTATGACATTTTTATCTTTTGGTCTAGGAACCAATTCCCAAGTATTGTTCTTTTCGATCTGCTCAAGTTCTTCATCCATTGCTTTGACCCAACATTCATCTTTGCATGCCTCTTTCACATTTTGTGGTTCAGTGGAAGAGAGTAATGCCAAATAGCTTGAAGCTTCTGCAATTCTTCTTCTTGTTTGTATTCCTGCTTCTTTCTGCCCCACAATCTGAGATTCTGGATGATTCTTTTGAACATATCTGGATGGAGTCTTCTCTTCTATTCTTGTCTGCTCCTCTGGTTCTTCTTGAGGTTCTTCTTCTTCATCATTCTTCCTTTGAGGGTAGCCTTCATCTTCTTCAATGTCTTCATGATGAACTTGCCTAGGAATATATCCCTTCTCATCAACCACTACATCAATGATGTCAACAATTCTGCCAAGTCTTTTGTTGTAGCACTTGTAAGCTTTGCTATGTGGAGAATAACCAAGAAGAATGCCTTCATCTACTCTTGGTTCAAGTTTTCCAAGTTGCTCATCAGTATTCTTAATATAACATTTTCTCCCAAAGATTTTGAAATGCTTCACTGAAGGAGTCTCACCACTCTAGAGCTCATGAGTTGTTTGAGTGTTGTTTACTCGGACATTTGTTTTGTTAAGAATAATAACCGCAACATGTGCAGCCTCACCCCAGAAAGTTGCGGGAGTACCTGATTCATCAAGCATAGCACGAGCCATTTGTTGGATTGTTCTGTTCATTCTTTCCACAACCCCATTTTGCTGAGGAGTTCTAGCTGTAGAGAATTCTCTTCTTATCCCATGTTCTTCACAGAAATCGAAAAATTCGTTTGAGGTAAACTCCCCACCTCTGTCAGATCTGAGGCACTTAATTTTGTGTCCTGATTCATTTTGAACCAAGGCTTTGAAGGATTTGAATTTTTCGAATGCTTCATCCTTGTGCTTCATAAGCCCTAACCAGACAAACCTGGAGAAATCGTCAATGAATAATATCAAATATTCTTCTCCTCGAGGTGTCCTTTTCCTAAATGGACCACATACATCTGTATGGACTAGCTCAAGAGGTATGCTGGCTGATCCTTCCTTCTCTGGAAAGTTAGTTCTGGTTTGCTTTCCAAACTGACAAGATTTGCATATAGTGTTGTCTGGAATTTTGATATCTGGAAGACCACGAACTGCCTGATATTTGCATGCTTTCCTTATTTGTGAAAAGCTTAGATGCCCCAACCTTCGATGCCATAGCCAGTGTTCATCATCCTTGCTCAAATAGCATTGTTGTGGTCCTTCTTCAAATATGTATAGATTATTTGGAGTCCTTCTTCCTTTGATCACTGTTTTACCTGTATCAAGGTCACGAACACAACATCCATTTGATCTAAATATCACTTCTGTTCCCTGATCGCACATTTGACTGACACTCAAAAGATTATGCTTCAATCCATCAACATACAAAACATTTCCAGCTTTGACCTTCTCTTTCAATGGAGCAACACCTTTTCCTTTTATGGCTGCAGAGATATCGTTTCCAAAAGAAACCTTCTTCCCCTTTTCTAATGCGGTATATGACTCAAGCTTTTCTTTGTCCCCTGTCATATGCTTCGAACATCCACTGTCAATGTACCATAGACTTTCTTTACCTTTTGCATAAAAGGCTATCCCACATCTTTCTGGTTGCGGTTCCTTTATTCTCCATGTTCTGACATTTGAGGTTTGTTCCTTCTGAGTTGTCTTCCGGAACCTGCTCCTGCATTCAGAGTCTTCATGACCAAAGTTATTACAAATAGAGCATTCAACTTCATTTTCAAGAACCAAAAAGTTGTTATAAGTCCTTTTCATGGTTCCAGTCATTCTCCCTTGCTTTTGAGCTTCTCTAGTCATGATTGTCTTGTAGGCAACACATTGAGCTGCTTTGTGACCGAAGTTATGGCAAGAAAAGCATTGGCCATTAAAGAAATTTATGCGATAATCAGATCTATCATCCAACCAATTATAGCTTCTATTCACATTCATTCTTGGAGCAAATTGGGAAGATTTTACCTGAGGCTGATTGTAGCTTTTGTTTGTTCTTAAGGCAATTTGTCCCCGAATTTCTTGATGGTCTTTATTTGTTCTTGAGGTAAACCGTCCCTGATTCACCTGATGACTTTTATTTGGCCTTTGCTCGCTTCTCCTTGCTGCATCAAGATAGCTTTTAGAGGTAGAGGCTTGAGATGTTTCTCCATTATATCCAAGACCAGTCTTGATCAGAGGAGATCGCTGCACATTGATAATCTCATCCAAGGTTTCAGATCCTTTAACAAATTTAAGATTAATCGCTTTTGTTTTCTCAATCTCCTTTCTAAGAAAAACAATCTCACATTCCAATTTTTCAAGATGTTTTTCCTTTTCAGCTAGTTGACATTGTAGAGAATCAATAATAGCACTCTTCTCTTCTAAGCAAACTTTGAGATCTTTCATTTCTTCACAAAAGCCTTCTACATCTATAGCATCCATATAGTCATCATCTTCAAAAGCCATTAACAATTTATATCTATTACCTTGTTCATCTTCATCACTATTTGAAAGACCATCACTATCTTCATGAGTGTAATAGCTTTTCTTCTTTTCATTTTGTTTCTTGTTCCATTTAACAGGTTCCTTTCCCTTGTCATTCTTATTATTGTGAGGACATCTGGCAGCATAATGACCAACTCTTCCACAAGTAAAGCATTTAAAAGGTAACTTACCTTTGAACCTTCCAGAATCCCTGTGAAGATTTCTGACAAAATTTGATTCCTCTTCTTCATCTTCTAGCACGTGACTTGCTTCATAATACTCTTCTTTGCATGAAGCCTTGAAGGCAGCTTCTCGTCTGTCTGATGGACCTCCCTTTCTCATTTCATAAGCGGTTAGAATCTCGTGAAGCTGAGACATAGTAAGAATTTGCAGATTTTCCTTTTCTTCTATGGCAGACACTTTAGATTCAAACTTGGGGGACAAAGATATTAGAACCTTTTCAACCAAAATAGCCTCTTTTATTTCTTCACCCAAGTTTTTCATGAAATTAACAATCTCATCTACCCTAAGGAAATAGTTAGCCACACTTTCATCATTATACATTCTGAGAGTCTCATACTTAATCCTGAGAGTTTTAAGTTTAGCACGCTTTACCTGTTCGTCTCGTTCATAGCTCGTGACAATTTTGTCCCATATTTCTTTTGCAGATTTATAGTGCATTACCTTCATGAATTCTGATTGAGATATACATCCCAATAGAGTATTGACTGCTTTCGCATTTGTTTCATATTTCTTTTTCTCGGCTGCATCTGTAGGAGTAGCTGAAGGAAAATTTTAGCCTGTCTCTACGATGTCCCAAACTTCTGTACCAAGAGATTGAAGATAGGCAGTAACTTTTACCTTCCAATAATTGAAGTTTGTCCCATCAAAAACCCGCGGCCTGATTGATGCTTCTCTCTCATAGTTGCTCATGATGAACGATCTACCTTCAAGCGATCAAGCTTCTCTGAAGGACCTGCTTTGATACCAATAGTTGGAAATAATACTGAGAGGGGGGGTGAATCAGTATTATCAAATCAATAAAACTCTTTCAATGCTCAGAAACATATACGCTACTTCCGTTAAGTGAACCAGCGTGTACACGCTACTGTGTCTAAAGAAACCAGCGTATAACCATAAATCTTATAATTCAGTTAGTTTATCTTCAGTTAAATGCATCAGGACATTATTCATCATATTAAGAGTAAACAGATGCAGTATAGCAGAACAGATCATCACAAAAAAGCCACACACATGAACACCATGATATAAGGTGGAAACCCAATGTGGGTGAAAACCACCTGCTGCAAGTCATCTCTATCTTTCTTTAATAAGAACTTCAGTTTACAATCTTTTGTACTAGTGCAGCCTTATACCAGTACGCAGGCTACAACCTGCAGAAGGCTTCAACCTTCTCTCGTTCTCCAAACTTCCTTGGAAGGGAGCTCCAACCCCCTTTTCTCTTGTACTAGCTAAGATACTAGTACATAGGTGCTGGCCTACAATCTTCTTTCCTTCAGGTACCACTTTTCATCAATTTTCAGACTGGATACTCCTGAAGCACAACATTACAATCTGAAGACCATGATTCATTCACAGATCATTGAAGCATAAAACAACCAATCCTAGCATCATCAATCTTTGAATCACTGAACCACTGAAACCCTGTCAAACCCAGTCACCAGAACACAGAGCAGACTACAGAACTCTGCAATAACAGTCAGATCCAGCTGCAACCCAAAAATCAAGCTCCAAAAGATATACGCTACTACAATGAAGGCAACCCGCGTATACACGCGATTTTACCGAAGACAACCTGCGTACAGATCTAAAAATAATTTTTCATAGCTTGCAGTTATACCAGATTTCAGTTATACCCAGAACATAACATTGCGTCAGTATGCAGATCTAGAAATACGCATAATCAACCATATAAAGATAGTTCATTTCAAACCATTTGATCCTGATCTCTCCTTAGATCTTGTTCTCCATCAACCAATGAGATCTCTCCTTAGCTCAGATCAAGCAATACATCATCAACCAATAACCTGCATACTGGATCTAATACTTCATCAGATATTCAAGACTTTTCAGATACACTTGCCTAATGATTTCCTTCTCCTTATATAGCCTTAGGCCTTGTTCAATACCAAGAGCCAAAACCATAGAAATCCAATACCATCATCCTCAAAACTAGGGATCAACACGTCCGTCAAGACACAAAGGTCCAAAACCATAGGCACAACTTCCAAGGAATAACCACCATGGACCAAAGATAAGTTTTCCACATACATGCACTTTTACTGAAGCCAACCAGCGTGTACACGCGACTTGGTATATAGCGAACCTGCGTATACGCGACATGGTATATAGTGAACTTGCTTATATACGCGACTTTCTATATAGTGAACCAGCGTGTATATATTTTTCTTCATACTTGTAGACTGATCATCAATTCCTTGCTGCTATCCTTCTGCACTATGATTTGTTATCAATGTGATTTGCCATCAAGGACAATACTTGTCTCATAATGCCAACAGAGTCTTCTTTGGTGGTACATCCTGATTTTCAAGCTTTAGTAGCAGATTATAATCCACAATTTGTGCTTGTTTCCGAAGTTACTGGTAGATTTTCGTCTACTAGTGAGATAGGTGAGGAACCTGAAATATCTAAACCTGAAAGTGAATTTGCTGCTACTCCGACATCGGGGTTTACTTCTCCAGCCTCTAGTGGTCCTGGTTCACCTAGGGTAGAAAGAGTAATCACCCAAGATCTTCCTTCTGGACTCAGAGCTATCGAAGAACTTTCTACTCTGAAAGAAGAAGTAGGCATCCCTATCCCTGAAAATCAACCTGTTATTGAGCTAAGGGAGCGTGAATCAATTTTTTATAGTTCACCAAGGAGCAGTACTTGGTATCTTTCTTTGACTAATTTCTTAGAAAACCCAGGGTTAAGTTTTTCACCACCTCGTGTTTCTTATCACCCAACACCTAGAGGTTATTATCCTCCATTAAATATGTCAAGACAGTCATCCATGTTTACTCAATCGCCTCAATCCTTTTTGTATGACGGTCCTTCTGATCCCTCTGGGTATCAGTCACTTTCTGGTACTTTTTCGGGAGCATCTCCTCAACCCATTGAGCAAGGGTTATTAACTGGAAGCAATGGTACTAAGCCATTGAGCATAGAAGATATTCTCATGATCTCAGGTTCTATTCCCAATCCTCAACCTCAAGGTGGCCAGTTAGCGCCTGGGGGGTAGCCTCAATTATCGCCTGGGGGGCTACCTCAAGGTTTTGCATCTGGGGGGCAACCTCAAGGACAGTACATACCTACAGGATAGTACGTTCCTCAACGTCAACCCTAGACTCAATATGTACCCAAAGGTCAACCCCAGTATCAATTTATACCTCAAGGTCAACCCCAGTATTAGTACGTGCCTCAAGGGTATCAACCCCAAGGTCAGTACTCGAACCAAGGTTTCCAACCACCCTCCGGTCAATCATATGTTCAAGGAATAGGAAATGTACCTTTGAATTATCAATCCTACCCTCAAGCCAGTTATGGTCCTCATTATTCTCAACCTGTTATGGGTCCGTACCCCGGAATGAATGTAGTGTGGGATCCACCGCAAATTCAACAGGTGTTGTAGCCAAATGTACAGTTGTCATCTCAAACTGGACAACCCTTAGTTTCTGGTACACCCCAGCAACCTATCCAGTCTAATATTCAAACTTCTGTACCTTCGGTAGTTTCTCAGCCTGGGCCTAGTACGCCTCGTACTCCGCCTCAAACGACTGCTGCAACTGCCGCAACATCTGTTCAATATACCCCACCTACTTCTGGAGTATCGACAGCTCCTGTTTCTACTGTTCCTGTATCTACTCCTCAAACATCTTTACTGCCGTCTGGATCTACGATTCAAACTTCTGTTCAGATGCCTGTAGGACAACCTGGTTCAAGTAAGGTTGTCACAAGTCAAACACAATTTACTTATCAACCGTACCAGGGACAATACCAATTCCGTCCGGCTGTGCAACAACCAGTCTATCAGTATCAACCGTACCCTGGGTACACTTATCAACAACCTCAACAACCCCAGTACGGTCCGGCTAATCCTGGTTTTCCGGGAGGATACAATATCCCAAATTCAATTCCTATTCCTAGTTATCCTAGATATCCTCCTCCTGGGGATGGTCTCATGACCCAGAGTTTTAGGGACCATAATCGTCAGTTACCATTTATCGCAACTTTGGACTTGCCTGACTTGTTGTGCCTAACGAACGATCCCATTAATTATCTTCCGTTTTGGTTGCCAATGCCAAATAAGTTGCCTAATGACATTACTAACTTCGAAGGTAAATCAGGAGAGGACCCGTTGAACCATGTGATGACTTATCGCCTCTGGTGTGCGTCTAACTCCATTTCAGATGATTCAATCCATCTAAGTCTTTTCCAGCGCACTCTATTTGGTCTTGCGGCCAAGTGGTACATTGAGTTACCGCGAGGCACTTTTTATAATTTTAGTCAGTTAGCTACCTTGTTTTTAACTCATTTTCAGTTGCGAGTCCGATATGACAATGGCATGGAATTGTTAACTTCGTTAAAGCAATCAACGTCCACTTACATTTCAGATCATATTCATGAATGGAGACGTTGACGACATTTAGTGAAGGTTTTTATTCCGATCAGATTTTGGCTGAATGGTTTGTAAAGTCTTTGTTGCCATAGATCACTGAAGATGTAGCTAAAGCCGGAGTTGTTACTGAGGAGCAAGCAATTGCTCAAGCACAGTACCTTGACTTGGGCTATACTCAGTCAAGTACGTTACACGAGAAAATCCCCGATCTTCCCAAGAAAAATCAAATCACTGCAGCTCCTTCGGGATCTCATGCTACCGATGGTATGATTGGTACGGTTAACACTAAGAGTAAGAAGAAGTCTTCCAATAATTCTTCTCCTATCATAACCTTGCCTGATTCCCCGATAGGAGATTCTTCCGCGGAGATTTCCACCGATATTCACGTTGTAGAGTCATCTACAGCCAAATCAAAATCCGGTTGGAAGAAGAAAGGAAAGAAGAAGAATAAAACGGACAAAAATTCAAAGGAGAAACCTGAAAAATCGGAATCCAATGATGAAAAACGCAAACCTCATTATCCTTGTCTCATTTGTGATGATGAACATTTTACAAGAGACTACCCTCATCGTGGAAAGGTTGGAAAGATTGTCAAAGGTTCCCAAACGCTTGCTGTTTTGAAGGATCCTTTTCCAGCTCAAGAGAGTAAGATGATAGGTTCTTCCTCGAGTGCCAATGAAGAACCCATACTGATGATGTCCCATGTTAGGATTGTGACTCAATCACATGATTATGGTAGTAAAATTCATGTTGATGGTAAAGAAGCAGAATCTTCTCATTCTAATCCATCAACCTCAGCTCCGGGTTATGGTCCACTACAGATCGAGAAACTTAATCCAGACTTGGTAATCAAACCGCCCGCCAAGGGTATACTTCGAAAGTCAGCTTTCAATCCACATGCAAGAGTGGCTCAGAACTATAACATTGTTGAGGATTTAGCTGTTTCACCCTCAGCAATGTCAGCTTTGGAAGTGCTGCAATCATGTCGAGCACAGCGTAAATTATTGTTGTCGGCTATAGGAGTTGTTCACGTTCAGGACTCAAACCTAATAATTTTCGATCTAGAAAATAGTACACCACGCATACCTCATCAAATGGCTTTCCGGATTCCAGTGATAGTAAAAAACAAGCCTATTCATCGGACTGTGACTGATGACGGAGCCTCAACGTATGTCGATCCAGTGTTGGAGATCGCTTGGTTCTCCCTCACTAAATCAATCCCCGACGATTCTAAAGGCCTTTGATGGCTGTGGGTTTCATCCTTTTGGCATTCTACAGGATTTTCCTATAGGGGTTGAAGGAAAAAACGTTAATCTAGATGTGGAGGTGGTTGATGCCCCTTTAGATTACAACCTTCTCTTGGGTCGAAGTTGGTCCTACGCTATGACAGCGGTCGTTTCATCGGTCTTTCGGGTTATAAAATTTCCTCATAATGGAAAGATCGTAACAATAGACTAGCTAGCTTACTTTTCATCCGACCCAGCCTCTTCAGAAAGTATTCAGCATGTCGGTAAAACGAATATCCCGTATAAGGATGTTCGAGTAGGACTAGTTAAAGATGTCGGTTTATTGGGAACTTTTCCTTTTCCTCCGATCACCGCATCGTCTTCATTTGCAACCATTCATATGATCACTTCAGACACCATTGTTCATGATGATCCTTGGACCATTCCTTCTGAATCTGAGATAGACTCATTTGGTGATGTCATGCCTTTGAGTCCATATGAAATTGCGTATGAGGCCGTGCAATCGTTCACCGACCCATCTTCAACCGAAATTGACTTCATGAATGTGGTCTATGAGGAATCACTTTTCACATCAAGCTCGGATTTAATCACATTTTCTGAACTTTTTCACTCTGATGAGAAAATTCGTGAAATCCTATGTGTAGATGATTTACCATGGGAAGATCTCCATCACAGATCTTCGTTTTTACCCGAGAATGATCGTTTTGAAAATGATTTTTCATCAATTTTTACGACTGAATATGTCAAGGAACCTCAGAATCCAATGAAACATCTTGATTCGGAGTTAAATTTGGGAAACATCTCTCGAACTATTCCTATTGACATTTCGGTTAAGCCTGGAATTGTTGAGAACATTCATATAGGTGCCTCATGTACAGATGACGAAATTCAAATATATAAGGCCCTATTTCAAGAATTCCTCGACGTGTTTGCCTGGTCATATGAGGAAATGGCAGGAATTGATCCCACGATTGTTGTTCATGAGATCAAGACTTACCCGGACGCTAAACCCATCCGACAACGTTTGCGTCAGATTCACCCAAGAAAAGCTGCTGCAATTAAAGTAGAAGTTGAAAAAATACTCAAAGCAGGTTTCATTTATTCGACCCCATTAATGGATTGGGTATCGAATATTGTTTTTGTTAACAAAAATCAAGGGACAATAAGAATATATATCGATTATAGGGACATTAATCGAGCCTATCCAAAGGACAATTACCCAACTCCCTATATCGATCAAATCATTGATGATTGTGCTGGTAGCGAAATATTCTCCTTCATGGATGGTTTTTCCGGATGCAATCAAATCAATATTCTACCTGCCGATCAACCAAAAACGGCTTTCATTTGTCCATGGGGGACATTTTCTTATTGCAAGTTACCTTTTGGACTCAAGAATGCCAGAGCAACTTTTCAAAGGGCCATGTTTCATGCGTTTCTCGCTCATTCATTACATCGAGCTGATCACCTCGTCCATTTACGAGCAATCTTTATGAGGTGTAGGCATTATCGGATTCGGTTGAACCCACACAAATGTGTATCCTGTATAGAGACAGGTTGATTGCTAGGGTTTGTAGTTTCGAAAGCCAGCATTCACGTCGATCCCTCGAAGGTCGAAGCTATTGTCAGATTGCCTCCTCCTTCGAGTCTTCGCCAACTCCAAAGTTTGCAAGGGAAAGCAAACTTTTTACAACGATTCATTCCTAACTACGCCGAGGTTACAAAGGGTTTTACCCGGTTGTTGAAACAGAATACTCCATTCTATTGGGATGAGATAGCTCAGAAATCTTTTGATGCACTCAAACACGCGTTGAACCATGCATCGTTATTGCATCCTCCCAACTACAACCAGGATTACTTCTTGTATCTCGCCACCTCTCATTCCACCATTGGAATGATCTTAGCTCAGGAAGATGAATTCAGAACTAAACATGTGATATATTACCTTATTCGAACTTTAAATCCAACTGAGCTAAAGTACTCACATGTGGAGAAATTGGCATTGGCAGTTGTTCAAGCTATCCAACATTTTCATCACTACATTTTACTATGTAAAACTACAGTAATTTCGGATTGCAACCCTATGATCTACATTTTGACCAAACAATTTCTAGGGGGCAAGTACTCTAAATGGATTGCTATCCTGTAGGAGTTCGACTTGGAATTTGAGAAATCTAAGTCTAAGAAATCTTTAGTTTTTGTGGCGTTAATGTGTGATTTCCCGCGTACTGATATGGAAACTGTGGTGGAGGAGCCCATTGCGGACGAATCCTTGTTTCTAATCAGCACTTTAGATCTGTGGTATGGGGATATCATCGTTTATCTCCAGACCCAATCATTTCGGCCATAAATTTCAAGGTCAGAACGTCGGAAAATACAATTCCAATCCCAACAATTCAGGATTATTGGAGATACTCTTTATCGCCATGGGGCGGACTCTGTTTTTCAACATTGTTTAACTCATGAGGAAGCTGAAAGGGTTCTAAATGACTGTCACTCTAGAGCGTGTGGCGGTCATATGTCTGGGTATGCCACAACCCAAAAGATATTGTGCGCTGGCTACTTCTGGCCGTCTTTGTTTAAAGATTGTATTACCGCGGTCCGAAAATTCCACAACTACCAAATTTTTGATCAAAAGATGCGCACTCCACCCGCTCCTCTCCACCCTATAATTGTCGTTGGTCCTTTTGCCAAATGGGGTATCGATTTTATTACATGTAACCCTCACTTGGCCGGGGCGCATGCGTATATCATCCTTGCGGTAGATTATTTTACCAAGTGGGCCGAGGTGATGCCTACATTTGAGGAAAACGGCAAGACAACTGCAATTTTCGTGTTCAATCATATATTTGCTAGGTTTGGTGTCCCACAAGCGATAATCACTGATCATGGGCATCATTTTTGAAACGTTATGATGATCGACTTACAGGCCAGCTTGGTTTGCGTCACGATAGTTCAACCCCTTATTATCGACAAGCTAATGGTTTGGTTGAATCCATCAAAAAAGTTTTAGTCATCATGATCCGATGAATCATTGGGATTCATCGGTCGAATTAGCATAACATGCTATTTTCAGCGCTTTGGGCATATCGTACCTCAGTAAAAACATCAACAGGGTTCACTCCTTTCCAACTAGTTTATGGTCTGGAAGCTGTGTTACCCATTGAATGCGAAATCCCGTCATTACAAATGGCCATCGAGTTACTTCCAGCAACTTCCGAAGAGGAAAAACGTTTGTTATACTTGGCTCAATTAGATGAGAATTGACGTGATGCTGCATTGGCGACTAGACTCACGCAAAAAGTATGAAAGCTCGTATGATTGAAATGTGACCCCTCGAAATTTTTCGGAAGGAGATCTAGTCTTAGTTTACGATCAAGCTAATGATAAATTAGGCACTGGAAAATTCGTTCCTATGTGGCATGGTACCTATGTTGTCAAGCGAAAGCTAGCAAAAAGGTCCTATGAATTGGTAGACTTTGACGGGGACTCTTTAGGTAAACCCAAAAATGGTCTTTACTTGAAGAGGTATTACGCTTAAAGAATGGGTATGGAGATTTTTAGTAGATTTTTAGTTAGGATATCTTTTCTTTCTAGCTGGTGTGTTTTAGTTTAAAAAGTGTGCTTAGCTTAGAGAGTGTTTTTCGTCATTATTCCAACTTATCTTGGTTTTACTCTTGATATTGCAGATGTCGATGCCTCTCCAAACATACATTGGTTTCGTTGATGGTGCTTGTCGTAATACATGGAACATTTCTTCCACAGCCTGGGTTATCTATTCGCCCTCTAACGAGTTAGTATCTATGCATGGGGTAAGCCTCGTTCAAACAACGAACAACATTGCCGAGTATAGTGCATTGATTGAGTTATTATCTGAATCTATTTCATTTGGGATTCAGAGTTTGATAGTGAGGTTAGATTCTGAACTCGTTGTATTACATCTAAATAGAGTGTATTCCATTAGAAATCCAGTGTTATTAAGATTATTTTTGAGAGTGCATCTCTTGGAACGTGAATTTGATTATATTGAATATCAACATATTCCAAGATCTTTAAATACATTAGCAGATGCAATTGCTTCTCGAATGTTAAGTAGACATTTGCAATAATCATACATGTAAATTTAAAACCATTCCATAACATGATTTACAAGATAAGCCGGTAATAGTGATATATATATATATATATAGGAGTGTGTCAAAAAATACATTGTCCTCGATCATAAGTTAAAAAACACCTTATGATTGGCAAAAATGATAAGTGAAAAAAACAAAAATGTCATATGTGCCCGCAATAGGCGATCATCCTATCACTGGTGATGATCTCGATAAGAAACCACTGCATGGGCCACCTTGCAAAGGAACCTCCTAAAAGGTCCTGGGACCGCAATCACACAGCGCTGAAGTCGATGAGGAATGTCATCTATAGTAGTCTCTGGAATATCCCCTGTCAAGCGCTCGAGATGACCCTCCAACTCGGCCAAAACCTCTGTTGATTCATCCTGTGGGGCGTGGCTGCAACTAGCTGTTTCCTCTCGTAAGGCCGGAGAGCGGCTGGTCGCTGTGGACCCACAACTGCATTTGAAACTTTTACTATCAGTTTTGGGACGATGGAAAAATAATAAAAAAAGTTAAAGTAGGAAAAATGTTGAAAATGGTTTTACCTGAGTCATCCCATTACTCTCCTGGTGGAAGAGCCATGTCTGGGTCACCACGAAAATCTACCCCAGCGTAAGGGAAATCCTGAATAGAAAAAACTTGGTTTTCCAACCATTGGAAACACTCAGGTTTGAATCGAACAACCTTTGTCCCCTCGTCCGGATGATGGGCCATAACTGCGACCCATCGCATCCATTTGGGCTCTCGAGGAAACCCAACTCCAACAGTAAGGTGATGCGGGATCAATATGGGAACCCTCTCCATACCAAAGCTGACAACCAAAGCCCCATAACCAAAGTTCTTTAGTTGTCCGTTCTTGGCTCTGGTCAGTTGGCCTTTCACATTGGCCAACACAGCATCGCACCAGTTGAAGATGGTGCCTCGAAAGCAATCAACTACCATACGCATCTGGGATCCAGTGGCAACATGCAATGTAGCACTCCCGCAAAGTTTGGTGACAGTAAACGCGATCACCATGAGTTCAGGAAGGGATATGGTTTTTATGTCTATCCCTTTGTCTCTAGCCTGGCCGTTGCAGAACCCTAGCCGGAGGCTATCGACAGACTGGCCACCTGGCCTAGCCCCGAATAGAGTCAAGTCTTCGCGTCTCTTAGGTAAACCGGTCAAGAAATATATATCTGCCGGCTCAATTTCGAGCTGGTGGCCACCAATGAAGAAGCACTAGTCTTGTATGCTCCATCTATCAACCAACCACTGTAAGAAATCCACCTGGGCCCTCATGCCAGGAATGGCCCAGAATTTGTACAAGCCGCAGACCTTCAATGCATCGATTGAAGGTTGGTGATTCAATGCGGCAGCATCCACGTCCCCATGCTCTCATTCACGCCCATCTAGCATGATTTACTCTCTGCATCAAGTAAAAAGATAAATCAGAATGCTAGAAATTAATTTGTTTAGGTGAAATTTGAGAATTTTTGGGTTAAAAACCCTTGCAGCGGGGACCGCACCCTCTGGGTTAGACATATTGCGTGGGTCCACACCTTGCCTACATGGAAGGTGCAGACCCCTGACTTTTTCCACATTGAGAAAAAGTCGGGGTCTACGGGCTGGCAGTGGTACACCTGCGGGGCCCCACGCGCGGGTTTTAAGCCTAAAAACCCTCCAAAAATAAAATGAAAGCCTAAAACAAGAAATGAAACAACTAAAAATGAAGAGTGGGATGATGTGGATTACCTGGAGAAGACAACGTTCGATTCCGACGGTTGGATTTTCCGCAATCTTCACGGGAAGTTTTCTGAACAAAAGCACTATTTTCTCACCCAAAACTCAAACGGTAAAAATGAATTGACAAAGGCCCTTTTTATAAGTTTTTTGAGTAAATAAATTGAAAATTTGTTTATGTTTCACTTTGGAAAGGTGTTTTTGCAACATTTTTATTCATTTCAAACAGGTATGAGTAATGTTTGCGTTTTTGCTCAGGATAACGGATTATTCAGGCAAAATCTATCATTTGCGATGGAAAAATATTTAGATTCATCTTTAAGCTCTTTTCTGACTCCTGAAATATGAAAATATTGCCGAGTTTTTCTTTTAAACTCGTTAAAACGGAACTAAAAGACGGTCCACTTACAACTCTTTTCTGACCGTAAAAACATGAAAAGATTGCTGGATTTTTGTCGTTTCAAATTCGATATTGGTTATAAAATTACGTGTCGTTGATCACTTTTTTACTCTTTCGGATCAGGGACACTAATTACGAAAAGTAATCCTTGGTCGTAAAGATCAAGCGGTTCTCTCAAGTATTATTTTATACCTTTTCGGGCTTGGGAGACACAAATTTACGAAAAAGGTCAACCCTGGAGTCTTCTTAAGTTTTTTCAGACTCTCTAAAATTGAAAAACATCGGGTTTCTCCTATACTGCACTCGTTAAAATTTCACAGTAAAGGACCTGTTCAATTACAAACAGGAACGAACCACTCCTTCTTAGGGTTCGAATTTAAACTATGTTGGACTCATCTGAAGGATGAGCTTATAATCAAGCAAATGTTATCCTCCTCAAGCTTGTCAAAAATAAAGAGGTACTTGCCAGAAATGGTGGGGGAAAAGAGAGAAAAATGAGCCCGTTTGTCATACTTTATAACCACTCTTGAACACGACACTTTTATTCACCGGGGTTGGGAAATCCTTCGCCTAACATTTGATCAAACCACATTGAAAGTCTTCAGCCGGTTTCTGGGTATTAACTTTGGGTCAATTGTCACCAAGCCATCTATCGTGTCGTTATGTGTTCAAGAGGTCATTGCCAATAAGCCATTCATCTGCAAAATATCTGTCATCCATCTTGACCATCCCTAAGTCAGTCCTTGCGACTAAATTTCTTCAACTTGATCTATGATTTCGTGTTGTGGGCTTTCCTGCAACGGATCGCTTTCGATCGACTCAGTTCATTACCTAGAAGATGATCTAGAAATCGTCAGTACCTTGGGATCTGCATGCCTCAATGGAAGGTTTCTCGCCTTTCACAACAGGTTGTATCATTGACCTTCAATCAAAGGATTCTATGATATGTTCGACATCAACATATTTATTCACATCTCATGGATTTTACTGGGTACTTTGAGAGCCATTGATATCACTGGTGGTTTCTCTCACACTTGTTAACAGTTTACATCATTCACTGGTAATCAAGTGGCTTCTACCATGTTCGACTCCAACACATTCATTCGCATGGATAGAATCGTACTGTTTCGGGAAGTAGAAATGAAGACCCTGGATCTAGTTTCCACAATCCAGGCTGCCACGAATTTTGTATTCATTATATAATGGAATATTCATAAACAGATGGTTGTGCCCATACTGTGTCCACATGAGTCTATACTTGTGATGTATTACAAGATCATTCATGTATCAGAGTAGTAGTTAGTTTTCTAAGTCAGTTTTGATCTGAGTATGGGAATTCCTACCTAAGCGATGATATGATCTCATATATATATCTTGCATTGAATGTTTTTATAGGTTCCGACCGGGCTCTCCACAAGATGATCCTCGAAATGATAAAGTACTTCACTCTTCCTAAATGATAAATGAAATCCTCATCTACTACAGACTTCGCACTTTAGGGGGAAATTTGTTACACAAAAATATCGTCACCATGATTATTTGCAGTTAGTATGGGTCTATCATCACTTGTACTCTCCTCCTAAGCAAGTCTCAGACCTCAGCTCTTCAAGTCAAGATTTGAAATTAAGAGAAAGACATTGAAAATCAATAAAACTCTGGTTCCGCACTTTCTCTCATTGTTACCTGCAGTCCCGCAACTTCTGTTTACAAAAACTGCAGACCTTCCCGCTCTGTCCCTAAAGGTGTGAGTGAGGACCCCTGTGAAAGTCGAAAAGGCACAAGTTTATTCTAAAATAAACTCACTTTGGGTTAATTCTAGATGATTCTAGAAGGAATTTTGATGTGGATTGGCTGCTCTTAGGTGGTTCATGCATCCCAAAAGAGAAGGAGCTAATCCCTTGATGAGAGGAGCTATCCCTTTGAATGAGGGCTTTATCCCTTTGAAGGAGGACCTAGTAACTTCCCTCCATTGCACTATAAATTCAGGCATTAGGCTAGTTGCTGAGGAGGTTAGAAGCTGAACATTTTTGAGGGTAAATGCTGGTGAAATTAAGATCTCCTAGTTGAGCTTAAGAGGAGAGATCACATACCTTTTTGGCTTCATTGGGAATAGAGTGAAACTTATCAAAGTAGAGGAGACTTCTTGTTGGATCCTTGGAGGAGCTTGTACAGCGTCAAGGCACAAGTTGTAAAGTTCTTCTTGATTTGAATTAATACAATCAAACTCATTTTTCTCAACAAATTGTCTGATGTCGTTTGTTTCATGAATTCCTTGACTTTCATGTTAAATATGTTTTATGATATTGGCTTTTCAGGTGCTATTTAATTTGTTTGCTTGTTTGTGTTTGCAGATTCGCGACAAAGGAGCTCATTTGGATCAAAGGAGTGAAGGCTTCCACAAACTTGCATTGGACCTAAGGTAGGTCTAAAACACTTGTTTGCCCTTTTTTATAAAAGCATATTTAGAAAAAGATAGTGTGTGATTGGTTTGCTTGTCATTAGGTCTTTTTTAGATTCTAGGAAGGTCTATCTTGTCCACAAGATCAACTTATTCTGTGTGACAAGACCAAATCTCTATTCCAAGCCTCTGTTCTCACTATCACGGTAAATGCTTCTGGCATGACTGCTTCTCACTATTCTTGTTGTTGCAATCTCTTCCTTCCCAGAAAAAAAATCACATACGCTTCAATGCTCGGGCTGGCTACTACTCCCTTCAAGTGATGTCAGATGAAACTTTAGTTTTCCCTTCACAAAATTGTTCTTCAAGTTGTGTTATGTACCTGATGAATTTATCATTGGTATGAGCCTTTCAAAGGTTAACTCGATCAATAAAGTTTCCCGTCCTTCGGCTTCCTCCCATCCTGCTGGACCTTTGGCTTCCTCTTGTGTTGTTGGACCTACCACTTGCTCTCTTTCTTCCAGTTCACCTATTTTGAACTTTCCTTGTTCTCTGTTATAGATTCTTGATACGCCTGAACTTTGGTTTCCTTTTTCGCTCACTTGATCTTCGGCTTCCTCTGCTCTCGCTCGACCTTTTGGCTTCCTTATTCGATCTCTTGATCTTCGGCTGCCTCTACGCTCACTCGACCTTCTTCACTCACTTGATCTTTGGCTTCCTGATCTTCGACTTCCCCTGTCTCTTTGAGTTCACCAATACTCAAAAGAAACGTTCATTTGGAAGAGAGGCCAAATTACAATAGTGTTGCATATTAAAATTATATCAGAGAGGCCCTTTTCAATATTCATACAATAGACTCATTATTTATGGACGATTTCATAGGAAAGGCTATACCCATAGGGAGGTCCCACATGCCACATCACTATCTCAATTCGCAATCATAACTTTCGGAAACTCCCGCAATCGCAACCCTTTGGCTTCACGATATAACATTGTCGATGCTGCTATTTCTGACAAATACGATATTCAAATAAGATTCATTTGATAGCTCAATAAGGTCCACAGCTTATATTGCAATCGCCAATCGGGTTCACATGACTTATCACAATAGACAGTCTGGCGGTCTCAACCCTTTTGAAATTTTCGATTCAATAGATGCGATATTAGTTAAGCCATGCTATAATGGTGTAGCGAGTTCACAATGCTATCGCAATCATAGTTAATCTGTGTTATAATAGTGTAGCGGGTCCACAATAATATTGCATCGTTGATCTCATCTTTAATCTGATGCTCGTTGATCCACCTGATCAACAAACCCAATTGTCGGTCCTCCACCATTTGATCAAGGTGTTCTAGATCCAATGGTTCATAATGATATCGGATGGGGAACTTGCGCAATGCTTACCTTTACAAAGTCGGTAGGGATTATAAATCCTTGATCTGTAAAATTTCAGGTCCGTACTTGAGATTAATGTCCGATCATTTTGTGACTCTATATCCATTGGATATATGAGATCATCAAATCTATGGCCAGTGAGTCTTCAACTAGCACATGGGTTAACAACAGGCTTAACCCCCACCATTGAATATGATGTAAGCAATGAAAATGAGATCGACGGCTAGGATTTAGTGCAGGCCTTCAGCCACAATCAAAACAGATGTACACTCCTACCCCCACTCTTCCAATAGTTGTGATATTTGTTTTCTTCTTTACTTGCTCCAATGACTACGTACACTCCTATCCCTACTCTTCCTATAGATTTCTTCTTGTGGCTTATCTTCCTGTGATCTCCAATAACTTTGTTTATCCTCCTCTGTCAATGTGTTCCTCTTTTCTTCTTCCAATATTTCATGCGATATCTCTATTATGGCTCTTACTCTTGGCACATGCGATAGATCTGCTTTGTCTTAGCTTGTTTCTCCTATGGCTTCTCTTCACTCCTATGACTTCTGATACATTACTTCAATAGCTCTGTTTATGCTCCTCCATTGTTTTCTTCCTATACTTCCAATATGGCTCCTCTAGTGTTTTCTTCTTTACTCCTCTAACATCGTTGGTTCTCTTTGTTGTTCCGATAGCACTTACCCTTGGGCATATGCGATAACATGCTTCCTTAATGGCTTTTGATGAACTCTTCCACTTATTCTTTGACTACCCCTGTTCTTGACTTCCAATGGCTTCCAATGTCTTTCCAATGACTTCCCTAATGGCTTTTCTCCTTGGCTTCTTGCTCCTGTTTCTTCACGGATCTGGTCTGCTTGTCCTTGGCTTCATATCACCATTTAGTATCCTAGAATATTTCCATATTGACATCAATGGCAATCTAGATCAACAAGCCCAAGAATTAATAGTAGAAAGATGGAATTAATGTCACATGATGTAGTGGATTGTTTGGAGAGATAGATGTGGTAGCCTTAGACGAGAGGATCAACGTAGATCAAGGTTGGAAGTAGTGTAGGTGGCACAATGCAGAAGTCAATAGCAATGTAGAAGATTTAAAGGGTCAAAGACTAGTAGCAATCATATTCCAACATTTATGGTATTATGCTAAACATAGTTAGTTCATAAATTTTGGATGCTTTTATGTTGCTGAACAACATCAATTGGAAAATGATGCAGTACAGAGCTAGTAGTGGTAATGTTAGTAGTAGATGTAGAGGGATTTGTACAGATGTAATAGTGATAGTGGTAGTGTCATGAGCAGTAGTACCACAATGTTGGTGGCAAGAACAGTGCAGAAAGGAGATGCTTCAGAGACAGAGCATCATGCAGTTGGACATTGTTGCTAGAGCACTTTCCTCGCTAAGAGGGAGTGTTAGTTTCTGGTAGCATCAAATGTGATCTAGTCATGAAAATTGGTGGAGAGGCTAAGGCACATAATTTCTAAAGAACCTAGAAACTATTTGGAGAAATTCCATTTGTATTGTATTTTATTAAAATAATTAATATTTTTAATGGGGTTGATAAGTCTGAACTTCTGTAAATTAAAGTATTAATGGGTATTAATTGTTGAATTTCCATGACCTTGGGTCTAGATTAGAGTCTTAAAATAACTGACACTACCAAACAAAGAATATCAACCATAAACTACTTTGCACAGCAAGAATATAAAGCAATAAATCACATATGCACAGAACATAAACAACCTTTTAATTTTTCAACCCAACTTTGTTATATTAACAACATATAATACAACACTCTAGGGCTCCCATACCAAGGATAATGGACCTCACACATCCACTAGTACACGACCATATACTATAACCATATGGCTGTAGCATCTAATAGCTCCTCTCAGTCAATATATGTACCTGTCATGTCCTTTGGCTCCCGATCTACAACTCTTGCCTCTATCAATGCTCCAAGTCCATCTGGCCAATGAATCTTGATTATCCAATTTTCTCCCTAGTTGTGCCTTCGGCCATAAAGGCCACAACACATCAAGACTCCTGACGAGTTTTTCACAACTCCACTTGTGAACAACTCTCAATCTTCCCACTGCTACTCTTCACCTACTCTCAGACTTCAACCAACTATGGTCTTCTTGTGCTACAATGATGAAGACCAACATAGGGCATGGAGGGTTGCTACCTATCACTGAAAGATGTCCATCTCCTACAATGAACATGATCTACGAGGACTTCCCTTCATTTGCTACAGAAGTCCTTCTCCACACACATGCCTTGGGCTACACAATCCTGCTCCCAGTTGATCAGACCCTTGAGCTTATCAACAACTGCCAGGTTAGCAGTCACCTTTCTCCATCAAGGTGTTGCACTTCAACTTCAACATGGACACTAACACGTTGTACTTTGATAGACCATAAGTGTCCAATGTCCTACAATCTTTGTCTTCTCTCACGCTACCATCCAATAGTCCTCGAGAGACGAAGTTCATGTTGTAGCATTTGCTCCTAGTTAGGGCATCCCCACACTAGGGAGACCCTTAGACATGGCTACCCATAGACTCCACCAATTTGCCATGTTTCCTCACCTTGGACACCATCAATCCATCATACATGAGTCGATCTACAACATACCTTATTTCCGTCCTCTTGCCTCTTGATGTAATGTGACTTTTCTCACCTTGGCTGCTTGGTAGGCCTTCAAATAGTCCACATAGGATCAACCAAACAAATTTTAAGGGTACCTACAATTAAAACATCAAACAGATCCTTGCAAGCTTCAACCCTTGAGCCAATACACCTATAAGCATGTTTTTATTCACCACATTGTACTATCTTTGTGGGATTTTTCACTAGGGCATTGGATCAAAAAATCTTCCCCCTCTCCTTGACTCCCACAACTTCCTTTAACCAATCCAATGTTGGTCAATAAAATGACCCAACAAACATCAAATGTTGTGGAAAAAGGCATACATCATTTAACTAATTTAGGGCTCTCTGTTTCTTGGACTGTTTAGGGAACTATAACAATAGACTTGATAGCCTTCAAAATGTGGCTAGAATAGCCTTCAACAACTACATATGCCTTTCTAAGAGGGGAGGAAAGCCTTGGCTGCAATGTTGGGTTGTTCCAACTCCATTCCACCCTTCAAGCTCCTCTTATCCACTGCATCTTGCAACAACATGTTTTCCCTTGGCTGCGATGGCCCTTCTAAGGGTTATTCCTTCACCCAAACACCCTAAAATAGTCCCTCGGCCTCTCAGCCTCCAAGATCTAGGCTAAAACCCTCTTCAACATCTCCTCGGCCTCCTGAAATAGCCTCCTAACACCTCATTGTTCTCTTCTTTGCTTGTTGTGGCTAGGTGGAGAAGTTTGAACCCTTCCTTGTGTTTCTTGCCCCAAAATTGATCCTATCTTGCTCAGAAAACACCCTAAGAAACTCGTCCTTCCTGCAAGGTGTACTTGACATTCAAATAGTCATAAAGAGTCCTAAACACAACCTCTTCTCCTTTGTTGGAATCAATCCTAACCTGCTTCCATAAAACAGAAGTAGTCTCCTCAATATATAGTCTTTAAGGCCTCCAAAGAGTCATTTGAAGGGACACCTCTATTTTATTTTCTCAAGTTGGCCTACTTAAAAAATCAATAATTACATCAACTTCAAGAATTCATATCTCCAAAATGGGACCTTGGATTCAGATGATTTTTTATGCATTGGAATCGTCTTTCCGAGAACTATCATCACCATCCATCACATTCCATAAATCCATCATGGATTTGTCCCAAAACAAAATGGCTTCCAAAATCCCCAAGCTTGGGTCCTCAAGCCCACAAGGCCATTTGTGGCGCTTTGAATTCCAACCCTCGAATGCTAGGGCTTGGAGTACCTCTGAAGCTACATAAAAATCAGCACTCCCTCTTAGCGAGGGAGATACCTACAAGACTAGGAATTAATATGACAATGAAACTAGCCCACCTGACATCCATCACTACAACATACCATGTAGATGAATTCAATAATCTTGGTAGTGCCTTTACCTCGCCATATCTAAACTTGAAGATATCAATCCTCCATAGGGATGCTCCCTTTGAGGCTAGACTCCCTATGAGTCTATGTGATCTCTGTTGGCCCAGATCTAGAAGCACTCATCCTCCTAGATCAAATATCAATCGTGAAAATCCCACCAAACTCGGATATGAAACACCATGATCCAATAAAAACTCTAACCTGCCAATATCCAGTTCATCACATGAAGCCATATCGATCAACCTGATCTTGTCTATACCAAAGAAACCCTCGAGTTGTCCCAACCATCCATGGCACATCAAATGAAGTCCATGATCAACACTCTCCCCTACAACAAAGTGTTGTTCACCTGGCTCACCACCAATCCACTAGAACTCCCACCCAATATTGTTGGCAAACCATTCAAGACCACATCTCCATGTCTTTAGCTAAACCCTTTGCTCCATGATCTAGACACCTACAACTTCCTCTGAGTTTCTTCAAATTTTTAATTTTTTAACCCAGCTTCGTTATATTAACAACATATAATACAACATTGGAGGCATCCTATACCAAGGATAATAGCTCTCATACATCCACTAGTACAAGACAAGATACTCTGACCATCTGGGTGTAGCATCTAACATCTCCTCTCAGTAATTCGATCAGATCATGATATCAAGAGCATACAATATCGATTTTGAGTGAAATGAGTTATGTTAGATTTAGGTCACTAAGATCTACGCACTGGTATAGGTTTCGAGCATTTTCAAGCACTTTTGATTTTGAGCATTAAACTATTCCCTTGGATTAATTGATATATAGGCACTATATATAGTGTTTAAATTTCTCCATTTTTAAAGAAGATGGTTTTTGAGATTCATCAAAATCTTATCTTTTCTCATTATTCTTAAAGAAAAATTCACCCATTAGTTTTAAATAAATCTAATGAATTGCATTAAAATTTACAAAACATATTAATAAAAAATTTCATCAATAAAGTTCTCAAGATAGAAATGGGAACTATATAGTTCTTACTATAACTAATTTTAATCAAAGAAACAAAATATTGTGAATACCACTAATCCTATACCTACCTACATTATTTGAACAATATTACAAATAATAATATACAATTATATATATATATATATATATATATATATATATATATATATATATATATATATATATATATATATATATATATATATATATATATATATATCAATTAGTTTATATTAATTCAACTCGAAAATAGGTGAACAACTTTACATTTAGAGCGAAATCTACATCTTCATTGTTTTATAATTTCACAAAAAAAGTTTTGCTTCTACCTAGCTAATTACTATCTAAACTCCTAGCATAATTTATTTTATAGTCTGCAAAAGGATCCATTATACACTATATACTTGCAGACCATATAAACCAAAAAAATTAACCCCTAGCATCTTGCCCATGTTCACAATTTCCTTCTTCTTCTAGATGAACAATCTCCTCATGATGGGGAGGGTCCTCATGCATAGGTTGTTCAAGAATTCATCCTAGTGTTTCCCTTCTCATGTGCCTTCAACTGTGTTTTTCTTTATTATGAAAACCACCTTAGGGATTTCCAACATTGTTGTTTCGATAGTCCACCTTGAAAGCCAACCTATCCAGGGTCATCTGCAAGAAGTATAAACTAGCCTACAATGACTCAAGTTGTTAAGAAACTAATGCGAAATGAGAGCAATCATCTCTGGAAAATTTGTCACCCTGCTTAGATATGAGCGATGCCAGAAATGAAAGACTCAAATCTAGGCGAACCTTCGGGTATAACCAAATTTGTGACTGAGATGAGCACTCCATCCTGCATAATTTCCATAATTGTACAGTCTTAATGATATTTCAAGGACCAACAATCTCTATTTATAAACCATCTCTTCTCGACCACATCTACCTCAAACTCTCTACTCGCATTATATTCCTTCTTCATGGTTGTGTAATTGTTTGACAATATTGGCCATCACTAGGTCACCTCAATTGTGCATGGACTCAAACCAAATTAATACATTCAAGTCTTGTTCCATAAGAGCAAACTTTTCTGTAACACAATATATAGAAAAGAGTAGCCAAATCCTCCACCTACAAAATAGGATGGGGCCTTCCTCATTGATGGCACAACTAGAGTGAACTCCATTGTAAAACCAAAAGATTGCAAGCTACCATCTCCAGAATTTCAAGGAGTTAGTCTACATGTAGACAATTCCTATCTTGACAAACTTTAATTCAATGTTATTCAATATCCAAATCTATATGTATCGGGATATTATATCCCATATCAACATACAATTTTCATTCATGGGATATGTATTATAATTGGATAACCATCATTCATTATTAACACACCTGGTTTAATGGTTTCACCTTTTTTATCTAGCAAATCTGCAACTTGGTTATTGTGCCTTTTGATATAATAAAATTCGACCTTTTCATATTTCTGAGCTTGCATCCGGTTTTTGTGTGTCATTGAAGGGAGATCCTTTTTTGCAGCCTCTCTAACTTCGAGGAATATTTGAAATACAATTATGGAGCCCCCAAAGACTTCTAATTGAGTAATCCATTTTGCAATTGTGACTTCCAATCTGTGCCATAAAACAAGAATCTATGCTTGATTATTAGTTTCTCTTCCTAATCCTGAGGTGAATTGTGTCTCTATTTCCTCGGGGTGATAAATTACACCTCCCGCTCCTGCCTCCCCATAATAAAATATATTTACTAAAAAAATCATAAATAATTCTTATTTCTTAATATTTATTTATTAAATTGATTGAAATATATTAATTAATTTTATTTATATTTTCATAATTTCCATATCAACAGTTTTTTTCAGAAAAATTCAATTGGTAGACATGTAAAAATGTAAAATAAATTTGAGTACAAGTTACATATTCCAATTCCTAGAAATATCTAACCCATGACTACCTAATGGAATGACATAAACCTATAAATAATAGTGTTAAGAGTATGAATATTTGTTGTTTTGATCTTGAGCATATAGAACTAGGTCACACTTATCAACATTCTTTTCTACCTTCTTTCTCCATTGCATGCATCCATATGTTCTATAATTATTCTGAGATGATAATATATTGTCCTTAAGTTGACATTCATATGACTTGTGATCAAATTTGTGAGAATAGAAGCATTAAGTGATATCAAGGAGAGGAACATATGCATTTTTATCTAGATTGATGTTTGTTTTGAGGTATGCGAATCCATTATTAGCCCCACTTCTCTTAGAATTTACAAAATCAACTCTTTTGACATAAGCTATACAATCTATGGATTTATGTCCAAAATTTTCATAGCAGTAACAATATCCATAGTAAAAATATTATTTCTTGCTAGTCGATGCCATTTCAGAATATAATATGTAGACATTTGATAATCCTATCTCCCGAAGAAGTATGGTCTCTAATAGTTTGTTGTTTTATTGCCCATTCCTTTTGTCTTTTGTACTTTTCTGGTAGTGTTTCTTTGTAGCTAATCATTTGATGTTGAAGTGTTACTCAAATTTTTGTTTTCGGATTGATTTGAACTATCATTGTGTCCCCTGATATCTTTTTAAAAATTTATTATACCTTTATCCTCTGCCATGGATTCACTAGATTCTCCTTATTAGCCTAATCTAGTGTTTATGAGTGGTGGCCTCTGAGCATTTAATAACACATCTAGTTGTTCAGAACATTTCATCTCTTGAATATTTGTGTTTAATTATGTTTGTGCCCTCCGTAGTTTCTTCTTCATACTTACCACCTCTTCTTCCAATCTTTCACACTCCTTGATTTTCTCTTTTATTTTCTGCATCAAAATTCCACCTTCTTTTATTCTTCAAGTTCAACTTTCATCTTGATAATGTCTTTTAAATTCGATTCTTCTTTTACATATTTCAATAGGATCTCTTTCTTCTTTCTATTCTTCAGTTTAAGCCTTTATATTTCATCTAAGGCACTAATCAACTCCCCCTCAAGATCTACCTCACCTTCCTCTTCATCTTCATATTCCTTGCAATATTTTTCAAGTTCTTCCAAGGCCATCAATATCAATCATTGGTTCCATCTTCACTAAAGGATTCATTGGAACTTTTAGATACACTGCTATTCTCTTGAGCATATAAGATTTTTCTTTTAAAGTTTTTCTCTTTCTGCATTTTATTAGACTTGTTCTTTTCTTTCCTTTAAGCTGGTTTTATTATTTCTTATAAGGACATTTTGAGGCATAATGCCCCACTATTCCATAATTAAGACACTTGAATGGAATTTTTCCTTTGTACTTACATGTACCTTTCTTCAACGTTCTGATAAATTTCGCTTCTTCTTCATCAGAACCTGAGCATGGACATTCCTTTCCTTCTATGCACTTGTCTGCCTTGAAAGCTGTCTCTCTAGTGTTTGCTTCCCTTTTAGAATTCTCATCTCATACGTTTTCAGGGAACCAAGCAGTTTATCCTTGTTCAAAGTATCAAAGTTTGTTGTCTCTTCTAAAGCTGAAACCTTAGGATTGAATTAAGTAGGTAAGGACCTCAATATTTTATGAAATATTACACTTTCTTTGGTTGTTTCTCCTAGATCCATCATGACATTTAGGACTTCATCAACTCTTAAAAATAATTTAACAATAGATTCATCTTTATTCATTTTTAAGGTCTCAAATTGTGTTTTATATACTTGTAATTCAGTCATCTTTACCTTTTTACATCCGTCATTAATATTTTCTAATTTAACCTATATATCTTTGGTTTTCTAACAATGAATTAATTTAATAAATTCGGACTCACAGAGACCAGTCAGAAGCACATTCATAGCTTTTACATTAGTTATGAAATCTAGTTTCTCATATTTGTCACTAGTCATTTCCTTTGGTTCTTCATATCTTTCCATCATAGAAGCCCATACTTCTATTCTAAGATACATTAAATATGTCTTCATTCTCAATTTCTAGAAAGCATAGTTTGTACCATTAAATAGAGGGGATCTATTTGTTGAGCACCCATCTTGACTAGCCATGTTAATGACTTAGGATCTCCTTCTCTGCTACCAATTGATATTTATGTTTGAACAATATTGGGGGGGGGGGGGGTGGGTGGTGAATTAGTAATTTAAAACTTTACCTTTTTCTCAACTTAATTTTATTCTTATGCAGCTAATGTTTTACGTATGTGCTCTATTATTATTGGATTGCTTTTGCAGATGTCAGAGAGAGAAATTTGCAGTTATACTGATCAAGAATTCAAGAACCCAACTTGAAGACACCATATATAAGTGGAAACCCTGAAGGGAGAAAACTACAAATTTTAGGCTGAAATTGATGTGAAGGAAAGCTACTACTCCTTATTACATCATATTTTTTAGGTGCCAATCTACAAGAGGCTCCTCCCTCAAAGGAAGCTCCAACTCCCACAATTATTTTGCGGGATACAACCCATAGGAGGCTCCTACCTCAAGAGGCTACAACCTATTCCTTATCAAGCTAAAACATATAAAAGAAAAATAATATATCATCCACAATATCAAGTCAAAAGTGTTGGTTACCTTATATATAGTTTTTCTTTCAAGTCTAGTGAAAATTTTCACTTCTTCTCCTTTTCAACTTTGTGCCTTTTATCTTATTTCTCATCAACTTTCTCATGCCGACTAATTCACTTCAAAAAATTTGTTTCCATTCCAAATTGTATATTTTATAAGAAGGCCTTGTTGGTTGTTTGTATTCTTTGTAGGATTATGAAATGAAGCATTTTCTTTTGGTCTTCTAAAAACTATTCAGAATCTTGTCACTTCATTTTCAGTTCTAGAAAAAAATTGTAATACAAAATAGAGCTGAAATAAAATAACTCAATGAGTAATGATTACAAGAGACAAATCAAATTTGTATTATCTTGTATCATACATTTTTTGTTCAATAAAAGCATATATTTTTCAATTTTTGTCTCAATATTTTATGTTCAATTTGACCATAATCAACATTCACATTGATTGTAATAGCCTTTGCACTTCACATTATTTTCATCCTTCTACAATAATCACATTCAACATAAATTATCACCAATTCGATCAATGAAATTAATGCCAATATTGCCAACTTATTGATGCAATCATCCTAATTGAATTGTGCATCCCTTTTCTGAGGGTATTTACTCACATTTCAAATTTTTATCCCAAATTGAAGAAGGAAAAGAATAATTATTCTATGGTTTAACTTTTGTCATTTAAAATACAATGATATAATTCTTGGTGTGATCACTATTTCTAGTTGATCTAAATTCATTTCTGAATACATAAATAAGCCTACGATCTTAAAATACCCATGAGGTACTAAATGTGTATAGAATTAACACTTACATTTTTCATCCCAACAATTTCTTTCTATATTTTTGGCAAACCTAATAGTAAAATGTATCCCTGAGAAGGTAAAAAATATATAACTTTTAAACTACGCTATCAAATAATTAATGTTCACCTTGAATCTAAGGTAGTTTTGATATGTTTTGATTTCCATGAAAAGATAGATAACATGGTCCCACTAGGCGCCAAAAGGTTTCCATGATTTATATTTCTTTCACAATTGAAAACCAAGCTCGTCATTATAGTTTTGTTCTAATTTTAAAAGCTATTTGAAGATAAATAATGTATGAAAAAAATCGTAATAAGGAAAGAAACAACACTTGGTTATACATCAATTGAGGCATCCCATAGCCAACCAGTTTAGCTAATGAAGGAAGAATCAATGTAGAAATATCTACAAAAGGTTAGAAAATGTTATAAAATACAAAATGAAATATCTAAGGATTGATGATCTGTAATTGAAAATTGAAGGTGATATACAAATTGAAAGTGAAATTTTATGTGTGTTTTAGGTAATGGATCAAGTTACTAAACACATAAACATGTTATTTTTAGACACCACTAACAACCAAATAGAGACAATAAACCATTTTAGAAACACATAACAACAAAACATGATAAAGGAGTTCACCCCTCTCCCAGGCTACATCTCTTGGTCCAACCTACAATGTAGGGCCTCTTTCATTATGCTCAAAAATATGTGTTTACATGAATTTGTAGTGCTCAGAATGCAAAAAAACATATTTCCAATGGATCCGGAACTGTCAAAAACCTCCATCTGGGTTCTTTTTGCACCTAATTTGGCCAAAAATTGAGAAAGTTATGTTTGTTACAAGTTTTTCCCAAATTCCATAGTTAATCATCCTCAAATTTGACCCAAATGTGGCTAGAGTGCCCCAAACCTAGAACCGGCAAGTAAATTTGGCCTACAATTCCACCTGACGGGCGAATTTGCTAGATAGTTAAACTGTCCATTAACCCCCCAGTTCCTAAAGTTTTAGTCATACGGGGGTTGAGGCTAACCACCTACCCCTTCCGTGTGGACCCCCAACTTCTTCACACACAATCATATAATCACCCATAGAAGCCAGGATGGTGCCAAATTGTGTGCACACCCAAAAATACTAAAAACCTTGGTCACATGGTGAGTCATAGGTCCTATGGTTGGCCCCTGCTCTGAGAGCTAAGGGTTGGCCCCCTCTCTCATCACGCTCCTAGTTGTATGGTGAGTCATATGACCTCGTGAGGGCCTCCAATAGATGGCCCCTTTGCATCTTCATCGACAGTTCTTTACAAATGGCTTTGGCATTGTGATTGTGACCATGGGGCTAGGGCTAATCCCTAGCCCATAATCTCACCCCATCGTCATATGGACGCGGGGACCAAGGTTGGGGCTTAGCCCCGACCCCAACCTGCAATGAAAAATTACACTCAACTTAAATATAGGTTGAAACCTTATGGTATCAAGAAACACATGTATGGCGCATTGGTATGGCTTATGGATTCTTTGTGGATGGTCACGGGTTTGATTCTAGTGGGTGCCCTTGGCCCCTTAACAATTTGGTTGAAACCTTATGGTATCAAGAAAAACATGTATGGCGCATTGGTATGGCTTATGGCTTCTTTGTGGATGGTCATGGGTTTGATTCTAGTGGGTGCCCTTGGCCCCTTGACTATATTTTGATGCATTGCTTGGAACGTGGTAGCCATCCATTGGCCCATGTGGCCCTCCAATTTTGGTCCACATAAATGAACCCTCAATCAATTAAATTGTGTCATTCACAACCAATAAACAAGAGACACTTGTCAACATACCATTGGGCAAATCCTACACAATTAATCTCCCAATCACTTGCCTAGTTAGCATACGGACAGTTGATTGGGTGTACCTACAACCTGCCTTTTAAAATTTTAGTTGTTTGCCAATTCGATCAAAACACGATATTTGGAGCACATGATGTCGGTTTTGAGTGAAACAAGTTGCATTAGATTCAGGTTGCCAAGATCTACACACTGGTATATGTTTCAATCATTTTTTAGACTTTCAATTTTGAGCACTAAATTGATCCATTGGATCACTCCTCCTCATTGGAAGCTTTTGGACCTCAAAAAGACTACTTTTAGTCAAGAAATTTTGGTGAGATATCTTCTATTGAAGGAACCTAAACATGCTATCCTTGATCATCAACCAAAGGAGGCCGATATAATCCCAAATTATCAACATTAACAATTGCATATATTTTTGATATAAGGAGGCAAATCCAAACGAAAGGCATTGTTACCAGTATTTTCTAGAATCTTAAAAGGTTTATACCTTATTGGTTTCAGGTTTTTACCTTCTCCTTTAAACCTCTCTTTTCTAATGTAAACCCAAACTTCATCTCTAACTTGGAAACTGTGGTCAACACAATGCTTATCATGCCTTCTCTTGTATTTAGCTTGGCTCTTTTCCAACTAATCTTGAACCATTTGATGTACCAATTGAACTTGCTCAGTTAATTACTGTTATGAAACCAGCTCAAGAAAAGATAGAAAAGATAGATCAATGCCTTAGAATTCAGCCTCTTCTAGGGGGCAACCTCCTTTACATTACATAAATGAACAATTCTTCGATGATACAAATGAAAAAACCTCCTTTCTATATATAGGAGTCTAAGGAGTCACAATATAACCCAGCCGACCTAACAATAATAATATAAAGCCACAAAAATAACAATAGAGGGATTCTATGGGGCACAGTAATAACAATATGGGGGCAATAGGGGCTCAACAATATTAATAAGGGGTATAACTACAATAGTAATGGGGTAATCACTAGTATTATAGGGACCCAACATACCCCTCTCCTTCAAAAAAGTGTTGTCCTCAACGCTTGAGTAGTTCTGGATACTTCTGTATAAAATTCTCATCCTCCCATGTGGAATCTTCAACAGATAAGTTCTTCCACTTGATAAGATACTCTGAAATTGATCGATTTCGTAGCTGTCAAGTTCTTGTTTTTGTGACTGCTTCCGGTTCCAATATAATTTTCCTTCCTCATCAAGTTCTGGCAATATTGTTTGAACTGGGAGCTTGTCGCCTATAACCTTCTTTAAACATGAAACATGGAAAACTGGGTGCAATCGAGAAGTTGCAGGAAGCTCCAATTTGTATGCCATAGTACCAATCTTTTGCAACACCTTGTACGAACCATAATACTTTGGTGATAATTTATTATCCTTCTTAGCTTGCTTGAGGGACATTTTCTTATATGGTTGTAGCCGTAGGAATACCCAATCACCTACATCAAAACTTCTTTCACTGCGATGTTGATTTGCCTGTTGTTTCATTCTATTCTGTGCCAACACGAGGTTATCCTTTAAGAGTTGGAGGACTTGTTGTTGATGTTCGATGTGATGTTCCACTACGTGAACCTTAGAATTATCTCTTAAATATGATGTGATAGATGGTGGTTGATACCCATAAAGTGTCATAAATGGGGTCATTTTTTTTGTTGTATGGAAGGAAGTGTTATACCACCATTCAGCCAGAGGCAACCATTTGACCCACTGTGTCTGTTTATCAGATACAAAGCAATGAAGATATCCTTCCAAACATTTGTTTACTATCTCAGTTTGCCCATCAGATTGAGGATGATAAGATGAGCTATGAGCTAACTGAGTACCAAGACAAGAAAATAATTCTGTCCAAAAACTTCCAGTGAAAATGGGATCTCTGTCACTTACAATAAACTTTGGGTTTCCATGTAGCTTTTGAATTGTTTCCATAAATGCAGTAGAAACTGTACTGGTCTTAAATGGATGTGGTAATGCACAAAAGTGTGCATACTTAGTAAGTCTGTCAACTACCACCATGATGACACTCTTTCCCTCAGACTTGGGTAAACCTGTGATAAAATCCATTGAAACCTCCTCCCAATGTTGGCTTGGAATGGATAAAGGTTGTAATAGACCCGGTGTCTTAATTGTTTCAACTTTATTTTGTTGGAAAACCAAACATTCCGCCACAAAATTTTGAATATCTGATTTAAGGCCATCCCAAAAAAATTCCTTCTTAACCCTGTGGTAAGTTTTTAAAAATCCTGAGTGCCCTCCTAAGGGAGAAGTGTGCAATTCCATAAGAATCTTTTGTTTTAGTTGGGAATTCTTACAGAGGTATAAGCGATCTTTGTACCATAACGAATCATTTTGCCAGCCAAATGTATCAGATGTACTGGAATCTTGTTGTAACTTTCGAATAAGTGCCCACACTTCTTCGTCATTCTTCCATTCCTCCCTTGCTTCGTTTATACAATCTGGTTGGATAATAGAAATGGCGCACAACAATGCTTCTTCATCCTCATCCTTTCTTGAGAGTGCATCTGCCACCACATTTTGATTCCCTTTTTTGTAGATGATTTCAAATTCATAACCCAACATCTTTGTGACCCACTTTTGTTGCTCTTTAGAGGATAATCTTTGTTCTAAAAAGTATTTAAGGCTATCATGATCCGTTTTTACCTTGAAGTGTCTTCCCATTAGGTAGGGTCGCCATTTCTTAAGTGCATGGAGTAGTGCCAACATTTCTTTCTCATAAATAGCTTTTCTTAAAACCTTTCCCTTGATTGGACGACTTTCAAAAGCAATGGGTCTTTCATCTTGCATTAGAACAGCACCAATTCCATTTCCTAAAGCATCACATTCCACAATAAAGTTTTTTGTGAAGTCCGGTTTAGCTAAGACCCGTGCTTGGCACATTGCCTCTTTAAGATGTTCAAAGGCCTTTGTTGCTTCCGGAGCCCATGAAAATGCATCTTTCTTCAATAATGTTGTTAGAGGTGCTGCTATTCTCCCATAATTCTTAACAAACTTGCGATAATACCCTGTCAACCCGAGAAATCCTCACAAATGCTTTATGGATGTGGGAATTTTCCATTCCTTAATGGCTTTAATTTTGCTAGGGTCTACCTTAACTCCTTCATGAAATACAATATTACCCAGGTATTCCACCTCCTGGACTCCAAAGAAACATTTGGATCTTTTTGCATATAATTGTTTCTCCTCCAATAGTTGTAGCACCCTATCAACATGTTCAACATGATCCTTCCAAGACTTGTTGTAGATTAGTATATCGTCAAAAAATACTAACACAAATTTTCTAAGGAATGGTTTGAAAATTGAATTCATCAAACCTTGAAATGTTGAAGGTGCATTGGTAAGGCCAAAAGGCATGACCAAAAATTCATAATGACCCTCATGAGTTCTAAATGTTGTTTTCGGAATGTCTTCAGTCTTCATTCTGATTTGATGATATCCTGAACGAAGATCCAACTTGGTGAAGTAAATTGATCCATGCAATTCATCCAGTAATTCATCAATGATAGGAATGGGGAACTTATCTTTAATAGTGAGTTTGTTGAGCTCCCTATAATCCGGACACATGCGCCATGATCCATCCTTCTTGTGCACCAATACTACTGGAGCAGAGAAAGAACATTGACTTGGTTGAATTATACCAGCCTCTAGCATTTCTGCAACCATACGTTCAATTTCACTCTTTTGGACATAGGGATATCTGTACGGCCTGATGTTTGGAGGAACACTTCCTGGAATCAGATGAATAGCATGATCATGATCACGCATAGGTGGGAGACCTTTGGGAATCTCAAATACCTTGGAATGATTGTCCAGGACGTTTTGGAGATCTGGAGAAATAGATGATTCCAATGTGGAAACATCTAGCGAACATAATTGTGCAATTACACCTCTTTGTTCCCTTTTTAGAAGCTTTTTCATACCATTAGAGCTGATTATCTTTCCTGGTTTCCCTGCAATACCCCTTAATTCAAATTCCTTTCCTTTCGTAGAAAATTTGATGAAAAGTTCTTGAAAATTAAAAGCTATTGTACCCAAGGATTGTAGCCATTGGACTCCTAGTACAACATTAGCACCTCCCATTGGAATGGAAAGCATTGGGCTAGTCAATACATATTCTCCCCATGGATAACTTGATATTATGGCACTTTCCAGAGAAATTTATTGTTCCTCCATTTGCAATCATCAGTTGACACTCTGGTGCTGGATATAGGAAGCAATTCAATTCTTTTGCTACCTTACAATGAATAAGATTGTGGGTGCTTCCTGAATCAATCAACACTATTACCTTTTTCTTCTTAATTTGTCCTTCTATCTTGATGGTTTGAGGAGTGGTAATTCCTGGCCATGCATTACAAGATATGGTCGGATTTATTTTTTCTTCATCTAGGCTTTGTTCCTGGAGTATATCCTCTTCTTTTGACCTTTTTCTTCTTCCTCTTCACAATATGTGTAGAATAATTTCTTCTCAGCACACTTATGACCTTTAGTGTATTTGCTATCACAACTGTAACAAAGCCATTTTGCTCTTTTTTCTTCCAATTGTTGAGGTGTCAACCTTATAGGTTGTGGAAGACTAGGGGCAACAACACTTCCGTCTTTATAGTTGTGAGTGGTATGCTTCCTGGTTGCCATAATTTTTCTTTCCATTTTTCTTGCTAACTTGAATGCCTTCTCTAATGAATCAGGTTCCCAAAGGGGAACATCATGTTGGATATTATCCTTTAAAGACCCTATGATCACATCAATCCTATGCTCCTCTGGAATATCTTTTACCCTTATGTTCAATTTTTGGAACTCCTCAATGTGCTCCATTATTGAACCCTTTTGTTTGAGACTTATCAATTGGCTAAAAAAAGTGTTTCTTTGTGTATCCTCATAATGTGCTATCAATTCTTCCGTAAAAATTGCCCAAGTGATAAATTGTTTACGAGAGAAAAGCCATTGATACCATACAAACTGATTTGGTTCCAAATATAAAGTTTCCATACGTACCTTTTGTGTGTTTTGCACATTATTGAGATCAAAAAATTGCTCCATCTGTACTATCCATGTTGCGGGATCCTTGCCATCAAACTTGGACCTCATATCGATTTTTGGAATATGGTGGGTCTTCGATCCAACATTATAGTCTATGGAATCATGATTAACATTTCTTTTGTTTGCTTCATGAGTTTCCTTTACAACGCTTCATGAGTTTCCTTTACAACCTTTTCACCATTAGTAAGTATTTCTTGTAGAAAATTTGTCAAATACGTCTTCAAATCTGCCATGTCTGTCTTCAAAACTGTCTTCAAATATGCCATGTATCTCTTCAAATCTGTCTTCGAATCATCCATCTTAGCTTCCATGCCCTTTATCATAGATTCCACGCCATTTATCTTAGATTCCACACCATTTATCTTAGCTTCTGTTATCTTTTGTGAGCGTGACATTTGTTTCACTTGTTCTTGTAATTTTGATATATCATGTAGCATTTCTTCCTCTTCTTCATGAGTCATGCGAGAGCTTTCAGGTTCCTTACTAGGTGTTTGCATTTTCTTTCCTTGGGGCATCAGTTACTGATAATAATTATTTACTATGCCCTTTGAATTCCTTCAAACCAAGCTTATGCAAAAGTTTAAAAAAAAAACTACACACATTTTTTCACTTCGTAGTAGCCTGATATTGAATCTGATGTATCTCTGTAATTTCGGATCATCCAGTTTTAAAATTGTGACCTATAGTAGCCTTTTGTGTCCTCTTTCCAATGTCACCAGTCTGATCCAAATTGGATTCTCCAAGGAAGAGTTATGCAAAATCTCCCACAGTGACCTGCTTATAGACTAGTTCAGTAGAGCCAACTTGTACGACGTGCCACGAATCTTGTTTCAACCTTTGGCTCTGAAAAGATATATACAAGAAACTACCGTCCGCCTCTTTTTTTTACCTTCTTACGAAATTTCAATCCGATGCTCAGAAAGAATGTTATGACGATTTTCCCCAGGTCACCTATTTGGAATGTAATTTAGGAGTCTGCAAGAAGACCAACTTCCTCAGATCATATCTTTCCAAATATATCGCGAAAAGTTCTGAAATTTGGACCCGAGATTCAGCGTGATGTCTTCTCAAATGGGTTTTGTTTTTAGCTTCTGAAACATTGCAGGAAAAACGTTATAGTGAAAATGCCACGATGACCTATTGGGAGCAGCGAAACCCTAGAATCCAAGGCTCTGATACCAAATGTTATGAAACCAGCTCAAGAAAAGATAGAAAAGATAGATCAACGCCTTAGAATTCAGCCTCTTCGAGGGGGCAACCTCCTTTACATTACATAAATGAGCAATTCTTCGATGATACAAATGGCAAAACCTCCTTTCTATATATAGGAGTCTAAGGAGTCACAATATAACCCAGCCGACCTAACAATAATAATATAAAGCCACAAAAATAACAATAGAGGGATTCTATGGGGCACAGTAATAACAATATGGGGGCAATAGGGGCACAAAAATATTAATAAGGGGTATAACTACAATAGTAATGGGGTAATCACTAGTATTATAGGGACCCAACAATTACTTTGCCTTATCAATGTCACTATGATCATTAATAGAAATATCCTTCCCAAAGATAAAATGTAAAGGATATTTTGGTAAGTAACCAAAACATGCCTCAAATGGATATGTTTGAGTCGATTAATGATTTTATCAGTTATAAGCATGTTGAATGTAGTGTTAGTCTTCATCCCATGGCTTACAATGTTTGCTTCAATATCCATGAAGCAAATGTACTACCATTTTATTCACCACTTTTATCTGACCATCGGTTTTTGGATGGAATGTTGTGCCCTTCTTCAACATCGTGTGCATGAGTGCCCATAAGCTTGACTAAAATTTCCTGACAAATTGAGAATCTCAATAAAAACTAATGGATTTGGGCAACCCAAAATATACCCATACATGTCGAAAGAACATTTGTGGAGTCTGTTCAGTTGTAACCTACTTCTTACAAGGTGTCAAAATACACATCTTGCTGAAATGATCCATCACAACATAAAGATAATCATATTTTCTTTAGACATAGGCAGTCCTCCTACAAAGTCCATAGAAACAATTTTCCAAGGACAAGAAGGAACTGGAAGTGGAGTATACAATCCTAACGTTCTATTACTAGGCTTACTTATATCACATAAAGAACATCCTCTTACATATCAGGATACACTTTCATTCATTTTAAGCCGATAATAATACCTTTGTAATTGTACCATTGTCTTTCCTACACCCAAATGGATAGCAATAAGAGAAGTATGTTCTTCCCTTATGATGTTGACGCTTTCACCCTATGGAATGCATAGCCTTCCAAGATGATACAAAATTTTATCATGCACATGGTAATATAATTCCTCTACTTGGTCACCTTGACACAAAGTTTCATATACATCTTTAAAGTCATCATCTAAAGTATGTTGTTCAACATAGCTCTCATGCATGATAGAATTATGCTCAAGAATAACTGAAGCACTAACAATTGGTCTAGAAAGCATGTCAACAACCTTTTTATAGATACCTTTCTTATACCTTATCACCAAGTGGAATTGCTACAAGACACCGATCCATCTGAAGTGCCTCACTTGTTGTAGCTTAGTTTGTTATTGCAAGTATTGCAATGGTTTATGAATAGATTGAATGCTAGTTTCCTTTCCCATCAAATAGTGTTTCCACTTTTTTACACTTTGCACTAGTGCATACAGTTCCTTGTCATATGTAGGATAATTATTTACTATGCCACTAAAAGTTTCAGAATGGTAACATATGGTCTTACCATGTTGCATCAAGAACGATCCCACGACATATTCACTTGCATCTGTTTGTATCTCAAATGGTTTTCTTAGATCAGGAAGTGCAAGAACTAGAGTCGTATTGATTCTCTCCTTCAATGCATCAAAATATTTTTTTTGCTTTCCTACCCATTGAAAAACTTGTTTTATGCTTCTCAAGGCATGTAATGGAGTTGCAATTGAAGAGCAGTTAGAAATAAACATTCTCCAATATTGGTCTGCTCCAAAAAATATTTTAACCTCGGTTACATTCTTGGGCTTGGGCCAATGTACAATGAATTTGATCTTTGAGTGATCTATCCTCAATTCACCCCCTCCAATAATATGTCCCAAATAAACTAATGAGGTATTTTGTTAAAATTGGCAGCTAGGGCCAAACTCCATGTGGGTCATCTTATTTATGGTAGTTGATATTTTTCTTGGATCCCTCTCATCAAGAGGTGTAGGATTGATCTAAAGATCATCCAATTTCAATAAGTATTCATGAAGATATGAATTTATTTGTGTTATGGGACAATTCATCAAGGTTAGCAACCAACCAAATAACCCCCATGTGTGCTCAACGTTTTAGTATAAAAGGAGGTGGCTTGAGAGTCATTAGGACACACTTCACTCTTGATTTCTATCCACTCACTTTGGGTTTTAGTAGAAGAGAAATATAGGAGGATGAAGCCCTAGATGGAGGAGGAAAGGAGGCTAAACAAGCTGCCCTAATGGCAGTCCTAAAGAGGATGGTCTAGCCACAGTTCAAGGGAGGAGACCCCTACTTCTATACATTGCCCAAACTGCCCTCTATGATACCTAAAGGAGAGATATAGGAGGGTAAAGAAAGCCTATTCATGCTGCCCAAAGACACAGGTATATCTTGCACTAGCCACAGTAAGGAAGATATACCAGTGAGAGTTTGATGGTACATTTTTAGGTGACCGAATGATGGAAGGAGGGCCAAATTACCTTACTAGAGGGATGTTATAACTAGGGATTGTTCTGGGATAGAAAACACTTGGATAGTCTCTTGTGACATGCCAAGTAAAGGGACCTTCCTGTTGTGATTAGGCTGCAAGCCTGTAGTTACAATTTTGAGGGTCAAACATGTTGTAGGTGCCTCCACTAATAATGATATCACTTAATTTGGAGAGGAGCGGAGGCCACATAATTTAAGGTATTTTTTTGGAATGATTGTTGGGTTGCTATAGGTTATAGTGGGAGCCCTAACCAATGACCAAAACATTTTCCATGAATATAAGAGCAGAAGTATGTATTCTTCTCCACTAGTGATTTGTGTTGGGTCATTTCTTTGACTTTTTTGGGATTAGGTTGATAGGAGAGGTCTCTTAAGATATCTTGATGAGAAGAAGCTCCTATAACAAATAGATCAGAATTCCACATGTTGATGAAAGCCTTGTGTGTATCTTAAGACTATGGATCTTGTTACTGGGCTAGCCCATAGGCCATAGCCCGTAGTTTGGCAGCATGGTGCAGCAATGGCACATGGGACAACAATGTGGTAGCATGGTGCAACAATGGCACATGGGACAACAATGTGGTAGCATGGTGCAGCAATGGCACATGGAACAACACTATCAGTATGACATAAGTAATGTTGCAGCATGGTGTTGATTGGTGCAGCACTAATACATAGTGCAGTAATGCCACATGGGACAACAATGGTACATGATGCAGTACAGTGATGGGTACAGTAATGGTTAGTGAAGCATGATGAGATGTTTCATAATGATGATGGGTGCAGCATGTTGCAGCACAGTGAGGTGCGGCATGATGATGAGGAGCAACACAATGATAGGCGCAACATGGTGATGGAGTCACCCTGGAGAATCAATTGAAGCAGCATGTCTTCAACTAAGTTCAACTACCTCATGTATCATATTCTTAGACATGATCTATCCTCCTATTTAGATAATTCAAAGTGTTGACTTCTGTTGTAAATGTCTAATCTTTCTCTCTCTCTCTCTTTGTTGGACTGTTGAAGAAAATATAAGAAGAATTGATCAAGGGTTCCCCATATTGGGGTTTGTCCCTCGCCGATACCACATGTTGTGTCCTTTTGTCTTGGCTTGTATTCTTCGATTTATGTTTATGTTATATCTACAATTTACTATTACCCTGATGTGATTGCTAATCTAAAAAAAATATTGAGCTAACTGTGAAAATTGAAATAAATTTCTCTAAGCATAGAACATACCTAAAATTAACATGGTATTAGAGGTGAGGTGAAGACAAATCCCAAGCAAGAGTGACAGAACAATCACCAAACACGGTTGAGAAAGGGAAAAAGGCTCAATGAATTCCTCATCCCTCTTCAAATTCACCAAGGGTGAAGTCGAAGAAGAGAATATTATCATAATGGTGCAGTGGAAGCTTCTGATGGCCTACCTTAAGATCACTTTAATGGGAAGTCGGGATCTAATGGTGGAAGGAAAGGCATTTGCCTTGCTTGCAAAAATTTCTGCCATTATGTGAAGGAGTGTCCAAATGATAGGGACACATAACTTGATGATGATAACAATAATTCCAAGGACTAATGATCGGAGGAGTGACAGGTAATTCAAGTCATCAAGGAAATAACTGAATCTTCAAAGAAAACAAGGAACTCCAGGTATGAAGAATCAAATGTAGTTCTTGGTAAGATAAAGAAGAATTATCTTATATTAGCCCTCTCCTCCAGACTCTTTGGGAATATGGCTTATTGATTATAGTGCTTCAAGCCACTTCATAGGATAGAAGGGTGCTCTCTCTAATTTGGTAGAGGGAAACAATCATGGGATTATACTTGGATTCAATGCCACCTATCCTAGAAAGGGTGTAGGGAATGTTACCCCTCAATTGAATGAGGGTAACTTGATTCATTTATAAGAATATCTTTATGTACTTGATTGCAAGAAGAACTTGGTGTCCATTTTGGCAATGGAAGTCAAAGGTTTCATGGTGGCATTCATCGATTGAAAGGTACGTGTTTGAAAGTAGAATTTTCAAAGATGCTTTTACTCATGGGTTCAGAGTTGGCAATTTGTATCAAGTTGTAAGCAATCCATTGGGGACCATGTCAGTCAACACATCTCATCAATAGAAATGGAGGTCTATATAGGGCCCTACTCGATGTGAGTCAGATGGTGACAAGGATGCCTGAATGCAAGAAAAACATGAAGGTACATGTCTGAGATGTACCAAAGGAAAATATTATAAGGGGACCATTCCCCTCATGTAGTAGGTCCATAGGGTTGGAATAACCCGAGGGGTTTAAGACTCATGATCAGGAATCTCATGTATCCAGGAGAAAGAAAGCCCTCTATGGCTTGAAGAAAAACACCCTGGGGTTAATATGAGAGGATTGATAGCCTTTTGATGAAGCTGAGATTCACTAGTAGTGAAGTCAATCCAAACCTTTTCTTGAAGGTTGTGGATGATATACGTCTCATATTGGCACCTTCTAAGGATGACCTCTTTCTAACAGGTGAAGACCCTCTCATTTCCAAAATTAAGAGGGAGTTGGATTTTAGAGTTGGAATGGTGAACTGTAAGCCCATGACTATGGATCTTAACTTTTAGAAGTTATGTGGTAGGGATATCGAACCTAATTTGGGAAATGCCTCTGAGTTTCACAAACTCACACTAGCATTGATGTTCTTGGTGAAATCTCATCTGTATATATGTTTCGCAGTCAGCATGGTGAACTCATATATGGTTCAGCCTCACTAGATTGGTGCCATAGATATTCTGGGATATCTTGAGGGCACAATCTCTCATAGATTGAGATACACTGCCAGAAATATGAAGCTCAATGGTTATTCGAATGCTGACTGGGCAGGAAATATGTAGGATCGGAAGAGCACTTTTGAGTGCTGGTTCTCTTTGGTTTCTTCTTCGATATCCTAGATGAGTAGGAAGCAAAAGTCAATTACTATAAGCACCAAGACCAAATACGTAGATACGAGTATGACCTCATGTGGAGATGCCTGGTTGCGAAAGCTCTTTAGTGAACTATTTTCACACATGATGGATACCACCGTTATCTTATGTGTTAACCAGAGGGGGATTCGATTATTGAGGAATCCCTTATTCTATGAGTTCTCCAGCATATAGACATCAAGTACCACTTTATCTAGAATATGGTATATTGATGAGAAAGAAGGATCCATTACATTGGGACTGATGTGTAGGTCATAGACATTCTATTGAAGCCCCGAGCAAAATTCAAATTTGTGACTTGCTATAATGACTTGGAGTCATTGAGAGACCCTCTTATGAGGGTCTTGTATGATGCATGCATTGAGCTCTGGGAGCTCCAGGGGGCTTGGGGTACTTCTTGGAGGAACAAGCGACCATAGGGCGACTCACCCTCCCCTAGTCGTGTGATGTGTACATGGTGATTGGTTCATCCTTCCCTTGTGATACCCTGTGGTGACTTATGGACATGATGAGTGATTCTCCTATCGAGGCATCCTACCCATGTAGTCTGGGACTCAGGGAAGTACCTATCATTTGGCCAATGATTAGGGAAATGGGGTTAGGGACCATAGTAGTAATGATGGATGCATCGTGTATCTACGTACACCCTATGCTAGGATGACCGATATTGATCTGGGATCAATTGGAACTGAATTCGGGTCAATAAGAGTGATATAGCTCACTCTCTTGGAACTAATCTAGGATCAGTATGAGTGATTTGAGACACTCTCTTTTGATATTGATCTGGGATCAATATGAGTGGTTTGAGACACTCTCTTGTGATATTGATCTGGGATCAATGAAACTAACTTCAGGTGAGTAAGAGTGACATAACTCACTCTCTTTTGGAACTGATATGGGATCAGTAAGAGTGGTATGACACACTCTCTTCATATGCGCCTGAATTCAGGTTAGTAGAGAATGGTATGTGACATTCTCAACCAATTCTTATTCTTCATGGTTCAGTAGAGCAGAGTAGAGTAGTGCGGCACACTGATGGAAGAGATATTATAGTATGACAGATGGATCAATGGATGGAGTTGTTCCTAGTTGAGAGGGAGTGTTAAAATTGGAAACTAGGGCCAAAATCCTTGTGGGTCATCTTATTTATGGCAGTTGATATTTTTCCTAGATCCCTCTCATTGAGAGGTGTAGGATTGATCAAAAATATCATTCAATTCTGATAAGTATTCATGAAGATATGAATTGATTTGTGTTATGGGACAATTCGTCAAGGTCGGCCAGCAACCAAATGACCCCCATGTGTGCTCAACGTTTTAGTATAAAAGGAGGTGACTTGAGATTCATTAGGACACACTTCACTCTTGATTTCTCTCCAATCACAATGGGTTTTAGTGGAAGAAAAATATAGGAGGATGAAAATCTAGATGCAAGAGGAAAGGAGGCTAAATAAGCTACCCTAACGACAGTCCTAAAGAGGATTGTCGAGCTGCAATTCAAGGGAGGAGACCCATACTCCTATACATTTTCCAACCTACCCTCTATGCTATAGAGATATAGCACGATGAAGAAGGCTTATTCATGCTACCCAAATACACAGGTCTATCATTCCCTAGCCGCAGTAAGGAAGACAAGCCAACGAGGGTTTGAAGGGATATTTTCAGGTGACCGAGTGCTGGAAGGAGGGCCAAAATACCTTGTTGGAGGGACACTGTAACTAGGGACTGTTCTGGGCAAGAACAAGCAGGGATATTCTCTTGTAACAGGCCAAGTAAAGGGACCTTCCTGTTGTGATTACGTCGTAATCCTATAGCTATTTTTTGAGGGTCAAACATGTTGTACAATGTAGGTGCCTCCTCTAATAGCGAGATCATTTAACTTGGAGAGGAGAGGAGGCCACAAAATTTAAGGTGATTTTTTGCATGAGTGTTGGGTTGTTGTAGGTTACAGTGGGAGACCTAACTAGTGACCAAAACACTTCCCATGAATAGAAGTTTATAATTATGTATTCTTCTCCATTAGTGACTTGTGTTGGGTCATTTTTTTGACTTGTTTGGATCAGGTTGATAGGAGAGGTCTCTTCAGATATCTTGATGAGAAGAATCTCCTATAACATACATATCAACATTCTACATGTTGAAGATAGCCTTATGTGGATTCTCAGTTCCAAGTTAGTGAAATACACAACATCTTTCAATTGATCAGGAAAATCATCAATTCAAGGAAGAGGGTAGTGATTCTTTACCGTAATCTTGTTCAAGGCTCTGAAATCTACACACATGTTCCATGTACCATCTTTCTTTGATACTAAAACAGTTAGTGACCCACATGGAAATGTTCTTGGTCTAATGACCCCTTTTTCAAGTAAGTCTTGGATTTGTCTTTTGATTTCCACATTCTCCATGACTCACATCCTATGCATGCCAATGTTTGGAAGAGGACAATCTTGTTGCAATTGGATCTCATGTTGGATACCTCTTTTAGGAGGAAATCCTTTGGGCTCCTGAAACATCACATCATATGTGTTAACAAATTCATACAAATCATATTTTAAATTTGCATCACATCCTTGGAAAGCTTCATTTTCAACATTATCTTTAGGTTTGATCATCAAGAGTACAAATTTCTTCCTAAAATTGACTAACCTCTTCATTTTTCCAGCATTGACAATTGACAAAATCAACTTCTTGTTATGTTCTCTAACAATGTACTCAACTCCATTTTAAACAAATGAAATTTTTTCTCATGGAGATGAAATGTGACTCTCCTATCTTATAGATATGGTCTTCCAAAAACAATACCACACATATCAACTGGAATGACATCAAGATCTACCTCATCTATAAATTTTGCAGTGATGGAAAATCCTAATTTACATCTTCCTGTCACATGAAATTTTGCATTGTCACATATCCATCCTAAAGGATATGGTTTAGGATGAGGAGTTGTTCCCAAATTCAATTCCTTGATTGTGTCTTCAAAAATGAGGTTTTCTTGTGAACTACTATAAAAAAGTATATCTAGCTTGGTATGTTTTGAAATAACTCTAAAGTGGAAAATCTATATTCTTTCTTTTTCATGTTGAGTTTCATTGAGGTTACTATTTGAATAACTAGCACTCACAATATAGTCCTTATCTTTATTGTCATGGTTGTAATCTTTGTTTCATCTCCATAGTCAAATCCTAAATCATGTTGTGTAGTTGGAGTATTGTTTTGTTTTCCTCTGTTGTTAAACTTTCTGGGTCTCATTTGAGGATGAAGTTTCCAATAGTGGTCTTCATCATGGCCTTGATTTTAATAGTGTTTACATATAAATTTTTCTCCCTCTTTCTTGACTGAAACATTCTTCTTCCCTTTTCCTTTGAATTCCCCCTTTCCTTTGTCTCCACTTTTAAATGGCTTGTTTTTTCCCTCTTGAGGAATATTCATCCCTCTTGCTTCTAAATGCGTTTCCTGTTAAGAAACTTCGTCTAGTTTTGTAGGGTTTGTGTGTCACAAATAACTATGCAATCCTCCAATATATTTTAGTAGAGTATCTTGAGAGGATAAACCTATACCCAAAATCAAAGATCTTTTTCTAAATTCTTGAGTATAGCTTTGTACATTTTGACCTTTAGCTTGCCTAAAGTTTTGCCACTCCATAATAGATATTTTCATGTATTCTAATGGATAAAATGGCCTTCCTATTGCAACAACAAAATAATTCCAAGAGGATAAATCCTTACCATGTTTCTTCATGTCCTCTTGAGTTTTGACTTCCAACCAAATAAGTGTTTCACCTTCTAATCTAAGAGAAGAAAGCTGAATTTTGTTCTCATCATCCTTGATCCATTGTATCCTACAATACACTTCAATGTGATGAACCCAATTATCTGATTTCTCAGCATTTACCTCGACATTGTACATAGGAAATTCAAACTTTATATCAAGCTTAATTAAAGGATTTTTACCATGTTCATTTAGAGAATTTGGAGGTGTTTGTGAAATGGTAAAAGAAGTAGAAGATAAGGATGAAGATGAGGATGGAGGTGAAGTTGGCAGTTTATCACCATTCCCTCCATTCCTTTTTGGAGACTTGTCCTTTTTTCCTCCATCACTTTTTGGAGGCTTTGAGCTCTCTCCATACTGTTGGCTTATATGGGCCTGGCTTAATGGATGTAGCATCATTTATGGCTGAAGTGGAATTTAATCCCTCCACGATGGTTTGCCCATCCGTTGACATACATCGCAGGCCCGACAATATGCTTTCAAATCTTGATGTAGAGTGGGCCACCATAATCTGGTGCAGAGAATCTTTTGGGTTGTGGCGTGGGCCCCATAATGTCCACCAGCAACCCCTCCATGTGCTTTGGCTAGTATCTATCCATGCTTGAATTCTGGTACATATCTGCAAAATATTTCGTCGTTTCCCATCTTGTAGAGGTGGCCTACAATTACGGTAAAATCGGATGCACATATCACCAATTCCTTCTTTTGCTGGACAGAATACCCCTGTGGCATAGTTCCTATAGTTAAAAAGTGGATTTCAAAGTGGCCATCTGTAATGCGCACGGCATATAACTAGGCATCTGGAAATCCCTCCTCTAGATTTGTTGGTTCTTTGCTGGTCTCAATTTGGGACAGGTGATCCGGACCTAGATTCAAACGTCTTGGCTTTACAAAAAACTCAAAGTCATATTCTTGAAACAACAACAACCATCGACAGATGCGCCCCCAAACACAGGCTTATTCATTAGGTACTTGAGCGCAGAGTGATCAGTATAAATCTTAAAATGTCCTCCGCATAGATAGTGATGGAACTTCTAGAGCACATATACCATCACCAATCCCTCTCGCTCAGTAGTAGAGTATATCTTTTCTACCTTGGACAACTTACGACTTGTGAATGCAATCGGGTGATCAATTCCCTACACTCCTTCTTGAGTGAGTACCGTACCCAACACGATACACAACGCATCAACATGTACATGAAATTCAACGTCCCACTTTGGAAAGACTAAGATAGGGGCAGATGCCATCTTTTCCTTAAGCATTTCAAGGCTTTTGTTACATTCCTTGTTCAAGCAATACGTAGCATCCTTCTTCAGTAACTGTTCCATTGGAGTCGTGATCTGGGCATAGCTTTTTATAAACTTCCGGTAGTAGCTCGTGTGTCCCAATGTAGCACATAGCTACTTTGCACTTTGCGGTGCTTGTAGAGTTAGTATGACAATGATCTTTGTCAGATCCACCATCAGTCCTTGCTTACAAACCACATCGCCCAACAAGTTCCTAAAATGGACGAGGAAAGTACACTTCTTTAGGTTGAGCGCAATCTGGTGCCGACGGCAGGTATCTAGCATCAATCGTAAGCCTACGACATGTTTCTTAACCAAGCCAAATACGGTCCAGTCATCCAGGTAGACTTCTAAGAACTTGTGGATAAATTCCTTGAATGCGGCTACCACAATACAGGAAAATATCGCAGGCACATTCTTCAGCCCAAAGGGCATTACTGTATACTAAAAACAACCCCATTCGGTATCAAACGTTGTCTTGCTATGATCCTCTAATGCGATCTTGATCTGATGGTACCCGGAGAACCCGTCTGTCAAGGAGTATGCTTCTTGCCTGCCCACATTTTCTAGTGACTCATCTATAAAGGGTGTTGGAAACGGATTGTTAACAAAAGCATCATTGAGATTCCACAAATCTACACAGATACGGATCTCACCCTTCTGTTTCTTCTCCTACATGACCATAGGGTTTACCCAATCAGACTCCTCGACTGGTTCAATAATTCCTGCTACTTGCATCTTGTCCAATTCTTCATGGACCTTTGATTTGTATTTTGGATTCAATCGGTAAGGTCACTGCTTCACTAGCTTCACATCTAGCTTCAAGTTTATCTTGAACATTCCTAGGTCTCCTAGAATCCCTTTCAGCTCTATAATTTTTGTAGGGAATAAATCTCGGTATTCGCGGAGCAACTCGATGACCCTTTCTACCATGGCATCGTCCTAGTAGTCCCCAAGTGTAGCATACTGTGTCTCTTCTTCTATTTCGATATTCACTTGCTTTGTTTTCAATGGCGGTGTGATGTCTGGATCTTCTATCTCAGGGTCGTGCACCTCACAACTTCCTTTGGGTTCTGGTATATCGATGTTACGCGGGTCATCGTCATCATCTTCTACTTGTTCATTGTAACATGCTAATGCCCGGTTTATCAAGTCATTACTACCTTCCATCACGGAAGATGTGGCAAAGGGGGGAGTCGTAACGAAAGAGCAAGTTATTGCTCGTGCGCAATATCTGGACTTGATTTACACTCAATCCGGCACGCTCTACGATAAAATACCTGATGCCCCTAGACCGGAATTCTCAATTCCTCCTCCTCCTAGATCGAACAATGACTCTCATGCTGGCGATGGTGTGATTGGCAAAACAGACATGAAATCGACAAAGGCTACATCCAAAAAGGCCTGTAATATTTCAAGTCAAAATGCAAAAGATGAACTTCTTGGTTCAGAAGTAAACATCGTATTAACAGATAAAGGCAAAGAAACCAAACAACCAGGAAGCAAGAAGAAAGGCAAAGGGAAGAAGAAGAAACAGGAGGAATCACCACCTGAGAAATCTTCTTCAAACCCTCCTGGAGATAGGAAACCAAAAAATACATGTTTTATATGTGATGAGGATCATTGGACCACAAATTTTCCACACAGGGCTGAGCTTAAGAAATTCTTCAAGAATTCGAAAACCTCTGCAGTGTTAATTGATTCGTTTCCAAATCCAGGAACAAATCTGGTTGAAAGTGGAAATGCTTCCCCGTCTCAAGTGCTAATGTTGTCGGTTTCAAAACAGAAAAATGATGCTCTGATATCGACAAGGAACAAAGATTATGGGAATCCACAGCTGTCGAACAACAAGAATAAAGATCAACCTAGTAGTTCGACAACAACTTCGACAGAAGTTGCGCCACCCACCATTCCTGAATTGACGATAAAACTGCCAAAGGGAGTAGTACACAAGTCGACATTTAATCCCCGCACTAGAGCGGCACAACATTATAATATAGTGGAAGATTTGGCCCAATCGCCATCCACTATGTCGACTCTTGAAGTACTACAGGATTTCCCATCACAAAGGCAGGCTTTATTATCAGCCATTGGTGGGATAGACCCAAAGGATTCCAATCTTGTATCCTTCGACCATAAATGATACGATCCTCAATTACTAGCTGAACTAGCTTTCCTTGTTCAAGTGAAAGCCCTCAACAAAACTGTTCATCAAACAATTATTGATGAGGGAGCATCTACATGCATTATGTCTATGAGTTGATGCAAAACTTTAGGATCTCCGACCTTGTCGCGATCTCTCGATGACATTAAAAGCATTCGACGGAAGGACATGTACCCCATATGGTATCCTAAGTAACTTCAAAGTTGAACTAGGAGACAAAATGGTAGAAATAGATGTTGAAGTCATCGATGGAAATCTTGATTACAACATCCTACTAGGAAGACCATGGATACATGCTATGGCGGCTGTTGTGTCGACCTATTTTAGGAAGATTGCATTTTCCTTTCAAGGAGGGATTACAATCATCGATCAGTAGAACTTCCTCCCCAATGGTTCTCAAGTTACAATAAGCATTCCCATGATCCATGGAAGCCCCCATTCTCTTCAAAATATTGGAGTAGGCCTACTAGAAGATCCTATACTAATGGGAACTTTCGCCCTTCCACCTCCAATCAACCTCGCGGAAGTAGCGTCGATAGGAACCTGCAATATGATATCTTCTAAAAAGATCTCAGAAAATGATATCGACATGGATCATGCAATGGTTTTACCCCCAAGCCCAATGAAAATATTGTAGCAATCAATGTTCCTAGCATGGGAGGCAAACCCAAATCAATGCTCATTAAGAATTTAGATAGATAGGTCTAAAGAATATGGTACCCCTTCAGATCCTTGGTCGCAAGTGCATGTCACTGACGAAGGAATTGTCCAATCAATGGTAACTGAAGGGGCACCATGGAATGATTCCCACCATCGTTCCCTTCTTCCGGATTGTGGAGAAGATACTCAAGATTACCTTTATCATCCTTCAGGTTTTGATTTCCTATCGAATACTGTAAACACGATGGATTCCAAGTGAGACTTGTCCAACATTGAAGAGACTATCGCCATAAATATATCGACCAAAACAAATGTTGTAGAAAGTACTTATGTTGGAAAATGTTGTTCTCCTTCAGAATTGGAAATATATAACGCTCTTTTTCGTGAATTCAGAGATGTCTTTGCTTGGTCATACAGTGAAATTCCAGGCATTGACTCGAGTATCGTTGAACATGAAATTAAGATGTATCCAGATGTCAAACCAGTACGACAACTGCTAAGGCAGGTGCACCCCAAGAAAGTCGCTGCCATTAAGGAAGAAGTTGAAAAAATTCTCCATGCTCGTTTCATCTACCCGGTTCATCTAACCGATTGGGTATCCAATATTGTCCCTGTTATGAAAAAACAAGGAACAATTAGAGTGTGCATCGATTATAGGGATGTAAATCAAGCTTGTCCAAAAGACAACTACCCTACACCCTTCATTGACCAGATAATTGATGAATGCGCTGGATGTGAAATCTTTTCATTTATGGATGGATTCTCCGAGTATAATCAAATAAATATCTGCCCACAGGACCTGTCAAAGACTGCATTTATTTGTCCATGGGGCACATTCGCATATCGAAAATTACCCTTTGGTTTGAAGAACGCAGGGGCAACGTTTCAAAGGGCAATGAATTATGCCTTCCATGACATCAAAAACATCATTCAACCATACCTCGACGACCTTTCGGCTCATTCGCGAAAGCGGACTCATCACCCGCAACATTTAAGAGCGATATTTCTACGATGCCGACACTACAAGATATGACTCAATCCACACAAATGTGTATTTTGCGTCAGTTCTGGTCATTTACTTGGCTTTGTAGTCTCAAATGACGGGATTCGTCTCGACCCATGTAAGGTCCAGGCAATCATAAATTTACCTCCACCTTTGAATTTGCTTCAGATTCAGAAACTCCAAGGGAAAGCGAACTTTCTGAGGAGGTTCATTCCAAATCACGCCAAACTTGTTAAAGGTTATACACGTCTTTTGAAAAAGGAAGTGCCCTTTGTCTGGGATCAGGTTGCGCAAGCTTTCTTTGATGCTTTAAAAGAATCACTAACGAAAGCATCATTAATGTACGCTCTTGATTATCAAAAAGATTTTAATCTGTATCTGGCTGCAGCAGATACGACCATTTCAATGTTTTTAGTTCAAGAAGTTGATGGAATTGAACATCCTATATATTATTTAAGTAAAGACTTAAATGATACAAAAAGCAAATATTCTTACGTTGAAAAGCTAGCACTTGCAGCTATTCAAGCGATACAGCGATTTCAACACTATGTCCTCTTTCAGAAAACTACCATTTTGTCAGATTGCAACCCCATGACTTATATATTGTCACGACAGTTGCTGGGGGGCAAATATTCAAAATGGATAGCAATCCTACAAGAGTTTGAAGAAAGCTCTAGTCTTCGCAGAATTATTGTGCGATCTCCCATCGTCGTCCAACGATGAAACATCCGAAGAAACAATCGTGGACGAAAGTTTGTTTCTGATATCTTCAAGCAATGAGTGCCTATGGACATATAATAATTTATCTCCAAACCCAAAAATACAGGACAAACACCTCCCACTCCGAAAAAAAACGTATTCGATACCAAGCAAAAGACTACATGATCATTGGTGATACACTTTACCGTCGTGGTATCAATACAGTTCTGATAAGGTGCCTCACCCATGAGGAGGACGAAAAAGTCCTGAATGATTTTCATTCAGGCGCGTGTGGGGGGCATCAATCTGGATATGCTACAGTGCAAAAAATATTACGAGCAGGATACTTCTAGCCAACAATGTTCAAAGATTCCATAACCGCAGTCAGAAGTTGCCATGCTTGTCAAATTTTCGATAGCAAAACCAGAAGACCACCTGCACCTCTGCAGCCAATAGTGGCTGTTGGGCTATTTACCAAATGGGGCATCGATTTCATGACATGTAACCCCACCTCGACCCGGGGGCATGGGTATATCATAGTTGCAGTTGACTATTTTACCAAGTGGGCCGAGGCGATACCTACATTAGATAATACTGGTGAAATAATTGCCCTCTTCTTTTTCAATCATGTAGTCCCCAGATTCGACATACCACGAGATATAGTCACAGATCATGGATCGCATTTTCGCAATCACATGATGGTCGAATTAACTACCAAACTAGGGTTGTCTCAAGACATCTCTACTCCATATTATCCGCAAGCCAATGGACAAGTTGAAGCAATCAACAAGGTCCTAAAGTGCATGCTGCAAAGGAGGATTGGAGTTCACAAAAGATGGCACCTAATCCTGTACTCAACTTTGTGGGCTTACCGAGCATCGGTAAGGAACGCAACTGGGTTTACACCTTTCCAACTGGTATATGGCCTCGAAGCAATCTTACCAATCTAGTGCGAAATCTCGTCTCTCAAACTCGCAATTGATCTACTCCCCGGAACTTCAGAAGAAGAAGCTCGTTTCTTGGAATTAATCCAATTGGATGAAACCCGTTGTGATGCCGCTTTGGCTAACGAAGCCCATAAGAAACGAGTCAAAGCGCAGTTCGACAAAAATGTCAAACCCCGTGTCTTCTCAAAAGGTGACTTGGTCTTACTTTACGACCAAAAATCCAATAAATTGGGAGCAAGTAAATTTATGGATGGGCCCCTATATTGTTAAACGGGTGTTAGCAAAAGGAGCCTACGAGTTAATGGATTATTATGGAATTCCACTGGCGCAACCTCGTAATGGGTTGTACCTCAAGCGTTACTATGCGTAATGGTAACCTGTATGCTTTTGTTATGTTTTTGTTTTTGCTAAAGTGTTTATTTTGGTCAAGTAATCCACTTTTTACATTTGTTGCAGATGTCAAACCTATTGGAGTCATGTGTTGGATATGTTGACGGAGCGAGTCGTAGTTCGCGGAATCTATCTTCCACAACCTGGGCTATTTTTTATCCAAGCGTCGAGTTAGAAAGTTTCAGAGGGGTATGTATTGGTCGATCAACGAATAACATCGCTGAATATAGCGCGTTGATAGAAATTATCTCTGATGCCATCACACATGGTCTACGTCGACTAATTGTTAGGCTAGACTTGCAACTCGTAATACTACAACTCACGGGTATATATTCCGTCCGAAACCCAGCTATTTATCACATGTTCCTAAGGGTTAAGATTTTGGAAGGAAAATTTGATTTTATTCAATATCAACACATTTACAGAAACTTAAACACATTAACTGACTCATTAGCAAATTATGTGTTAGATAGACATTTGCAACATTTATAAAAGAAAACATACCATCAATGTTTGCATGTGGATCATGTAACTTAACCAAAATAAAACTCCGAAAATCAAAAATATATATAACTGTTTATGGTTTACACGTAATGTTCTGTAACTAAGACAAAATCGGTCAAATGACCAAAAAACTCGAAATGCTAGGGGGCACCCTAGTCTAATGATGCTCGTGATAGCAAGTCACAGCCTGTGTGATCATGTGTAAGGGACGAGTCCATCGTCTTGGCACACCAGTAGTATTCCGCTGTAACCTCAAAGGTAGCTCATCAGTCCTCACATCTGGAATACCAAGAGTGAGGCCCTCAACCTGCTCCTGTAATGCTGTGAGAGTCTCGGCCACATCAAGGTCACGAAGGATAGACCTTCCGACGGCCTCTCCTGCTGGGGCAACAGCTGGTACTCTCAGGCGAACTACTGGACAAACAGGACCAACATCTACATGTACACATGAGTTTGATTAATTTCTTGATAGAATAAAGCACAAGGACATTATAAATGAAAAACGATAAACATGAATATGGTCAAAGATTTTACCAATGGCGCCCCACTGTTCGCCATCCGGCAGTACTAAATCTGGATCACCTCGGAAGTCCATACCTGCATATGGATACTCGTAATAAACCATCTCCTGACTATCAAACCGCCTGAAGAAGGTATCAGAAAATGAAATCTGAGACTTACCAGCATGCCTAGACATATGGTCAACCCATCTCTGCATATGTGGTTCAGTAGGTGAAGGTAAATCGAGTGCAATATACTGCGGCTGCATCAGTGGTATCATCTCCAAGGCAAAGGCGGTCAAAATAGAACCATACCCAAAGTTCTTCAACCTCCCGCTCTTTATCTTGGTCAAGTGTTCTTTCATCACAAGAAGTACTGCGTCGCACTAGTTGAACACCTTCGGTTGGAGGCATTCCAAGGCATACTGCATATAAGATCGGTTGGCTACATGAAGAGCCGCACCACCGGCCATCCTACCAAAAGTAAATAGAATAGTACTAAGGGACCTATCAGTGAAATCACGGATGATGATCTTGCCGTCTTTACTCGGCTGAGATCCCTCTCTACAGTACCGGCGAACATAATCTCTCACGAAGTCACCTCCTCGGGCTGAACCTGATAAAGAGATGGGGGCACCCCACCTCGATAAGCCAGTCAAGAAATAGATGTCTACTACAGTCAAGGGGATAGATTTGCCCCTGATTTGGAAAACGTGGTTGGTAGGATCCCAAGCATCGAGCAAATATTGCAGTAAGTTGATCTGCTGTCTCATTCTAGAAATGCGGAAGAACTTCAGCAAACCACAGTTCCACAGTGTGTTTACTGTAACCGGATCATGTAGGGCAAGCATGTCCTCTTCTTCATGCTCATAATTCTCGCCATGTAATGGTCATCTTACTCCAAAGATCTCTGAAAAACAAACAAGAGAAGAGTTAGATCCTGATTTTGGTAAGAAACAAGCAAAATTTCCATCAAAAATTGTGCATTAAATTCCTTTTCTGCGCCCAATGCACCTACAGCAGTGTTCTGGGTGCCTTGAATGTCAGATAGCCTTTAGACAGACCAACATTCAACGCACCTTTTAATACACAGAGGGTGCGCTGAAAGCAGAACGAGTTTTTCAAACCCTAGGGGCTCAGAAAAACTAGGAATCAAGCTCAGAATGTAAAATGGAAACCATGAAATGGAAGAGCTCAGGTTTAGCTCCTACCTGGTCCAGACGGGGCCGAGAATCGTCCACAGAATCTCTCGAAATTAGCTGATGAAAATCAAAGGGGGAAAGCACCTCCAAAGCTCCAACAAACCAAAGTTCAAATGAAATCGTAAAATGAGAGGTAAAAATACATTTTCATTACTTTTTACGTAGTTCAAAGTAAAGTATTAGTGTTCTAACTCGTTTTCAATCATATATTGTTCATTTCTAACTAGTTTGATGAAGCATTTGAAAATACAGTACAATCTTTGAAAGAACAAAGCTATTCATGGTAAAATATAAAAGGGACCATTTAATCGAGCAGTTTTAGCACATAGTTCAAGCTTGTTAAAAAATAAACATAAGACATGAGAAAATGTTTCCCCCCTGTTGTGGGGAAAAATGCCTATGTAGGACGATCCTATCCACCTAAGGTGTGACAGTGCCTTAGCAACAAACAGAGACAGCTATTCTGGTTTCTTCCTTTATGAAATGTGAAAGAGGAGAGATCAATAGACTTACCGGTGTCTTCCGTTTGTCCCTCGATCTAGATCCTCTTCTCTTTGGGTGTTCACAACTACTTGCCTCCTCGCTCGCCCAGCTTCAATAGATTCCTGCGAGATCACAAGAGAACAGCTACTTGCGACAAGAGAACAACTACTTGCGACAAGAGAAGAACACAACACAAAGGTAGATATTCATATTCATAAATGATTCAGGATTAGAAGTAAATCAAATACACTAATGCAATCATACATCAAAGATACACCAGTATATAGGAGAAAACCAAGATAGCTTTATTGATAAATAACAAGGTTCAGGAAGAGATACAACCCAGAGGGCTCCAATCCAGCATCTCCTTCCCAGTAGAATGGAATTCCTATCTTCACCTCCCTTCAAAGCATTAAGCTCCCAATGATCCCAGTCTCAAACCAACAACAATTCTTTGCAATAACAAAATTCCAGCCTCTAGATCTCATAGAGGAGAGATCTATGTATAGATGTTTTGGAGAGAGGATGAGTCAGCTTGAGATCTGACTAGTGTCCTCTCCCTCTATCAGTTCTTGATTCCACTTGGAGGTTCTTGCTTCCACTTGGAGATTTGGAACCTCTTACTCATCACCAGTCGAATTCCCTGAGGCAAGTGTCATTTTGGAAGCTTCCTGGGTTTTGACACCTTGAGGAATGAGCCTGCCACATGTCCACTCTCGCTCAGCACAGGTAGCCAGTGTTGGCTTTGACATTCAGCGCAGGTAGCCAGTGTTGCAGTTGACATTCAGCGCAGATGGTCAGTGGAGCCATTGACATGATCCTGATTTGACTTGTTTTTGAGCAGTTTCTGGTGGAGAACTTCTGTGAATTGCTGTGGTTTGTTAGCCTTGTTCCTCTAGGGGTAGGAACAACATGTTTAGGGACTTTGGATCCCTTAGATTATGGACATTTCATGCTCAATGCTGTAAGGCACAAAAATGTCTATAACAGTTGCCCCCTAAAGTATGAGGCCGTTTATCGGGTGAAATGCTTTATCCAGGAGGGTCCGAAGTTCATCCATTTGCTGGGAGGAGACCTGTAATAAGATACAATACAATACATTATTTTTCATACTGCTTTCATGATCTAGCTGAGGCGGGAATTCCCATGCTCAGCTTTATAAATTCATTTTTTGTACATAGAACAGGCAATCATCTGATGGTAGACTGATAATTTTGGTGAAATTATCATCCTTTGAGTAGGATGATCATCTGCTGCAATGATGTACTTGTCAAATGCCTTTATCTTTCCTGAATATATATCGCAGCCTGGATGGATGAAACTAGATCCGGGGTCTTCAAACTCGTTCGATCTTCACTCTAAGTACAAGTCGATCCATGTGAGAATTGTTCTGAAGTCGAACATGGAAAGACATCGCTTGATTACCGGTCAATGAGGTAAACTGTTAACAAGCGCGAGAGGAATCACCGATAATGATAATGACCCTCAAGGTACTACAGTACAATTCACGTGGTGTGAATAAAGGACTTGGCGTCGAACACCACGCAAAATCTTCTGGTCAAAGGTCATTGATGTATACCTGTCGCCGAAAGTGAGAAACTTGCCATTGAGGCATGCAAGCTTCAAAGTACTAAGGGGGTTGTTCCTAGATCAACTTCTTGGATAATGAGCTGATGTCGACAAGAAGCGATCCGTCAAAGGAGGGCCTTAATGTATCCCACATCAGTGACACGGAATGGAGCTAATGATTTTAATGGAGGTGAAAACGATCTGTGACATATGATTCAGGGTGGCGGTCATGAATGGATGAAGGATAATGTATGGCAGTGGATGGGACCCAGTTGACTCTTTCTGAATGACTTCTCTTGAACATATGGCGACACTGATGCGATGGATCGGCATCATTACCCCAATTATGGATGGTATGGCGAGACCATGGTGATGTGACCGGTCAATGAAACAACCCAACCCGATTGTGGTACGGAGGAAAAGTGTCATGTTCAAGAGCGACCTGCTACCATCAAAGTTTTCTTTAGTTTCTCCCAATTTTTTCCCCAGTCATTGCTGACCAGTACCTCTTTATTTTTGTCAAGGTTGAGGAGGATAACATATGCTTGTTCTATAACCTACCCTTTGGGCAAGCCCATCGCTATGTTTTAACGGGCCTAGCGATAGTGAAACTCGTTCTCGTCTAAAGACAAGTTTGTCGCTATTTAGTGATTTTAACGATTCTAACGACAAGGATAACTCGGTCCTTTTCATTTTTAGAGAGTCTGAAAAGGTACATAAAGTTAACTCCAAAAGTCCTTTTTCGTCATCTAATCCCTTTAGTCCGAAAAAGTATAAAACAATACAGAAGGGATGAGTTTTCGATAGTTTTAACGAGCCAAACAAACAAGCGCTCGATCTTTTTGTGCAATAATCCCTCAGGTCCAAAAAGATTAAAATATAGAGGAGGGATAGCACTTCCGGTTGATTTAACGAGCTCGAGGGCCAAAACTCGGCAATCTTTTCATATTTTACGAGTCAGTTGAAAAGAGCTTAAAGAAGACTCGTCTTTTGAGGAACGAATGATAAACAGGGTTAGCGGTCGATTCCAGGTACAGGTTGGAATTTTCCAATCACGGCAGTGTCACAAGGATGGCTAGGTGAAATCACTCTTCGCAGATGTTCCTCAAAATGGGTAAACAATCATATGGAGGTGAACGATCGGCCAAATGAAAAGTGGAGGTGACGGTGCAAACACGACCAAGGCTTTAATGGCTGATAAAGTTACATACATAATGGTTATTTACCGAAATAGGTCATTTTTTAAAGAGCTTGAACGCGGAAAAACACTGCTCAAACTTATGTTTATTTTTTAACGAGCATGAACTATGTGCTAAAACTGCTCGGATCTTGCGTTTATTTTTTAACGAGCATGAACTTTATGCTAAAACTGCTCGTTAATACCAGTCATATGAAAAGAGTGTCTCATTGGAGATGATATTTTTATGGAGCTTCATCTCACGTAAGCTTTGCTCCGCATCCTTTCGTTATGCAAGTTCGGAAATGACTAATCCTACGAGTTTAAAGGGTTAGACCTACAGGTTTAAAGGGAGGACCTAAAAATTTAAAAAATAAATAACCATCCCTTGCTAGCACTCCAAAAGGTTTGCATGCCCCCAGGCATAAAGTACGATTTCAAGGTTACCTCTACTTCTCTTCCGCCAAAACATTTGTTTTAACGAGAGAGGCTTACCTCTTTCAGGTTACCCAAAGATTGTCTCGTTAATCTTTCAAACAAAAAACTTCCTCGGCAATGTCTACCGAAATAGACAAAGGTGAGCGACGATGCCCGCCAACTCACATAACTTTGACAAAAGAATCTTATTCTAGAACAACCCTCTTCCTAGACGGACGGGGTACGGACTAGTCATATTCTTCTGCGGAAACCTACTCTATACCCAAAGTTTCCCTGCTGAAGCAGGCCAGGACGCATGCCCCCTGGGTTCCAGCCATATCCTCCCGGATTACTCACGCTCATCAGGAGGACGGACCGTGGGTTGAGACACTTCTTGCGTGAAGAGACCATTTAGGGATGGTATATGACTATTTGCGATGCGTGATCTGGGGAATGAAAGTTGGTCCACGAGCTTGACCATTCTTCCTTCATGCGGAAAAGACATTACTCTAAACAGTGATGAGACGATGGCTCTCATGCAATATATATAGTCTCGTCCAAGGAGTAGGTTATAATCCAAGGGTCCTTGAACGACCATCACGTTCATTTGAACGGTCTTCCCTTTCAATGTTATGGGCACATTGGGGAGGATCCCTAAAGGTCGACTGGTTCCTTTATCAAAGCCTGATAGATTTCTCATTTCAGGAAAAAGCGCAGGCGAACCAAGCGCTTTCCAAGCAATAGAGGAAAGGATACTCACAGATGCCCCTTCATCAATGATAGTGCTAGCCATTACCATTATGTATATTTGGACAATAATTCTGAATGGTATACTGGCTGGCAACCGGAGTCTGCCTAGTTGGTTCCAGTCGAACGAGACAACTAGGTTGCTTGGCGGTGGGACCGAATAGACGGTCGGATATCGCTCTGACGAACCTCCTTCCTGCGATAAAGGAGTGGTGGCATTGCCCCTTGTTCATCAGAGTCAGAGCTGATGAAGAGAATTTGGACGGTGTCATCTTTATTCTCCTCTGTGATGGTATCATTTGAAGAGAGAGCCTCTGAAGGCAAAACCGGGTCAACTGCCATTTCAACCTTTAGACTTTCGTCAGGTATGGATTCAGACGGTTCATATTCAATGATAGGTGCTTCGGCTGACCACCTGGGCGGGTCAGCCGGGTTTTCAACTAGCGAGGGATTTGGCAAGAGTTTTTGATATCCAGGAGGAAGTTGCGCTCGTAAAATTGGGTGATCTTCCAGAACTCTTTTTGCCTCGTCTAAGAAGGGACAACGGTGGATGGCATGATCGCCTTCACACAGTCTGCAGGGAAATTTAGCTTTCCCTCTCTGTCCTGGGGCTTCACTCCCACTAGTTGACGGTGAGTAGTCGACATGGCTATCAGAGGTCGATGCTACCGAATTGTGCAAACAGGGGGACCAGTCCCTTAGTATCCGAGGGATACAGGGACAATCTCTGTGGAAGTGGTCTCCCTTGCATATGACACATGGCGATTTAGGCCTAGTGAGTGCTGTGTGTGGATTTTTGTCAGACGACACTTGTTTGACCCCAGTCGCCTTTTGCTCCTTCTTCTTATTTTCTTTCTTCTTCTTCTCCTTCTTCTCCTTAGGAGCTCGGGTTTTTGTTCTACCAATTCCATCAAGCGAAGAGGAAGGAGGAGAGGAAGATGAAGTGGAAGGTTGGTGGGAAACTCTTGTCTGATCTAACTGTTGACTTGACTGTTCAGGAATAGTGGTGTTCTGAATGACATTGGTTGAAAAGAGCCAAACTGGTAGGCCAATTGTCAGTCCTGGAAGCGACAATGTGGCCATGTGGGGCACACCAACATCTCCCCGAGAGGAGAAGGGACTAGGATTTCCACCAAGGGGAATTCCTTGGTTGGTGTGCTCCATCTTTTCAACCTAAAGATCAACGCGGGAATAAAGGGTGATTGTTCCATTTAAAATAAATTGTTAACGACGCTTTAGACACAACTTGCTTTTTCACTTTTAAAGAGTCGAGAAAAAGCTAAAGATGACTCTAGTCTCCTTCGATGTTTTAACGAGCCCGAAGTGACAAATGCTCGGATGGACTTTTTTTGTTATAGAGTCTGAAAAAGGCCAAAAGAAACTGCTCTGGAGTTCTAGGCAAAGGGTGTGCCAAACGTTTCGCAAAACCGCAGAATACTTTTTAAGGTACGGGCGGTCGATCTTCCTGAATGTTGTGTTCAGTGCATTGCGATCAGTAGGGCGGCCAACACGGCTTCCTAAGGATAAAGGTTAAAATCCTATAGGGGTCTCCCAATATATACGCGACGGTACGTGGGAGCACAATCCGTACTGGCGCTATCGTCCCTCAGGAGGAATCACCCACCTTCCACGAGATCGACAGTCACCAGGCTTAACGACGCCGGAACACGTCTCTAGCCTAGACCTCTATGTTTTGTGTTATGTTGCAAAGCGTTGTTAGGTTCATTCAGTTTATTTTAAGTTGATCTTTTTAGAAGTTTGCCTTTCAGGATCACCACGAGATGTATGGTACAATTCCTAAATGCAGTCTAAGATGATAAGCAAGCTTTATTATCTTTTCAACTTTGAAAATCCTAGCTACTAAGGGAAAAGAAAGACACCGTCTTTTCTCAAAGAGCAATCAGCACACTCTAATGCACTCTTCCTAAATCAAGCATGCAAACTTATCAAAATGCAAATGCACAATGCAGGTGTTTGTTTTCCACTTTCTTATTATTGATGCCTACAAAGAAAGATTTTTGTACAACTTTGAATTTGCTTTTAAATGACAAGTACAAACAAGTTTACTTTTTCGAAATCAACAAGGGTAGAAGAGATTAAAACACTTTGCGACTTTCGAAATGAATACTTGTTTCGACACTTAAAAGAGACAAACTCAAACCAATAAGCAAAAGCAAATGTATAATCAACTGTAAACAACCAATGAACTCTCTCCTAAGATAACAATCAACAGATCTGAATCAAGGGCTACAGGATGATTATTTCACTCATGCAAAGGAAAACTGTAAATGACACCACAAACACATAAAAACACTCACAGTATTTTTGTACAAAAGGAGGCGGAATTCAAGCAAAGAAAAGGAGTTATCAAACTGGTACCTATGCTAGTTAAAGGCTGCAAAAAACAGAGATCAAAACAGGGCAACAGAGAGCAGAGAACCCCAGCTGCACAAGGCCAAACTGGTTCAACGCACCCTCAACACTGTGGTTTTGACATTCAGCGCGGGTAGCCTTCACGGGACCTGTGTTGAAATGCAAACTGCCTTCACAGCAGTTGCGCTGAAGGAGAAACTCTCATTTCTCACTGGGTTTTGGGTCACAAATTGCTCAAAAATCAACAGTTTCAGGCCAAATCAGAAACACAAGCAAGGTATAATCAAAGGGATTCTTTGAGAGGTTACTAAGATCTATCACAAAGGATCATCAAATCATTTGTGAGTCCATTGTTCAGATCATAGACAAAATCCAGTGAAGGATCAAGGCAGCAATTGTCTACTTTGCAACTGAGAATAGCAGAAGCAATTCGATTGTTTTTGTTGAGTCTATGAAACAAACAATGATAGAGACAGAAATAAAATGACTAAAACAAATCTCCCCAGCGGAGTCGCCAATTTTTTGTGGGGAAAAATGCCTATGCAGGACGATCCTATCCACCTAAGGTGTGACAGTGCCTTAGCAACAAACAGAGACAGCTATTCTGGTTTCTTCCTTTATGAAATGTGAAAGAGGAGAGATCAATAGACTTACCGGTGTCTTTCGTTTGTCCCTCGATCTAGATCCTCTTCTCTTTGGGTGTTCACAGCTACTTGCCTCCTCGCTCGCCCAGCTTCAACAGATTCCTGCGAGATCACAAGAGAACAGCTACTTGCGACAAGAGAAAAGCTATTTGCGACAAGAGAAGAACACAACACAAAGGAAGATATTCATATTCATAAATGATTCAGGATTAGAAGTAAATCAAATACACTAATGCAATCATACATCAAAGTTACACCAGTATATAGGAGAAAACCAAGATAGCTTTATTGATAAATAACAAGGTTCAGGAAGAGATACAACCCAGAGGGCTCCAATCCAGCATCTCCTTCCTAGCAGAATGGAATTCCTATCTTCACCTCCCTTCAAAGCATTAAGCTCCCAATGATCCCAGTCTCAAACCAACAGCAATTCTTTGCAATAACAAAATTCCAGCCTCTAGATCTCATGGAGGAGAGATCTATATATAGATGTTTTGGAGAGAGGATGAGTCAGCTTGAGATCTGACTAGTGTCCTCTCCCTCTATCAATTCCTGATTCCACTTGGAGGTTCTTGCTTCCACTTGGAGATTTGGAACCTCTTACTCATCACGAGTCGAATGCCCTGAGGCAAGTGTCATTTCGGAAGCTTCCTAGGTTTTGACACCTTGAGGAATGAGCCTGCCACATGTCCACTCTCGCTCAGCGCAGGTAGCCAGTGTTGGCTTTGACATTCAGCGCAGGTAGCCAGTGTTGCAGTCGACATTCAACGTAGATGGTCAGTGGAGCCATTGACATGATCCTGATTTGACTTGTTTTTGAGCAGTTTCTGGTGGAGAACTTCTGTGAATTGCTGTGGTTTGTTAGCCTTTTTCCTCTAGGGGTAGGAACAACATGTTTAGGGACTTTGGATCCCTTAGATTATGGACATTTCATGCGCAATGCTGTAAGGCACAAAAATTTCTATAACACCCCCGCGTTTAAGCTCGTTAAAAAATGAACTATTCCCCGGTAAATAACCATCGTGAATGTAGTACTTCAACTGTTAAAGCCTTGGTCGTGTTTGCACCGTCACCTCCACTTTTTCGTTGGCCGATCATTCATCCCCATTTGATTGTTTACCCATTTTGAGGAACAACTACGAAGAGTGATTTCACTAGCCATCCTTGTGACACTGCCATGATTGGAAAATTCCAAACCTTACCTGGAATTAGCTGCTACCTGTTTTATCACTCGTTCCACAAAAGACAAGTCTCCTTTAAGCTCTTTTCAATTGACTCGTAAAATATGAAAAGATTTTCGAGCCATTGGCCTTTCCAGCTCATTAAAGGGACGGGAAGTGCTATCCCTCTTCTAGATTTTAATCTTTTTGGAGCTGAGGGATTATTACACAAAAAGATCGAGCGCTTGTTTTGTTCGGCTCGTTAAAAGTATCGAAAATTCATCCCTTCTGTATTGTTTTATACTTTTTCGGACTTAAGGGATTAGATGACGAAAAAGGAATTTTTGAGTTACCTTTACGTCCCTTTTCAGTGATCCGGATTTAAATAGGAACACAACAAATTACAGAGGTAACCATATACACAAAGATGCAGTGGAAATAATACTTCATTTCATTACTGGAAAATACTGAAATATGCTTACAAACAGAAATGGCAATAAACTAGCTAGGGCGATGGTAGCTTATCTCTGAGAAGAGATGTGATGGCTACATGCCTCTGAACTGTTTTACAATGAGGCTCGAAGGCCTATTTATTGTTGAGAAATAATTGACAACCCTTAACATTCCAAAACCTAACCCTAGGAGATGAAACGCCAAACTGTGGGCCCCGTTTGGGTAAATTGGTACATCAACTTCCCGGGGTCGTAACTTTGGCATACGATCTCCGTTTGACGCGTACAATAGCTCGTTAGAAAGATCTATCCGAGCACTACCACTTTGGAAAGGGAAACATCGGTCCATGGACCCATGTTGCCCCCAGATTTCCCAAAAAACGTCGTTTAGGGCCTCAAAACGGCTCCGGAAGTTCAGGACCCGAAAAACTGCTAAAAATAGTAAGTTGTGCTACAATTAAGGAAACTGAAAATGCTGAGAAAGACAATGGTGGGGGTCCAGGTGGACTTGGCAGGTGGCCACCAATATCCACCTGGATCATTCCTCCCCCCTTAGGAAGCAATGGTCCCCATTGCGTTGAGCTCCTCCATGAGATGAGGAAACTTCTGCTGAACTTGTTCCCTGGTGAGCCACTTGCCCTGCTGAAGGAGTTGGCCTGCTTTGACAACTCGATACAGTTGGATATTCTGTTGGCGAGTGTTCTTGATCTGTGTGTCCATGATCCGATCAGTTGCAGCTTGTTCCATGCAATCTGGATTTAATTCTGTGGGTTTGAGCTGTTCTGCAATGTCGGATGTGTCTAGCAATGGTGGAAAGTATGGCCGAAGGCGGTCCACATTAAATACTGGGTGCAGGCCAAGGAATGGGGGAATGCTGAGCTCAAATGCATTGTCTCCCATAGCCTTAGTAATGGTGTAAGGACCATATCGGAGTGGTCTCAATTTCCGATAGGCTCCAGTAAGGCGTTCCTTTTGCAAATGCAACCAGACTTTGTCGCCCACCTGAAACTTGTGTGGCACCCGATGTTGATCATGTCGCTGCTTGTACTTGGCATTTGATTTCTCAAGAATGTCATGGACCTGCTGGCGAATATGTTGGATGCGCTCAATGAAGCTGGTGGCCTTATCTGTTTCGGACTGGACATGAGCTGAATTCATGTGAGTAGCTGCAAGTGGCATGGCCACATCAATGGGGCATAGTGGCTGGAATCCCAAACCCACCTGAAAAGGGCTATGGCCAGTGGAGCTGTGAAGAGCTCGGTTGTAGCTGTGCTGAACGTAGGGGAGGCTCTCGTCCCATGTGCGTGGATGCTTTGAGTTATACATGCGCAGAATGTGCACAATCATCCTATTGACAACCTCTGTCTGGCCATCAGTTTGAGGATGGAAGGCTGTGGACTTCGTGAGTTTGGTGTCCAGCATTGACCAGAGACTGGACCAAAAGGTGCTGAGAAACCGACTGTCCCGATCTGAGATGATAGACTGTGGGATCCCAAAGTGCACCCACACTCGTTCAAAGAAGAGTTTAGCAGTGGCTTCTGCTGTGATATTCTTCTTGCAGGCCATCATAATGGCCATCTTTGAGAACCTGTCGACGACCACAAAAACACAGTCATTTCCATGCTTAGTGGAAGGAAGGCCTGACATGTAATCCATGGAGATGGATTCCCAAGGTCGACTAGGGGTAGGCAACGGGGTATAGAGGCCTTGCTTCTTAATGGTCGGTTTGGCAATGGCACAGGCAGTACATGATCGGATGTACTTCCCAACATCCTGTCGAAGATTCGGCCAATAGAAATAGTTTTGCAGTACTGCCACTGTTTTCTCGACCCCGAAATGCCCAGCAGCCCGACTGTAGTGTGCTTCCCAAATCATCTTGGCACGCTCGCTTGAAGGAACACAAAGGTGACCGAGGTGGCATAATAGGGCATCCTGGAGGTGAAAATCTGCAACCTGCCGACCCTCCAAGAGTGTCTGGTATGTGTGGCCGAATTCTGGGTCGCTTTTGTAGAGAAGTGGCCAATCAGAAGTCTCGTGCCCGCAAGAGTTGAGCACGGTGGTTAGCGCCATGATCGGTGGTCGACTGAGGCAATCTGCAACATTATTGGTGCTGCCCTTTTTATACTTGATATTCAAGTGAAACTGTTGCAGGTATGTAGACCACTTCTGATGGCGATCATTCTGCAATTTCCCTTGGGTCTGTATGAACTGCAGAGGTCGGTGGTCTGTGTGGATGACCGTTTCCTTCCCCAAAATGTAATGCTTCCATTGTCGGCAGGCCTGTACAATGGAATACATCTCTTTATCATAAGTGGGGTACTTCCGGACTGTGTCTGAAAGTGTTTCACTGTGATATGCCACTGGATGTCCATGTTGAGTAAGGACTGCCCCAATAGCATAGTCAGAGGCATCTGTCTCGACCTCAAATGGTTGTTGTAAATCTGGTAACGCGAGCACTGGTGCCGTGCAGAGGCGATCCTTCAACTCCCTGAATGCCTTCTGTTGAGATTCAGACCAAAAGAATTTTGCTTTCGCCCCGCCCTTGGTGACTTGACTCAAGGGCCAAGAAATATGAGAAAATCCCAACACAAACCTGCGGTAGAAGTTGGCAAGACCTAGAAAGCTGCGGAGCTCTGTTAGAGTGGTTGGAGAGGGCCAATCCCGAATGACTTGGACCTTGGCTGGATCGACATGCACCCCCTGTTCATCAATGATGTATCCCAGATACTGAACCTGGGTCATGCCAAAAGTGCATTTCTCCAAATTGGCACATAGCTTGTGTTGCCGCAGTGTTTGGAGAACCTGTCGGATGTGGTGGAGGTGCTCTTCCCAACTCTGGCTGAAGATCAGAATGTCATCCAAGTATACTACTACAAAGGAGTTGGTGAATGGCCGCAAGATGTCATCCATTAGCCTCATAAAGGTTGCAGGAGCATTCGTCAATCCGAAAGGCATGACCAACCATTCGAAGAGGCCCTCCTTGGATTTGAAGGCAGTCTTCCACACATCTGAGGGTTCAATTGGTACCTGGTGATATCCTGACTTCAGATCGATCTTGCTGAAATATTTCGCCCCCTTTAGTTGGTCTAGGAGGTCATCAATCCGCGGGATCGGGTACCTATTACGGACAGTGATCTTGTTCAGCGCCCGATAGTCAATACAGAGTCTCCACGTCCCATCCTTCTTCTGTACCAACACTATCGGGCTCCCACAGGGCGAAGAACTCGGACGGATGTGACCTTTCTGCAGGAGCTCCTGAATCTGCCTCTTGATTTCATTGTTCTCCAGAACGGAGCGCCGATAAATTGGTCCATTGGGTAGCGGCGCACCTGGGGTCAGATCGATGGAGTGCTTGACTTGACAGTGCAGAGGAACCCCTGCCGGGGAGGTGAAGATGTCTTCGTACTCCTCCACAATCTTGTCCATCTGTAGCTGCCGTGCAGAGGGACCCCGTTTGGAGGCCGCGGCCACTGTCTTCTTCTTCCCTTGAGGGCGTATCATCAGGAAAACAAATTTCCTGGTTTTGGAAATGATCTTACTGCATTGTTTTGCAGTAATCAAAGAGATGGCGGCAGGTGGTGCTACCTCTGGTATCCTGAACAACTTATTTCCCAATGTAATAATAACAGCACGGGGCCTTGATTCATACACAGCATGTCGCTTCCACAAGTATGGTTGTCCTAGTAATACATCACAAACTTCAAGGGGAGCAATGTCACACAATACCTCATCCGTGAAGGGCTTGATGTTGTATGGAAGGCGACACTGCTGGCTCACGCGAAGATCTCGCCCTTGGTGAAGCCACCCAATGGTGTATGGTTGTGGATGTGCTGTGGTCGGTAAGCCCAACCGCTTCACGACCTCTGCCGAAATGAGGTTCTTTTGACTCCCGCTATCAACAATGAACTGTATCGGGGAGCCCTTTACCCACATCTGGGAGTGGAAGAGACGCTCCTCCTCCTCTGGATCTTCGGGTTCATTTTTCTGGATCTTTGCGGTAGCAACAGTGGCGCTGGGATCCGCATCAATGATCTGCTTCCCTTTTTCATACCCCTTATCGGGTTCTGACTCAGAGTCGGAACATGCATCTGATTCTGAAACCTTTAGCTCAGCCACCAGTGACTGCTTGGCCCGACACTCACTTGTGTTGTGAGTGGAGCTCTTATGGAACTCGCACCATTTTCCAGTGTCCTTTCTCGGCTTCGCGGCGTTGCTCTTTGCTTGCAGCTTCGGCTGGTTGTCTTGGGCTGTCCCGCCTTGGCTTTGTCCTTTGTTCTGTGGTTTAGGGGCACCTTTCCCCTGCTTTGGATTCGCAGATCCAAAGTCTCGCTTCTTTTGTTTAAACTTCTGCTCGACCTTGACGGCATACCGGTATGCTGCGCCGAGCGAGGGGATGTTTAGGAACTGTATTTCTTCCTGGATGTACTTGTGCAGGCAGCCACGGTATTTGAGTATCAAATGTTGCTCGAATCCTTGATACCCAACTTTGTGCGAAGGGTATGGAAAAGATTGGTGAACTCCGGCACGTCTTGGTCCCTTCCCTGCCGCAGCGTGGTCCACTTTATGTATTCATCCTCATAGCTTCCGACAGGGTAGTACTGCTCCTTGATGGCATCCCGGAACGAATCCCAGGTGGGTGCGGCTGAAAATAGTGAGCCAGTACTTTCATCCTTCTGCTCGCAGTAGGTTTCCCACCAGTCCTTGACGTGGGGGGCTGCTTTGAGAAGAGAAAAAACAATCTTTTCCCGACTCGAAAATTCATGAACAGAAAAATAACCCTCTAGCAGATTTAACCATTTATCTACGGCATCGCGTCTATCTGACCCTCGAATATGGGGATTTCAAAATTAACTTGTACCTTAAAGGGTGTGGCGTTTCCAGAGGAGCTGCTGGAAGCCGATGCGCCGCTTCTGGGTAGCCGCTGAAGGATCTGCGCAAAGCTGTCCATCATCGCGTTCCGTTGTCGCTCGAGCGCTTCTTCGAGCAAGATTTTGATGGGATCTCCTGCCCCCTCGTCTTTCTTCTCGTCCGCCATGGGAGGCCGTCGGGATTTGCGAGGCTGGTCTTGCAAAGGTTCAACCAGTTCAAGCCCTAACTCCTTATATCCCGACCTTGTTGGGGACATGCAAAGAAAAACAGAGAAAAAGCAGACCGCTCTGATACCACTGATCCGGATTTAAACAGGAACGCAACAAATTACAGAGATAACCATATACACAAAGATGCAGCGGAAATAATACTTCATTTCATTAATGGAAAATACTGAAATATGCTTACAAACAGAAATGGCAATAAACTAGCTAGGGCGATGGTAGCTTATCTCTGAGAAGAGATGTGATGGCTACATGCCTCTGAACTGTTTTACAATGAGGCTCGAAGGCCTATTTATTGTTGAGAAACAATGGAAAACCCTTAACATTCCAAAACCTAACCCTAGGAGATGAAACGCCAAACTGTGGGCCCCGTTTGGGTAAATTGGTACATCAACTTCCTGGGGTCGTAACTTTGGCATACGATCTCCGTTTGATGGGTACAATAGCTCGTTAGAAAGATCTATCTGAGCACTACCACTTTGGGAAGGGCAACATAGGTCCATGGACCCATGTTGCCCCTAGATTTCCCAAAAAACGTCGTTTATGGCCTCAAAACGGCTCCGGAAGTTCAGGACCCGAAAAACTGCTAAAAATAGTAAGTTGTGCTACAATTAAGGAAACTGAAAATGCTGAGAAAGACAATGGTGGGGGTCCAGGTGGACTTGGCAGGTGGCCACCAATGTCCACCTGGATCATTCAGACTCTCTAAAATTGAAAAGGATCGAGTTATCTTTGTCGTTAAACTCGTTAAAAGTGTAATAGCGACAAACTTGTCTATAGACAAGAACGAGTTTCACTGTCGCTAGGCTCGTTAAAACATAGCGATGGGTTTGCCCGAAGGGAAAATTATAGAACAAGTATATGTTATCCTCCTCAAGCTTGACAAAAATAAAGAGGTACTGGTCAGCAATAACTGGGGAAAATTGGGAAGAAAACTTAAAGAAACTTTGTTGGTAGCAAGTCGCTCTTGAACATGACACTTCCACTCCGTGTCCGAGTCGGGTTGGGTTGTTTCATTCACCGGTCACATCACCATGGTCATGCCATACCATCCACATTTGGGGTTAGTGCTACCAATCCATCACATCAGTGTTTCTGATATGTTCAAGAGAAGTCATTCAGAGAATTCACCTGTGTCTCACCCACTACCATACATTATACTCCATTCTTTCATGACCGGCACCCTGAACCTTATATCACCAGATCGTTTTCACCTCCATTAAAATCATTTGCTCCGTTCCATGTCATTGATGTGGGATTCACTAAGCCCCTCCTGTGACGGGTCACTTCTTGTCAAAATCAGCTCATTATCTAAGAAGTTGATCTAGGAACACCCCATTCAGTACTTTAAAGCTTGCATGCCTCAATGGCAAGTTTCTCACTTCCAGCGACAGGTTTACATTAATGGCCTTCGACGGAAAGATTTTGCGTGGTGTTCGATTCCAAGTCCTTTATTCACACCACGTGAATTGTACTGCAGTACCTTGAGGGTCATTATCATTATCGATGATTCCTCTCGTGCTTGTTAACAGTTTACATCATTGACTGGTAATCAAGCGATGTCTTTCCATGTTCGACTTCAGAACATTACTCACATGGATCGACTTGTACTTTGAGTGAAGATCGGATGAGATTGAAGACCCCAGATCTAGTTTCATCCATCTTGGCTGCGATATATATTCAGGGAAATAAAGACATTAAATGTACATCACTGATGCACATATAATCATCCACTCAAAAGGATGATGGCTCTATCAGAATCATCAGTCTACACTCAGACGATTGTCTATCCTATGTACATGAAAATGAATTTATAAAGCTGAGCATGGGAATGCCCGCCTCAACTAGATCATGAAAATAGTATGAAGATAATGTATTGTATTGTATCTTATTACAGGTCTCCTCCCAGCATTGAAAGAACTTCGGATCCTCATAATAAAGCATTTCACCCGACACTAAAAGATTAACTGCCTCATACTTTAGGGGGCAACTGTTATAGACATTTTTGGGCCCTACAATCCCAAGCATGAAATGTCCATAAACCAAGGGCTCCTAAGTCCCTAAAAGTGTTGTTCTAACCCCTAAAGGAACAAGGTCAATAGATTATAGCTTCTCCCAGAAGTTCTGCATGAGAAACTGCTCAGAATTGGTCAAAACAGGATCATTGCAGCTGCTCCACTGGCTAAGTGCGTTGCATCTCACCCAAATACACTGTGAGGGTGCGTTGCATTTCAAAAGTCCCTTCTGTGGTGATCCGAATTTAAACAGGAACGCAACAAATTACAGAGATAACGATATACACAAAGATGCAGCGGAAATAATACTTCATTTCATTAATGGAAAATACTGAAATATGCTTACAACCAGAAATGGAAATAAATCAGCTAGGGCGGTGGTAGCTTATCTCTGAGAAGAGATGTGATGGCTACATGCCTTTGAACTGTCTTACAATGAGGCTCGAAGGCCTATTTATTGTTGAGAAACAGTGGAAAAACCCTTAACATTCCAAAACCTAACCCTAGAAGACGAAACACCAAACTATGGGCCCCGTTTGGGGTAAGTTGGTACATCAACTTCCCGGGGTCGTAACTTTGGCATACAATCTCTGTTTGATGCATACAATAGCTCGTTAGAAAGATCTAACCGAGCACTATCATTGTTGGAACAGGCAACATCGGTCCATTCCATGGACCCATGTTTCCCTCGGATTCCCCAAAAAATGTCGTTTAGGGCCTCAAAACGGCTCCGGAAGTTCAGGACCCGAAAAACTGCTAAAAATAGTAAGTTGTGCTACAATTAAGGAAACTGAAAATGCTGAGAAGAACAATGGTGGGGGTCCAGGTGGACTTGGCAGGTGGCCACCAATATCAACCTGGATCATTCCTCCCCCCTTAGGAAGCAATGGTCCCCATTGCGTTGAGCTCCTCCATGAGATGAGGAAACTTTTGCTGAACTTGTTCCCTGGTGAGCCACTTGCCCTGCTGAAGGAGTTGGCCTGCTTTGACAACTTGATACAGTTGGATGTTCTGTTGGCGAGTGTTCTTGATCTATGTGTCCATGATCCGATCCGTTGCAGCTTGTTCCATGCAATCTGGATTTAATTCTGTGGGTTTGAGCTGTTCTGCAATGTTGGATGTGTCTAGCAATGGTGGAAAGTATGGCCGAAGGTGGTCCACATTGAACACTGGGTGCAGGCCAAGGAATGGGGGAAATGCTGAGCTCAAATGCATTGTCTCCTATAGCCTTAGTAATGGTGTAAGGACCATATCGGAGTGGTCTCAATTTCCGATAGGCTCCAGTAAGGCATTCCTTTTGCAAATGCAACCAAACTTTGTCGCCCACCTGAAACTTGTGTGGCACCCGATGTTGATCATGTCGCTGCTTGTACTTGGCATTTGATTTCTCAAGAATGTCATGGACCTGCTGGCGAATGTGTTGGATGCGCTCAATGAAGCTGGTGGCCTTATCTGTTTCGGACTGGACATGAGTTGAATTTAAGTGAGTAGCTGCAAGTGGCATGGCCACGTCGATGGGGCATAGTGGCTGGAATCCCAAACCCACCTGAAAAGGGCTATGGCCAGTGGAGCTGTGAAGAGCTCGGTTGTAGCTGTGCTGAACATAGGGGAGGCTCTCATCCCATGTGCGTGGATGCTTTGAGTTATACATGCGTAGAATGTGCACAATCATCCTATTGACAACCTCTGTCTAGCCATCTGTTTGAGGATGGAAGGCTGTGGACTTCGTGAATTTGGTGTCCAACATTGACCAGAGACTGGACCAAAATGTGCTGAGAAACCAACTGTCCCGATCTGAGATGATAGACTGTGGGATCCCAAAGTGCACCCACACTCGTTCAAAGAAGAGTTTAGTAGCGGCTTCTGCTGTGATATTCTTCTTGTAGGCCACCATAATGGCCATCTTCGAGAACCTGTGGACGACCACAAAAACACACTCATTTCCATTCTTAGTGGAAGGAAGGCCTGACATGTAATCCATGGAGATGGATTCCCAAGGTCGACTTGGGGTAGGCAACGGGGTATAGAGGCTGTGCTTCTTAATGGTCGGTTTGGCAATGGCACAAGCAGTACATGATCTGATGTACTTTCCAACATCCTGTCGAAGATTCGGCCAATAGAAATAATTTTGCAGAACTGCCACTGTTTTCTTGACCCCGAAACGCCCAGCAGCCCGACTGTAGTGGGCTTCCCAAATCATCTTGGCACACTCGCTTGAAGCAACACAAAGGTGACCGAAGTGGCATAATAGGGCATCCTGAAGGTGAAAATATGGAACCTGCCGACCCTCCAAGAGTGTGTGGTATGTGTGGCCGAATTCAAGGTCGCTTTTGTAGAGAAGTGGCCAACTAGAAGTCTCGTGCCCACAAGAGTTGAGCACGGTTGTTAACACCATGATTGGTCGTCGACTGAGGCAATCTGCAACATTATTGGTGCTGCCCTTCTTATACTTGATATTCAAGTGGAACTGTTGCAAGTATGTAGACCACTTCTGATGGCGATCATTCTGCAATTTCCCTTGGGTCTGTATGAACTGCAGGGGTCGGTGGTCTGTGTGGATGACCGTTTCCTTCCCCGAAATGTAATGCTTCCATTGTCGGCAGGCCTGTACAATGGAATACATCCCTTTATCATAAGTGGGGTACTTCCGGACTGTGTCTGAAAGTGTTTCACTGTGATATGCCACTGGATGTCCATGTTGAGTAAGGACTGCCCCAATAGCATAGTCAGAGGCATCTGTCTCGACCTCAAATGGTTGTTGTAAATCTGGTAACGCAAGCATCGGTGTTGTGCAGAGGTGATCCTTCAACTCCATGAATGCCTTCTGTTGAGATTCAAACCAAAAGAATTTTTCTTTCGCCCCTCCCTTGGTGACTTGACTCAAGGGCCAAGAAATATGAGAAAACCCCAACACAAACCTATGGTAGAAGTTGGAAAGACCTAGAAAGCTGCGGAGCTCTGTTAGAGTGGTTGGAGAGGGCCAATCCCGAATGACTTGGATCTTGGCTGGATCGACATGCACCCCCTGTTCATCAATGATGTATCCTAGATACTGAACCTGGGTCATGCCAAAAGTGCATTTCTCCAAATTGGCACATAGCTTGTGTTGCCGCAGTGTTTGGAGAACCTGTCGGATGTGGTGGAGGTGCTCTTCCCAACTCTGGTTGAAGATCATAATGTCATCCAAGTATACTACTACAAAGGAGTTGGTGAATGGCCGCAAGATGTCATCCATTAGCCTCATGAAGGTTGCAGGAGCATTCGTCAATCCGAAAGGCATAACCAACCATTCGAAGAGGCCCTCCTTGGATTTGAAGGCAGTCTTCCACACATCAGAGGGTTCGATTGGTACCTGGTGATATCCCGACTTCAGATCGATCTTGCTGAAATATTTCACCCCCTTTAGTTGGTCTAGGAGGTCATCAATCCGCGGGATTGGGTACCTATTACGGACAGTGATCTTGTTCAGCGCCCGATAGTCAATACAGAATCTCCATGTCCCATCCTTCTTCTGTACCAACACGATCGGGCTCCCACAGGGCGACGAACTCAGACGGATGTGACCTTTCTGCAGGAGCTCCTAAATCTGCCTCTTGATTTTATCGTTCTCCAGAACGGAGTGCCGGTAAATTGGTCCATTGGGTAGCGGTGCACCTGGGGTCAAATCGATGGAGTGCTTGACTTGACAGTGCAGAGGAACCCCTGCCAGGGAGGTGAAGATGTCCTCGTACTCCTCCACAACCTTGTCCATTTGTAGTTTTTGTGCGGAGGGACCTCGTCTGGAGGCTGCGGCTACTATCTTCTTCTTTCCTTGAGGGCGTATCATCAGGAAAACAAATTTCCTGGTTTTGGAAATGATCTTACTGCATTGTTTTGCAGTAATCAAAGAGATGGCAGTAGGTGGTGCTACCTCTGGTATCCTGTACAACTTATTTCCCAATGTAATAATAACATCACGGGGCCTTGATTCATACACAACATGTCACTTCCACAAGTATGGTTGCCCTAGTAATACATCACAAACTTCAAGGGGAGCAATGTCACACAATACCTCATCCGTGAAGGGCTTGATGTTGTATGGAAGGCGACATTGCTGGCTCACGCGAAGATCTCATCCTTGGTGAAGCCACCCAATGGTGTATGGTTGTCGATGTGCTGTGGTCGGTGAGCCCAACCGCTTTGTGACCTCTGCCGAAATGAGTTTCTTTTGACTCCCGCTATCAAAAATGAACTGTACCAGGGAGCCCTTTACCCACATCTGGGAGTGGAAGAGACGCTCCTCCTCCTCTGGATCTTCGGGTTCATTTTTCTGGATCTTTGCGGTAGCAACAGTGGCGCTAGGATCCGCATCAATGATCTGCTTCCCTTTTTCATTCCCCTTATCGGGTTCTGACTCAGAGTCGGAACATGCATCTGATTCTGAAACCTTTAGCTCAGCCACCAGTGACTGCTTGGCCCGACACTCACTTGTGTTGTGAGTGGAGCTCTTATGGAACTTGCACCATTTTCCAGTGTCCTTTCTCGGCTTCGCGACGCTGTTCTTTGCTTGCATCTTCGGCTGGTTATATTGGGCTGTCCCGTCTTGGCTTTTTCCTTTGTTCTGTGGTTTAGGGGTACCTTTCCCCTGCTTTGGATTCGCAGATCCAAAGCCTCGCTTCTTTTGTTTAAACTTCTGCTCGACCTTGATGGCATATCGGTATGCTGCGCGGAGCGAGGAGATGTTTAGGAATTGTATTTCTTCCTGGATGTACTTGTGCAGGTAGCCACGGTATTTGAGTATCAAATGTTGCTCTGAATCCTTGATACCCAACTTTGTGCAAAGGGTATGGAAAATATTGGTGAACTCCGGCACGTCTTGGTCCCTTCCCTGCCGCAGCGTGGTCCACTTTATGTATTCATCCTCATAGCTTCAAACAGGGTAGTACTGCTCCTTGATGGCATCCCAGAATGAATCCCAGGTGGGTGCGGCTGAAAATAGTGAGCCAGTACTTTCATCCTTCTGCTCGGATTAGGTTTCCCACCAGTCTTTGACGTGGGGGGCTGCTTTGAGAAGAGAAAAAACAATCTTTTCCCAACTCGAAAATTCATGAACAGAAAAATAACCCTCTAGCAAATTTAACCATTTATCTACGGCATCTGCGTCTATCTGACCCTCGAATATGGGGATTTCAAAATTAACTTGTACCTTAAAGGGTGTGGCATTTCGAGAGTAGCTGCTGGAAGCCGATGCATTGCTTCTGGGTAGCCGCTGCAGGATCTGGGCAAAGTTGTCCATCATCGCGTTCCGTTGTCGCTCGAGGGCTTCTTTGAGCAAGATTTTGATGGGATCTCCTGCCCCCTCATCTTTCTTCTCGTCTACCATGGGAGGCCGTCGGGATTTGCGAGGATGGTCTTGCAAAGGTTCAGCCAGTTCAAGCCCTAACTCCTTATATCCCGACCTTGTTGGGGACATGCAAAGAAAAACAGAGAAAAAGCAAACCGCTCTGATACCACTGATCCGGATTTAAACAGGAACGCAACAAATTACAGAGATAACTATATACACAAAGATGCAGTGGAAATAATACTTCATTTCATTAATGGAAAATACTGAAATATGCTTACAACCAGAAATGGAAATAAACCAGCTAGGGCGATGGTAGCTTATCTCTGAGAAGAGATGTGATGGCTACATGCCTCTGAACTGTCTTACAATGAGGCTCGAAGGCCTATTTATTGTTGAGAAACAAGGAAAAACCCTTAACATTCCCAAACCTAACTCTAGAAGATGAAACGCCAAACTATGGGCCCCGTTTGGGGTAAGTTGGTACATCAACTTCCCGGGGTCGTAACTTTGGCATACGATCTCCATTTGATGCATACAATAGCTCGTTATAAAGATCTATCCGAGCACTATCATTGTTGGAACGGGCAACATCACTCAATTCCATCGACCCATGTTGCCCCCGGATTCCCCAAAAAAACGTCGTTTAGGGCCTCAAAACGGCTCCGGAAGTTCAGGACCCGAAAAACTGCTAAAAATAGTAAGTTGTGCTACAATTAAGGAAACTGAAAATGCTGAGAAGAACAATGGTGGGGGTCCAGGTGGACTTGGCAGGTGGCCACCAATATCCACCTGGATCATGTGGGGTGAAATGGGCGAGAAATGACAAATGGCATTGTCATTCCGCGAGGTGGAGAGGCAATGGAAGCTTCCAGAATCTTCTCCTGTGACACTTGCCTCACTGAATTCGACCAAGGATGAGTAAGAGTCCCTCAGTCTCCAAGTGGAAGAAAGAACTATCAGAGAGAAGACACTAATCAAATCACAAGCTGACTCATCCCCCTTACAGATATCTATATATGGATCCCTCATCCCAGAGATCCAGAGGCCGGAATTTTGCATATTGTAAGGAATTGCTATTGGTTTCCTGAGACAAACATCAGATTGTTGGGTGATCTAAGCTTTGTTTGAGGTGAAGAGGGGCTTCTTTGCTGGGAGGTTGATGTTGGGTCAGAACAATCGGTTGTAACTCCTCTTGGCTCTTTTCTCGTTTATCAATAAAAGCTATTTGAGTTTCCCTCCACGCTTTTGTGTCATTGATGTTTGTTACATTTGTATGGTCAATTTGCTTCTGACCCTAGATTGTTTATGATTATAGATCCATGTCTTTGTATAGTGCTATGCTTCTGTGATCTTACAGGTACTTTGTGAATCTGGGCGTGCAAGGGAGTAGGTAGCTGAGGACTATCAAAGAAGAGAGGATCAAATCAGGAGATTGGCGCAAGATAGAGGTTGGTCTTTCTATTCCTCTCTATCTATAATTCATAAAGAAAAAACAAAAGTAGCTTTTCTCTATTTGTTTCTAAGGCAGCTGTCACACCTCAGTGGGATAGAGCAGTTCTAAATAGACACTTTTCCCTGTAACACAATGATCTGATCTTTTCTAGCAATAATGATGAAATGAGCCATGAATTTTCTCAAAACATGCCAAAAGAGTTTGAGATGTCAATGATAGGAGAGCTGTCTCACTTCCTTGTACTTCAAGTATCTCAAACCAAAGCAGGACTGTATATATCTCAAACAAAATATCTAAAAGACATGCTCAAAACATATGGAATGGAGGACTGTACACCCATGACCACACCTATGACCACAAACTACAAATTGAGAAAAGATGATGACTCCCCTCTAGTATATGCAACTCATTACAGGTCAATGATTGGAGCCCTTCTATACTTCATAGCTACAAGACTAGACATAATGTAGGCAGTAGGAATGGTGGGAAGATTTCAATCTGCTCCCAAACAATCCCATTTATTAGCTGTAAAAAGAATTCTCAGATATCTGAAAGGAACTTCTAATTTTAGTCTTTGATACCCAAAGAGCTCAACACTGATTGTAACCGCATACACCGATGTTGATTGGGCTGGAAGTATAGATGATCGGAAAAGTACTAGTGGAAATGCATTCTTCCCAGGATACTGTTTAGTATCCTGTCTCAACAAAGGCAATCATCCATATCATTATCCACAACCGAAGCCGAGTAAATTTCTACAGAAGACTGTTGTACTCAGATACTATGGATGAATGAAGCTCTAAAAGATGTCGACATATATATAGATCAACCGATTACCGTATATTGTGACAACACAAGTGCTATGAGTCTCAGCAAAAATCCAGTGACGCACTCAAGAACCAAACACATACCAATCAAGTATCATTTCCTCTGTGAGCAAGTAGCTGAAGGAAACATCGTCCTAGAATATATGAGTACTAAGGAACAAATAGCTGATATTTTCACAAAACCGCTTCCTTGAGAAGCATTCGAACATCTGCGTCAAAATATGGGGGTTATCTCTTTATCATCACTCAAGCTCATTCATAAAGAGGTAGTAGGACAGGGGGAGCAGTTTGACGAGGGGAGTCCATATGCATTCCTTTTCCATTGATGTCAAAGGGGGAGAGCAGAAGAATATTTCCATCAATAACAAAGTGGGAGATTGTTGGACACACATTGTCATTGACGTCAATAAGGCAATATTCGAGGAGCAAACGGAGCCAAGAGGAGCCAAGAGGAGCAGAACTCAAATATATGCCAAAATAGAGCTATCGGAGCTACATAGTTGCCATATATATATATATGTCATGTATATATGCCAAAGAAGAGGAGCACACAGAGAAAACGAAAGAAGCAGAGAAATAGGGTCATCGGAGAGCTTATATGCATGAAATTAACAGGGTCATCGAGAGCCATCGGAGGAGAAATGAAGGAAGCAGGTGGATGCAAGACTTGTATATATACATATTTACCCATCGGAAAAACCATATGTATATGCATCTAATGCAAACAAAGGCAGAAAGACTTGGGTATATATGCTTTAACACTGTCAGTGGGAAAAACTATGCATATACAGGGAAATACACTATTGGAGGTGGATTGCGGACTTGAAACCTTATACACGGGAGCACTAAGACATATCGGGTTCGATACCTCATATCGCATCACTATAAAGGAGTGGACTGCATTAAGGTCTAGACCTGGACGTTTGCGATGTGTGATCGCCGATAGCAATATCGCATCAAACATCCACCAAGGACAACCCCTGATTGTGATGAATGCAAGCATACACGCTGCTACATTACAATATGACTTAACCTTCATCGCATCCATTGCAGATCGCAAGCCGTGAAGCCTTGCTGCATGAAAGCACTGATTATGATAAGGCTATGGACCCGACGGTCATATAAACCATGGTTTAATACCATATCGCATCTGGTTCGTCGGAGCAGTGGAGGATCAGCCGCCGGCCATCAGCGGAGTCGTGGGTCCAAAATATAAAGGATCCCCGGAAGTCATGAATCGCCGATTTTGATTTAATCACAAACCGATGCAAAAAGAAACATGGGTGCAACACACCCTAAATTCCACCCTTCAGTCATTTCCAATATTTTTCCTGTGTTTTCTGGTGTAATCATGTTTTTGGCCTATGCAGGGTTCTTAGGCCGAAAGGCCTCTTATAACTGGTCTGTAACTGGTCCAATTATTCAGGAGGGTGTATCAGAGCGATGGAGAGTGCGATTGGGGCATAATGCCTCCGTTTAAACCAAAGACAAAACATTGTGCATGCCTACAATCATTGTCAAAAGGAGCATTGTTATAGTTGTAACCAGTAAGATGTGTTCTCCATGGAGTTTTGGACCTCTCAAATGAATCTACGTGTCCTCAGAGAGTCGGTAAACTTGCACAACATAGAGGAAGCCACAGTGACTGAGGAGGAAGACAAAGAGGCAGTGGTAAGCCTAAATGAAGAGACAGAGGCACGGGGAATGGAAAAAAAAATAGTAAAAACAAAGAACTATTGCAGTAGTTATTGTGGTGAAGAACCAGAGTGTGATGTAGTAGAAGGAGAAGAGGTAGAAGAGGCAGCAGAAGCAGCGGAGGCTATAGAGGCAATAGAAGTAGTAGAGGCAAGAGAGTAGGAGTGAGAGAACGTCAGCTGAACAGAGTGTAGCAGCATACCAGTTTATACCAAGGTGGGGTTGGAGCCCAAGAGGTGGGAGCCTCAGAACTGAACAAGACTGAAGTCATTAGGGGCAGGTGCTCCTAAGTGCAGAACCACTACAAAATAGAGTTGGTGCTCTAGAGGTTGGAGACTCACTAAAGTCCAAGTTGGAGCTTGGCAACTATTCACAATCAGATATATACTTATATTGTATTTATTTCATTGCACTGTATTGAGTTCTAATAAAAGCTATAATTCCAGTTGTTGATTTCTGTGTTCTGTGTATACATATACATATCTATATATGCTTTTGGTAATCAGTAGAACAATTAAAAAATGAAATACTGATTCACCCCCCCCCTCAGTATTTCCAACCTGCCTATCCATCATAATTTCACGCTCTATTTATACCTTCCTATGGTCCGCATACAACCCTTTGACTTGAACTTTCATATTTCATGCTCCACATACTTCGTATTTTTTACAATAATTTAATCCTACTTTTTGGGCTTTCTGCCCCAAAACCGTTACGCAGGACCTCCGCTACCCAACAAATACAATATTGAATTCCTCTCTTCATAAAGAACCTTAATCATTTTAGAAATCTCAAAGAATGATTTTTTGAAATTTCTTTCATCTTTAGACATCCCTTTAGGACCTTCTTCATGTGTCATGACTATTGAATCTTGAGATGTGTTTCTTCTCCTTGAAACAATTTGAAATTTTGGCTCCTCAATTTCTCCTTCTTCATTTTTAAGCTTCAACCTTGCAAGCAGACAACCCTTTGACTCGACCTTTTATATTTACATTATTTCTTGGGTGGACAACCCTTTTACTCGACCTTTTATATTTCACGCTCCACATACTTCGTAGTTTTTACAATAATTTAATCCTACTTTTTGGGCTTTTTGCCCCAAAACTGTTATGCGGGACCTCTGCTACCCAACACATACAATCTTGAATTCCTCTCTTCATAAAGAGCCTTTATCATTTCAAACATCTCAAAGAATTCTTTTTTGAAAGTTCTTTCATCTTTAAACATCCCTTTAGGACCTTCTTCATGTGTCATGACTATTGAATCTTGAGATGCATTTCTTCTCCTTGAAACAATTTGAAATCTTGGCTCCTCAATTTCTCCTTCTTATTTTTTAATCTTCAACCTTGCAAGCATAAGAAAAACACTGGCAAAAAAACATCAAACCTTTAGAATAAATTGATGCCTTGATAACAAAATTGATATCTAATTGAAAATTGAAGGTGATATACAAATTGCAAGTGAAATTTTATGTGTGTTTTGGGTAATGGATCAAGTTACTAAACACATAAACAAGTGATTTTTAAACATCATTAACAACAAAATAGAGACAATAAACCATTTCAAAAACACATAACAACAAAACATGATAAAGGATTTCACCCCTCTCCTGGTCCATCTTCAAATGTGGGGCCTCTTTCATTATGGTCAAAAATATGTATCTACATGGATTTTTATTGCTCAGAATGAAAAATAAATGTTTCCAATGGATGCATAACTATCAAAAACACCCATCTGGGTTCTCTCTACACCTCATTTGGCAAAAAATTTAGAAAGTTATGCATGTTACAAGAATTTCGCAAATTCCATAGCTAACCATCCTCCAATTTGACTCAAACATGGCTTGAGCACCCCAAACCCATAACTGACATGCAAATCTAGCCCACAATCCTGCCCAACTACGAATTTGTCAAACAGTTAAATTTTCCATCAACCCACCAGTTTAACAAATTTTGTTCATATGGGGGCCACATGCCTAGGGGTAGGGGCTAACTGCACACCCCTGCCAGTCAGGCCCCCAACTACTTGACACGTGGTCATACAACCACCTATAGAAACTAGGCTGGTACCAACTTGTGTGCACGCCCAAAAAATCAGAGAGGCTTGGTCACATGGCGGGTCATATGTCCTAGGGTTGGACGTCGCTCCTCTCTCTCCGCACTCCTGGTTGTTTGCCGGGTCATATGAACCCATGTAGGCCCCTTTACATCTCCACGAATGGTTCTTTGCAAATGGATTTGGCATTGTAGTTGTGATCATGGGCCTGGGGCTAAGCCCTAGCCCACAATTCTGCCTCATGGCCATCTCGGTGAGAGGACTAGGGATGGGGCTTAAATTCCTTTCTTCATAAATAACCTTAATCGTTTCAGACATCTCAAAGAATGCTTTTATGAAATTTCTTTCATATTTAGACATCCCTTTAGGACCTTCTTCATTTGTCATGACTATTGAAGCTTGAGATGTGTTTCTTCTCCTTGAAACAATTTGAGATCTTGGCTCCACAAGTTCTCCTTCTCCTCTTTTAATATTCAACCTTATAAGCATAAGAAAAACACTTGCAAACAAAACCAAACCTTCACAATAAACTGATGCCCTCACCAAAATTGATATTTAATTGAAAATTGAAGGTGATATACAAATTGCAAGTGAAATTTTATGTGTGTTTTGGGTAATGGATCAAGTTACTAAACACATAAACAAGTGCTTTCTAAACATCATTAACAACCAAATAGAGATAATAAACCATTTCAGAAACACATAACAACAGAACATGATAAAGGAGTTCACCCCTCTCCTGGGCTACATCTCTTGGTGAAGCTTCCAATGTAGGGCCTCTTTCATTATGGTCAAAAATATGTTTTCTACATGAATTTTTATTGCTCAGAATGCAAAACAAATGTTTCCAAGGGATTCAAAACTGTCAAAAACCCACATCTAGGGTTCTTTCTACCCCTCATTTGGCTAAAAATTGAGAATGTTATGTATGTTACAAGAATTTCCCAAACTCCATAGCTAATCATCCTCTAATTTGACCCAAACCTGGCTTCAGCTCTCCAAACCCAAAACCGACATGCAAATCTGGCCTACAATCCTGCCCGGCGAGCAAATTTGTCACACAGTTAAACTGACCATTAACCCACCATTTTCAGAAATTTCGTTTGTATGGGAACCATGTGCATAGGGGTCAAGGCTAATTGCACACCCATACCAGTCAGGGCCCCAATTACTTGACACATGGTCATATAACCACCCATAGAAATTGGAATGGTACCAAATTATGTGTGCGCCTGAAAAATCACAGATGTTTGGTCACATGGCGAACCATAGGCCTTAGGGATGGCCATCGCTTTGAGTACCAAGGGATGACCTCCTCTCTCTCTGCACTCCTCGTTGTTTGGTAGCTCATATGACCCCACGATGGCCCCTTTACATCTTCATTGATGGTTCTTTGCAAATGGATTTGGCATTGTGGCTTGTGATTATGTGGCTGGGGCTAAGCCCTAGCCCACATTCCCACCTCATGGTCATCTAGGTGCGAAGATGAGGGATGGGGCTTGAATTCCTTTCTTCATAAAGAACCTTAATTGTTCCACACATATAAGAGAATGCTTTTATGAGATTTCTTTCATCTTTAGACATCCCTTTAGGACCTTGTTCATGTGTCATGGCTATGGAAGCTTGATATGTGTTTCTTCTCCTTGAAACAATTTGAGATATTGGCTCCACAATTTCTCCTTCTCCTCTTTTAAGCTTCTACCTTGTAAGCATAAGAAAAACACTTGCAAACAAAATCAAACCTTCACAATAAACTGATGCCCTCATACCAAAATTGATATGTAATTGAAAATTGAAGGTGATATACAAATTGCAAGTGAAATTTTATGTGTGTTTTGGGTAATGGATCAAGTTACTAAACACATAAACAAGTGCTTTCTAAACATCATTAACAACCAAATAGAGACAATAAACCATTTCATAAACACATAACAGTAAAACATGATAAAGGAGTTCACCCCTCTCTTAGACTACATCTCTTGGTCCAGCTTCCAATGTAGGGCCTCCTTCATTATGGTCAAAAATATGTGTTTACATGAATTTTTATAGCTCATAATGCAAAACAAATGTTTCCAATGGATCCATAACCATCAAAAACCCCCATCTAGGTTCTTTCTACACCTCATTTGGAAAAAAAATGAGAAAGTTATGCATGTTACAAGAATATCTCAAATTCTGTATCTAATCATCCTCAAATTCGACCCAAACCTGGCTTGAGCGCCACAAACCCGGAATTGACATGAAAATTTGGCCTATAATCTTGCCTAACAAGCGAATTTGTGAGACAGTTAAACTATCCAATAACCTACCAATTTCAAAAATTTCGTTTGTATGGGGGCCACATGCGTAGGGGTTAGGGGTAACTACCCACCCCTTCCAATCAGGCCCCCAACTAATTGACACATGGTCATATAACTGCCCATAGAAACTGGGTTGGTGCCAAATTGTGTGCGCACCCAAAAAATCAGATAGGCTTGGTCACATGGCGGGCAATAATTCCTAGGGCTGGTCGATGCTCCGAGTTCTAAGGGCTGGCCTCCTTTATCTCCACACTCCTGGTTGTTTGGTAGGTCATATGACCCCACGCTAGCCCCCTTACATCTTCACTTGAGGTTGTTTTCAAATGGATTTAGCATTGTGGTTGTGATCATGGGGTTGGGGCTAAGCCCTAGCCCGCAATCACACTGCATGGTCGTGTGGGTGTGAGGACCATGGATGGGGCTTAGCCCTCGCCCCCACCTTCAACAAAGAATTACGCTCAACATAAATACAAGTTGAAATCTTATGTTGTCAAGAAACACATGTATGGTGCATTGGTATGGCTCGTCATTTCTTGGTGGATGGTCGCATGTTCGATTCTCGTGAGTGCCCTTGGCCCCTTAACAAAATTTTGATGCATCTTCTGGAGGCGACGAGGTAGCCATCCATTGGCCCATGTGGCCCCCCAACATTGGTCCAGATCAATGAACCCTAAACCAATTAATTTTCACCCTTCAAAACCAACAAACAAGAGACACTTGTAAACATACCATTGGCCAAATTATACACAATCCACTACCCAATCACCTGCATAATCATCATATGGACTGCTGATTGGGTGTACCTCCAACTCAAATTTTAAAATTTTTGTCATTTGGTAATTCAATGAGAACATGATATTGAGAGTGTAAAATATCAATTTTGAGTGAAACGAGTTGCGCTGGATTGAGGCCACTGAGATCTACACACTGGTATAGGTTTCCTGCACTTTTGAGCACTTTTTATTTTGAGCACTAAATCGATCCCTTCGATTAATTGATATATAGTCATTATATAGAGCGTTTACATTTCTCCATTTTTAGAAAAGATGGTTTTCCAGATTCATCAAAATCTTATCTTTTCTCATTAAAAAAAATCACCCCTTAGTTCATCCTAGTGTTTTCATTCTCATGAGAATTCATCTCTATTGTCCTTGATTATGAAAACCACCTTAAGGATTCCCAACATTGTTGTTTCAATAGTTAGATGTAACAATGTCTTCGATGTTGAAAGCCAGCCTATCCACAGTCATCTACAAGCAGTATACACTACCATTCAATGAATCAAGTTTGTGAGAAACTAATGCAAAATGAGGGTAAGCCTCCATGGAAACTTTGTCACCCTACATAGATATGAGGGATGCAAAAAATTAAACACTCAACTCTAGTTGAAACTTTGGGTATACCCGACTTTGTGACTGAGTTGAGCACTCCATCCTGCATAATTTCCATAATTGCACTGTGTTAATAATATTTCAAGGATGAGCAATCTTTATTTATAAACCATCTCTCCTTGGCCACATCTACCTCCAACACTCTACTCTCATTCAACTCCTTCTTCCTGGTTTTGTAATTGTTTGACAATATTGGCCATCACTAAGTCACCTCAGTTGTGCACAGACTCAAAACAAATTAAGGCATTCAAGTGTTGTTGCATGAGAGCTAGCTTTCTCGAAACATAATAAATAGAAAAGGGTAGCCAAATACTCCACCTGGAAAAGAGGATGGGGCCTTCCTCATTGATGGCACAACTAGAGTGAACTTTATTATAATACCACAAGATTGCAAGCTGCCATCTCTAGACTTTCAAAGAGTTAGTCTTCATGCAGACAATTAATGTCTTGACAAAATTTAATTCAATGTTATTCAATATCCAAATCTGTATGGATCGGGATATTATATCCCATATCAACATACAATTTTCATTCATGGGATATGTATTATATTTGTAGAACCATCATTCATTATTAACAGACCTTGTTTAATGGTTGCACCTTTCTTATCTAGTAAATCTAAAACTTGGTTATGGTTCCTTTTGATATGATAAAATTCGACCTTTTCATATTTCTGAGCTTGCATCCAGTTTTTGAGTCATTGAAGGAAAATCATTTTTTGGAGCCTCTCTAACTTTGAGGAATATTTGAATTAAAATTTTGGATCCCTCGAAGACTTCCAATTGAGTAATCCATTTTGCAATTGTGACTTCCAATCTGTGTCAACAAACAAGAAGATATGCTCGATTATTAGTTTCTCTTCCTAATCCCTCAGTGAATTGTGTCTCTATTTGTTCCTTGGGGTCATAAATTACACCAACCGCTCCTCCCTCCCGATAATAAAATATATTTACTAAACAAATCATAAACAATTCTTAATTCTTAATATTTATTTATTAAATTGATTAAAATATATTAATTAATTTGATTTATATTTTCATAATTTCCATATCAATAGTATTCTTTAGAAAAGTTCAATTGGTAAACATGTAATAATGTAAAATAAATGTGAGTACAAGTTACATATTCAAATTCATAGAAATATCTAACCCATGACTACCTAATGGAATGGCATAAACCTATAAATCATAGTGATAAGGGTATGAATGCTGCAAGTTATACCAAAAGAAAGTAAACTTATGAAACGATACATTATTTTTATATTAGAGAAACAAAAACTCCAATAATGATAAGATAAATATCAAAACCTATTGAAAAAAAGAGCATATATTCCTAATATAGGGAACATCACATTAAAAAGAAAAATCGATGAACCCCCATAACTGATATCCAGGATTCATTAATTGAAGGAAGAATCAAGCCGCAAACACCTCGACTGCCCAAAAATATCCTTTGGAGGTTTCCTTTCTTAAGGCTCGCTAGTTGAGTTAGTTTCAATGCAATTTCCATCACTTAAGGGAACATACTTATGTAATGCATGATGTGTAGGTCTCGATGTCCCTTCTTAAGACTAGCTGGTTGACTTAGATTGAATACAATTACTGGAACATATTTATTAAATGGATCATGTTTAGGTATCAATAATCAAGTCCTTAGAAATATTTATTAGTTTATGAGCGTGATGGAATGATCCCTTGAACCTTAGTCCCCGCACCTATGTCTTTTCATCTAGTAAAGTTTTTCCAAGAATTTTGGACTTATTTTTTGGTGAGATATTTGTTGGAATAATATATTTGGGTTATGAATTCTCCACAATCCAAGTGATCTAGGGATCTTACTGCGTGTTTAATGAATATATGAAATAAAAAACCTAGTTTGAAAAAAAAAATCAAGATTTGACCCAAAAAAATATCACTGCATAAAAATTTCTAATAATTTTAAAACTACAATAGCTATATTAAATAAACTCCATTATAATATTGTATATAAAAACTCCTTTGTGCGCAAATCTAAATATTAATTTATTATATTTGATTTGATTTATATTTTCTATCTCAATAATTTTTTTGGAAAATTTCAATTAATAAACATGTAAAAATATGAACTAAATATGAATAAAAATTACATGTTTAAATTCAATAAAATATATCAATAATAAAATTTAATAAAATAACTTGAACTTATAAATCATAACAATAATAATCCAAATATTAATTATTCCAAAAATAAAAATAAATTTTTATACATTTTAATTAATATTTAATATTAAAAATATAAAAAATTCCAAATATTAATTATTTAAAAAAAATATTTCCCATACCAATAATTTTTTATACATTTTAATTGATATTTAATATTAAAAAAATAAAAATTTCCATATCATATCCAAACACCAAACTATTAAAAAAAAAATCCTCTTATATTCAAAATATAAGTAACATCACTCCCAAAAACAAAAAACAAAAAAATCTCAACGAACCCATACTCGATATCCACGATCCACGATCCACGATTTCAAAAAAATCCTTTCGGTGGTGTGACTTCTTAATGCTGGTTAGTTGAGTTAGTTTTAATACAATTTATTTCTTAAACAATTCACGTTTTTTAAACAATTCACAATCACATGTAGGTTTTGGTAATTAATGTTGCATCATGAAGTCTTTGAAATATTTATTAGTTTATAATTTTGATTTAATGTGATCTTTTAAACTTTAGTTAATATAACTATGCAATAAAGGTTGTTAAAAATTTTTAAGTTTATTTTGTCGTGAAAGATTTGTTAAAATTATAAGTTTGGGTTATGAACTCTCCACAATTCAAGTACTTTATAGATTATTTATGGTATTGAAACCATTCAAGTATTTTATGGATCTTTCATGGTGTTGAATTCATATATGTAATAAAGAAACAGTTTAAAAACACAAACTAAAATTTGATCCCAAAAAAATCACCCAAACCTACCTAGAAACCACAAAAAATCTAATAATTTTAAAAAGCCCATAACTATATATAAACGGAGTTGTCTTTAGTGCGACTTTTTGGATTTTCAGGGGGCACTTTGATTGTGCTGGGATACCCATCAAACTTGTGATTTCAATAAATTCCTGCTAAATTTTAAAGAAATTAGACCATAAAAATACACAGGAAAAACTTCCCAAAAATAACACTAAAAACAACTCCTGTATAAATAAACTCCCTCTTAATACCATAAATAAAAACTCATTTATGCAAAAATTTAATATATTAATTTATTATATTTAATTTAATTTCTATTTTCATAATTTTTATATCAATAAATTTTTTAGTATATTATTTATTCCAAAAAAATATTATTTCTGGTACCAAAAATTATAATTTTAAATTCCCATATTGGTATGATCATCACTCTTAAAAAAAAAAAACTTATATTCACAATATATGGAAGTGGGAACATCACTTTGGAAAAAACTAAATGGTTAGTATAAGGAGGCCAAGGAGTTGCTGAGAAAGTTATGGAAATTCTGGTTATATTTAGAGAAAATCTGGCAAATATTTTTGTAAATCCAAGTTATAGTTGTTAAATTTCAAAATTTTAGATGTCGTAGAGATTTTTCATAATGATGAATCTTTTTCCACAATCAAAAATACCATTCAAACACTAACTTTACAAAATTTTTTAAATTTTTTTTACAAGAATTTCAACTAATCAATGTACCCCATACTCGATATCCACTCGATATCCACAATCAGTTACCCTAAAGAAGAATCCACGAGTCTCCAAAAAAATCTTTTGGAAGTGTCGCTTCTTAGTCTGGGCTCGTTCAGTTAGTTTTAATACCATTTCCATCATTTAATGGAACTATTAATACAATTTCCATTGTTTAATATCGGTGATGAATGCTCCATCAAGTCCTCAGAAGTATTTATTAGTTTAGGATCGTGATGGAGTTCGATCGATCCCTCAGTCCACATAAATATGCCGTGTTTTATCTGGTAAAGGTTTCCTAAGATATTTTGGTTTGGTATTTTCTTGGAGTTTGAACAACAGAAATCGAGATTTAACCACAAAAGTTTGACCCGATTCTAACGAAAACCCCTTTAAAAAAATTCCCATATATTTTTGATACCATTCTACTGAAAACCCTAGTAAAAATCCCATTTGTATTTATAAATAAACTACCTTATAATGCGAACTCCCAACTCCCTTATAATACAGTGTATAGAAACTCCTCTGTGCGCAGATCTGAGATTGTTCTTATTTTTCTTTGGCATTTTTCTTGTTTTCCTGTCTATTCCATATAGGCAAAGTATCTTCCATATCCATTCTGTGTTTTTTCCAGTCACCTACGTGGTGTTGTACCATAGTTTAATGTCGCTGGATCAAAATCTGCTCGCTTCTCTATCTGCAGTCAAGAAGACTATGGAAAATACTATGTGGGATAAGCTGCCAGTTGATCTGCAAATTCGAGTGCTGCTATGGCTTCCCGCATTGGATTTGCGTAGAATTTCATTCACCTGCAGGTATTTCCACTTATTATTGTCAGATCAATCCTTTGCTATTCACTATGACCGCCACCGCCTCACCGATCGTACTTTAGTTGTTGCTTCAAGGAACCTTAAGCAAGAAATGCAGAACACGTTTTTAAAGTCCGTTATTTGGCAGCAAGGAACGGATGACCTGTTTCCCTGGCGAAGCACGCTGTTCGACCATTTGCCCAGATCCCGCTGGTGGTTATCTAGTTACGGCGACGGGTTCGTGTGTTTCAAAGGGCTCCTCACGACTTTGTGCAGAGAGAGGCATAAGTTATTGGTTTTTAACCCTCTCTTTCCCCATGAGTGGAAAATTTTGACCCTTCCTCCCCCATCTCAACTGAGGAACTTTTATACAGCGGTCGCCTTCGACAGAAAAAATGGCGTTTGCAAGCTCATCTTCTGGTACAGCCACTCACAGAATCCCATACTTATCAAAGAAGGTGATAATAACTTAAAAGAAGGTAACAGAGTAATGGCTTTCGTTTATAACTTCAAAGAAGGTACATGGAAAACGATAACAGAATGCAGCAATGGAATTAGTCAATATTTCTTTATTCCTCAGAGTGCTCAGCTCGTGAACGAGCGGTTCTTGTGTTGGCTCTGCACTGACTTGATTTCATCTGTAAACACGGTGTTGGTGTTTGATGTGGAAGAAGAGGTGTGGAAGGACCCAATTCCTCTGGGTAACGGCTCTTTTATTTGCACCTGTCAACATGAAAAACAGCTGTGTGTGCTAAGCAAAACACAGGAGGAGCAAAATATGAAATTTGGGTTATGGAAGATTGATATGGAACAGAAAGTTTGGGGACTGATAGAATTCATCTCGTCCCCGCCGATTACGGATGGAACAGATTATAGGGTGAGGGGAGGCCCAGGATACTTCTGGCTTGAGAGAAATATAAAAAGGTGGGTTTATGATATCTCACGTCATTCCTGGCAAAATATGGGCAACTTCGGAATGCTGCAGGAGGCTCAATGTTTCGCAGCCAGCCTTTTTAGGTTGGGTGCATTGGAGGGCCTCATGAATGAAGTCATCGAAGGAAAGAGCGACTAAGAAGGTGAAGAAACAGCATAAAAATAAATAATATATTTGTCCGTATTATTAGGTCGATAGGGTGTTCATTTTGAAATAGCTTTACACAAATTATTTTGGAATATTTATAGCATAGGTCAATGGTTTATATTTATTTCAAGACTGGTTATGATCGTTTTATAATATCATTTCAATAACTGTTATATAAATTCAGAATGGTTTCATGAAATGTATATAAGTAAAATTTTAAAAAAGATATTTATTTTTTATTTTTTATTTTTTTTAATGGACTTGTTTTTAAGTAGAATTTTTGGATTTTTTGTGTTAGAATTAGGTAGAAAATTTTGAAGTGAAATTTTGATTTGTGCTATTTAAATTGTTTTTTCAGTATATATGAATTCACCAATGTAAAAAATCTATAAAATATTTTGATTGTATAAAAATTACCTATCAAACTTATAATTTCAATAAATTCCTACCACATCAAAAAAATTAAACTAAAAAAACCAACCCATCCCTCTGCCTATTTTGTGTGGACTCGGTAGAGAAAGAATAAGATCACCCTTCCTGCAGTTTTTGGGGGCGGAACCCGGCTTGCCACAGCGAAGAAGCCCCCTGGGTAATTCTGGTCCACTCGAAGCATTCTCAAATTCTGGAGGTATCTTGAAATCTTTTGACCATCTCCTCGCCACCTCTGCCTGGATCTGTTTGTCGTAATTCATGGCCCACCAAACACCTGTCACCAACAAGCAAGCGTAACCGTTCATTGCCCTATCCTTTTCCCAATTCTTTCATTGAATTCGCCACGCTAGACTAAATCCAATCCATGGAAGTATACACTCGTACAATGAATTCGAATTAATTCTCCATATCTATTATAAAAACCTATTATTATTTTTATAGTTAATATTAATAATAATTTGAAATTTTAACTTATTATAAAACATATTATTATTTTATAGTTAATATTAATAATAATTTGAAATAAAGTTAAAATTTAGTTATGTTTATGGATTTTTTAATTTTAGTAATATTTTATTATGAATTTAGACTAATTCCCTGTTTTAAGTAGATGGTAAAAAATAAATTTTTTAAATATTTTACAATATTTTTAATAATATTAATTAAAATATAATGTCATGTGAATATAACTTATAGTTTTTTTGACCAAATATTATTAGTAAACTATAACATTGTTCCATGGTATTGCTATAAAGCATATTTCAACCTTTCAAATGGTGGGATTGCTCTTTTAGTGTAGACATGATGTCCATATTTTCAGTATTGATACACCAATTGTAATTAAGAAATATGTTGGCATTATATGCAGCACCTTTTTATTAACTAGGAAGAAGACATGACTAGATGGAACTTAATTAAAGTGACGATGTAGACGCGCAAAGTCAGATACTTTAGTGGGCACAAGAAGTGAGATAATTTTATCACAATAGTGGACTAGTTTTATGAATGCCTTCAATTCTCACAGGTTCACAAAGTTTTGTCGTTTGTTCATATTAGTTCCTTTTGAACTTTTCCTTCCCTTGATATAGAACTTACTTCAGTATGCGAATCATGATGCTTCCACAAGATATATCACCAAATTGTCTATGCATATTATCATGTCACCACTTCATAGGGATATCAATGCTAACTTCATTTCAGAAAAATATGTCACTTGCAACATAGAGAATTTATATTATCATGGAGACTTCCATTACATATATGTAGGAGCTCGTGTTAGTTAGTTTTTGGTAGCATCAGATATGCTCTAGGCATGAAAATTAGTGGAGAGGCAAAGGCACATGAGTTCTAAAGAACCCATAAACCGTTTGGTATAATTTAACCCATATTGTATTTTATTTAAATAATTAATATTTTTAATCGCGTTCCTAAGTCTAAACTTAGGGAAATTTAAGCATTAATGGCTATTAATCAAAATATGGGTGAGAATGATCTAGAAGAAGGATCAAGTCAAGGTGTAATCTTAGATGTTGATGAGAGAATTAATCTTGGTCGTTGAAGTCTCAACCAAAAAATTATAAGAAGAAGACGTGGGGTTCATTTCGAAACACACATGGAGAGAATAAATTGATACAAAATTCGATTTCTGGGGCTAGGAAGTTGAGAAATTCGAACTAGGTGATCATTCTACAACATACGGGCAAGGATAGTTCGGGAATACTGACATAGAGGTAGACAAAAGCTACTGGAGGTAGCGCAAAAACTAAGAAGACTAACGTTCAGCCAATTTGGACCCACACATGCTTGACACATAGCCAAAAGGGCTAGCACAGAAGCAGAAGTTTCCCGCAACAGAAAAAGGGGGAACTGTTAGGGAACTACTGAAACAGCCAGGAAGGTTGACGCAGTAGGTAGAAGAGACAGTGCAGAGATGACGTAGAGCTTGTAAGGCTAATGCAGGGCCATCATAGAGGTAGTCGAGGGTTAGCCAGTTTTGCTACCAGATCAGCCGGAATCTGCTGGGTGAAGTGAGGTAAAACTCATTTAGTTTTTCGCCATCATATTTTCTCTGTCACTATATTGTCAAGAGGGCATCCCACACTGTATTCAAAATTACTGCTTAATAATAGAAAACCCTCAGAGTTATTGCACCGGTTTTCCCGCATTGGGTTTTTCAGGGGACTATTTTGTCCAAAAAATTGTGTCCTATGTATCTTGTTCTTTGCTCAGTTTTTTTTAATGTAATCAAATATTAAAGTAGTGTAGGCTGCAAAATTAATTTACTTCAATATTTAGAAAATAATTTAATAATTTATATTAAAACAAGTAGGAGAAGTAAATTCAGTTTTTGCTATGGTAGGGGTTCCTCAGACTAGGAATTTCACATGGTATCATAGCATTGATTTCGAAACAAGAAGAGTAGATCCAACACTGAGCAAAGACGCCAAAAGCTGCACTTGGTAGCAATTCGAATCCCCTTGAAGGGATTGCCTAGTCCTTCACATAAAGCAGAGATTACAGAGAAATCTCTCATTAAGAGAGTCGATAGAGAGGTACAATTTCTAGTTCATGAGTTTGCAGAGGAATAGGGAGTGACCCAGAGCCTCAGCGCAGTGCTTTGATCTGAAAATGGAAGGTACTTGAAAAAGGGTGCAAGGTATCCATTTTAATTTATGTAAATGAGTGAGAAAATACTCCAAGTTTAAATATGAAAATGTGAGAACTTCTTATTTCTAATACAGAGATAGACTGTAGGGGCATTTACTGGATATGTCACCTCTAAAGACAGGATGAGATCCAAAAGCTACCCGGCCCTCTACAGACCCTGCCTAAAGAAATAATAGAAGTAAACACTCAGATTTAATTAAAAAGAAAGCTTGCTTGAACTTGACATTATGTGGAATTTTAGCTTGAAGGAGGTGTATGTCTTTTCTTTTGTTTATGTGTTTTATGTTTATTTGTTTTTGCTAAAACTTAACATATATATAAGCAACATAATTCAACCATAGAATATCAAAACACAACAACGATATAATATAGGACTTCACCCCAACTCTTGGGCTACATCTCCTTTGAGCTTCGTCAACATGACTAGACTCTTTGGGATTAAGGTAATTACATTATTTTACAAGCTCCACACTTAACCACAATGAATCCAAAAATGATTCAAAGGGCTTATAATACCATTTTAAATCCCTTTAATGTCTATCCAATTCCTACAAACAGCTTAAGGATTCCATGGATACACATCCTTCTCTCGGTGCACTAAGCTTCTCTTAGCTTCTAAATGGCTCAAACTCCCTCAAATTCCTGTTTCAGTCACTGAAACCACTACTGTTGTATCCAATAATGATCAGACACCAAATACCAACTGATTAATTACTTACATCAAGCACAACATCACCAAAAATGATTCTCCTCCACAGTTTGTCCAGGGCTGCCCACGACTTCACATCAGCTTCTCAAGCTGTGGAAGTACTCAAAATGATTTGAAACCACTTCAATTGGTTCCAAAATTACTGAAATAGTCAAGATAGAGTTTTTTTTCATCAGAAACGGCCTCCAGCTGCTCTGGTTTCGCCTACGCACACTGTTGGCACCCCGTGGCACTGGGGTCAAGGAAAACTTCTCTGCTGAGTTTTCAACCTCTAAAAGTCTTTAATACTTGTTGAAACCTCTCTAAACGTATTCAAAATGATTTTTTCAGTCAAGAATGACCACTGGTTCGCTGCAAATGTCCTCTAGCTCCCCTGGCTAGGTCGTGCACTGCTGCTGATCAAATCGGCAAAAATGGCCTCTAGAGCTTAAATGAAGCTTTTTGGCTTTCTCATGTTCTTAACAGGCTCTACAAACCATCTAAATATATTAATAAGGTATGACATAGCTAAGAATGCCTGTTCATTTACCTTAAACAGATAAACATAGTCCAATACACAACCTTCTCCTTCAAGGCCCTGATGGCTCCTTCATTTTCTTTGTAGCTTAATCCTATGAAGATTACCTCTCTTAGAATTCAAACTTGCTCCATTGATTCCAGAAGGTTGAAGAGACCCAAAATAAAAAAAATAAAAATAAAAATCACATCAAAAGGCCTCTCCTGGCCAAAGTTATGGCTAACTGCAGTTTTGTCTAGTTACCCCTAGAAAAACTCCACTAAAACTGGCTAACTGCCAACTAACTCCACTAAATCTGGCCACGACACCAAAAATCGTGAATTCCACCAAACTGCCCGCCAAATGGACCAAAATTTCCAGTGGGATTTATGCATGTGACCGATGGCACTGTAACCATCGGAGTTTGCTTAACCAACAAGCTTTTGGGTCCCGGTTCTGCGCGTGTGGTCACATGGTTAGGGGTTGGCCCTTAGGGGATGGCCCCTTTTCTGTCCAACCAAAACTTCATTAATATTTAAATATAAAACGTGACCCATTGATGTTAAGATTCACCATGCAAGCGGGTTGGTCAAGCCTGTGGGCTTACAGTGGAGAGACCAGGGTTTAAATCTGCAGAGTTGCAAAAAGTTTTTCCGAACCAACCAAATGTAATATTCCAAAGAATATTTTGGGGAATATTCTAGAGAATATTACATGGAATATTCCAAGGAATATTCCTATAAATAATTTTATATTTTTTTTCAATATTCAAAAATGAAGGTCATTGGGTGATTTTTAAATCAGAATAAATTCTCCATATGGAGTCCATTTTTCAAACCGTTCATGGTGCTAGAATTAGGAAGACGAGACCTATACGATCGTTCAGGTTCCAACCCAATCTGAGCACTTTCAAATTTGAGCATTTTCCCTAGCTCAGTCTTGAGCTCCTGATCACACCTCCCAAATCAGATGCTTTTAGTCCCCAAAAGCTTACTGAAATGCTGAACTGAAATATAGTACAGAAAATGAGAGAATGAATATCCTCTTCTCTTCAACCCATCAAACATTTACTTTGCATGGAAAATGACTTTGAACCACAAATGGAAAGAAATTAACATTTCCCTTCCTGAATGCGCTTGTCCTCCTGTCCACAACTATCTTCCTTGCACCCACACAAAAAACAATTGGTGAGAAAATTACAGAATGAAATTGAACAACACTGCCTTGATCAATGATCTAAGGTGGCTCAAAACAAACAAGATATTGTAGCATAGAATACATGCATACATCCAAAATTTACATATGTACAAAAGGAGTACATCTTACTATGTCAAGAATTCCATCCACTTCTCACCAAGCCACTTCCATGGTGACTTTTGCTGCTGCAACTTTTCCCCATGTGAAACTTCCCTTTCCACATCAATAATGGACACCGTGGTTCCACCTTTTCCAATCTTCTTGTCCTCTTGTTGGATGTGTGTAAGAAAACGAGTTGGATGTAAAGTCCAACAATGAGAGACAACATGTCCCTTCTTTTGGAAAAAAGTGTAAATCTTATGCACCTTCTTTGAAGGTAGTTTTTTCTTTATCTGTTTCCTGTGTGCTTTCTTCCTCATCCAGCATCTTGAAATATGATGGTTAAAGTGACCACAATATGTACAGGAAATATTTCTTTCATTAAAGCATGTAAAATACTCATGTCTTGCAGAAACACAATCAAATTGATCATGAGAAGATGTATACCTCTTGTGATGCTTTGCATGTTTATCCTTTTTTCCTCCATGAGGAGATGAACTAGTAGAGGCTCCAGTTTTCAATTGCAGACTAGCATCATTGTTCTTGTCTTGAAAACTGCCTAAAATTGCATGCTTTCCATAAGCTGCATGTCTACCATCTTCTTGCTGCAACAAACGCTTAAAGAAATGGCAATCATCTTTGAAACAAATTTGACATATTTTCCTCATGGAACTTGGAAAAAAGGTTCTCTTTGAATTAGCCTCACATGCCTTCATGGCTTTTGAGTTTTCGCTATTAAACTGCACATAATCAAGTACAAGATTCGTGGGTCGTTCCTCAACAAAAAGGGGTTCAATCATGCCTTATGCATGCTTTCCTAATTGTTTGCCTTCATAACCCATCTTAATCATTAATTTGGATCCTACTCCCCTTGTATACTTTTCGAAAGATCCAACACATCTTTCTAAACAGGAAACTAAAGACAAATTAGAATGGATTACCTATTTCTCACGCATGTTCCTGGTCAAAGCCTCTTGGGCTTGATGAAATTGCAACTCAATATCATGCAATCATTGAAGAATTTATTCCTTCTCCTACTTCATGCCCAACAATTTCTCACGAAGCTCTGTGCTTTCTCTTTTATCCTCAAACAGGATCTGCACCATATCCTTCAATATAAGGAATTCACGTTTCATATCCTCATCGAAGAACCTTGTGAAGGATGAAACTTCACTTGTAGAATTTTTCATTATGATGTCAATGAATAAATTAACTTCAACAATGTTCTTAAAGCTTTTCAGAACAAACGACAACGCTTTTTCACCCAAATGTCTTTACAGCCATCACATATTCAAGCAGCCAACAACACACAAATCAAGTGAAAATATTGTTCAAGCAACCAATAGCAAACCAACTCAAGTGAAAATCTTGGAGTGGTTTTAAGGTCCTTTAGGGTCAGGAAAATATCTTCTATTCCTTTTTGTCTTCTCCAAGACTTAGCTAATCAGTAGTTATCCCCAAACTTCAACAAACTCAAACAACTTGCCAATCTTCTACATTGCTTTAATGACCTTTCAAGCTATACAATCAAGCTATTGTGATGTCAATCAAGCAAACCAAGTGCTCTGATACCAACTTGATATGAAAATGGAAGGTACTTGAAAAAAGGGTGCAAGGTATCCATTTTCATTTATGTAAATGAGTGCGAAAATACTCCAAGTTTAAATCTGAAAATGTGAGAACTTCTTATTTCTAATATAGAGATAGACTGTAGGGGAATTTACTAGATATGTCGCCTCTAAAGAGAGAATGAGATCCAGAAGCTACGTGGCCCTCTAAAGACTCTACCTAAAGAAATAATAGAAGTAAAAACCCATATTTAATTAAAAAAAAAACCTTGCTTGAACTTAACGTTATGAAAAATTTTAGCTTGAAATAGGTGTATGTCCTTTCTTTTTTTTATGTGTTTTAATTTTATTTGTTTTTTCTAAAACTTAACATATATATCAGCAACATAATTCGGCCATAGAATATCAAAACACAACAGCAATATAATATAGTAGTTCACCCAACTCTTGGGCTACATCTCCTTTGAGCTTCGTTAACATGACTAGACTCTTTGGGATTAAGGTAATTAAATTATTTTACAAGATCCACACTTAACCGAAATGAATCCAAAAATGATTCAAAGGGATGAGAATACCATTTTAAATCCCTTTAATGGATGTCCAATTCCTGCAAACAGATTAAGGCTTCCATGGATACACATCCTTCTGTTGGTGCACCAAGCTTCTCTGAGCTGCTAAATGGCACAAACTCCCTCAAATTCCTATTTATGTCACTGAAACATCTACTGATGTATCCAATAATGACCAGAAACGAAATAACAACTGATTAATTGCTTACATCAAGCACAACATCCCCAAAAATAGCTCTCCTCCATGGTTTGCCCAGGGCTGCCCACAACTTCACATTAACTTCTCGAGGTGTAGAAGCACTCAATATGATTTAAAACCACTTCATTTGGTTCCAAAATGACTGAAATATTCAAGATAGAGTTTTTTTCATCAGAAATGGCCTCCGGCTGCTTCGGTTTCGCCTACACACACTGTTGCCACCCCCTGGCACTAGGGTTAAGGAAAACTTCTCTGTTGAGTTTTCGATCTCTAAAAGTATTTAATACTTGTTAAAACATCTCTAAATGGATTTAGAATGATTTTTTCAGTCAAGAATGACCACTGTTTCGCTGCAAATGTCCTGTAGCTCCCTTGGCTAGGCCCTGCACTAATGCAAAAACAGCCTCTATAACTTAAATGAAGCTTTTCAGCTTTCTAATATTCTTAACAGGCTCTAAAAAACATCTAAACAAACTCATAAGGTATGAAATAACTAGGAATGCCTATTCATTTACCTTAAACAGATAAACACAGTCCAATACACAACCTTCTCCTTCAAGGCCCTGATGGCTCCTTCATCTTCTTCGTAGCTTAATCCTTTGAAGATGACCTCTGTTAGACTTCAGACCTGCTCCATTGAGTCCAAAAGGTTTCAGAGACCCAAAATAAAATAAAAAAATTTGCATTAAAAGGCCTTTCCTAGCCCAAACTATGGCTAACTAAAGTTTTGTCCAGTTTCCCCTAGAAAAACTCCATTAAAACTGGCTAACTGCCAGTTAACTCCACTAAATCTAGCCACGATGCCAAAAATTGTGGATTCCACCAAACTACCCGCCAAATGGACCACAACTGCCAGCGGGATTTCTGCATGTGACCAGTGGCACCGTAACCGTCGAAGTTTGTTTGACCACCAAGCTTCTGGATCCTGCTTCCATGCACGTGGTCACATGGTTAGGGGCTAGCCCCTTTTTCACCCAATTGAAACTTCATTAAGATCTAAATATAAAACCGGACCCATTGATGTTAAGATTCACCGTGCAAGTGGGATGGTCGAGCCTGTGGGCTTGCAGCGAAGAGACCAGGGTTTGAATTCGTGGAGTTGCAAAAAGTTTTGCTGAACCAATCAAATGAAATATTATAGAGAATATTCTAGGGAATATTCTAGAGAATATTCTAGCGAATATTCCTCAGAATATTTATTTTTTTATTTTTTTTTCAAAATTTAAAAATGAAGGTCAATGGGTGATTTTTAAATCAGAATAACTTCTCCATATGGAGTCCATTTTTCGAACCATTTGCAGTGTCTAAATCAGGAAGATGAGACCTATCCAGACGTTCAGGTTCCAACCTAATACGATCACTTTCAAATTTGAGCATTTTCCCTAGCTCAGACTTGAGCTCCTGATCACACCTCCCAAATGAGAGGCTTTTGGTCCCCAAAAGCTTACTGAAATTCTCAACTGAACTCTAGTACAGACAATGAGAGAATGAAAATCCTCTTCTCTTTAGCCCTTAAAACATTTTCTTTGCATGGAAAATGACTTTGAACCACAAATGGAAAGAAATTAACATTTCCCTTCCTGAATGCGCTTGTCCTCTTGTGCACAACTATCTTTCTTGCACTCACAAAGAAATTTTCTAGCGAGAAAATTATAGAATGAAACTAAACAACGTTGCCTTGATCAATCATCTAAGGTGGCTCAAAACAAACAAGATATTACAACATAGAATACATGCATACATCCAAAATTTACATATGTAAAAAAGGAGTACGTCTTACTGTGTCAAGAAGTCCATCCACTTCTCACCAAGCCACTTCCATGGCGACTTTTGCTACTGCAATTTTCCCCACGTGAAACTTCCCTTTCAACATCATTAATGGAATCTATGGTTCCATCTTTGCCAATCTTCTTGTCCTCTTGTTGCATGTGTGTGGGACGACGAGTTGGATGTAAAGTCCCACAATGAGAGACAACATGTCCCTTCTTTTGGCAAAAAGTGCAAATCTTATGCACCTTCTTTGAAGGTAGTCTTCGCTTTATCTATTTCCTTCGTGCTTTCTTTCTCATCAAGCATCTCGAAACATGATGGTTAAATTGACCACAATATGTACAAGAAATATTTCTTCCATTAAAGCATGTAAAATTTCATGCCTTGCAGAAACACAATCAAATTGATCATGAGAAGATGTATACCTCTTGTGCTACTTTGCATGTTCATCCTATTTTCCTCCATGAGGAGATGAACCAGTAGAGGCTCCAATTTTCAATTGTAGACTAACATCATCATTCTTGTCTTGAAAACTACCTAAAATTGCATGCTTGCCATAAGCTGCATGTCTACCATCTTGTTGCTGCAACAAAGGCTTAAAGCAATGGAACTCATCTTTGAAACAAATTTCACATATTTTCCTCATGTAACTTGGAACAAAAGTTCTCTTTGAATTAGCCTCACATGCCTTCATGGCTTTTGAGTCTTCGTCATTAAATTACACATAACGAAGTCCAAGATTCTTGGGTCGTTCCTCAATAGAAAGGGGTTCAATCTTGCCTTGTGCATGCTTGCCTTATCCTTTGCCTTCATAACCCATATTAATCATTAACTTGGATCCTACTCCCCTTGTATTGCTTTTCGAAAGATCCAACCATACTTCTAAAAAGGAAACTGAAGACAAATCCGAATGGATTACCTCTTTCTCATGCATGTTCTTGGTCAAAGCCTCATGGGCTTGATGAAACTACAAATCCATATCATGCAATCTTTGAAGAATTTATTCCTTCTCCTACTTCATGCCCAAAAATTTCTCACGAAGCTCCGTGCATTCTCTTCTATCCTCAAATAGGATCTACACCATATCCTTCAATATAAGGAATTCACGCTTCATATCCTCATCGAAGAACCTTGTGAAGGACAAAACTTCACTTGTAGAAGTTTCCATTATGATTTCAATGAAAAAATTAACTTCAACAATGTTCTTAAAGCTTTTCAAAACAAATGACAAAGCTTTTTCACCAAAATGTCTTTACAGGCATCACATATTCAAGCAGCCAACAACACACAAATCAAGTGAAAATCTTGTTCAAGCAACCAATAGCAAACCAACTCAAGTGAAAATATTGGAGTAGTTTTGAGGTCCTTTGGGGTAAGGAAAATATCTTCTATTACTTTTTGTCTTTTATAACACTTAGCTAATTAGTAGCTATCCCCAAACTTCACCAAACTCAAACAACTTGTCAATCTTCTACACTACTTTAAAAACCTTTTAAGTTATACAATCAAGCTATTGTGATGTCATTCAAGCAAACCAAGTGATCTGATACCAACCTGATATGAAAATGGAAGGTACTTGAAAAAGGGTGAAAGATATCCATTTTCATTTATGTAAATAATTGCGAAAATACTCCAAGTTTAAATCTAAAAATGTGAGAACTTCTTATTTCTAATACAGAGATAGATTGTAGGGGAATTTACTGGGTATGTCACCTCTAAAGAGAGGATGAGATCGAGAATCTACCTGGCCCTCTACAGACTCTACCTAAAGAAATAATAGAAGTAAACACTTTGATTTAATTAAGAAAGAACCTTGCTTGAACTTGATGTTATGCAGAATTTTAGCTTGAAAGAGGTGTATGTCTTTTCTTCTGTTTATGTGTTTTAAGTTTTTTTTTTTTTGCTAAAACTTAACATATATATAAACAACATAATTCAGCCATATAATATCAAAACACAACAACAATATAATATAGGATTTCACCCCAACTCTTGGGCTACATCTCCTTTGAGTTTCATCAACATGACTAGACTCTTTGGGATTAAGGTATTTAAATTATTTTACAAGCTCCACACTTAACCACAATGAATCAAAAAATGATTCAAAGGGCTGAGAATACCATTTTAAATCCCTTTAATGGTTTTCCAATTCCTGCAAACAGCTTAAGGCTTCCATGGATACACATCCTTCTGTCGATGCACTAAGCTTCTCTGAGCTTCTAAATGGCACAAACTCCCTTAGATTCTTGTTTCTGTCAATAAAACCACTACTTATATATCCAATAATGATCAGACACCAAATACCAACTAATTAATTGCTTACATCAAGCACAACATCCCCAAAAATGGCTCTCGTCCATGGTTTGCCCAAGGCTGCCCACGACTTCACATCAACTTCTCGAGCTTTATAAGTACTCAAAATGATCTAGAACAACTTCCGTTGGTTCCAAAATGAATGAATTAGTCAAGATAGAGTTTTTTTTCATCAGAAATCGCCTTTGACTGCTCCAGTTTCACCTACACACACTGTTGGCACCCCTTGGCACTAGGGTCAAGGAAAATTTCTATACTGAGTTTTTGACCTCTAAAGGTCTTTAATACTTGCTAAAACTTCTATAAATGGATTCAGAATTATTTTTTCATTCAAGAATGACCATTGATTCGTTCCAGATGTCCTTTAGCTCCCCTGGTTAGGCCCTGAACTGCTACTGATCAAATCAACAAAAATGGCCTCTATAAATTAAATGAAGCTTTTTCACTTTCTAATGTTCTTAAAAAGCTTTGAAAACTATCTAAACATATTCATAAGGTATGAAATAGCTAAGAATGCATGTTCATTTACCTTAAACAGAAAAACACAGTCCAATACACAGCTTTCTCCTCCAAGGCCCTGATGGCTCCTTCATCTTCTTAGTAGCTTAATCCTCTGAAGATGACATTTTTTAGACTTCAAACCTACTCCATTGGGTCCAAAAGGTTGAAGAGACCCAAAATCAAAAGAAAAAAAATCACATCAAAAGGCCTCTCCTAGCCAAAGTTATGTCTAACTGACGTTTTGTCCAATTACCCCTAGAAAAACTCCACTAAAATTGGCTAATTACGAGTTAACTCCACTAAATCTGGCCACGGTGATGAAAATTGCAGATTCCACCAAACTTCCCGCCAAATGGACCACAAGCGCCGGCAGGATTTATGCATGTGACTAGTGGCACCGTAACCATCGGAGTTTGTTTAAACACCAAGCTTTTGGGTCCCGGTTCCGAGCGCGTGGTCACATGGTTAGGGGTTGGCCCCTTTTCCACCCAACCAAAACTTCATTAAGATTTAAATATAAAATGTGACCCATTGATGTTAAGATTCACCGTGCATGCAGGCTGGTTGGGCCTGTGGGCTTTCCGCGGAGTTTCAAAAAGTTTTGCCGAACCAACCAAATGGAATATTATAGAGAATATTCCAAAGAATATTCTAGGGAATGTTCCAAATAATATTCTAGGGAATGTTCCAAAAAATATTCTAGGGAATATTCCTAAAAAAAAATTAATTTCTTTTTCAAGATTAAAAAATGAAGGTCATTAGGTGATTTTTAAATTGGAATAACTTCTCCATATGGAGTCCATTTTTCAAACCGTTCATGGCACCAGAGTCAAGAAGACGAGACCTATCCAATCATTCAGGTTTCAACCCAATCTGAGCACTTTCAAATTTGAGCATTTTCCCTAGCTCAAACTTGAGCTCCTGATCATGCTTGAAGGATGATGTTTCTTTCGGTGCATAAATCCGTTGGAAAAGAGAAAAGACACATAGAAGGGGAATTTTCTACTCAGAGAGCTTTTCACCATAAGCTCAAAAATCTCACTTACCTGGCAGTAGTGTTGAGCTATGACTAGAGGGGTCAGTTCAACAATTTGGGTGAGATGGCATCAAATGGTCTTAGATATCATGGCAGGTTGGAAGGTGCTTCCAACTATGTCATGGAAGGCCAAAATATTAAAAGTTTTGGAAGAGTATGATCTCAAAGCCTACATGTAGTATACTTAGGGGGCATAGTATGGGATACAAAGGGAGGTACCCAAGGGGACAATGTAATAATGGGATGGACCATAGTTAATAAATAAAGTGGTTAACCCGTATCATGTAAGGGACCAGAAGTAGTAATGTGATAAGCCCATGTATTAGATATATGGTATTGAGAGAACCATGGTAATGACCCATGGTATTGTATGTATGAATCCTATATAGAGGCTAGAGACTCCCCATTCAGAGATGTCAAGGATTATTGTATTGGAAAGCATATGGCTTCTGGAGTGTTCTCCTTCCTTAAGGAGTGATGGTATGGTGTTACCCTACCTCAAGGGTTTGATCAATAAAGAAGCATTTCTATCTATTTATCTCTTGTTATTTTTAAGTATATTTTCATTGTCATATATTTGTAGGCCAGATCTATTACAATTGGTATAAAGGAAGGAGAACACTCCACAAGGCATATGCTTGCCAATACAATAATGTTTGACATCTCTCAATGAGGAGTCTCTAGCCTCTATATAGGATTCATATAGACAATACCATTGGTCATTACCATGGTTCTCTCAATACCATATATTTAATACCTTGGGCTTATCACATTACTACTTATGGTCCCTTACATGATACGGGTTAACCACTTTATTTATTAACTATGGCCCATCCCATTATTACATTATTCCCTTAGGTACCTCCCTCTGTACCCCATACTATCCCCCAAGGTATACTAAACTACGTCAAGAGTGTTTGGGATGTTGCTGCTGACAATGATAAAAAAAAGAAGTAGAAGGTTGAAAAGGGGAAGGCAAATAATTTCAAGATAATGTGTGAAGGTGAAGAGGTTCGAGATCATGTGGTCTCACAATTACAGGGAAAAGATACAACCCGGGAGATGTGGCAAGCTTTGTCTTCATTGTATGAAGTCTCTTCTAAACAACAGAAGATGTACCTAGAACAAAATTCGTAGTGAACATTGATGCAAAAGGGAGAAGGAGTTAACTCATATCTTCTGCGTCTTCAGGACACTAGAGACCAACCTGTTGCAGTGGGGTCTACTCCTTAATCTACCACAATGGTAAGGATGACCTTGAATGGATTCTTTGATGAATGGAAAGTTTTTGTCCATTGTATATTGGCCAGGGAAAGACTACCTTCATGGTAAGAGATGTGGGCAACTCTTCAATAGGAAGAATTAAGGAGGGATCTAGTTAAGGTCAACCTCAATGGCAATAGCGGGAGTGGCATGAATACAAAGGAGGAGGAGGAGAACTGTTAGTACTATTTTATTGCTATTCTTTTCTTCTAAAAATCCATCATTTATCTACCATTTTCTTCCATAAACTCCTCATAGTCCATTGAAATTGATTAATAAAGCATTATAATTGTTATTTTACATTAAATTTAATTTATGGTTTTTTATGTTAAAAATTGGAATTTTTCAACAAAATTACGGGATGTAATGAATTCCTGTAATTGGTTTATGTTGTCACATGTGGCATGGCAGGAAAATCGAAGCAGAAGATAAGGAAGTGATCTAGGATATACATACATGTTGGAAATCCTATTTAGCATCGAATTTGAAGCTCCTGAATACATGGTCAATGTTGGTCAAGCCCAGCCTATTTAGCAGAAAAATATGAAGTTACAATGAATGTACTTGATCTTTTGCTTAAGATTAGGGACCCTAAACTAATTTCGATTTGTTTTAGAAATCAGTTAGGATTAGGAAGAATGAAAATAGCCTTTTTGGTTGTAAATTTTAATAAATAGGAGGATTTTGATTATTATAAAAAAAAATGCTAGTGAAGACATGGAAACTGTAAGCGTATTCCAGAACTCTGTTTTTAATGAAATCTACTCTCAAAACTTAATCAAAGGCATAATTTCATCAATTATGGTGTTTTTGAGTTAACATTCTTATCACTTGAAGTTTTTCAAAGTGTGCCATCAAAGCGTGGAAGGGCCCCTACGTGAGGATTGGTACACTTTCTTTTCTGTTTCATAGAATTTAGTATTCATATCTTAATAGTGTTTTACTTCATTTCATTCCCTATGAGTTTATCAATTTAATTAGAATTTCTTGTGATTGATATTTTATCATTCATAGTAGTAGCTTGAAAGTTCAATTTCCAAAATTATTGAACAAGTCCTTGTAAAAGGTTTAATTGAACATTGAATTTCAAAATATTTCTATGAACTCTGTTTTCATGAATTTGATTTTTACTATGTTAGTGTGTTATTTTGAAATAGTTTTTGTGAATTATATCCTTGTAAGAGGATTGAGAACTCAGACTAGTAACACTCTGCTTTTAGAACAGTTAATTAAATTAGATGATATAAGTGTTTAAATTGTGAAAGGAAACATACTTCAATCTCTTGTAAAAGAGTGGTGTAGCCTATCACACTAGACACTTACTTAGACAGATTAGATCCTTTTAGGTATATATAATTTAGACATGTGCCTCTAAGTTTACCTACCTTGGTTGACATTAAATTTAGTGTAATCTGGAACCCTGGATTGGTCTCTACAAGAACACATCTCTAACATCAAAGGGACAGCAAAAGTAGAAGTGGAAGAAGGAGACATCAAAGGTGAAATGTTTCAGATGTGGTGAGATGGGCCACTTTGCATCCCAATGTCCTTTGAAGAAAAAGGAGTAGGATAAGAAACATGATCCTAAGGCTTCTACAACAAATATTGACGAAGATACGTTTTCCATGAGTGCTCACGCATCTCCAGGAGAGAAATGGCATGATATTGAGCTGTAGTCGGGAGGGCTATGTGTTGGCAGGATCCATGAGGAAGCCCACCTCTTAGTTCAATTCCTTGCTATGGAAGCCCTGTTGGAAATACTGAGAGGGGGGGTGAATCAGTATTCCTTTTCAATTGTTATTTTTACCAGTTAAATCATTTATATTTAGAACACAAAAATGAACAATAGGAGTAAATTATTTTATTAATATAATGTTTACAATAAAACAAGTACAATATATATCAGGCTCCAATCTCTTGCCAAGCACCAACTTGGACTTTTTGCGAGGCTCCAACCTCTAGGGCACCAACCCTATCTTGTCAAGGCACCAACCTTGGATTTAGAAGCACCAACTCCAAGGACACCAATCCTCCAAATTCTGAGGCACCAAACCCAAGGGATCCAACCATATCTTGTCAAGGCATGTTTGATAATAATTCTCTGCTCCCAAAATATTCTTTACTAAATTTTGTCAATTTACAGCTTCAGTGTAGTCTCCATGCTACAACATCAATGACAACCTGTCTTCATATGAAGGAGTATTCACAACTCTTCATACTGTCCACACAGAGTCTGCAAAGTTACCTCATGGTGATATCAAATAGCCATCATGATCTCCAATAATGTCTCCACGCAACTTCAGTGTGTCTACAATGAACTTCACTAAGCTTTGCACAAAAACCAACTCTCTACTTCAAGCCTTTATTCTCACTTTCACGGTAAATTATTCAGGCATAACTGCTTCTCACTGTTCTTGTTGTCACGATCTCTTACTTCCCAGAAAAAAATTCACATACGCTTCAATGCTGGTGCTGTCTACTGCTCACTTCAAGTGATGTCAGATGAAACTTTACTTTTTCCTTCACAAGATTATTCTTCAAGTTGTGTTATTGTTACACTAAAAAAATGTCACCTTGACTACTTACAGTTAGTATGGCTCAAAATCAACAGTCATGCTACCCTCTTAGGCAAGTCTTATGCCTCTGTTATCCATCTCAAACTCAAAGAAGAGAGAAAGTCTTGTAAAAACTATGTTTATCTCTGGGGTCGCAGGTTCTCTCTAGCCTTACCTGCGGGGACGCAGGCCATGTTCACAAAAGCTGCGTCCATGGACGCTCTGTATGTTAAAGGACAGGTGCGTCCTTCTGTAAAAGGCAAAATGCGCAAGTTTTATCTTGAGAAAGTTACTTGTGGTTACTTCTAGAACATTCTAGAGGTCGGTTTGATGAAATGGATGCGCCTCTAGTTGGTTCATGTATCTCTATTAAGAGGGGACTTATCCCATCAATAAGGGAGCTATCCCACCCATAGAGGGGGATGATCCCATTGATAGTGGACCTGAATAACCTCTTTACAGCACTATAAATAAAGGCATTGAGCCAGAAGGAGGAGAGGTTGAAGCTATACATTTTCTTTGGGTAAATGCTGCAAGATTTAGGTCTTCCATTAGAACCTTTGTGAGGAGAGATTGTCTTTACATGATTCTACTTGGAAGCGGGTGAGCTTTGTCAAAGTAGAGGAAAACACTTGATGGACCCTGGGAGGAACTTTCACAACACCAAGGCTAGGTTGTAAGAGTTTCTTTGTTTCGTTATATATACAAACTGGTTTATTTTTCTCAATAGCTTGTGTTAATGAGTTATTTCATGTGTTCCTTGGTCTGCATGTTTCTTCAGGTGAACCTACGCTACTGTCTCTAGAAGGAGAGTCTGCCTTGGTAGTCCATCCAGATTACCAAAGTTTAGAAACAGGTTACAATCCCGAAGCTGTTACAGTTTCCGAGCTTACTGGTAGTTTTTCATCTGCCAGTGAAACAGGCGAAGAACCTGAAATTTCCGAACCTGTTACTCCAACTCCTAGTGTTCCTGGTTCACCAAGAATAGAAAGAATTATCACCGAAAATCTTCTTGTTGGGTTAATTGCTATAGAAGAACTTGTTCTAGAGGAAGAAATAGGCGTTTCTGATTCTGAAGATATAATTACCCTTGATTTAAGGGAGCGTGAATCCATTTTTTACAGTCCTCCTAGAAGTGAACCTTGGTACCTTGCTTTAACCAATTTTTTAGACAACTCAGTAGGTTTTTCCACACCTCGTACTCCTTTTCCACCCGGAGGAATACATACTCCTATAAATATGTCTGGTCAGTCATCTGTGTTTACGCAAAGTCCTCAATCATTTTTACATGGTGGTCCTTCTGTTCCTGTTGGGTATCAATCACTTTCTGGTACTTTTTCAGGAGCATCTCCTCGACCCATTGATCATGGGTTATTAGTTGGAAACAGTGGTAATTTTCCATTGAGTATAGGTGATGTTTATATGATGTCAGGTTCAACTCCCGTTAACCAACCTCAAGGTGGCCAATTACCGCCTGGGGGGCAACTTTCGTTAATGCCTGGGGGGCAACCTCAAGGTACTTCATTCGTGTCTGGGGGGCAACCTCAAGGGTATCAACCCCAAGGGTATCAACCCCAGCCTCAATATGTACCCCAAAGTCAACCTCAGTATCAGTATCAACCTCAAGGATGGCAACCTCAAGGATGGCAACCTCAAGGGTATCAACCCCAAGGGTATCAACCCCAAGGGTACGTACCCCAAGAGTATCAACCTCAAGGATACCAACCTCAAGGTCAAGGTCAACCCCAGTACTCGTATTTACCTCAAGGGCAATCATATGGGACTGCACCTTACAGTTATCAACCCTATCCTCAATACGGCTATGGATCTCAGTATCCTCAACCTGTTACGAGTCAGTACCCTGGATTGTTAACATGGGATCCTTCACAGGGTCAGCAGATGTTGCAGCCAAGTATACAGTCGGCACCTCAAGCAGGACAACCTGCAGTTCCTGGTCCACCCCAGCAACCGCAACCTGTCCAGTCAAGTGTTCAGACCCCTGTAACTTCGGTAGTTACTCAGCCGCCAATTGCACCTGGTACTCCACCTCACACGGCTGCAGCAACTACCGCTACATCTACCATGGTTACTTCTGGAGTATCGGCAGCTCCAGTTTCTACAGTCCCTGTAACCACTCCTCAGACATCTGTACCGTTGTCTGGATCTACAGTCCAAACCACAGTCCAGATGCCTGTAGGACCTCCTGGTACAAGTACGGTTGTTACTACTCAACCTCAATTTGTTCAACCTCCGTACCAGGGACCGTACCAACCTGCGCAAGCTGCCCAACAACCTGCTTACCAGTATCAACCGTATCTTGGGTACACTTATCATCAACCTCAGCAACCCCAGTACGGTTCGGTTAATCCTGGTTTTCCAGGAGGTTATAATATCCCAAATGCAACTCCTGTTCCTAGTTATCCTGGATATCCTCCTCCTGGGGCTGGTATTGTGACTCAGAATTTTAGAGATCCTAACCGGCAGTTACCATTTATTGCGACTTTAGATTTACCCGACTTGACGCGCCTAACGAACGATCCAATTCAATATCAACAGTTCTGGCCGCCAATGCCAAATAAGTTGCCCAGCGATATACCCAAGTTCGAAGGTAGGTCTGGAGAGGATCCATCCAATCACGTGATGACTTACCACCTCTGGTGTGCATCAAATTCCATCTCAGATGATTCCATCCGCTTACGTCTTTTCCAGCGTACACTCATTGGTCTCGCGGCCAAGTGGTACATTGAGTTGCCACATGCCTCTTTTTACAACTTTAGCGAGTTAGCTACCTCATTCTTAACTCATTTTCAGTTACCAGTCAGATACTATAATGGTACGGAATTATTAACTTCGCTAAAACAATCAACCTCCACGTACATTTCTGATCACATCCATGAGTGGAGATGTCGAACGAGATTAGTAAAAGTTTTTATCCCGGACCAAATCTTAGCTGAATGGTTTGTCAAATCATTATTACCACGAATTACTAAAGATGTAGCTAAGGCTGGAGTAGTTACTGAGGAGCAAGTCATTGCTCAAGCACAGTACCTTGACTTAGTTTATACTCAGTCGGGTACGTTACATGAGAAAATACCGGATCTTCCCAAGTAAAATCAAATCATTGCTGCTCCTTCGGGATCTCATGCTGCTGATGGTATGATTGGTATCATGACTACGAAGAGCAAGAAGAAGTCTTCCAAGGCTTCAACTACTCCAATTATCACTTTGCCTGATTCTCCGACAGGAGAGTCTTCTCCTGAACTCACCGCCGACATTCACGCCGTAGAGTCATCTGCGGCCAAACCAAAAAATGGTGGAAAGAAGAAAGGGAAAAAGAAGGCCAAAGCAGATAAGGCTCCAAAGGAGAAAGTAGAAAAGTCGGAAAACAATGACGAAAAGCGCAAACCTCGTTATCCTTGTCTCATTTGTGAAGAAGATCATTTTACGAGAGACTGCCCTCATCGAGCCGAGGTAGTGAAAATAGTTAAAGGTTCCGCCACTCCTGCTATGTTAAAGAATCCATTTCCAGAGCAGGAGAATAAGATGATAAGTTCTTCTTCGAATGCCAGTGAAGAACCCATTTTGATGATGTCTCATGTCAGGATTGCGACTCGATCGCAAGATTATGGTAGTAAGGCTCCTGTTGATGGTAAATAAGCAGAATCTTCTCACTCTAACCCATCAACCTCAACTCCTGGTTCCGATCCACTACAGATCGAAAAACCTAACCCAGACTTAGTGATTAAGCCGCCCGCCAAGGGTGTACTTCGAAGGTCTGCTTTCAATCCACATGCGAGAGCAGCCCAGAATTACAACATTGTTGAAGACTTAGCTGTTTCACCTTCAGCAATGTCGGCACTCGAAGTGCTACAATCATGTCCAGCACAACGAAAATTTCTTTTGTCGGCTATTGGAGCTGTTGATGTTCAGGACCCGAACCTAATGATCTTTGATCTAGAAAATAGTACACCGCGTCTCCCCCATCAAATGGCTTTCCAAATCCCAGTGATAGTAAAAAACAGGCCTATTCATCGGACTGTGATTGATGAGGGAGCTTCTACGTGTATTATGTCAATTCAATGTTGGAGATCGCTTGGTTCTCCTTCATTGAACCAATCCCCCACCATCCTTAAGGCCTTTGATGGCCGTGGGTTCCGTCCGTTTGGTATTCTACAAGAATTGCCTATAGGGGTCGAAGATAAAACCGTTAGTCTGGATGTGGAAGTGGTTGATGCCCCTCTAGACTACAACCTTCTTTTGGGTCGAAGTTGGTCATATGCTATGACAGCGGTCGTTTCATCGGTCTTCAGAGTCATTAAGTTTCCACATAACGGTAAGATCGTGACTATTGATCAGCTGACATACTTTTCATCCGACCCATCCTCTTTAGAAACTATCCAACATGTTGGTAAAACGACAATCCCGTACAAGGACATTGGTGTAGGTTTAGTTAAGGATTCCGGTTTACTGGGAACTTTTCCTCTTCCTCCACTCAATGTAGATCCTTCATTTGCAACGATTCATATGATCACGTCAGAAAACATTATTCACGATGATCCTTGGTATGTTCCCTCTGACTCTGAGCTAGATTCCCTCGGTGATGTTATGCCGTTGAGTCCGTATGAAATTGCTTATGAAGCTCTTATGTCTTTTACTGATTTTCATTCAACCGAACCCGACCAAATGAATGTGGTCAGTGAAGAGTCACTTTTCACCTCACCTTTAGAACGGATAACGTTTCCCGAAGAAGTGTCATCTGACGAACGACTTCGCGAAATCCTAAGTGTAGATGATCTACCATGGGAAGATCTCCATCACAGATCTTCGTTTTTACCTAAGGGCGATGCATTTGAAAATGATTTTTCATCTATCTTTACCGCTGATTATGTCAAAGACGCTCAGGATCCAACGAAACATTCTGATTCAGAGCTGAACTTAGGGAATATTTCTCGTACTGTTCCCCTTGATATATCAGTGAAGCCCGGAATTGAGGAGAACATTCATATAGGTGCCGCATGTACTGAAGAAGAAATCCAAACTTACAAGGCCCTATTCCAAGAATTCCGCGACGTGTTTGCCTGGTCCTACGAGGAAATGCCAGGAATCGATCCTGCCATTGTTGTTCATGAAATCAAAACCTACCCGGATGCTAAACCCATTTGGCAACGGTTGCGTCAGATTCACCCTCGAAAAGCAGCTGCAATTAAAGCAGAAATCGAAAAGCTGTTGAAAGCAGGTTTCATTTATCCGATCTCGTTAACGGATTGGGTATCGAATATTGTTCCCGTCAATATAAAACAAGGAACAATAAGAATCTGTATCGATTATAGGGATATCAATCGAGCTTGTCCAAAAGACAACTATCCTACGCCTTATATCGATCAAATAATTGATGATTGTGCCGGAAGTGAGATGTTTTCCTTCATGGATGGTTTCTCCGGGTATAATCAAATCAATATTCTACCTGCCGATCAACCAAAAATGGCATTCATTTGTCCATGGGGGACATTTGCTTATTGCAAATTACCTTTTGGGCTTAAGAATGCCGGCGCTACTTTTCAACGGGCCATGTCTTATGCGTTTCATGACATCAAGCACATTGTGCAACCCTATCTCGATGATTTGCCTGCTCATTCTTTACGTCGAGCTGATCACCTTGTCCATCTACGAGCAATCTTTATGAGGTGTAGGCATTATCGAATTCGGTTGAATCCCCACAAGTGTGTTTTCTGTATCGAAACAGGTCGATTGTTGGGATTTGTTGTTTCCAAAGCCGGCATTCGCGTCGATCCCTCGAAAGTCGAGGCTATCATCCAATTGCCTCCTCCTTCGAGTTTGCGCCAACTCCAAAGTTTGCAAGGGAAAGCGAACTTTTTACGCCGATTCATCCCTAACTACGCCGAGGTCACTAAAGGTTTTACACGGTTGTTGAAACAGAACGTACAATTCTTTTGGGACGAGATTGCCCAACAATCTTTTGATGCACTCAAACACGCGTTGACCGATGCACCGTTATTGCATCCTCCCAACTACAACCAGGACTACTTCTTATACCTCGCAGCTTCGCATTCCACCATTGGAATGGTGTTAGTTCAAGAAGATGAATTCAAGGCAGAGCATGTGATATATTATCTTAGCAGAACCTTAAATCCAACTGAGTTAAAATATTCACATGTGGAGAAATTGGCCCTGGCAGCCGTTCAAGCTGTCCAGCGTTTTCGTCACTACATTCTTCTCCGCAAAACTACGGTTATTTCGGATTGCAACCCTATGATTTATATCTTGACAAAACAACTGCTAGGGGGCAAGTACTCTAAATGGATTGTCATCCTGCAAGAGTTCGACTTGGAGTTTGAAAAGTCCAAGTCTAAGAAATCTTTAGTCTTCGCGGAATTGATGTGTGATTTCCCAAGTGCTGACACAGAGACTGTGGCAGAGGAGTCCATTGCGGACGAATCTTTGTTTCTTATTAGAACTGTAGATCCGTGGTATGGGGATATAATCATCTATCTCCAAACCCAAACCTTTCGGCCTGAAGCTTCCAAGGAAGACCGTCGAAAAACTCGGTTTCAATCCCAGCAGTACAGAATTATTGGAGATACACTTTATCGCCTGGGGGCAGACTTAGTTTTTCGACGTTGTTTAACTCATGACGAGGCTGAGAGAGTTTTGAATGCTTGTCACTCTGGAGCATGTGGCAGTCATATGTCTGGGTATGCCACAGCTCAAAAGGTGTTGCGCGCTGGCTATTTCTGGCCGTCTATGTTCAAAGATTGTATCCTTGCCGTCAGAAAATGCCACAACTGTCGAGTGTTTGATCGCAAGATGCGCGCTCCACCTGCTCCTCTCCACCCTATAATTGCCGCTGGTCCATTCGCCAAATGGGGCATTGACTTTATTACTTGTAACCCTCACTCGGCCGGGGGGCATGCGTATATCATCCTCGCGGTTGATTATTTTACTAAGTGGGCCGAGGCGATGCCTACATTCGACGCAAGCGGCAAGACAGCTGCAGTTTTCGTATTCAATCATATCATAACTAGGTTTGGTGTCCCACAAGCAATCATTACTGACCATGGGAGCCATTTTCGAAACGTCATGATGACTGAGCTTACAAGCCAGCTTGGTTTGCGCCACCATAGCTCTACACCTTATTATCCGCAAGCCAACGGTTTGGTTGAGTCAATCAACAAAGTTCTAGTCGTCATGATTCGACGGATCATTGGTATCCATCGAACGAATTGGCATAACATGTTATTTTCGGTGCTATGGGCATATCGAACTTCAGTGAAAAATTCAACAGGTTTCACCCCTTTTCAGCTAGTTTACAGCTTGGAAGCTGTGTTACCTATTGAATGCGAAATCCCATCACTTCAAATGGCTGTCGAATTACTTCCAGCTACCTCCGAAGAGGAGAAACGGTTGTTATACTTGGCTAAATTAGATGAGACTCGACGTGACGCTACTTTAGCTATCGAGACTCACGCAAAACGAATGAAAGCCCAGTACGATAAAAATGTAACTCCTCGAAGTTTTTCGGAAGGAGACCTAGTACTATTATATGATCAAGCTAACGATAAGCTAGGTGCCAGAAAATTCGTTCCCATGTGGCATGGGCCCTACATTGTAAAGCGAAAGCTAGCAAAAGGGGCTTATGAGCTAGTTGATTTTGATGGGGACTCTTTGGGCAAACCCAGAAATGGACTTTACCTAAAGAGGTATTATTCTTAAAATGATGGATGGAGAAATTTTTAGATAGGTTAGATTTCCTTTCTAGCTAGCAAGTGTGTTAGTTTAGTCAGTGTGCTTAGTTTAGCGAGTGTGGTTTTCGTCATTATTCTGGCTTACCTTGGTTTTACTCTTGATATTGTAGATGTCGACGCCTCTCCAAACATACATTGGATTTGCTGATGGTGCTTGTCGTAGTACACGGAATATCTCTACACCTTCATCGACAGTTCTTTACAAATGGCTTTGGCATTGTGATTGTGACCATGGGGCTAGGGCTAATCCCTAGCCCATAATCTCACCCCATCGTCATATGGACGCGGGGACCAAGGTTGGGGCTTCGCCCCAACCCCAACCTGCAATGCAAAATTACACTCAAATTATATATAGGTTGAAACCTTATGGTATCAAGAAACACATGTATGGCGCATTGGTATGGCTTATGGATTCTTTGTGGATGGTCACGGGTTTGATTCTAGTGGGTGCCCTTGGCCCCTTAACAATTTGGTTGAAACCTTATGGTATCAAGAAAAACATGTATGGCGCATTGGTATGGCTTATGGCTTCTTTGTGGATGGTCATGGGTTTGATTCTAGTGGGTGCCCTTGGCCCCTTGACTATATTTTGACGCATTGCTTGGAACGTGGTAGCCATCCATTGGCCCATGTGGCCCTCCAATTTTGGTCCACATAAATGAACCCTCAATCAATTAAATTGTGTCATTCACAACCAATAAACAAGAGAAACTTGTCAACATACCATTGGGAAAATCCTACACAATTAATCTCCCAATCACTTGCCTAGTTAGCATACGGATAGTTGATTGGGTGTACCTACAACCTGCCTTTTAAAATTTTAGTCGTTTGCCAATTCGATCAAAACACGATATTTGGAGCACACGATGTCGGTTTTGAGTGAAACAAGTTGCATTAGATTCAGGTTGCCAAGATCTACACACTGGTATATGTTTCAATCATTTTTTAGACTTTTAATTTTGAGCACTAAATTGATCCATTGGATCACTCCTCCTCATTGGAAGATTTTGGACCTCAAAAAGACTACTTTTAGTCAAGAAATTTTGGTGAGATATCTTCTATTGAAGGAACCTAAACATGTTGTCCTTGATCATCAACCAAAGGAGGCCGATATAATCCCAAATTATCAACATTAACAATTGCATATATTTTTGATATAAGGAGGCAAATCAAAATGAAAGGCATTGTTACCAGTATTTTCTAGAATCTTAAAAGGTTTATACCTTATTGGTTTCAAGTTTTTGCCTTCTACTTTAAACCTCTCTTTTCTAATGTAAACCCAAACTTCATCTCTAACTTGGAAACTGTGGTCAACACAATGCTTAGCATGCCTTCTCTTGTATTTAGCTTGGCTCTTTTCCAACTAATCTTGAACCATTTGATGTACCAATTCAACTTTCTTAGTTAATTACTGTTATGAAACCAGCCCAAGAAAAGATAGAAAAGATAGATCAATGCCTTAGAATTCAGCCTCTTCTATGGGGCAACCTCCTTTACATTACATAAATGAACAATTCTTCGATGATACAAATGAAAAAACCTCCTTTCTATATATAGGAGTCTAAGGAGTCACAATATAACCTAGCCCACCTAACAATAATAATATAAAGCCACAAAAATAACAATAGAGGGATTCTATGGGGCACAGTAATAAAAATATGGGGGCAATAGGGGCTCAACAATATTAATAAGGGGTATAACTACAATAGTAATGGGGTAATCACTACTATTATAGGGACCCAACATACCCCTCTCCTTGAAAAAAGTGTTGTCCTCAATGCTTGAGTAGTTCTGGATACTTCTGTATAAAATTCTCATCCTCCCATGTGGAATCTTCAACAGATAAGTTCTTCCACTTAATAAGATACTCCAAAATTGATCGATTTCGTAGATGTCAAGTTCTTGTTTTTGTGACTGCTTCCGATTCCAATATAATTTTTCCTTCCTCATCAACTTCTGGCAATATTGTTTGAACTGGGAGCTTTTCACCTATAACCCTCTTTAAACATGAAATATGGAAAACTGGGTGCAATCGAGAAGTTGCAGGAAACTCCAATTTGTATGCCATAGTACCAATCTTTTGCAACACCTTGTACGAACCATAATACTTTGGTGATAATTTATTATCCTTCTTAGCTTGCTTGAGGGACATTTTCTTATATGGTTGTAGCCGTAGGAATACCCAATCACCTACATCAAAACTTCTTTCACTGCGATGTTGATTTGCCTGTTGTTTCATTCTATTTTGTGCCAACACAAGGTTATCCTTTAAGAGTTGGAGGACTTGTTGTTGATGTTCGATGTGATGTTCCACTACGTGAACCTTAGAATTATCTCTAAAATATGATGTGATAGATGGTGTTTGATACCCATAAAGTGTCATAAATGGGGTCATTTTTTTTGTTGTATGGAAGGAAGTGTTATACCACCATTCAGCCAGAGGCAACCATTTGACCCATTGTGTCTGTTTATCAGATACAAAGCAATGAAGATATCCTTCCAAACATTTGTTTACTATCTCAGTTTGCCCATCAGATTGAGGATGATAAGATGAGCTATGAGCTAACTGAGTACCAAGACAAGAAAATAATTTTGTCCAAAAACTTCCAGTGAAAATGGGATCTCTGTCACTTACAATAAACTTTGGGTTTCCATGTAGCTTTTGAATTGTTTCCATAAATGCAATAGAAACTGTACTGGTCTTAAATGGATGTGATAATGCAAAAAAGTGTGCATACTTGGTAAGTCTGTCAACTACCACCATGATGACACTCTTTCCCTCAGACTTGGGTAAACCTGTGATAAAATCCATTGAAACCTCCTCCCAACGTTGGCTTGGAATGGATAAAGGTTTTAATAGACCCGGTGTCTTAATTGTTTCAACTTTATTTTGTTGGAAAACCAAACATTCCGCCACAAAATTTTGAATATCTGATTTAAGGCCATCCGAAAAAATTCCTTCTTAACCCTGTGGTAAGTTTTTAAAAATCCTGAGTGCCCTCCTAAGGGAGAAGTGTGCAATTCCATAAGAATCTTTTGTTTTAGTTGGGAATTCTTACAGAGGTATAAGTGATCTTTGTCCCATAACGAATCATTTTTCCAGTAAAATGTATCAGATGTACTGGAATCTTGTTGTAACTTTCGAATAAGTGCCCATACTTCTTCGTCATTCTTCCATTCCTCTCTTGCTTCGTTTATACAATCTGGTTGGATAATAGAAATGGCGCACAACAATGCTTCTTCATCCTCATCCTTTCTTGAGAGTGCCTCTGCCACCACATTTTGATTCCCTTTTTTGTAGATGATTTCAAATTCATAACCCAACATCTTTGTGACCCACTTTTGTTTCTCTTTGGAGGATAATCTTTGTTCTAAAAATTATTTAAGGCTATCATGATCCTTTTTTACCTTGAAGTGTCTTCCCATTCGTTAGGGTCATCATTTCTTAAGTGCATGGAGTAGTGCCAACATTTCTTTCTCATTAATAGTTTTTGTTAAAACCTTTCCCTTGATTGGATGACTTTCAAAAGCAATGGGTCTTTCATCTTGCATTAGAACAACACCAATTCCATTTCCTAAAGCATCACATTCCACAATAAAGTTTTTTGTGAAGTCTGGTTTAGCTAAGACCCGTGCTTGGCACATTGCCTCCTTAATATGTTCAAAGGCCTTTGTTGCTTCTGGAGTCCATGAAAATGCATCTTTCTTCAATAATGTTGTTAGAGGTGCTGCTATTCTCCCATAATTCTTAACAAACTTGCGATAATACCCTGTCAACCCGAGAAATCCTCACAAATGCTTTATGGATGTGGGAATTTTTCATTCCTTAATGGCTTTTATTTTGCTAGGGTCTACCTTAACTCCTTCATGAAATAAAATATTACCCAGGTATTCCACCTCCTGGACTCCAAAGAAACATTTGGATCTTTTTGCATATAATTGTTTCTCCTCCAATAGTTGTAGCACCCTATCAACATGTTCAACATGATCCTTCCAAGACTTGTTGTAGATTAGTATATCATCAAAAAATACTAACACAAATTTTCTAAGGAATGGTTTGAAAATTGAATTCATCAAACCTTGAAATGTTGAAGGTGCATTGGTAAGGCCAAAAGGCATGACCAAAAATTCATAATGACCCTCATGAGTTCTAAATGCTATTTTTGGAATGTCTTCAGTCTTCATTCTGATTTGATGATATCCTGAACGAAGATCCAACTTGGTGAAGTAAATTGATCCATGCAATTCATCCAGTAATTCATCAATGATAGGAATGGGGAACTTATCTTTAATAGTGAGCTTGTTGAGCTCCCTATAATCCAGACACATGCGCCATGATCCATCCTTCTTGTGCACCAATACTACTGGAGCAGAGAAAGAACATTGACTTGGTTGAATTATACCAGCCTCTAGCATTTCTGCAACCATACGTTCAATTTCACTCTTTTGGACATAGGGATATCTGTACGGCCTGATGTTTGGAGGAACACTTCCTGGAATCAGATGAATAGCATGATCATGATCACGCATAGGTGGGAGACCTTTGGGAATCTCAAATACCTTGGAATGATTGTCCAGGACGTTTTGGAGATCTGGAGAAATAGATGATTCCAATGTGGAAACATCTAGCGAACATAATTGTGCAATTACACCTCTTTGTTCCTTTTTTAGAAGCTTTTTCATACCATTAGAGCTGATTATCTTTCCTGGTTTCCCTGCAATACCCCTTAATTCAAATTCCTTTCCTTTCATAGAAAAATTGATGAAAAGTTCTTGAAAATTAAAAGCTATTGTACCCAAGGATTGTAGCCATTGGACTCCTAGTACAACATTAGCACCTCCCATTGGAATGGAAAGCATTGGGCTAGTCAATACATATTCTCCCATGGATAACTTGATATTATGGCACTTTCCAGAGAAATTTATTGTTCCTCCATTTGCAATCATCACTTGACACTCTGGTGCTGGATATAGGAAGCAATTCAATTCTTTTGCTACCTTACAATGAATAAAATTGTGGGTGCTTCTTGAATCAATCAACACTATTACCTTTTTCTTCTTGATTTGTCCTTCTATCTTGATGGTTTGAGGAGTGGTAATTCCTGGCCATGTATTACAAGATATGGTTGGATTTATTTGTTCTTTATCTAGGCTTTGTTCCTGGAGTATATCCTCTTCTTTTGACCTTTTTCTTCTTCCTCTTCACAATATGTGTAGAATAATTTCTTCTCAACACACTTATGACCTTTAGTGTATTTGCTATCACAACTGTAACAAAGCCATTTTTCTCTTTTTTCTTCCAATTGTTAAGGTGTCAACCTTATAGGTTGTTGAAGACTAGGGGCAACAACACTTCCATTTTTATAGTTGTGAGTGGTATGCTTCCTGGTTGCCATAATTTTTCTTTCCATTTTTCTTGCTAACCTGAATGCCTTCTCTAATGAATCAGGTTCCCAAAGGTGAACATCATGTTGGATATTATCCTTTAAAGACCCTATGAACACATCAATCCTATGCTCCTCTGGAATATCTTTTACCCTTATGTTCAATTTTTGGAACTCCTCAATGTGCTCCATTATTGAACCCTTTTGTTTGAGACTTATCAATTGGCTAAAAAAAGTGTTTCTTTTTGTATCCTCATAATGTGCTATCAATTCTTCCGTAAAAATTTCCCAAGTGATAAATTGTTTACGAGAGAAAAGCCATTGATACCATACAAACTGATTTGGTTCCAAATATAAAGTTTCCATACGTACCTTTGTTTGTTTTGCACATTATTGAGATCAAAAAATTGCTCCATCTGTAATATCCATGTTGCGGGATCCTTGCCATCAAACTTCCTCATATCGATTTTTGGAATATGGTGGGTCTTCGATCCAACATTATAGTCTATGGAATCATGATTAACATTTCTTTTGTTCGCATCATGAGTTTCCTTTACAACCTTTTCACCATTAGTAAGTATTTCTTGTAGAAAATTTGTCAAATACGTCTTCAAATCTGCCATGTCTGTCTTCAAAACTGTCTTCAAATCTGCCATGTCTCTCTTCAAATCTGTCTTTGAATCATCCATCTTAGCTTCCATGCCCTTTATTATAGATTCCATGCAATTTATCTTAGATTCCACACCATTTATCTTAGCTTCTGTTATCTTTTGTGAGCGTGACATTTGTTTCACTTGTTCTTGTAATTTTGATATATCATGTAGCATTTCTTCCTCTTCTTTATGAGTCATGCGAGAGCTTTCAGGTTCCTTACTAGGTGTTTGCATTTTCTTTCCTTGGGGCATCAGTTACCGATAATAATTCTTTACTATTCCCTTTGAATTCCTTCAAACCAAGCTTATGTAAAAGTTTAAAAAAAAAAACTACACACATTTTTTCACTTCGTAGTAGCCTGATATTGAATCTGATGTATCTCTGTAATTTCGGATCATCCAGTTTTAAAATTCTGACCTATAGTAGCCTTTTGTGTCCTCTTTCCAATGTCACCATTCTGATCCAAATTGGATTCTCCAAGGAAGAGTTATGCAAAGTCTCCCACAGTGACCTGCTTATATACTAGTTCAGTAGAGCCAACTTGTATGACGTGCCACGAATCTTGTTTAACCTTTGGCTCTGAAAAAATATATACAAGAAACAAACTTCCGTCCTCTTTTTTCACCTTCTTACGAAATTTCATCTGATGCTCAGAAAGAATGTTATGACGATTTTCCCCAGGTCACCTATTTGGAATGTAATTTAGGAGTCTGCAAGAAGACCAACTTCCTCAAATCATATCTTCCCAAATATATCGCGAAAAGTTCTGAAATTTGGACCCGAGATTCAGCGTGATGTCTACTCAAATGGGTTTTGTTTTTAACTTCTAAAACATTGCAGGAAAAAAGTTATAGTGAAAATGCCACGATGACCTATTGGGAGCAGCGAAACCCTAGAATCCAAGGCTCTGATACCAAATGTTATGAAACCACCTCAAGATAAGACAGAAAAGATAGAGCAACGCCTTAGAATTCAGCCTCTTCGAGGGGGAAACCTCCTTTACATTACATAAATGAGAAATTCTTCGATGATACAAATGGCAAAACCTCCTTTCTATATATAGGAGTCTAAGGAGTCACAATATAACCCAGTCGACCTAACAATAATAATATAACGCCACAAAAATAACAATAGAGGGATTCTATGGGGCACAGTAATAACAATATGGGGACAATAGGGGCACAAAAATATTAATAAGGGGTATAACTACAATAGTAATGGGGTAATCACTAGTATTATAGGGACCCAACAATTACTTTGCCTTATCAATGTCACTATGATCATTAATATAAATATCCTTCCCAAAGATAAAATGTAAAGGATATTTTGGTAAGTAACCAAAACATGCCTCAAATGGATATGTTTGAGTCGATTAATGATTTTATCAGTTATGAGCATGCTGAATGTAGTGTTAGTCTTCATCCCATGGCTTACAATGTTTTCTTCAATATCCATGAAGCAAATGTACTACCATTTTATTCACCACTTTTATCTGACCATCAGTTTTTGGATGGAATGTTGTGCCCTTCTTCAACATGGTGTGCATGAGTGCCCATAAGCTTGACTAAAATTTCCTGACAAATTGAGAATCTCAATAAAAACTAATGGATTTGGGCAACCCAAAATATACCCATACATGTCGAAAGAACATTTGTGGAGTCTGTTCAGTTGTAACCTACTTCTTACAAGGTGTCAAAATACACATCTTGCTGAAATGATCCGTCACAACATAAAGATAATCATATTTTCTTTAGACATAGGCAGTCCTCCTACAAAGTCCATAGAAACAATTTTCCAAGGACAAGAAGGAACTGGAAGTGGAGTATACAATCCTAACGTTCTATTACTAGGCTTACCTGTATCACATAAGAACATCCTCTTACATATCAGGATACAGTTTCATTCATTTTAAGCCGATAATAATACCTTTGTAATTGTACCATTGTCTTTCCTACACCCAAATGGCTAGCAATAAGAGAAGTATGTTCTTCCCTTATGATGTTGACGCTTTCACCCTATGGAATGCATAGCCTTCCAAGATGATACAATTTTATCATGCACATGGTAATATAATTCCTCTACTTGGTCGCCTTGACACAAAGTTGCATATACGTCTTTAAAGTCATCATCTAAAGTATATTTTTCAACATAGCTCTCATGCATGATAGAATTATGCTCAAGAATAACTGAAGCACTAACAACTGATCTAGAAAGCATGTCAGCAACCTTTTTATAGATACCTTTCTTATACCTTATCACCAAGTGGAATTGCTACAAGACACCCATCCATCTGAAGTGCCTCACTTGTTGTAGCTTAGTTTGTTATTGCAAGTATTGCAATGGTTTATGAATAGATTGAATGCTAGTTTCCTTTCCCATCAAATAGTGTTTCCACTTTTTTACACTTTGCACTAGTGCATACAGTTCCTTGTCCTATGTAGGATAATTATTTACTATGCCACTAAAAGTTTCAGAATGGTAACATATGGTCTTACCATGTTGCATCAAGAACGATCCCACGACATATTCACTTGCATCTGTTTGTATCTCAAATGGTTGTCTTAGATCAGGAAGTGCAAGAGCTAGAGTTGTATTGATTCTCTCCTTCAATGCATCAAAATATTTTTTTTTCTTTCCTACCCATTGAAAAACTTGTTTTATGCTTCTCAAGGCATGTAATGGAGTTTCAATTGAAGAGAAGTTAGAAATAAACATTCTCCAATATTGGTCTGCTCCAAAAAATGTTTTAACCTTGATTACATTCTTGGGCTTGGGCCAATGTACAATGAATTTGATCTTTGAGTGATCTATCCTCAATTCCCCCCCTCTAATAATATGTCCCAAATAAACTAATGAGGTATTTTGTTAAAATTGGCAGCTAGGGCCAAACTCCATGTGGGTCATCTTATTTATGGTAGTTGATATTTTTCTTGGATCTCTCTCATCAAGAGCTGTAGGATTGATCTAAATATCATCCAATTTCAATAAGTATTCATGAAGATATGAATTTATTTGTGTTATGGGACAATTCATCAAGGTTAGCAACCAACCAAATAACCCCCATGTGTGCTCAACGTTTTAGTATAAAAGGAGGTGGCTTGAGAGTCATTAGGACACACTTCACTCTTGATTTTTATCCACTCACTTTGGGTTTTAGTAGAACAGAAATATAGGAGGATGAAGCCCTAGATGGAGGATGAAAGGAGGCTAAACAAGCTTCCCTAATGGCAGTCCTAAAGAAGATGGTCTAGCCACAGTTCAAGGGAGGAGACACCTACTTCTATACGTTGCCCAAACTGCCCTCTATGATACCTAAAGGAGAGATATAGGAGGGTGAAGAAATCCTATTCATGCTGCCCAAAGACACAGGTATATCTTGCACTAGCCACAGTAAGGAAGATATACCAGCGAGAGTTTGATGGTACATTTTTAGGTGACCGAATGATGGAAGGAGGGCCAAAGTACCTTGCTAGAGGGATGTTATAACTAGGGATTGTTCTGGGCTAGAAAACACTTGGATAGTCTCTTGTGACATGCCAAGTAAAGGGACCTTCCTGTTGTGATTAGGCTGCAAGCCTGTAGTTACAATTTTGAGGGTCAAACATGTTGTAGGTGCCTCCTCTAATAATGAGATCACTTAATTTGGAGAGGAGCGGAGGCCACATAATTTAAGGTATTTTTTTGGAATGATTGTTGGGTTGCTATAGGTTATAGTGGGAGCCCTAACCAATGACCAAAACATTGTCCATGAATATAAGAGCAGAAGTATGTATTCTTCTCCACTAGTGATTTGTGTTGGGTCATTTCTTTGACTTTTTTGGGATCAGGTTGATAGGAGAGGTCTCTTAAGATATCTTGATGAGAAGAAGCTCCTATAACAAATAGATCAAAATTCCACATGTTGATGAAAGCCTTGTGTGTATCTTAAGACTATGGATCTTGTTACTGCGCTAGCCCATAGGCCATAGCCAGTAGTGTGGCAGCATGGTGCAGCAATGGCACATGGGACAACAATGTGGTAGCATGGTGCAGCAATGGCACATGGGACAACAATGTGGTAGCATGGTGCAGCAATGGCACATGGAACAACACTATCAGTATGACATAAGTAATGTTGTAGCATGGTGTTTATTGGTGCAACACTAATACATAGTGCAGTAATGCCACATGGGACAACAATGGTACATGATGCAGTACAGTGATGGGTACAGTAATGGTTAGTGAAGCATGATGAGATGTTTCATAATGATGATGGGTGCAGCATGTTGCAGCACAGTGAGGTGTGGCATGATGATGAGGAGCAACACAATGATAGGCGCAACATGGTGATGGAGTCACCCTGGAGAATCAATTGAAGCAGAATGTCTTCAACTAAGTTCAACTACCTCATGTATCATATTCTTAGACATGATCTATCCTCCTATTTAGATAAGTCAAAGTGTTGACTTCTGTTGTAAATGTCTAATCTTTCTCTCTCTCTCTCTCTCTCTTTGTTGAACTGTTGAAGAAAATATAAGAATAATTGATCAAGGGTTCCCCATATTGGGGTTTGTCCCTGGCTGATACCACATGTTGTGTCCTTTTGTCTTGGCTTGTCTTCTTCGATTTATGTTTATGTTATATCTACAATTTAATATTACGCTGATGTGATTGCTAATCTAAAAAAGATATTGAGCTAACTGTGAAAATTGAAATAAATTTCTCTAAGCATAGAACATACCTAAAATTAACATGGTATTAGAGGTGAGGTGAAGACAAATCCCAAGCAAGAGTGACAGAGAAATCACCAAATACGGTTGAGAAAGGGAAAAAGGCTCAATGAATTCCTCATCCCTCTTCAAATTCACCAAGGGTGAAGTTGAAGAAGAGAATATTATCAGAATGGTGCAGTGGAAGCTTCTGATGGCCTTCCTTAAGATCACTTTAATGGGAAGTCGGGATCTAATGGTGGAAGGAAAGGCATTTTCCTTGCTTGCAACAATTTCTGCCATTATGTGAAGGAGTGTCCAAACGATAGGGACTCATAACTTAATGATGATAACAATCATTCCAAGGACTAATGATCGGAGGGGTGATAGGTAATTCAGGTCATCAAGGAAATAACCGAATCTTCAAAGAAAACAAGGAACTCCAGGTATGAAGAACCAAATGTAGTTTTTGGTAAGATAAAGAAGAATTATCTTATATTAGCCCTCTCCTCCAGACTCTTTGGGAATATGGCTTATTGATTATAGTGCTTCAAGCCACTTCATCAGATAGAAGGGTGCTCTCTCTAATTTGGTAGAGATGGAAACAATCATGGGATTATACTTGGATTCAATGCCACCTATCCTAGAAAGGGTGTAGGGAATGTTACCCCTCAATTGAATGAGGGTAACTTGATTCATTTATAAGAATATTTTTATGTACTTGATTGCAAGAAGAGCTTGGTGTCCATTTTGGCAATGGAAGTCAAAGGTTTCATGGTGGCATTCATCGATTGAAAGGTACGTGTTTGAAAGTAGAATTTTCAAAGATGCTTTTACTCATGGGTTCAGAGTTGGAAATTTCTATCAAGTTGTAAGCATTCCATTAGGGACCATGTCAGTTGACACATTTCATCAATAGAAATGGAGGTCTATATAGGGCCCTACTCGATGTGAGTTAGATGGTGACAAGGATGCCTGAATGCAAGAAAAGCATGAAGGTACATGTCTGAGATGTACCAAAGGAAAATATTATAAGGGGACCATTCCCCTCATGTAGTAGGTCCACAGGGTTGGAATAACCCGAGGGGTTTAAGACTCATGATCGGGAATCTCATGTATCCAGGTGAAAGAAAGCCCTCTATGGCTTGAAGAAAAACACCCTCGGGTTAATATGAGAGGATTGATAGCATTTTGATGAAGCTGAGATTCATTAGTAGTGAAGTCAATCCAAACCTTTTCTTGAAGGTTGTGGATGATATACCTCTCATATTGGCACCTTCTAAGGATGACCTCTTTCTAACAGGTGAAGACCCTGTCATTTCCAAAATTAAGAGGCAGTTGGATTCGAGAGTTGGAATGGTGAACTGCAAGCCCATGACTATGGATCTTAACTTTCAGAAGTTATGTCGTAGGGATATCGAACCTAATTTGGGAAATGCCTCTGAGTTTCACAAACTCAAACTAGCATTGATGTTCTTGGTGAACTCTCATCTGAATATATGTTTCGCAGTCAGCATGGTGAGCTCATATATGGTTCAGCCTCACTAGATTGGTGCCATAGATGTTCTCGGATATCTTCAAGGCACAATCTCTCATAGATTGAGATACACTGCTGGAAATATGAAGCTCAATGGTTATTCGAATGCTGACTGGGCAGGAAATATGTAGGATCGCAAGAGCACTTTTGAGTGCTGGTTCTCTTTGGTTTCTTCTTCGATATCCTAGATGAGTAGGAAGCAAAAGTCAATTACTATAATCACTAAGACCAAATACGTAGATACGAGTATGACCTCATGTGAAGATGCCTGGTTGCGAAAGCTCTTCAGTGAACTATTTGCACACATGATGGATACCACCGTGATCTTCTGTGTTAACCAGAGGGGGATTAGATTATTGAGGAATCCCTTATTCTATGAGTTCTCCAGCACATAGACATCAGGTACCACTTTATCTAGAATATGGTACATTGATGAGAAAGAAGGATCCATTGCATTGGGACTGATGTGCAGGTCATAGAAATTCTATTGAAGCCCCGATGAAAATTCAAATTTCTGACTTTCTAGAATGACTTGGAGTCATTGAGAGACCCTCTTATGAGGGTCTTGTATGATGCATGCATTGAGCTCTGGGAGCTCCAGGGGGCTTGGGGTACTTCTTGGAGGAACAAGAGACCATAGGGAGACTCACCCTCCCCTAGTCGTGTGATGTGTAGATGGTGATTGGTTCATCCTTCCCTTGTGATACCCTGTGGTGACTTATGGACAGGATGAGTGATTCTCCTATCGAGGCATCCTACCCATGTAGTCTGGGACTCAGGGAGGTACCTATCATTTGGCCAATGATTAGGGAAATGGGGTTAGGGACCATAGTAGTAATGATGGACGCATCGTGTATCTACGTACACCCTATGCTAGGATGACCGATATTGATCTCGAATCAATTGGAACTGAATTCGGGTCAATAAGAGTGATATAGCTCACTCTCTAGGAACTAATCTAGGATCAGTATGAGTGATTTGAGACACTCTCTTTTGATATTGATCTGGGATCAATATGAGTGGTTTGAGACACTCTCTTGTGATATTGATCTGGGATCAATGAAACTAACTTCAGGTGAGTAAGAGTGACATAACTCACTCTCTTTTGGAACTGATATGGGATCAGTAAGAGTGGTATGCCACACTCTCTTCATATGCGCCTAAATTCAGGTTAGTAGAGAATGGTATGTGACATTCTCAACCAATTATTCTTCTTCATGGTCTAGCAGAGCAGAGTAGAGTAGTGCGCCACACTGATGGAAGAGATAGTATAGTATGACAGATGGATCAATGGATGGAGTTCTTCCTAGTTGAGAGGGAGTGTTAAAATTGGAAACTAGGGCCAAAATCCTTGTGGGTCATCTTATTTATGGAAGTTGATATTTTTCCTAGATCCCTCTCATTGAGAAGTGTAGGATTGATCTAAAGATCATTCAATTTTGATAAGTATTCATGAATATATGAATTGATTTTTGTTATGGGACAATTCGTCAAGGTCGGCCAGCAACCAAATGACCCCCATGTGTGCTCAACGTTTTAGTATAAAAGGAGGTGGCTTGAGATTCATTAGGACACACTTCACTCTTGATTTCTCTCCATCATAATGGGTTTTAGTGGAAGAAAAATATAGGAGGATGAAAACCTGGATGCAAGAGGAAAGGAGGCTAAATAAGCTACCCTAACCGTAGTCCTAAAGAGGATTGTCGAGCTGCAATTCAAGGGAGGAGACCCATACTCCTATACATTTTCCAACCTGCCCTCTATGCTATAGAGATATAGCATGATGAAGAAGGCTTATTCATGCTACCCAAATACACAGGTCTATCATTCCCTAGCCGCAGTAAGGAAGACAAGCCAACGAGGGTTTGAAGGGATATTTTCAGGTGATCGAGTGTTGGAAGGAGGGCCAAAATACCTTGTTGGAGGGACACTGTAACTAGGGATTGTTCTGGGCTAGAACAAGCAGGGATATTCTCTTGTAACAGGCCAAGTAAAGGGACCTTCCTGTTGTGATTAGGTCGTAATCCTATAGGTATTTTTTTGAGGGTCAAACATGTTGTAGGTGCCTCCTCTAATAGCGAGATCATTTAACTTGGAGAGGAGAGGAGGCCACAAAATTTAAGGTGATTTTTTGCATGAGTGTTGGGTTGTTGTAGGTTACAGTGGGAGACCTAACCAGTGACCAAAACACTTCCCATGAATAGAAGTTCATAATTATGTATTCTTCTCCATTAGTGACTTGTGTTGGGTCATTGTTTTGACTTGTTTGGATCAGGTTGATAGGAGAGGTCTCTTCAGATATCTTGATGAGAAGAATCTCCTATAACATACATATCAACATTCTACATGTTGAAGATAGCCTTATGTGGATTCTCAGTTCCAAGTTAGTGAAATACACAACATCTTTCAATTGATCAGGAAAATCATCAATTCAAGGAAGAGGGTAGTGATTCTTTACCGTAATCTTGTTCAAGGCTCTGAAATCTACACACATGTTCCATGTACCATATTTCTTTGATACTAAAACAGTTAGTGACCCACATGGAAATTTTCTTGGTCTAATGACCCCTTTTTCAAGTAAGTCTTGGATTTTTCTTTTGATTTCCACATTCTCCATGACTCACATCCTATGCATGACAATGTTTGGAAGAGGACAATCTTGCTGCAATTGGATCTCATGTTGGATACCTCTTTTAGGAGGAAATCCTTTGGGCTCCTGAAACATCACATCATATGTGTTAACAAATTCATACAAATCATATTTTAAATTTGCATCACATCCTTGGAAAGCTTCATTTTCAACATTATCTTTAGGTTTGATCATCAAGAGTACAAATTTCTTCCTAAAATTGACTAACCTCTTCATTTTTCCAGCATTGACAATTGACAAAATCAACTTCTTGCTATGTCCTCTAACAATGTACTCAACTCCATTTTAAAAAAATGATATTTTTTCTCATGGAGATGAAATATGACTCTCCTATCTTATAGATATGGTCTTCCAAAAAAAATACCACACATATCAACTGGAATGACATCAAGATCTACCTCATCTATAAATTTTGCAGTGATGGAAAATCCTAATTTACATCTTCCTGTCACATGAAATTTTGCATTGTCACATATCCATCCTAAAGGATATGGTTTAGGATGAGGAGTTGTTCCCAAATTCAATTCCTTGATTGTGTCTTCAGAAATAAGGTTTTCTTGTGAACTACTATAAAAAAGTATGTCTAGCTTGGTATGTTTTGAAATAACTCTAATGTGGAAAATCTATATTCTTTCTTTTTCATGTTGAGTTTCATTGAGGTTACTATTTGAATAACTAGCACTGAAAATATAGTCCTTATCTTTATTGTCATGGTTGTAATCTTTGTTTCATCTCCATAGTCAAATCCTAAATCATGTTGTGTAGTTGGAGTAGTGTTTTGTTTTCCTCTGTTGTTAAACTTTCTGGGTCTCATTTGAGGATGAAGTTTCCAATAGTGGTCTTCATCATGGCCTTGATTTTAATAGTGTTTACATATGAATTTTTCTCCCTCTTTCTTGACTGAAACATTCTTCTTCCCTTTTCCTTTGAATTTCCCCTTTCCTTTGTCTCCACTTTTAAATGGCTTGTTTTTTCCCTCTTGAGGAATATTCATCCCTCTTTCTTCTAAATGAGTTTCCCATTAAGAAACTTCATCTAATTTTGTAGGGTTTGTGTGTCACAAATAACTATGCAATCCTCCAATATATTTTAGTAGAGTATCTTGAGAGGATAAACCTATACCCAAAATAAAAGATCTTTTTCTAAATTCTTGAGTATAGCTTTGTACATTTTGACCTTTAGCTTGCCTAAAGTTTTTCCACTCCATAATAGATATTTTCATGTATTCTAATGGATAAAATGGCCTTCCTATTGCAACAACAAAATAATTCCAAGAGGATAAATCCTTACCATGTTTCTTCATGTCCTCTTGAGTTTTGACTTCCAACCAAATAAGTATTACACCTTCTAATCTAAGAGAAGAAAGCTGAATTTTGTTCTCATCATCCTTGATTCATTGTATCCTACAATACACTTCAATGTGATGAACCCAATTATCTGATTTCTCAGCATTTACCTCCACATTGTACATAGGAAATTCAAACTTTATATCAAGCTTAATTAAAGGATTTTTACCATGTCCGTTTAGAGAATTTGGAGGTGTTTGTGAAATGGTAGAAGAAGTAGAAGATAAGGATGAAGATGAGGATGGAGGCGAAGTTGGCGGTTTATCACCATTCCCTCCATTCCTTTTTGGAGACTTGTCCTTTTTTCCTCCATCACTTTTTGGAGGCTTTGAGCTCTCTCCATACTGTTGGCTTATATGGGCCTGGCTTAATGGATGTAGCATCATTTATGGCTGAAGTGGCATTTAATCCATCCACGATGGTTTGCCCATCCGTTGACATACATCGCAGGCCCGACAATATGCTTTCAAATCTTGATGTAGAGTGGGCCACCATAATCTGGTGCGGAGAATCTTTTGGGCTGTGGCGTGGCCCCGATAATGTCCACCAGCAACCCCTCCATGTGCTTTGGCTAGTATCTATCCATGCTTGAATTTTGGTACATATCTGCAAAATATTTCGTCGTTTCCCATCTTGTAGAGGTGGCCTGCAATTACGGTAAAATCGGATGTGCATATCACCAATTCCTTCTTTTTCTGGACAGAATACCCCTGTGGCATAGTTCCTATAGTTAAAAAGTGGATTTCAAAGTGGCCATCTATAATGCGCACAACATATAACTAGGCATCTGGGAGTCCCTCCTCTAGATTTGTTGGTTCTTTGCTGGTCTTAATTTGGGACAGGTGATCCGGACCTAGATTCAAACATCTTGGCTTTACAACAACCTCAAAGTAATATTCTTGAAACAACAACAACCATCGACAGATGCGCCCCCAAACACAGGCTTATTCACTAGGTACTTGAGCACAAAGTGATCAGTATAAATCTTAAAATATCCTCCGAGTAGATAGTGATGGAACTTCTAGAGCACGTATACCATCACCAATCCCTCTCGCTCAGTAGTAGAGTAATTATTTTCTACCTTGGACAACTTACAACTTTTGAATGCAATCAGGTGATCAATTCCCTACACTCCTTCTTGAGTGAGTACCATACCCAACACGATACACAACGCGTCAACATGTACATGAAATTCAACGTCCCACTTTGGAAAGACTAAGATAGGGGCAGATGCCATCTTTTCCTTAAGCATTTCAAGGCTTTTGTTACATTCCTTGTTCAAGCAATATGTAGCATCCTTCTTTAGTAATTGTTCCATTGGAGTCGTGATCTGGGCATAGCTTTTTATAAACTTCCGGTAGTAGCTCGTGTGTCCCAATGTAGCACATAGCTACTTTTCACTTTGCGGTGCTTGTAGAGTTAGTATGACAATGATCTTTGTCAGATCCGCCATCAATCCTTGCTTACAAACCACATCGCCCAACAAGTTCCTAAAATGGACGAGGAAAGTACACTTCTTTAGGTTGAGCGCAATCTGGTGCCGACGGTAGGTATCTAGCATCAATCATAAGCCTGCGACATGTTTCTTAACGAAGCCAAATACGGTCTAGTCATCCAGGTAGACTTCTAAGAACTTGTGGATAAATTCCTTGAATGCGGCTACCACAATACAGGAAAATATCGCAGGCACATTCTTCAGCCCAAAGGACATTACTGTATACAAAAAACAACCCCATTCAGTATCAAACATTGTCTTGCTCTGATCCTCTAGTGCGATCTTGATCTGATGGTACCCGAAGAACCCGTCTGTCAAGGAGTATGCTTCTTGCCTGCCCACATTTTATAGTGACTCATCTATAAAGGTTGTTGGAAACGGATTGTTAACAAAAGCATCATTGAGATTCCACAAATCTACACAAATACGAATCTCACCCTTCTGTTTCTTCTCCTACATGACCATAGGGTTTACCCAATCAGACTCCTCGACTGGTTCAATAATTCCTCCTACTGGCATCTTGTCCAATTCTTCATGGACCTTTGCTTTGTATTTTGGATTCAATCGGTAAGGTCACTGCTTCACTAGCTTCGCATCTGGCTTTAAAGTTATCTTGAACAGTCCTAGGTCTCCTAGAATCCCTTTCAGCTCTATAATTTTAGTAGGGAATAAATCTCGGTATTCGCAGAGCAACTCGATGACCCTTTCTACCATGGCATCGTCCTAGTAGTCCCCAAGTGTAGCATACTGTGTCTCTTCTTCTATTCTGATATTCACTTGCTTTGTTTTCAATGGCGGTGTGATGTATGGATCTTCTATCTCAGGGCCGTGCACCTCACAACTTCCTTTGGATTTTGGTATATCGATGTTACGCGGGTCATCGTCATCATCTTATACTTGTTCATTGTAACATGCTAATGCCCGGTTTATCAAGTCATTACTACCTTCCATCACGGAATATGTGGCAAAGGGGGGATTCGTAATGAAAGAGCAAGTTATTTCTCGTGCGCAATATCTGGACTTGATTTACACTCAGTCTGGCAGGCTCTACGATAAAATACCTGATGCCCCTAGACCGGAATTCTCAGTTCCTCCTCCTCCTAGATTGAACAATGACTCTCATGCCGACGATGGCGTGATTGGAACAACAGACATGAAATCGACAAAGGCTACATCCAAAAAGGCCCGTAAGATTTCAAGTCAAAATGCAAAAGATAAACTTCTTGGTTCAGAAGTATATGTCGTATTAAGAGATAAAGGCAAAGAAACCAAACAACCAGGAAGCAAGAAGAAAGGCAAAGGGAAGAAGAAGAAACAGGAGGAATAAACACCTAAGAAATCTTCTTCAAACCCTCCTAGAGATAGGAAACCAAAAAATACATGCTTTATATGTGATGAGGATCATTGGACCGCAAATTTTCCACACAGGGCTGAGCTTAATAAATTCTTCAAGAATTCGAAAACCTCCGCAGTGTTAATTGATTCGTTTCCAAATCCAGGAACAAATCTGGTTGAAAGTGGAAATGCTTCCCCGTCTCAAGTGCTAATGTTGTCGGTTTCAAAACAGAAAAATGATGCTTTCATATCGACAAGGAACAAAGATTATGGGAATCCACAGCTGTCGAACAACAAGAATAAAGATCAACCTAGTAGTTCGACAACAACTTCGACAGAAGTTGCGCCACCCAACATTCCTGAATTGACGATAAAACTGCCAAAGGGAGTAGTACACAAGTCGACATTTAATCCCCGCACTAGAGTGGCACAACATTATAATATAGTGGAAGATTTGGCCTAATCGCCATCCACTATGTCGACTCTTGAATTACTACAAGATTGCCCATCCCAAAGGCAGGCTTTATTATCAGCCATTGGTGGGATAGACCCAAAGGATTCCAATCTTGTATCCTTCGACCATAAAGGACATGATCCTTAATTACTAGCTGAACTAGCTTTCCTTGTTCAAGTGAAAGCCCTCAACAAAATTTTTCATCAAACAATTATTGATGAGGGAGCATCTACATGCATTATGTCGATGAGTTGATGCAAAACTTTAGGATCTCCGACCTTGTCGCGATCTCTCGACGACATTAAAAGCATTCGACGGAAGGACATGTACCCCATATGGTATCCTAAGTAACTTCAAAGTTGAACTAGGAGACAAAACGGTATAAATAGATGTTGAAGTCATCGATGGAAATCTTGATTACAACATCCTACTAGGAAGACCATGGATACATGCTATGGCGGTTGTTGTGTCGACCTATTTTAGGAAGATTTCATTTTCCTTTCAAGGAGGGATTACAATCGTCGATCAACAGAACTTCCTCCCCAATGGTTCTCAAGTTACAGGAAGCATTCCCATGATCCATGGAAGCCCCCATTCTCTTCAAAATATCGGAGTAGGCCTACTAGAAGATCCTATACTAATGGGAACTTTCGCCCTTCCACCTCCAATCAACCTCGCGGAAGTAGCGTCGATAGGAACCTGCAATATGATATCTTCTAAAAAGATCTCAGAAAATGATATCGACATGGATCATGCAATGGTTTTACCCCCAAGCCCAATGAAAATGTTGTAGCAATCAATGTTCCTAGCATGGGAGGAAAACCCAAATCAATGCTCATTAAGAATTTAGATAGATATGTCTAAAGAATATGGTACCCTTTCAGATCCTTGGTCGCAAGTGCATGTCACTGACGAAGGAATTGTCCAATAAATGGTAACTGAAGGGGCACCATGGAATGATTCCCACCATCGTTCCCTTCTTCCAGATTGTGGAGAAGATACTCAAGATTACCTTTATCATCCTTTAGGTTTTGATTTCCTATCGAATACTGTAAACACGATGGATTCCAAGCGAAACTTGTCCAACATTGAAGAGACTATCGCCATAAATATATCGACCAAAACAGATGTTGTAGAAGGTACTTATGTTGGTAAATGTTGTTCTCCTTCAGAACTGGAAATATATAACGCTCTTTTTTGCGAATTCAGAGATGTCTTTGCTTGGTCATACAGTGAAATGCCAGGCATTGACTCGAGTATCGTTGAACACGAAATTAAGATGTATCCAGATGTCAAACCAGTACGACAACTGCTAAGGCAGGTGCACCCCAAGAAAGTCGCTGCCATTAAGGTAGAAGTTGAAAAACTTCTCCATGCTGGTTTCATCTACCCGGTTCATCTAACCGATTGGGTATCGAATATTGTCCCTGTTATGAAAAAACAAGGAACAATTAGAGTGTGCATCGATTATAGGGATGTGAATCAAGCTTGTCCAAAAGACAACTACCCTACACCCTTCATTGACTAGATAATTGATGAATGCGCCGTATGCGAAATCTTTTCATTTATGGATGAATTCTCCGGGTATAATCAAATAAATATCTGCCCACAGGAGCAGTCAAAGACTGCATTTATTTGTCCATGGGGCACATTCGCATATCGAAAATTACCCTTTGGTTTGAAGAACGCAGGGGAAACGTTTCAAAGGGCAATGAATTATGCCTTCCATGAAATCAAAAACATCGTTCAACCATACCTCGACGACCTTTCGGCTCATTCGCGAAAGCGGACTGATCACCCGCAGCATTTAAGAGCGATATTTCTACGATGCCGACACTACAAGATATGACTCAATCCACACAAATGTGTATTTTGCGTCAGTTCTGGTCGTTTACTTGGCTTTGTAGTCTCGAAGGACGGGATTCGTCTCAACCCATGTAAGGTCCAGGCAATCATAAATTTGCCTCCACCTTCGAATTTGCTTCAGATTTAGAATCTCCAAGGGAAAGCGAACTTTCTGAGGAAGTTCATTCCAAATCACGCCAAACTTGTTAAAGGTTATACACGTCTTTTGAAAAAGGAAGTGCCCTTTGTCTGGGATCAGGTTGCGCAAGCTTCCTTTGATGCTTTAAAAGAATCACTAACGAAAGCATCATTAATGTATGCTCTTGATTATCAAAAAGATTTTAATCTGTATCTGGCTGCAGCAGATATGACCATTTCAATGGTTTTAGTTCAAGAAGTCGATGGAATTGAACATCCTATATATTATTTAAGATACAAAAAGAAAATATTCTTACGTTGAAAAGCTAGCACTTGCAGCTATTCAAGAGATACAACGATTTTGACACTATGTCCTCTTTCGGAAAACTACCATTCTGTCAGATTGCAACCCCATGACTTATATATTGTCGCGACAGTTGCTGGGGGGGAAATATTCAAAATGGATTGCAATCCTACAAGAGTTTGATCTGGAATTTGTGAAATCCAAGTCAAAGAAAGCTCTAGTCTTCGCAGAATTATTGTGCGATCTCCCATCGTCGTCCAACGATGAAACATCAGAAGAAACAATCGTGGACGAAAGTTTGTTTCTGATATCTTCAAGCAATGAGCGCCTATGGAGATATAATAATTTATCTCCAAACCCAAAAATACAGGCCAAACACCTCCCACTCCGAACAAAAACGTATTCGATACCAAGAAAAAGACTACATGATCATTGGTGATACACTTTACCGTCGTGGTATCGATACAGTTCTGATAAGGTGCCTCACCCATGAGGAGGCCGAAAAAGTCCTGAATGATTCTCATTCACGTGCGTGTGGGGGGAATCAATCTGGATATTCTACGGCGCAAAAAATATTACGAGCAGGATTCTTCTAGCCAACAATGTTCAAAGATTACATAACCGCAGTCAGAAGTTGCCATGCTTGTCAAAGTTTTGATAGCAAAACCAGAAGACCACCCGCACCTCTGCAGCCAATAGTGGTTGTTGGGCCATTCACCAAATGGGGCATCGATTTCATGACATGTAACCCCACCTCGACTGGGGGGCATGGGTATATCATAGTCGCAGTTGACTATTTTACCAAGTGGTCCGAGGCGATACCTACATTAGATAATACTGGTGAAATAGCTGCCCTCTTCTTTTTCAATCATGTAGTCGCCAGATTCGACATACCATGGGCTATAGTCACAGATCATGGATCGCATTTTCGCAATCACATGATGGTCGAATTAGCTACCAAACTAGGGTTGTCTCACGACAGCTCTACTCCATATTATCCGCAAGCCAATGGACAAGTTGAAGCAATCAACAAGGTCCTAAAGCGCATCCTGCAAAGGATGATTGGAGTTCAAAAAAGAAGATGGCACCTAATCCTCTACTCAGCTTTGTGGGCTTACCGAGCATCGGTAAGGAATGCAATCGGGTTTACACCTTTCCAACTGGTATATGGCCTGGAAGCAATCTTACCAATCTAGTGCGAAATCTCGTCTCTCAAACTCGCAATTGATCTCCTCCCTGGAACTTCAGAAGAAGAAGCTCGTTTCTTGGAATTAATCCAATTGGATGAAACCCGTCATGATGTCGCTTTGGCTAACGAAGCCCATAAGAAACGAGTCAAAGCGCAGTTCGACAAAAATGTCAAACCCCGTGTCTTCTCAGAAGGTGACTTGGTCTTACTTTACGACCAAGAATCCGATAAATTGGGAGCAAGTAAATTTATGGATGGGCTCCTATATTGTTAAACAGGTGTTAGAAAAAGGAGCCTACGAGTTAATGGATTATGACGGAATTCCACTGGCGTAACCTCACAATGGGTTGTACCTCAAGCGTTACTATGCGTAATGGTAACCTATATGCTTTTTTTATGTTTTTGTTTTTTCTAAAGTGTTTATTTTGGTCAAGTAATCCACTTTTTACATTTTTTGCAGATGTCAAACCTATTGGAGTCATGTGTTGGATATGCTGACGGAGCAAGTCGTAGTTCGCGAAATCTATCTTCCGCAGCTTGGGCTATTTTTTATCCAAGCGGCGAGTTAGAAAGTTTCAGAGGGGTATGTATTGGTCGATCAACAAATAACATCGCTGAATATAGCGCGATGATAGAACTTCTCTCTGATGCCATCACACATGGTATACGTTGACTAATTGTCAGGCTAGACTCGCAACTCGTAATACTACAACTCACGGGTATATATTCCGTCCGAAACCCAGCTATTTATCGCATGTTCCTAAGGGTTAAGATTTTGGAAAGACAATTTGATTTTATTCAATATCAACACATTTCCAGAAACTTAAACACATTAACTGAATCATTAGCAAATTATGTGTTAGATAGACATTTGCAACATTTATAAAAGAAAACATACCATCAATGTTTGCATGTGGATCATGTAACTTAACCAAAATAAAACTCCGAAAATAAAAAATATATATAACTGTTTATGGTTTACACGTAATGTTCTGTAACCAAGACAAAATCAGTCAAATTACCAAAAAACTCGAAATGCTAGGGAGCACCCTAGTCTAATGATGCTCGTGATAGCAAGTCACAGCCTGTGTGATCATGCGTAAGAGACGAGTCCATCGTCTTGGCACACCAGTGGTATTCCGCTGTAACCTCAAAGGTAGCTCATCAGTCCTCACATCTGGAATACCAGGAGTGAGGCCCTCAACGTACTCCTGTAATGTTGTGAGAGTCTCGGCCACATCGAGGTCACGAAGGATAGACCTTCCAACGGCCTCTCCTACTGGGGCAGCAGTTGGTACTATCAGGCGAACTACTGGACGAACAGGACCAACATCTGCATGTACACATGAGTTTGATTCATGTCTTGATAGAATAAAGCAAAAGGACATTATAAATGAAAAACGATAAACAGGAATATGGTCAAAGATTTTACCAATGGCGCCCCACTGTTCGCCATCCGGCAGTACTAAATCTGGATCACCCCGGAAGTCCATACCCGCATATGGATACTCGGAATAAACCATATCCTAACTATCAAACCGCCTGAAGAAGGTATCAGAAAATGAAATCTGAGACTGACCAGCATGCCTAGACATATGGTCAACCCATCTTTGCATATGTGGTTTAGTAGGTGAAGGTAAATCGAGTGCAATATGTTGCGGCTGCATCAGTGGTATCTTCTCCAAGGCAAAGGCGGTCAAAATAGAACCATACCCAAAGTTCTTCAACCTCCCGCTCTTTATCTTGGTCAATTGTTCTTTCATAACAAGAAGTACTGCATCGCACTAGTTGAACACCTTCGGTTGGAGGCATTCCAAGGCATACTGCATATAAGATCGGTTGGCTACATGAAGAGCCGCACCACCGGCCATCCTACCAAAAGTAAACAGAATAGTACTAAGGGACATGTCAGTGACATCACGGATGATGATCTTGCCATCTTTACTCGGCTGAGATCCCTCTCTACAGTACCGGCGAACATAATCTCTCACGAAGTCACCTCCTCGGGCCGAACCTGATAAAGAGATGGGGGCACCCCACCTCGATAAGCCAGTCAAGAAATAGATGTCTACTACAGTCAAGGGGATAGATTTTCCCCTGATCTGGAAAACCTGGTTGGTAGGATCCTAAGCATCGAGCAAATACTGCAGTAAGTTGATCTGCTGTCTCATGCTAGAAATGCGGAAGAACTTCAGCAAACCACAGTTCCACAGTGTGTTTACTGTAACCAGATCATGTAGATCAAGCATGTCCTCTTCTTCATGCTCACAATTCTCGCCATGTAATGGTCATCTTACTCCAAAGATTTTTGAAAAACAAACAAGAGAAGAGTTAGATCCTGATTTTGGTAAGAAACAAGCAAAATTTCCATCAAAAATTGTGCACTAAATTCCTTTTCTGCGCCCAACACACCTACAACAGTGTTCTGGGTGCATTGAATGTCAGATAGCCTTTAGACAGGCCAACATTCAACGCACCTTTTAATACACAGAGGGTGCGCTGAAAGCATAATGAGTTTTTCAAACCCTAGGGGCTCAGAAAAACTGGGAATCAAACTCATAATGTAAAATGGAAACCATGAAATGGAAGAGCTCAGGTTTAGCTCCTACCTGGTCCAGACGGTGCCGAGAATCGTCCACAGAATCTCCTAAAATTAGCTGATGAAAATCAAAGGGGGAAAGCACCTCCAAAGCTCCAACAAACCAAAGTTCAAATGAAATGGTAAAATGAGAGGTAAAAACACTTTTTCATTACTTTTTACGTAGTTCAAAGTAAAGTATTAGTGTTCTAACTCGTTTTCAAGCATATATTGTTCATTTCTAACTAGTTTGATGAAGCATTTGAAAATACAGTACAATCTTTGAAAGCACAAAGCTATTCATGGTAAAATAAAAAGGGACCATTTAATCGAGCAGTTTTAGCACATAGTTCAAGCTTGTTAAAAAATAAACATAAGACATGAGCAAATGTTTCCCCCCGTGTTTAAGCTCGTTAAAAAATGAACTATTCCCCGGTAAATAACCATCTTGAATGTAGTATTTCAGTCGTTAAAGCCTTGGTCGTGTTTGCACCGTCACCTCCACTTTTTCATTGGCCGATCATTCATCCCCATTTGATTGTTTACCCATTTTGAGGAACAGCTGCGAAGAGTGATTTCACTAGCCATCCTTGTTACACTGCCATGATTGGAAAATTCCAAACCTTACCTGGAATCAGCTGCTACCTGTTTTATCACTCGTTCCACAAAAGACAAGTCTCCTTTAAGCTATTTTCAATTGACTCGTAAAATATGAAAAGATTTTCGAGCCATTGGCCTCTCCAGCTCGTTAAAGGGACGGGAAGTGCTATCCCTCTTCTATATTTTAATCTTTTTGGACCTGAGGGATTATTACACAAAAATATCGAGCGCTTGTTTTGTTCGTCTCGTTAAAAGTATCGAAAATTCATCCCTTCTGTATTGTTTTATACTTTTTCGGACTTAAGGGATTATATGACGAAAAAGGAATTTTTGAGTTACCTTTACGTCCCTTTTCAGACTCTCTAAAATTGAAAAGGATCGAGTTATCTTTGTCGTTAAACTCGTTAAAAGTGTAATAGCGAAAAACTTGTCTATAGACGAGAACGAGTTTCACTGTCGCTAGGCTCGTTAAAACATAGCAATGGGTTTTCCCAAAGGGAAAATTATAGAACAAGCATATGTTATCCTCCTCAAGCTTGACAAAAATAAAGAGGTACTGGTCAGCAATGACTAGGGAAAATTGGGAAGAAAACTTAAAGAAACTTTGTTGGTAGCAAGTCGCTCTTGAACATGACACTTCCACTCCGTGTCCGAGTCAGGTTGGTTTGTTTCATTCATCGGTCACATCACCATGGTCACGCCATACCATCCACATTTGGGGTTAATGCTACCAATCCATCACATCAGTGTTTCTGATATGTTCAAAGAAGTCATTTAGAGAATTCACCTGTGTCTCACCCACTACCATACATTATACTCCATTCTTTCATGACCGCCACCCTGAACCTTATATCACCAGATCGTTTTCACCTCCATTAAAATCATTTGCTCCGTTCCATGTCATTGATGTGGGATTCATTAAGGCCCTCCTGTGACGGATCACTTCTTGTCAAAATCAGCTCATTATCTAAGAAGTTGATCTAGGAACACCCCATTCAATACTTTGAAGCTTGCATGCCTCAATGGCAAGTTTCTCACTTCCAACGACAGGTTTACATCAATGGCCTTCGACTGAAAGATTTTGCGTGGTGTTTGATGCCAAGTCCTTTATTCACACCACGTGAATTGTACTGCAGTACCTTGAGGGTCATTATCATTATCGATGATTCCTCTCATGCTTGTTAAGAGTTTACATCATTGACTGGTAATCAAGCGATGTCTTTCCATGTTCGACTTCACAACATTACTCACATGGATCGACTTGTACTTTGAGTGAAGATCGGACGAGATTGAAGACCCCAGATCTAGTTTCATCCATCTGGGTTGCGATATATATTCAGGGAAATAAAGACATTAAATGTACATCATTGGTGCACATATAATCATCCACTCAAAAGGATGATGGCTCTATCAGAATCATCAGTCTACACTCAGACAATTGTCTATCCTATGTACATGAAAATGAATTTATAAAGCTGAGCATGGGAATGCCCGCCTCAACTAGATCATGAAAATAGTATGAAGATAATGTATTGTATTGTATCTTATTACAGGTCTCCTCCCAGCATTGAAAGAACTTTGGATCCTCATAATAAAGCATTTCACCCGACACTAAAATATTAACGGCCTCATACTTTAGGGGGCAACTGTTATAGAAATTTTTGGGCCCTACAACCCCAAGCATGAAATGTCCATAAACCAAGGGCTCCTAAGTCCCTAAAAGTGTTGTTCTAACCCCTAAAGGAACAAGGTCAATAGATTACAGCTTCTCCCAGAAGTTCTCCATGAGAAACTGCTCAGAATTGGTCAAAACAGGATCATTGCAGTTGCTCCACTGGCTAAGTGCATTGCATCTCACCCAAATACACTATGAGGGTGTGTTGCATTTCAAAAGTCCCTTCTGTGGGGTGCAATGGGCGAGAAATGACAAATGGCAGTGTCATTCCGCGAGGTGGAGAGGCAATGGAAACTTCCAGAATCTTCTCCTGTGACACTTGCCTCACTGAATTCGACCAAGGATGAGTAAGAGGCCCTCAGTCTCCAAGTGGAAGAAAGAAATATCAAAGAGAAGACACTAATCAAATCACAAGCTGACTCATCCCCCTTACAGATATCTATATATGGATCCCTCATCCCAGAGATCGAGAGGCCGGAATTTTTCATATTGTAAGGAATTGCTATTGGTTTCCTGAGACAAACATCAGATTGTTGGGTGATCTAAGCTTTGTTTGAGGTGAAGAGGGGCTTCTTTGCTGGGAGGTTGACGTTGGGTCAGAACAACCGGTTGTAACTCCTCTTGGCTCTTTTCTCGTTTATCAATAAAAGCTATTTGAGTTTCCCTCCATGCTTTTTTGTCATTGATGTTTGTTACATTTGTATGGTCAATTTGCTTCTGACCCTAGATTGTTTATGATTATAGATCCATGTCTTTGTATAGTGCTATGCTTCTATGATCTTACAGGTACTTTGTGAAGTTGGGCGTGCAAGGGAGCAGGTAGCTGAGGACTATCAAAGAAGAGAGGGATCAAATCAGGAGATTGGCGCAAGATGGAGGTTGGTCTTTCTATTCCTCTCTACCTATAATTCATAAAAGAAAAACAAAAGTAGCTTTTCTCTGTTTGTTTCTAAGGCAACTGTCACACCTTAGTGGGATAGAGCAGTTCTAAATAGACACTTTTCCCTGTAACACAATGATCTGATCTTTTCTAGCAATAATGATGAAATGAGCCATGAATTTTCTCAAAACATGTCAAAGGAGTTTGAGATGTTAATGATAGGAGAGCTGTCTCACTTCCTTGGACTTCAAGTATCTCAAACCAAAGCAGGACTGTATATATCTCAAACCAAATATATAAAAGACATGCTCAAAACATATGGAATGGAGTACTGTGCACCCATGACCACACCTATGACCACAAACTACAAATTGAGAAAAGATGATGACTCCCCTCTAGTATATGCAAATCATTACAGGTCAATGATTGGAGCCCTTCTATACTTCATAGCTACAAGACTAGACATAATGTAGGCAGTAGGAATGGTGGGAAGATTTCAATCTGCTCCCAAACAATCCCATTTATTAGATGTAAAAAGAATTCTCAGATATCTGAAAGGAAATTCTAATTTTAGTCTTTGATACCCAAAGAGCTCAACACTGATTGTAACCGCATACACCGATGCTGATTGGGCTGGAAGTATAGATGATCGAAAAAGTACTAGTGGAAATGCATTCTTCCTAGGATACTGTTTAGTATCCTACCTCAACAAAAGCAATCATCCATATCATTATCCACAGCCGAAGCCGAGTATATTTCTACAGCAGACTGTTGTACTCAGATACTACGGATGAATGAAGCTCGAAAAGATGTCGACATATATATAGATCAACCGATTACCGTATATTGTGACAACACAAGTGCTATCAGTCTCAGCAAAAATCCAGTGACGCGCTCAAGAACCAAACACATACCAATCAAGTATCATTTCCTTTGTGAGCAAGTAGCTGAACGAAACATCGTCCTAGAATATATGAGTACTAAGGAATAAATAGCTGATATTTTCACAAAACCTCTTCCTTGAGAAGCATTCGAACATCTGCGTCAAAATATGGGGGTTATCTCTTTATCATCACTCAATCTCATTCATAAAGATGTAGTAGGACAGGGGGAGCAGTTTAATGAGGGGAGTCCATATGCATTCCTTTTCCATTGATGTCAAAGGGGGAGAGTAGAAGAATATTGCCATCAATAACAAAGGGGGAGATTGTTGGACACACATTGTCATTGATGTCAATAAGGCAATATTTGAGGAGCAAACGGAGCCAAGAGGAGCCAAGAGGAGCAGAACTCAAATATATGCCAAAATAGAGCTATCGGAGCTACAGAGTTGCCATATATATATATATATATATATATATATATATATATATATATGTCATGTATATATGCCAAATAAGAGGAGCACACAGAGAAAACGAAAGAAGCAGAGAAACAGGGTCATCGGAGAGCTTATATGCATGAAATTAACGGGGTCATCAAGAGCCATTGGAGGAGAAATGGAGGAGAAATGAAGGAAGAAGATGGATGCAAGACTTGTATATATACATATTTACCCATCGGAAAAACCATATGTATATGCATCTAATGCAAACAAAGGTAGAAAGACTTGGGTATATATGCTTTAACACTGTTGGTGGGCAAAAATATGCATATACAGGAAAATACACTATTGGAGGTGGATTGCGGACTTGAAACCTTATACACAGGAGCACTAAGACATATCGGGTTCGATACCTCATATCGCATCACTATAAAGGAGTGGTCTGCATTAAGGTCTAGACCTGGACCTTTGCGATGTGTGAGCGCAGATAGAAATATCGCATCAGACATCCACCAAGGACAACCCCTAATTGTGATGAATGCATGCAGACACGCTGCTACATTACAATATGACTTAACCTTCATTGCATCCATTGCAGATCGCAAGTCGTGAAGCCTTGCTACATGAAAGCACTGATTATGATAAGGCTATGGACCCGACGGTCATATAAACCATGGTTTAATACCATATTGCATCTGGTTCATCGGAGCAGTGGAGGATCAGCCGCCGGCCATCAGCGGAGTCGTGGGTCCAAAATATAAAGGATCCCCGGAAGTCACAAATCGGTGATTGTGATTTAATCACAGACCGATGCAAAAAGAAACATGGGAGTAACACACCCTGAATTCCACCCTTCAGTCATTTCCACTATTTTTCCTGTGTTTTCTTGTGTAATCATGTTTTTGGCCTATGCAGGGTTCTTAGGCCGAAAGGCCTCTTATAACTAGTCTGTAACTGGTCCAATTATTTAGGAGGGTGTATCAGAGAGATGGAGAGTGCGGTTGGGGAATAATGCCTCCGTTTAAACCAAAGACAAAACTTTGTGCATGCCTACAATCATTGTCAAAAGGAGCATTGTTATAGTTGTAACCAGTAAGATGTGTTCTCCATGGAGTTTTGGACCTCTCAAATGAATCTACGTGTCCTCAGAGAGTCGGTAAACTTTCACAACATAGAGGAAGCCACAACGACTGAGGAGGAAGACAAAGAGGCAGTGGTAAGCCTAAATGAAGAGACAGAGGCACGGGGAATGGAGAAAAAAATAGTAAAAAAAGAGAACTATTGTAGTAGTTATTGTGGTGAAGAACCAGAGTGTGATGTAGTAGAAGGAGCAGAGGCAGAAGAGGCAGCAGAAGCAACGGAGGCTGTAGAGGTAATAGAAGTAGTAGAGGCAGGAGAGTAGGAGTGAGAGAATGTTAGCTGAACAGATTGTAGCAGCATACTAGTTTATACCAAGGTGGGGTTGGAGCCCAAGAGGTGGGAGCCTCAGAACTGAACAAGACTGAAGTCATTAGGGGCAGGTGCTCCTAAGTGCAGAACCACTACAAAACCGAGTTTGTGCTCTAGAGGTTGGAGCCTCACTAAAGTCCAAGTTGGAGCTTGGAAACTATTCACAATCAGATATATGCTTATATAGTATTTATTTCATTGCACTGTATTGAGTTTTAATGAAAGCTATAATTCTAGTTGTTGATTTCTGTGTTCTGTGTATACATATACATATCTATATATTCTTTTGGTAATCACTAGAACAATTAAAAAATGAAATACTGATTCACCCCCCCTCAGTATTTCCAACATGCCTATCCATCATAATGTCGCGCTCTATTTATACCTTCCTATGGTCCGCAGACAACCCTTTGACTTGAAATTTCATATTTCACGCTCCACATACTTCGTAGTTTTTACAATAATTTAATCCTACTTTTTGGGCTTTCTGCCCCAAAACCGTTACGCGGGACCTCTGCTACCCAACACATACAATCTTGAATTCCTCTCTTCATAAAGAACCTTAATCATTTTAGACATCTCAAAGAATGCTTTTTCGAAAGTTCTTTCATCTTTAGACATCCCTTTAGGACCTTCTTCATGTGTCATGACTATTGAATCTTGAGATGTGTTTCTTCTCCTTGAAACAATTTGAAATTTTGGCTCCTCAATTTCTCCTTCTTCATTTTTAAGCTTCAACCTTGCAAGCGTTCAACCCTTTGACTCGACCTTTTATATTTACATTATTTCTTGGGTGGACAACCGTTTTACTTGACCTTTTATATTTCACGCTCCACATACTTCGTAGTTTTTATAATAATTTAATCCTACTTTTTGCGCTTTTTGCCCCAAAACTGTTATGCGGGACCTCCGCTACCCAACACATACAATCTTCAATTCCTCTCTTCATAAAGAACCTTGATCATTTCAAACATCTCAAAGAATTCTTTTTTGAAAGTTCTTTCATCTTTAAAGATCCCTTTAGGACCTTCTTCATGTGTCATGACTATTGAATCTTGAGATGCATTTCTTCTCCTTGAAACAATTTGAAATCTTGGCTCCTCAATTTCTCCTTCTTATTTTTTAATCTTCAACCTTGCAAGCATAAGAAAAACACTCGCAAAAAAACATCAAACCTTTAGAATAAATTGATGCCTTGATAACAAAATTGATATGTAATTGAAAATTGAAGGTGATATACAAATTGGAACTGAAATTTTATGTGTGTTTTGGGTAATGGATCAAGTTACTAAACACATAAGCAAGTGATTTTTAAACATCATTAACAACAAAATAGAGACAATAAACCATTTCAAAAACACATAACAACAAAACATGATAAAGGATTTCACCCCTCTCCTGGTCCAACTTCAAATGTGGGGCCTCTTTCATTATGGTCAAAAATATGTATCTACATGAATTTTTATTGCTCAGAATGCAAAATAAATGTTTCCAATGGATGCATAACTATCAAAAACACACATCTGGGTTCTCTCTACACCTCATTTGGCAAAAAATTTAGAAAGTTATGCATGTTACAAGAATTTCCCAAATTCCATAGCTAACCATCCTCCAATTTGACCCAAACCTGGCTTGAGCGTGTCAAACCCATAACTGACATGAAAATCTATCCTATAATACTGCCCAACTACGAATTTGTCAAACAGTTAAATTTTCCATCAACCCACCAGTTTAATAAATTTTGTTCATATGGGGGCCACATGCCTAGGGGTAGGGGCTAACTACACACCCCTGCCAGTCAGGCCCCCAACTACTTGACACGTGGTCATATAACCACCTATAGAAACCAGGCTGGTACCAACTTGTGTGCACGCCCAAAAAATCAAAGAGGCTTGGTCACATGGCAGGTCATATGTCCTAGGGTTGGACGTCGCTCCGAGTGCTAAGGGCTGGCCCCCTCTCTCTCTGCACTCCTGGTTGTTTTCCGGGTCATATGAACCCACGTTGGCCCCTTTACATCTCCACCAATGGTTCTTTGCAAATGGATTTGGCATTGTAGTTGTGATCATGGGCCTCGGGCTAAGCCCTAGCCCACAATTCTGCCTCATGGCCGTCTTGGTGAGAGGACTAGGGTTGGGGCTTAAATTCCTTTCTTCATAAATAACCTTAATTGTTTCAGACATCTCAAAGAATGCTTTTATGAAATTTCTTTCATCTTTAGACATCCCTTTAGGACCTTCTTCATTTGTCATGACTATTGAAGCTTGAGATGTGTTTCTTCTCCTTGAAACAATTTGAGATCTTGGATCCACAAGTTCTCCTTCTCCTCTTTTAATATTCAACCTTGTAAGCATAAGAAAAACACTTGCAAACAAAACCAAACCTTCACAATAAACTGATGCCCTGACCAAAATTGATATTTAATTGAAAATTGAAGGTGATATACAAATTGCAAGTGAAATTTTATGTGTGTTTTGGGTAATGGATCAAGTTACTAAACACATAAACAAGTGCTTTCTAAACGTCATTAACAACCAAATAGAGATAATAAACCATTTCAGAAACACATAACAACAGAACATGATAAAGGAGTTCACCCCTATCCTAGGCTACATCTCTTGGTGAAGCTTCCAATGTAGGGCCTCTTTCATTATGGTAAAAAATATGTTTTTTACATGAATTTTTATTGCTCAGAATGCAAAAAAAATGTTTCCAAGGGATTCAAAACTGTCAAAAACCCACATCTAGGGTTCTTTCTACCCCTCATTTGGTTAAAAATTGAGAATGTTATGTATGTTACAAGAATTTACCAAACTCCATAGCTAATCATCCTCTAATTTGACCCAAACCTGGCTTCAACTCTCCAAACCCAAAACCGACATGCAAATCTGGCCTACAATCTTGCCCGGCGAGCAAATTTGTCACACAGTTAAACTGACCATTAACCCACCATTTTCAGAAATTTCATTTGTATGGGAACCATGTGCATAGGGGTCAAGGCTAACTGCACACCCATACCAGTTAGGGCACCAATTACTTGACAAATGGTAATATAACCACCCATAGCAATTGGAATGGTACCAAATTGTGTGCGCGCCTGAAAAATCACAGATGCTTGGTCACATGGCGAACCATAGGCCTTAGGGATGGCCATCGCTTTGAGTACCAAGGGATGACCTCCTCTCTCTCTGCACTCCTCGTTGTTTGGCGGCTCATATGACCCCATGATGGCCCCTTTACATCTTCACTGATGGTTCTTTGCAAATGGATTTGGCATTGTGGCTTGTGATTATGGGGCTGGGGCTAAGCCCTAGCCCACATTCCCACCTCATGGTCATCTAGGTGCGAAGATGAGGGATGGGGCTTGAATTCCTTTCTTCATAAAGAACCTTAATTGTTCCACACATATCAGAGAATGCTTTTATGAAATTTCTTTCATCTTTAGACATCCCTTTAGGACCTTGTTCATGTGTCATGACTATTGAAGCTTGATATGTGTTTCTTCTCCTTGAAACAATTTGAGATATTGGCTCCACAAGTTCTCCTTCTCCTCTTTTAAGCTTCTACCTTGTAAGCATAGGAAAAACACTTGCAAACAAAATCAAACCTTCACAATAAACTGATGCCCTCATACCAAAATTGATATGTAATTGAAAATTGAAGGTGATATACAAATTGCAAGTGAAATTTTATGTGTGTTTTGGGTAATGGATCAAGTTACTAAACACATAAACAAGTGCTTTCTAAACACCATTAACAACCAAATAGAGACAATAAACCATTTCATAAACACATAACAATAAAACATGATAAAGGAGTTCACCCCTCTCTTAGACTACATCTCTTGGTCCAGCTTCCAATGTAGGGCCTCCTTCATTATGGCCAAAAATATGTGTTTACATGAATTTGTATAGCTCATAATGCAAAACAAATGTTTCCAATGGATCCATAACCGTCAAAAACCCCCATTTAGGTTCTTTCTACACCTCATTTGGAAAAAAAATGAGAAAGTTATGCATGTTACAAGAATATCTCAAATTCCGTAGCTAATCATCCTCAAATTCGACCCAAACCTGGCTTGAGCGCCACAAACCCGGAATTGCCATGAAAATTTGGCCTATAATCTTTCCTAAAAAGCGAATTTGTGAGACAGTTAAACTATCCAATAACCTACCAATTTCAAAAATTTCGTTTGTATGGGGGCCACATGCGTAGGGGTTAGGGGTAACTGCCCACCCCTTCCAATCAGGCCCCCAACTAATTTACACATGGTCATATAACTGCCCATAGAAACTGGGTTGGTGCCAAATTGTGTGCGCACCCAAAAAATCAGATAGGCTTGGTCACATGGCGGGCAATAAGTCCTAGGGCTGGTCGATGCTCCGAGTGCTAAGGGCTGGCCCCCTTTATCTCCACACTCCTGGTTGTTTGGTAGGTCATATGACCCCACGCTGGCCCCTTTACATCTTCACTTGAGGTTGTTTTCAAATGGATTTAGCGTTGTGGTTGTGATCATGGGGTTGGGGCTAAGCCCTAGCCCGCAATCACACTGCATGGTCGTGTGGGTGTGAGGACCATGGATGGGGCTTAGCCCTCGCCCCCACCTTCAACGAAGAATTACGCTCAACATAAATACAAGTTGAAATCTTATGTTGTCAAGAAACACATGTATGGTGCATTGGTATGGCTCGTCATTTCTTGGTGGATGGTCGCAGGTTCGATTCTCGTGAGTGCCCTTGGCCCCTTAACAAAATTTTGATGCATCTTCTGGAGGCGACGAGGTAGCCATCCATTGGCCCATGTGGCCCCCCAACATTGGTCCAGATCAATGAACCCTAAACCAATTAAATTTCACCCTTCAAAACCAACAAACAAGAGACACTTGTAAACATACCATTGGCCAAATTATACACAATCCACTACCCAATCACCTGCATAATCATCATATGGACTGCTGATTGGGTGTACCTCCAACTCAAATTTTAAAATTTTTGTCATTTGGTAATTCAATGAGAACATGATATTGAGAGCATAAAATATCAATTTTGAGTGAAACGAGTTGCGTTGGATTGAGGTCACTGAGATCTACGCACTAGTATAGGCTTCTTGCACTTTTGAGCACTTTTTATTTTGAGCACTAAATTGATCCCTTCGATTAATTGATATATAGTCATTATATAGAGCGTTTACATTTCTCCATTTTTAGAAAAGATGGTTTTCCAGATTCATCAAAATCTTATCTTTTCTCATTAAAAAAAATCACCCCTTAGTTCATCCTAGTGTTTTCATTCTCATGCGAATTCATCTCTGTTGTCCTTGATTATGAAAACCACCTTAAGGATTCCCAACATTGTTGTTTCAATAGTTAGATGTAACAATGTCTTCGATGTTGAAACCCAGCCTATCCACAGTCATCTACAAGCAGTATACACTACCATTCAATGAATCAAGTTTTTGAGAAACTAATGCAAAATGAGGGTAAGCCTCCATGGAAACTTTTTCACCCTACATAGATATGAGGGATGCAAAAAATTAAAGACTCAACTCTAGTTGAAACTTTGGGTATACCCGACTTTGTGACTGAGTTGAGCACTCCATCCTGCATAATTTCCTTAATTGCACTGTGTTAATGATATTTCAAGGATGAGAAATCTTTATTTGTAAACCATCTCTCCTTGTCCACATCTACCTCCAACACTCTACTCCCATTCAACTCCTTCTTCCTGGTTTTGTAATTGTTTGACAATATTGGCCATCACTAAGTCACCTCAGTTGTGCACAGACGCAAAACAAATTAAGGCATTCAAGTGTTGTTGCATGAGAGCTAGCTTTCTCAGAACATAATAAATAGAAAAGGGTAGCCAAATACTCCACCTGGAAAAGAGGATGGGGCCTTCCTCATTGATGGCACAACTAGAGTGAACTTCATTATAATACCACAAGATTGCAAGCTGCCATCTCTAGAATTTCAAGGAGTTAGTCTTCATGCAGACAATTAATGTCTTGACAAAATTTAATTCAATGTTATTCAATATCCAAATCTGTATGGATCGGGATATTATATCCCATATCAACATACAATTTTCATTCATGGGATATGTATTATATTTGTAGAACCATCATTCATTATTAACACACCTTGTTTAATGGTTGCACCTTTCTTATCTAGTAAATCTAAAACTTGGTTATGGTTCCTTTTGATATGATAAAATTCGACCTTTTCATATTTCTCAGCTTGCATCCAGTTTTTGAGTCATTGAAGGCAAATCATTTTTTGGAGCCTCTCTAACTTTTAGGAATATTTGAATTAAAATTATGGATCCCTCAAAGACTTCCAATTGAGTAATCCATTTTGCAATTGTGACTTCCAATCTGTGTCAAAAAACAAGAAGATATGCTCGATTATTAGTTTCTCTTCCTAATCCCTCAATGAATTGTGTCTCTATTTGTTCCTTGGGGTCATAAATTACACCAACCACTCCTCCCTCCCGATAATAAAATATATTTACTAAAGAAATCATAAACAATTCTTAATTCTTAATAGTTATTTATTAAATTGATTAAAATATATTAATTAATTTGATTTATATTTTCATAATTTCCATATCAATAGTATTCTTTAGAAAAGTTCAATTGGTAAACATGTAATAATGTAAAATAAATGTGAGTACAAGTTACATATTCAAATTCATAGAAATATCTAACCCATGACTACCTAATGGAATGGCATAAACCTATAAATCATAGTGATAAGGGTATGAATGCTGCAAGTTACACCAAAAGAAAGTAAACTTATGAAACGATACATTATTTTTATATTAGAGAAACAAAAACTCCAATAATGATAAGATAAATATCAAAACCTATTGAAAAAAAGAGCATATATTCCTAATATAGGGAACATCACATTAAAAAGAAAAATCGATGAACCCCCATAATTGAAGGAAGAATCAAGCCGCAAACACCTCGACTGCCCAAAAATATCCTTTGGAGATTTCCCTTCTTAAGGCTCGCTAGTTGAGTTAGTTTCAATGCAATTTCCATCACTTAAGGGAACATACTTATGTAATGCATGATGTGTAGGTCTCGATGTCCCTTCTTAAGACTAGCTGGTTGACTTAGATTGAATACAATTACTGGAACATATTTATTAAATGGATCATGTTTAGGTATCGATAATCAAGTCCTTAGAAATATTTATTAGTTTATGAGCGTGATGGAATGATCCCTTGAACCTTAGTCCCTGCAGCTATGTCTTTTCATCTAGTAAAGTTTTTCCAAGAATTTTGGACTTATTTTTTGGTGAGATATTTGTTGGAATAATACATTTGGGTTATGAATTCTCCACAATCCAAGTGATCTAGGGAATTTTGGACTTATTTTTTGGTGAGATATTTGTTGGAATAATATATTTGGGTTATGAATTCTCCACAATCCAAGTGATCTAGGGATCTTACTGCGTGTTGAATGAATATATGAAATAAAAAACCTAGTTTAAAAAAAAAAATCAAGATTTGACCCAAAAATATCACTCAATTTTGATCAGAAAGCATAAAAATTTCTAATAATTTTAAAACTACAATAGCTATATTAAATAAACTCCATTATAATATAGTATATAAAAACTCCTTTGTGCACAAATCTACATATTAATTTATTATATTTGATTTGATTTGATTTATATTTTCTATCTCAATAATTTTTTTGGAAACTTTCAATTAATAAACATGTAAAAATATGAACTAAATATGAATAAAAATTACATGTTTAAATTCAATAAAATATATCAATAATAAAATTTAATAAAATAACTTGAACTCATAAATCATAACAATAATAATCCAAATATTAATTATTCCAAAAAAAAATTCAGGTAACAATAAATTTTTATACATTTTAATTAATATTTAATATTAAAAATATAAAAAAATCCAAATATTAATTATTTAAAACAAATATTTCTCATACCAATAATTTGCCTATCATATACAAGCACCAAACTATTAAAAAAAAAATCCTCTTATATTCAAAATATAAGTAACATCACTCCCAAAAACAAAAACAAAAAAAATCTCAACGAACCCCATACTCGATATCCACGATCCGTTAATAGATACGAAGAAGAATCCATGATTCCAAAAAAATCCTTTCGGTGGTGTGACTTCTTAATGCTGGTTAGTTGAGTTAGTTTTAATACAATTTATTTCTTAAACAATTCACGATCACATGTAGGTTTTCGTAATTAATGTTGCATCATGAAGTCTTTTGAAATATTTATTAGTTTATAATCTTGATTGAATATGATTTTTTAAACTTTAATTAATATAACTATACTTGTTAAAAAATTTTAAATTTATTTTGTCATAAAAGATTTGTTAAAATTACAATTTGGAGTTATGAACTCTCTATAATTCAAGTACTTTATGAATTATTTATGGTATTGAAACCATCCAAGTGTTTTATGGATTTTTGATGGTGTTGAATTCATATATGTAATAAAAACAATTTAAAAATACAAATTAAAATTTGACCCCAAAAAAATCACCCAAACCTACCTAGAAACCACAAAAAATCTAATAATTTTAAAAAGTCCATAACTATATATAAACGGAGTTGTCTTTAGTGCAACTTTTTGGATTTTGAGGGGCACTTTGATTGTGGTGCGATACCCATCAAACTTGTGATTTCAATAAATTCCTGCTAAATTTTAAAGAAACTAGACCATAAAAATACACCGGAAAAACTTCCCAAAAATAACACTAAAAACAACTCCTATATAAATAAACTCCCTCTTAATACCATAAATAAAATCTCATTTATGCCAAAATTTAATATATTAATTTATTAGATTTAATTTAATTTCTATTTTCATGATTTTTATATCAATAATTTTTTTAGTATATTATTTATTCCAAAAAAATATTATTTCTTAGTACCAAAAATTATACTTTTAAATCCCCATATTGGTACTATCATCACTCTTAAAAAATAAAAAAACTTATATTCACAATATATGGAAGTGGGAACATCACTTTGGAAAAAACTAAATGGTTAGGCCAAGGAGTTGCTCAGAAAGTTATGGAAATTTTGGATATATTTAGAGAAAATCTGACAGATATTTTTGTAAATCCAAGTTATAATTGTTAAATTTCAAAATTTTAGATGTCGTAGAGATTTTTCATGATGATGAATCTTTTTCCACAATCAAAAATACCATTCAAACACTAACTTTACAAAATTTTTTAAATTTTTTTTTTACAAGAATTTCAACTAATCAATGTACCCCATACTCGATATCCACAATCAGTTACCCTAAAGAAGAATCCACGAGTCTCCAAAAAAATCTTTTGGAAGTGTCGCTTCTTAGTCTGGGCTCGTTCAGTTAGTTTTAATACCATTTCCATCATTTAATGGAACTATTAATACAATTTCCATTGTTTAATATCGGTGATGAATGCTCCATCAAGTCCTCAGAAGTATTTACCCCATACTCGATATCCACAATCAGTTACCCTAAAGAAGAATCCACGAGTCTCCAAAAAAATCTTTTGGAAGTGTCGCTTCTTAGTCTGGGCTCGTTCAGTTAGTTTTAATACCATTTCCATCATTTAATGGAACTATTAATACAATTTCCATTGTTTAATATCGGTGATGAATGCTCCATCAAGTCCTCAGAAGTATTTATTAGTTTAGGATCGTGATGGAGTTCGATCGATCCCTCAGTCCACATAAATATGCCGTGTTTTATCTGGTAAAGGTTTCCTAAGATATTTTGGTTTGGTATTTTCTTGGAGTTTGAACAACAGAAATCGAGATTTAACCACAAAAGTTTGACCCGATTCTAACGAAAACCCCTTTAAAAAAATTCCCATATATTTTTGATACCATTCTACTGAAAACCCTAGTAAAAATCCCATTTGTATATATAAATAAACTACCTTATAATGCGAACTCCGAACTCCCTTATAATACAGTGTATAGAAACTCCTCTGTGCGCAGATCTGAGATTGTTCTTATTTTTCTTTGGCATTTTTCTTGTTTTCCTGTCTATTCCATATAGGCAAAGTATCTTCCATATCCATTCTGTGTTTTTTCCAGTCACCTACGTGGTGTTGTACCATAGTTTAATGCCGCTGGATCAAAATCTGCTCGCTTCTCTATCTGCAGTCAAGAAGACTATGGAAAGTACTATGTGGGATAAGCTGCCAGTTGATCTGCAAATTCGAGTGCTGCTATGGCTTCCCGCATTGGATTTGCGTAGAATTTCATTCACCTGCAGGTATTTCCACTTATTATTGTCAGATCCATCCTTTGCTATTCACTATGACCGCCACCGCCTCACCGATCGTACTTTAGTTGTTGCTTCAAGGAACCTTAAGCAAGAAATGCAGAACACGTTTTTAAAGTCCGTTATTTGGCAGCAAGGAACGGATGACCTGTTTCCCTGGCGAAGCACGCTGTTCGACCATTTGCCCAGATCCCGCTGGTGGTTATCTAGTTACGGCGACGGGTTCGTGTGTTTCAAAGGGCTCTTCACGACTTTGTGCAGAGAGAGGCATAAGTTATTGGTTTTTAACCCTCTCTTTCCCCATGAGTGGAAAATTTTGACCCTTCCTCCCCCATCTCAACTGAGGAACTTTTATACAGCGGTCGCCTTCGACAGAAAAAATGGCGTTTGCAAGCTCATCTTCTGGTACAGCCACTCACAGAATCCCATACTTATCAAAGAAGGTGATAATAACTTAAAAGAAGGTAACAGAGGAATGGCTTTCGTTTATAACTTCAAAGAAGGTACATGGAAAACGATAACAGAATGCAGCAATGGAATTAGTCAATATTTCTTTATTCCTCAGAGTGCTCAGCTCGTGAACGAGCGGTTCTTGTGTTGGCTCTGCACTGACTTGATTTCATCTGTAAACACGGTGTTGGTGTTTGATGTGGAAGAAGAGGTGTGGAAGGACCCAATTCCTCTGGGTAACGGCTCTTTTATTTGCACCTGTCAACATGAAAAACAGCTGTGTGTGCTAAGCAAAACACAGGAGGAGCAAAATATGAAATTTGGGTTATGGAAGATTGATATGGAACAGAAAGTTTGGGGACTGATAGAATTCATCTCGTCCCCGCCGATTACGGATGCAACAGATTATAGGGTGAGGGGAGGCCCAGGATACTTCTGGCTTGAGAGAAATACAAAAAGGTGGGTTTATGATATCTCACGTCATTCCTGGCAAAATATGGGCAACTTCGGAATGCTGCAGGAGGACACTCAATGTTTCGCAGCCAGCCTTTTTAGGTTGGGTGCATTGGAGGGCCTCATGAATGAAGTCATCGAAGGAAAGAGCGACTAAGAAGGTGAAGAAACATCATAAAAATAAATAATATATTTGTCCGTATTATTAGGTCGATAGGGTGTTCATTTTGAAATAGCTTTACATAAATTATTTTGGAATATTTATAGAATAGGTCAATGGTTTATATTTATTTCAAGACTGGTTATGATCGTTTTATAATATCATTTCAATAACTGTTATATAAATTCAGAATGGTTTCCTCAAATGTATATAAGTAAAATTTTAAAAAAGATATTTATTTTTTATTTTTTATTTTTTTTAATGGACTTGTTTTTAAGTAGAATTTTTGGATTTTTTGTGTGAGAATTAGGTAGAAAAATTTGAAGTGAAATTTTGATTTGTGCTATTTAAATTGTTTTTTCAGTATATATGAATTCACCAATGTAAAAAATCTATAAAATATTTTGATCGTATAAAAATTACCTATCAAATTTATAATTTCAATAAATTCCTACCACATCAAAATATTAAACTAAAAAAACCAACCCATCCCTCTGCCTATTTTGTGGACTCGGTAGAGAAAGAATAAGATCACCCTTCCTGCAGTTTTTGGGGGCGGAACCCGGCTTGCCACAGCGAAGAAGCCCCCTGGATAATTCTGGTCCACTCGAAGCATTCTCAAATTCTGGAGGTATCTTGAAATCTTTTGACCATCTCCTCGCCACCTCTGCCCGGATCGGTTTGTCGTAATTCATGGCCCACCAAACACCTGTCACCAACAAGCAATCATAACCATTCATTGCCCTATCCTTTTCCCAATTCTTTCATTGAATTCGCCACGCTGGACTAAATCCAATCCATGGAAGTATACACTCGTACAATGAATTCGAATTAATTCTCCATATCTATTATAAAAACCTATTATTATTTTTATAGTTAATATTAATAATAATTTGAAATTTTAACTTATTATAAAACATATTATTATTTTATAGTTAATATTAATAATAATTTGAAATAAAGTTAAAATTTAGTTATCTTTATGGATTTTTTAATTTTAGTAATATTTTATTATGAATTTAGACTAATTCCCTGTTTTAAGTAGATAGTAAAAAATAAATTTTTTAAATATTTTACAATATTTTAATAATATTAATTAAAATATAATGTCATGTGAATATAACTTATAGTTTTTTTGACCAAATATTATTAGTAAACTATAACATTGTTCCATGGTATTGCTATAAAGCATATTTCAACCTTTCAAATGGTGGGATTGCTCTTTTAGTGTAGAGATGATGTCCATATTTTCAGTATTGATACACCAATTGTAATTAAGAAATATGTTGGCATTATATGCAGCACCATTTCATTAACTAGGAACAAGACATGACTAGATGGAACTTAATTAAAGTGACGATGTAGACGCGCAAAGTCGGATACTATTAGTGGGCACAAGAAGTCAGATAATTTTATCACAATAATGGATTTCCACTAGCAATTTGCGTGGAATAGCTTTTCTATCTGTCAACTTTACGGTATTGCTTCTATCACAATCCAGATGGGGTTTGAAGCTTTTATATTTAAAATATGATATCATATGAATATGATTTATGGTTTTTTTTACCATATAGTATTAGTAAACTATAGTATTGTTCCATGGTATTGCTATAAAGTATATTTACAATTTAGGAATCTCCATCATAAAGTAGAGAAGAATGTGCATAATAAAATCTTATTCCTTCAACATCACATATATTCCACAAAAATGTAATTCTTATTCCAAAATATTGTCATAGCAGGTAATTGATTCAATTGTCTTATCTTCGTCGTTGTATTGTTTTTGATAATTTTGGTATAACATGTTCATAGAAGAACTCTTCCTTCAAAATCAGATGTTGTAACAAACTTGTAGTACCTCCAGAATTTGATGCTTTCTACAACAAGATATACTTCTTTCATCATTTGTTTATTAAATTTCAAAATATTCAGATGTCTTGGAGGGCATGGATCTTAGTTTTATGAATGCCTTCAATTCTCACAGGTTCACAAAGTTTTGTCCTTTGTTCATATTAGTTCCTTTTGAACTTTTCCTTCCCTTGATATAGAACTTACTTCAGTATGCGAATCATGATGCTTCCACAAGATATATTACCAAATTGTCTATGCATATTATCATGTCACCACTTCATAGGGATATCAATGCTAACTTCATTTCAGAAAAATATGTCACTTGCAACATAGAGAATTTATATTATCATGGAGACTTCCATTACATATATGTAGGAGCTCATGTTAGTTAGTTTTTGGTAGCATCAGATATGCTCTAGGCATGAAAATTGGTGGAGAGGCAAAGGCACATGAGTTCTAAAGAACCCATAAACCGTTTGGTATAATTCAACCCATATTGTATTTTATTTAAATAATTAATATTTTTAATCGCGTTCCTAAGTATAAACTTAGGGAAATTTAAGCATTAATGGCTATTAATCAAAATATGGGTGAGAATGATCTAGAAGAAGGATCAAGTCAAGGTGTAATCTTAGATGTTGATGAGAGAATTAATCTTGGTCGTTGAAGTCTCAACCAAAAAATTATAAGAAGAAGACGTGGGGTTCATTTCGAAACACACATGGAGAGAATAAATTGATACAAAATTCGATTTCTGGGGCTAGGAAGTTGAGAAATTCGAACTAGGTGATCATTCTACAACATACGGGCAAGGATAGTTCGGGAATACTGACATAGAGGTAGACAAAAGCTACTGGAGGTAGTGTTAACACCCAGGTTGTTCCCTATGACTCCCAAGGGAATACGGCCGGGGTAACCACTAACCAATCTTTGGGTTACAGTTCCTAGCCCAACTGCAACCAGAGAGGGCTCTCTCTTTATGATTTATCTTTGTTATAATTGTGTTTTTAGGCTAGCTATGATGCTCAGGTTTTGTTTATGTTTTGGTTGAAGGATTTCTTCCAGGTCTTATGATGTAGTATTTTGGTAGTGAGCTTCCATTGGGCAATGGAGTCTGGATGCTGTGAAATGATCTTATATGTTGGGTAGTGTTCTAACTGCAAGGCCTATTGTGTATTTAACAGACAAGTTTAAACTTGAGTGGTGATGCATGTCAACCAATAGAAATCTATTAAGAATTTTCTGTTAAGTTGGTGAAATGAAAGTGGACGCAGAGCACAGGAGCAAAGTTTGAATTCCTGTGACAGAGGCCAATGTGGAAGATGTATTCTGAAAGTGCAGCAGTTTAAGAATCACACTTTATATAGATTACAGCTGAAGAAAGCATTTATAAACAACACAGACTGAACTCAGGGTACTCAGTAAGTAAATCCTGGGAGTTATTCTTTTTCTTTATTGCTTAATATTAAAAATCAGATAGCGTATATGGATTTATAACAAAACAAGCAAATACTGGAGAGAGTTACAGAGACTTATTGCATGGTAAGATACGCAGGGATCCAGAAGTCATGAAAAGGCACAAAACATTTTCCACACACCAGACATCCAAGAAATTCCATTGCTTCCTTTATTAACTTTCAGAAAATGATTACAACATAAGAAACTCTTTTTGAGAAATTTACAACAACCCTTGCTATCTCATGCAAAGGGGATTTTATAGAAATATGTATACAAAATATCTCAGGTATTGAGTCATCTGAGAGAGAAAAATATCTTTAGTAACGTTCAGAAGGTAGGCAAGAAGTTATTACAACTTTGAATGCAGCGTAAATGCTCTTTATGTCTGTCAGAGGATTGTTTTGACTTTTGAGAATCACTGAGTCGGTTGCCTCACTCTGTTTTAATTCTGGAAATATGCATTTACTTTTGTCTACGCAGTGCTTTCTCGGGCTTGCCAGCTATGGTCTTCTATCACTGCCTTGTTGGCCGCTACATCCTGCTGAGTTGGCTCAGCTCTGATCTATGATGCTTGCTGACTTTGTTGATGTTTACAGAATTCTCTGAATTGCGTCTGTCCACCATTCCTGTGTAGGGAGCTGATGCCTGAGGATGGCCTCCATTGTCTCTTCTGCCTCTGTGTACTTGAAAAAATTTGGGGCCACATCAAACAAGTGATTAATTTCATTCATTATATAAAATAGATTTTCTATCTTACTATAGAAAATCTGCCCTGTAATAGGCCCTGTGTCTTCCGAAGTGCTGGCCTTCTCATTGATCTGTGCTAAGATAATCTGCAGTGGTTTGTGGTTGGAGCGCTGTGGGTATGAAGTGACTCATTGTCAACTTGCCTTCATCCACATCAAAAGCAGACATTAATCTTTGTTGGTTGGAGGGAGCCAATTTCAAAAAATGATTATACAATTTGACCTTCATAGGCTCACTCCTTCTTTTAATGTCTATGAATTGTTGTTTGATGCCTACCTCTCCTTCCCTCTGCTGGCTGGAAGAAGTGACCTCCCCTCCTATGATTCTGTCTTGTTCTTGGTGGAAGGAACTGACCGAGGCTTCCCTGCTGGGTGGGCCCATACCCATTACTTGTCTGATTGCAGCATCATCCTCTGAGCAGTCATTTAATCTCTGTCTCTTCTCCCCGATGGATGAAGTCATGGGTGTTTCTCTGTCTCTTTTCCTACTTAGGTCCTCCTTCTGTGGAGTTTGAAGGACCGAGGCATCAGTGATGTTTTCAGGCCTCGAGTGTTCTACATTTTGGGCCTGCTGCTCGGTGGTAGGTGGGGTATCTACCTCTCTTTCTTGTTGTAAGGGCTGCTGTGTTTCAGGTTTCCCTTCTCCTTGCTGTTGTTGATGCTTTTTTTGTTGCTGCTGTTGCTCCTGATCTGCTTCCATCTCCTTTTCTTTTCCCTTCTCTGATATCCTTCCAGCAACTCTTGTAGTTTGCTGTGGGGCTGTTGAAGAGGACGCTGCTGCTCCAATTTGTATGCTTGGCAGTGAACTGACCTGTGAATAAAACTCAAGGTCATCCATCTTCTTTAGGTTTCTTAGAGCTCTTTGATTAAGCTCTTCTTGTGTAACAGCTTCTTCCAAAGTGCCTCTCCTCCATTTACTTTGGTTGGCATGTTTTTCTATGTGAGGAAGGCTGCAATGATCATAGGCAGATAGTTTGTATTTCAGCCTTCTCATGGTTATGAAGTTGTTAGGGTCATAAGGTTTCCATAGGAAGCTGTATTTGAGACCCAAGCCCCCCAGTATTTTATCTGCTTCCTTCCACCCTTCATCCCTTTCATTATAGAGGAAATGGCCAAGTTGACTCTTGATCTTTAGTTGTGCCTTTTTACCTTTGCCTGAGAAGTGGAACATATCCACAAAGCCAAACTGCCTGAAGTATTCTAAGGAAAATAGCCTCATAGGCACAAATCTTGGTAGTCTAAATGGGGGCACCTCACATCCATATATTCTAATGACGGTGTGGTGTTGGTAGAAGTACCAATCCCCAATACTGTATGCCTTTGATAACTGCAGGAGTCTTTGCATCTCATCTGTCAACCTGGGAGGAGGTGAGCCCAATAATAGAGTCATGACTGGATGAATGAAATGATCAATGAACTCACAGCAGGTGTATGGCGAATAGCTATGGAGATGAAACACAGAGGTCCAGTACACCACAGATTTTAGATTTCCCTGTGCATCTTCTCTCTTCATTGGGAAGGAGAACTTCTCATGCTGGAAGTATAGGAGCAAATGATATATATATGAAGTGTATTTAAATACCATATCTCTTGACAGGTTCATCAACTGGTCATGCATTTTGTCTGAGATGTATGTGGCATAGTCATAGCAGACTGGTTTTCTTCCTGGAGCAAACATAAGCATTATGTGCATAACCGTTTCATCCACATGTTCCACTGAATCATATCCCAGGATGGGACTGATCATGTCAACAAGGTCTAGGCCCAATTGGTTGAGGTAAACACAGTTGATGGGAGGAGTTTGTGGAGTGTCAGCTTTTATGAACAGCTGGTTAATCTTTGTAATCTGGGCCTCTGTCATTCTGGCTCCCTCCATTATCAAATCAGCTAAGGATAGAGGGACCATCTTCTTGTCTGTTTTAAACTGCAGCATTTCCCTGATGATTTCAGGGGTAATGAGAAACAAGATTCCACCTGAAGAATCAAGTACCGCCCTCTGGGATGCATCATAATGCTCAGCACATAGGTGGATGAGTTCTGGGAATTGGTTGACCCGAGGTAGCTTGAATATTGGGAGAGAGGAATCCCAAATTCCCAGGATGCCTGTCCCATTCTGCTGTTTGATTTTGATTTCATTTAGTATTTGAAGATGGAACCTGCTCCTGCTTAGCATTTCCTCTGATATTTTATAGTCTAGGTCAGCTAATGCCTGCCAGCTCAATGTTCTGTGAGGGGCATTCAAAGGAGCTATATTGAGGGCTATAGGAGCCATAGGGGGATCCATTGTTCTTCTTTTAGGATTTCTGTTTCTTCAAGGACTGTGTTACTATGCAGAGTCACACAACCAGAGTTTTCTTTGCAAAGAGTGAAGATGTCTGAGGAAAAGGGTGAATGCAGAGTCTACAACAATTTTAAATACTATTTATAGCAACTAGGACCAATGTTTGGCTTTTCCTTGTCTCTCTCAATGGTGAAATTTGGTTTAAATGAACCTGCCGCGATTGCGCAGACAGACCTTAGTTTTTCAACAGAATGTAGCTAGAACAAAGCTCGGCTGGTGTTTTTCGAGGTGGTAGTTGGAAATTAAAAGCTCTGCCGAGGAATTCACTGGTGAATTTATAAGTTTTAACTTTCTTTAAGCTTTCAGAGTGATTTACTGAGAATTGCAGGCGCACGGAGGATAAATGATGAGGAATACCTGGTAAAACAGTGAGCAAAGGTCGTATATGCAGGCTGAACTCGTACGCTGGAGGTCTCCTGGTCGATTTAGCAGGTTGACAGCAAACTCGGTCGTGGACGCATGCAGCAAAGAGAACGAAGAATGAATGAAAAGAACGTAAAAATGTGATTTTTTGGCCATAATATAGACTTTTAGCAATTTGGCGTGTTTTTGCGATGACGTCAGCATGACGTCATTGGTGGGGTCAAGGTCGGATGACGTCATGATGATGTCATCGGGTGACGTGGCGAGCCCTGACTGGCCCACGGGGATGATGAGGTGGCGGGACAGATCGGCCAACAACTGGAGCGAAAGTTGACGCGGCGGCATCGGTGGCAGTGACGTAAGGCGACGGGGAGGTGACGCGGCGAGGACGTAATGCAAGCGGAATGGGGAAACCGGAAACCGGCAGCGGTTTCGTATCGCACCGCTTACGGTACGGTGGTGGTAATTATCAGTTGTACCTCCGACGCGTTGTGGTGAGGGCGCGTGGCAGCGGAGTGACGTACCCAAAATACAGCCGTCGGAAGGTATCATCCGGACAGAGGGCCTGCTCCGATATGGATGTTGACCGTCGGATCTGGAGGAGCAAGATCCAACGGTTATCGAGAGCTTGATGCGACAGGAGGATAGTACGGTTAACGATCGGGCGTCGGAAGGAGTCCGATGTGACAAGGGCCGTCGGATCTGGAGGGCCTGATCCAACGGCCATCAGGGAGGTGAGATGGCCAGTGTATACGGCAGCGGGCAGAGGCATAAATACGTGTTTTGAAATATTTTTTCCAATGTATTTCAAAAATCAAATTGTATGCGGTAACTTTGGTTAGGGAACAGAAGTGGGTTTTTTGGGAATTTTGGCAGTTTCAAAGGGTTTTCATGGGTAACAGGGTTTTTATAAGGTTTCTCTTGGCAAATAATGGTTTGGTGAGTGGAATATATTGAGGAAAGGGAGGGTAGATGAGTTGTAGGTTCATCCAAGTGGCCAGATGCCACTTTGATCCCTGATATAGAACTTATTGGCTATATTGCCAAAGGGAGGAGTATTTACATAATGTTTGGGGTTTATACACCATGGTGTTAGTACTAATAGGGGAAAGGTAATATAGGGGATTTACATACTAGAATTAGAGTTAATATGGATGAGAGGGTAAGTGGAGGGGGTACCATTAAGTTTATGTGAAACCAACTTGGTTTTAAGAGTAGATCAAAATGAAAAGATTTTTAGACAAGAAATGTGGCTTCTAAAGATTAAAAACCACCATGAAACCTTAGTCTTTTCCATGAATCTTAGCTAATGGGGGAATGTTAGAAATGAAATTGGAGGGGAATGAGGGAAATTAGTCATGCTTCCTGCTGTAATTCGATGAAGAAGAACACCTTTGTCAATTTATTGACTTTGCTTTGATGCCCACCATCACCATCTCTGCAATGGTAGGGATAACCTTTCTGCAACCCCAACTACTTACCCAGCTACTTGCCTAGCATTTTTTCTTCTTAGAGGGTGCACTTGGACTTGCAGACCCTTACTTGCCTTTTCTTTTCTTTGGCTTTTTCTTTTGCTTTTTCTATCTACTTCTACCCTTATCTCTTCCAAGGTCCCAGATTAAGCTGTTGGGAACCTTTTCTTCTCTACCTAAACTAGTTGTCTGCCAAGATTAAGCTGTTTGGACAGACTTCTTTCTCTATTCTATAACTGAAAATTGAAAACATGGCATGATCCAGATTAAACTGTTGGATCATCCACCAAAATTGAAATAAGGTCATAAATCATTGAAACACTTTACACACGTCTTGTTTTCTAGCAAATATGGGATCTTTGTGATATCAAAGCAGAGCATATTTGGACTTTCTCTTGCCAATCATGAAATATGAAACCTATTGGTATAGGTATCCAACAGTGGCTCCACATGGGGATGGTTTTTCTTTTGAAAGACCAAGAACAGCAGGTCAGATTGCCTTGCTCTTTGACTGGCCATACCAATCTTGAAATTTGATGCTTTGTTATGTCAAAATTGTGTGGTTCTTTTTATGGTAGACTTGTGATTCTATTTGCCTTTTGCTGGTCGGTGAATAACTTGGAAAACTGCATTTTTACAATCTAAACAGAAAATAATATGTACATCTGCATATATACAAGGGAACCTTGGGTTGCACTCATGGGAATAAGTCAAAATAGTGCTTCAGCATCCTGCCATTGACAGGACCTTCATCCAAGTCAGTTTCAGTCAGACTTTTGAGGAAGTAAGTGTTGTTACCTTGCACTGCTTGGACAGCAAATGGTCCTCTCCAAAGGGAATCAAATTTCCCATGTTTTCCTTTTTCTTCTCTCCTTGCATCCCACTTGAGGACTTTATCACCCAGACTGAAATCTTCTGCCTTAGTTCTTCTATCAAAGGTCTTTTTTAATTTTTCTTGTAATATCTGCACTCTGCTAAAAACTCTTTCTCTAGTTTGCTGTAAACAGATTATCTGATTGATCCTCCTTTGCATATCATTTGGCTCTGCTTGACACTCTTGCAGAAGCTTCATAACGGGCACTCCTAGTGAAGAAGGAAATTTGGCTTCTAATCCATAGACTAACTCATATGGGCTGGTCCCAATTGATCTTTTTGTTGTTAGTCTATCTGCCCATAAAGCATTGACTAGTTTCTTATGCCAGTTCTTTTTGTTCTCTTCCAGCACCTTCTTTATGATATTTATTAAACTTTTGTTTGATGATTCAGCAAAGCCATTTCCTTAAGGATAGTATGCAGTAGAGTGTCCCAAAGTAATATGATATTTGTGGCAGAAGTTCACCATCTTCTTGGATCTGAAGGCAGCAGCATTGTCTGTTATTATCTTGTCAGGACAGCCAAATCTAGCCAGTATATTGTTTTCCAAAAACTGAATGATTACTGAATCATTTGCTTGTCTGCATGGGGCAGCTTCAATCCACTTGGTGAAGTAGTCTGTGGCTGTTAGAATCCATCTATGTTGGCCTGAAGATGAGGGATGAATTTCCCCAATGAAATCCAAGCCCCATTGTTGGAAAGGTCTCTCTGATGCAATGGGTCTTAGGGGAAGTGGCAGCAATTGTCTTTTGCCCTCAAATATTTGGCATTTGTGGCATGAGGTTGTGAATTTCTTAACATCAGAGAACATGGTGGGCCAGTAATAACCAGCCCTCAGTATCTTGTCCACAGTGGACTTCCAGTACAAATGTCCACCACAGTCTCCTGCATGGAAATCTTGCGTGATATTGTTAGTTTCATTCTCCTTTAAACAGTGCAGCAATATACCTTCATGGTTTTTCCAAAGTAAATTTCCGTCCATCACACAGAATCTAGATGTTTTCATTTTTAGGAACCTGCACTTAGTTCTGGACAGTCGTGGGGGAGCACACAGGTTTTGTAACACATAACAGATATCAGAATACCAAGGAGATTGTTCAAAGGCTACATTGATCTTTGGAGTCGCCAGCTCTGCTTCACTGTCCAGCTGATTGATATCTAGGGCTTGGAAATTTTCTTCTGTCATTAGTTTGGCCAAACCTTGCCCTTTTATTAGCTTTGTAGGTTTTATTTCAATGTCAAATTCTAATATGTTTGCAATCCATTTTCCTCTTCTGCCCTCTAAGTTTTCTTGGGTGAGAATGTCTTTGACAATAGGACTTGGTACATAAGCCACAACATGGGAATAAAGGATGTAAATCCTAAAGTCTTTAATAGCTTTGATCAAAGCATAGGCTTGTTTTTCCATAATTTGATACTTTAGAGGGGCATCTCTAAGAGCCCTGCTGAAGAAGGCAATAGGCTTCTCACTCCCTTGGTCATCTTTCTGTAATAAAACGGCAGCAATAGTATGCTGGGAGGCAAAAGAGAAGATGATAAAGTCTCTGTCAAACTGAGGATTGGTTAATACTGGGGTTTGAGTCAAGGCCAATTTTATACTTTCAAAGGCTTGTTTTGCTTCAACAGTCCATTTGACCTTTGAATCTTTCTTTAGCATATTATTTAATAATCTGATTAGTTCTGCTAAGTTTGGGATAAACCTTCTTAAAAAATTGATTTTTCCTAAGAATCCCTGCAACTCCTTGACATTCCTTGGGTGAGGCATTTGTAGGATAGCTTGTATCCTATCTGGATCAATTCTTATGCCCTCTTTTGAAATGATGTGTCCTAAGAGTTTACCTTCTTCCAAGCCAAATAATGACTTCTTGGGATTTAAGGAAATGCCATATTTTCTGCATGTTAGGAAAATCTGTCTCAAATGTTTCAGGTGTTCTTGGTCAGATTTTGAAAAGGGTGTAAGATCATCTAATTAAATGACCAGGAAGTCATGAATCTCTTTTGCAAAAGAAATATCCATTGCTCTTTGAAATGTTGCCCCTGCGTTTTTCAATCCAAAGGGCATTTTTACATATTTGAAGGTTCCCCATGGGGTTGTAAATGCAGTTTTATCTTGGTCATCAGGGTGTACCAAGATTTGGTTAAAGCCTGAGAACCCATCAAGCAATGACATCCTTGAAGCCCCCACCACTCTTTGGAGAATGTGATCCATTTTGGGTAAAGGATAGTTATCTTTGAGTGATACTTGATTTAGATTCCTTAAGTCTACACAAAGTCTAATCTCACCAGTCTTTTTTCTTGTAGGGACTAAGTTTGAAATCCACTCAGAGAACCTGATTGGTGCTATGATACCAGCTTTGAACATTTTATGCAATTCTTTTTCAATGGAAGGAAGGAGTACAGGATTGATCCTTCTCAACTTTTGTTTGAATGGTTTTTGATTAGGCTTGAGGGGAATGGTATGCTGGATGACAGAAGTGTCATAGGATTTTAGATCCTCATAACCCCATGCAAAAACATCTTGAAACTCTTTAAAGAGGTCAATGTATTTGGGTTTTTGATCAGGGGGCAAAGAAGCAGATAGCTTTATTATTTTAGGCTTGTCAATAGTACCAATGTTGCATTCTTCAACTGCTGCATCTAATGGTTGCATCTTTGGCTTCCTGGGGACGTCATTTGAATAAAAAATGTCCTCTAGTGGGGTAAGGCCTACTGGAAGGAATTGTCTTTGAGTTGTATGATTTCAGCTTCAGCGCCGCCTACCTCTTCACAGTCAATTTGGTGAATTTGCTGAATGTTTTGATTGTTGAAAATGGTTGGATTCAGTAATTGTTTTGCTGTTCTAGCTGATATTGGCTGAGCAGTATGTTGGAACTGTATTTGTGATTGACTTGCTTCATCAAGTATTTGTGATTGACTTGCTGACTCAACGTCAATACTTAATCCTGTGAACTCTTGTTGTAAGGTTAAAAAATTGTTTATTTGCATATCATCCTCAAATACTTGCCATTCTTTGACATTGTTTGGAATGGAGGGTCTGTATTTGACCTCAACTTTGAAGCAATTGTTGGGTTCTAGTGGGAATCTGAAGGTGCTGGCAAATGTTGCCAAGCTGTGTGCGTGGAGATTATGGCTCCTTGAAATTTTTGTGATAAGGAACTCTGAAAAGGTGTCCAATAGTTCAATTACAGCAGATCTGTATGACCTCAACCTTTTGTCATTTGTGACAAAATTTCCTTTTACTTGTTCAATCACTAGGTTAGAATCTCCCATGATGGAGATCCTAGGAGATGGTAACGACTTTGCTAGCTTGAGACCTAGTAATAAGGCTTCATATTCTGCCATGTTATTAGTGCATCTAAAGTTTAATCTGTAAGCCCTGCCTTCCACATGGTTTTGTTCTTTATTATGTATCCACACTCTAGCTCCTGCCCCTAACTTGTTGACTGAGCCATCAAATTCTATGACCCACAGGTTATCTTGTTGGGAAGGAGATCTAAAAATTTGTTCGTGGGATGGCAATGTAAGCAGGAGTTGGGGTTTCTTCTCCAGCTTGTTTTCTAGGACAGTTTCATCACTTGTTTGACAATATTTGACAACTAGAGGAGGGACAGTGTATATTGTTGGACCGATTGATGTTTTATGGGTGCTACTTGTTTGATTAGTGTTTTGTTCTTGCAAGAGTTTTTTAGTCCCAATATCATTGTTTGAGAGGCTTGGGCTGTCATTGAATAGAATGAAGGAATCTAAGTCTGAATGGACAGCATATATTGGAAAATTTTGGGGCTTTTCTTCACTGCTAACCATGTACTTCATGAGTGTTTCCCTGTAAAGTCTTTTTGGTTGCCCAAAGACAGATATGGTAGCATATGACATGTCTAATTGCAGGGAGCCTTGGAGTTTAGCTCCCCATGATCTTGATAGCAGCATCCCATATTTAGGTGGGATATCAGCGACTACAACGTCCATTAGAATGGTTTTGTTTGGGTACTGAACCAGAGACACACATAAATCTTTTATTAGACCTAAACATTTGACTTGGCTAGAGTCAAAGGACAACAGGTCTTTGTATGGTCTTGTTATATCCAAGTTCAATCTTTCCATGACTGCTTTTGGCATGAGGTTATGAGAGGCACCTGAGTCAAACATCGCATTATGCAGTATTTTGTCATGAACATGCAAGCTGACATAAAAAGGTAGTATCCCTGTGACTGCTGTTTTACCATCTACCTCTGGGGCAAACAGTAATTTCGGAGTGTCATCTAGAACATTTACATCATCTTTGCTATTAGTGAGTTGAAGGGATTTCTTGATCTGTTGCTTATATATGTCATGCTTGGCTAGCTCTGAGAGGGGAATTGCCATCTTCAGCTTGCCAATCTCTGTGCCTAGGTCAAAAGGTTTGTCTGTTTGGGTTTTGGAGTCACGGATAGCTGTCCTTTCTTTACTCATTAAGTCTTCTTGTTGGATTTCATCTTGACTTCGAGACCTGCACCTTTTACTCATGTCTTGAGGGGTAATATTTAAATCAGGGTGAGAGGACGCAGTTGCCATGGGCTGTTGTAGTGGTGACAGTAGTTCAGTAACCTCTTCAACCACTATTTCTTCTGCAGGCAAGTTTGTTTTGTCATTAGGTTCTGTGACTATGGTTCCTTTAGACTGCTTTTTATCTTTTATCTTTTCAGGCTGATTTACATTTACAGTCCTACTCCTTAGCTTGTACTGTTTATGAACTTCATAGACAACACTATCATATCCTTGTTTAAAATCAAAGGATTCTCCTGATTTAGTTTGAAATATTTTGATTTCATCATCCTCATGGTCTTCTTGTGTTAGGAAAACTTGGCTTTTACCATCAAGACCCATTAAGTTAATCTCAGGATCTTCATTGAGTTCATTGGATGTGGAATTTTCTGCATAGTTTTCTTGAAAAGGGGGTCTAATGTCTTGGTCAGCACTTGTCTTTCCTATGTTTGGGTTCTGAGTTCTCCTAAAATTCGGATTTCTAGGAGGGTTTCTTTGTGATGCTTCCCATGAAGACTTTCTTTCAACTGATTCCACTCTTTCACCCAATCTCTTCATGCTATTTAGTATTGCATCCAGCTTTTGATCAAAGCCCGAGGGTTCTTCTTTGAAGAAAGTCCTTTTTTCCAACTTTGCCCTATTTCTTTTGGCAATTAGGTTAGCCTCTACTGTGACAGCAACCCTTTGAGCTTCTGCAAGGGTTGGAGGATCTCTTTCCTTCAACTGGTAGGCCATATCAGGGTCAAAACCGTCAGGGAATTTATATAGGGCTAAATCAGGAGGGGGCCTTAAGTTTTGTGGGATAGCATTATATACATTGTTAAACCTAGCACAATATTCCAAAACTGTTTCTTGGCGGCCTCTCTTAATGGTGTCATATTCACCAAGTATGTGGAGTGGATCTTTCTTCTTCTCCCATCTATTGGTAAAAGCTTGGTAAAGCTCCTCAGGAGTTGTAATGGAGTTTTCATTCAGGGATCTAAACCAATTTCTAACATCCCCAGTTAAGCTTTGGACAAAAATTCTCATCCTGACACTGTCATCATCTATTTCATAGGTCTCAAAGTGGTCTTGCATCTTCTTGGCATGCTGAACAGCTATTAGGGGGCCATTGGAGTCAAAAAATGAGATTCTGGTTTGGTAGTCTTGGGGTAAAGCTGCAGCATTAGCTGGTATCTGCAGAGGTGCATACATGTTAGCCATGTTTATGGGATTTAGAGGGTTGATAAGAAAAAATGGGACACCAGGGATCACTGGTATAACAGGGTTAATGGGATGGGTAACTAGTGGGAGACTGGTTGAAGGAGTGCGTGCAGTGGATGAAGATGTGAGAGGAGGACTTTGAGGTGTTGATGGTGAACTAGGAGAACTAGGGGTGGACCGGAAAAGAACTTTGCAAGGAGTGGGAATGAGGCTGGGGTGATCTGAACTTATATTTGAACGAGCAGGCTTCTCCTTCTTTTGCTGTCTCCTAATGTTTTTTGGAATGGTATTTGGATTATCAACAATGATGGGTGGATTAGGGTCAGGATTTGCCCTAGTGTGCCTTGGGTTTCTTTTGGGAGCCAGCTTCTAATTATTCTTTAGAACTTGTATAAGGAGTTTTATATATGCAAGGACTGGATGAAAAAGTTTGGAATGGCTATATATGTTTCAAAGCTAGGATGAAGATTCCCTAACTAACTCTTCCCTAAATCTGTCCCTGTGTCACAGAAACGGTTCTAAGGCCTCTTGGCTGGTTTCAGGCTTGATGGTAGCTTTGGAGGATAGATAGTAATTGCAAAATCCTAAGAAGATCCCCAGTGGAGTCGCCAATTATGTTAACACCCAGGTTGTTCCCTATGACTCCCAAGGGAATACGGCCGGGGTAACCACTAACCAACCTTTGGGTTACAGTTCCTAGCCCAACTGCAACCAGAGAGGGCTCTCTCTTTATGATTTATCTTTGTTATAATTGTGTTTTTAGGCTAGCTATGATGCTCAGGTTTTGTTTATGTTTTGGTTGAAGGATTTCTTCCAGGTCTTATGATGTAGTATTTTGGTAGTGAGCTTCCATTGGGCAATGGAGTCTGGATGCTGTGAAATGATCTTATATGTTGGGTAGTGTTCTAACTGCAAGGCCTATTGTGTATTTAACAGACAAGTTTAAACTTGAGTGGTGATGCATGTCAACCAATAGAAATCTATTAAGAATTTTCTGTTAAGTTGGTGAAATGAAAGTGGACGCAGAGCACAGGAGCAAAGTTTGAATTCCTGTGACAGAGGCCAATGTGGAAGATGTATTCTGAAAGTGCAGCAGTTTAAGAATCACACTTTATATAGATTACAGCTGAAGAAAGCATGTATAAACAACACAGACTGAACTCAGGGTACTCAGTAAGTAAATCCTGGGAGTTATTCTTTTTCTTTGTTGCTTAATATTAGAAATCAGATAGCGTATATGGATTTATAACAAAACAAACAAATACTGGAGAGAGTTACAGAGACTTATTGCATGGTAAGATACGCAGGGATCCAGTAGTCATGAAAAGGCACAGAACATTTTCCACACACCAGACATCCAAGAAATTCCATTGCTTCCTTTATTAACTTTCAGAAAATGATTACAGCATAAGAAACTCTTTTTGAGAAATTTACAACAACCCTTGCTATCTCATGCAAAGGGGATTTTATAGAAATATGTATACAAAATATCTCAGGTATTGAGTCATCTGAGAGAGAAAAATATCTTTAGTAACGTTCAGAAGGTAGGCAAGAAGTTATTACAACTTTGAATGCAGCGTAAATGCTCTTTATGTCTGTCAGAGGATTGTTTTGACTTTTGAGAATCACTGAGTCGGTTGCGTCACTCTGTTTTAATTCTGGAAATATGCATTTACTTTTGTCTACGCAGTGCTTTCTCGGGCTTGCCAACTGTGGTCTTCTATCACTGCCTTGTTGGCCGCTACATCCTGGGGAGTTGGCTCAGCTCTGATCTATGATGCCTGCTGACTTTTTTGATGTTTACAAAATTCTCTGAATTGCGTCTGTCCACCATTCCTGTGTAGGGAGCTGATGCTTGAGGATGGCCTCCATTGTCTCTTCTGCCTCTGTGTACTTGAAAAAATTTGGGGCCACATCAAACAAGTGATTAATTTCATTCATTATATAAAATAGATTTTCTATCTTACTATAGAAAATCTGCCCTGTAATAGGCCCTGTGTCTTCTGAAGTGCTGGCCTTCTCATTGATCTGTGCTGAGGCAAAAACATTTACTCTTTTGGCATATTGCTCATGGGTGAATAATTTCCCTCCACTGTTCAGCAAGCTAGGGAGCCCTCTATTCTGCAATACTTGGAATCTCTCCATGAACCTGTTTACCTCTGTCTGCATATCCTGGGTTCTTCTGTCCAATGTCTGCACCAGATTTCTAAGAGTAAGAACCCTCTTGATCATTTGAATAGTCTCAGTTCTATTTGTAATTCCCATGGTGGCCAACTGAGAACTTGTTTTGTGGTTGAGCACATTGATCATTCTTGTAGCAATTTCAGGCATATTTCCCAATAACGCTCTTGATGCTCGGACTTCCTTCTGCGCTTTTGGGATGAGCTCTAGTTGCTCATGGATAGTCTCAATATATGACCATTGGTTGGTGATGGATTGGCCAATATTAGACCATAACATTGCTCTGATCCCAGATATGATTTTGTCTAACTTGAGCTCATTCTCAAGTTCTTTGATCCTATCTTTAAGGGCCTTGATTTCCTTGGCCTTTTCTCCCACCTCTCTTTTTGTCTTATCATGCCTTTCATTAACCTTGGCTAGCTTGTCCCTAGTTTCATGCAGCTCTGTCATCTGAGCTTCCAAGACTTGTATTTCATTCTTTAACTTCTGCATGTCCAGAGTGTGTGCCTGTTCGGTACTTGTAGGTGCTGTTGAAGTGGATGTAGCCGTTTGTTCTGGTTGTTGAGGTGGGGGCACTGTAGTAGGAGTAGCATCCTCAAGATTAATGACTTGAGGAGGAGGCTGAGAAGTCTGACCCTCTTGTGCTTGCTTTAGTGCTGCTTGTAAGGCCGCTTGAGTAGCCTCAGATTCTCCTAATTTCTCTTGTGTCTGCTGGAGCTGCTTGTATATGGCTATTAGCAGATCTGTGGCATCCTTCTCCATCCTTTGTTGAGCTACCTCATCTGTCTGGGGGTGAATGGTAGCTGGGAGCTTGGCTTTTTTCCTTAATGCAGCCATGTCAGCATCCCTTAGTTTCAGAATTTCCTGTATCCCCTTGATGTCATTTGGGTTATGCCCAATTTCCACGATGATATCCTCTAGGGATCTTATCCTGTTGTCTTTGGCCTGAGATGAAGCCTTCTCCAATTCTAGTTGAGAGGCTGTAGCATTGAGGCTGCTTGTTAATTTGTAATTATCCAACGTTTTATCTGCCAAGGCTGCATACACCATTTCACCAGTTTGCTTGTGCAGCTCTATTTTATCCATTGGATGGATATCCTTGGCCAGGACCTCTAGATTAGTCCTGAGATAATCTGCAGTGGTTTGTCGTTGGAGCGCTGTGGGTATGAAGTGACTCATTGTCAACTTGCCTTCATCCACATCAAAAGCAGACATTAATCTTTGTTGGTTGGAGGGAGCCAATTTCAAAAAACGATTATACAATTTGACCTTCATAGGCTCACTCCTTCTTTTAATATCTATGAATTGCTGTTTGATGCCTACCTCTCCTTCCCTCTGCTGGCTGGAAGAAGTGACCTCCCCTCCTATGATTCTGTCTTGTTCTTGGTGGAAGGAACTGACTGAGGCTTCCCTACTGTTTGGGCCCATACCCATTACTTGTCTAATTGCAGCATCATCCTCTGAGCAGTCATTTAATCTCTGTCTCTTCTCCCCAATGGATGAAGTCATGGGTGTTTCTCTGTCTCTTTTCCTACTTAGGTCCTCCTTCTGTGGAGTTTGAAGGACCGAGGCATCAGTGATGTTTTCAGGCCTCGATTGTTCTACATTCTGGGCCTGTTGCTCGGTGGTAGGTGGGGTATCTACCTCTCTTTCTTGTTGTAAGGGCTGTTGTGTTTCAGGTTTCCCTTCTCCTTGCTGCTGTTGATGTTTTTGTTGTTGCTGCTGCTGCTCCTGCTCTGCCTCCATCTCCTTTTCTTTTCCCTTCTCTGATATCTTTCCAGCAACTCTTGTAGTTTGCTGTGGGGCGGTTGAAGAGGACGCTGCTGCTCCAATTTGTATGCTTGGCAGTGAACTGACCTGTGAATAAAACTCAAGGTCAGCCATCTTCTTTAGGTTTCTTAGAGCTCTTTGATTAAGCTCTTCTTGTGTAACAACTTCTTCCAAAGTGCCTCTCCTCCATTTGCTTTGGTTGGCATGTTTTTCTATGTGAGGAAGGCTGCAATGATCATAGGCAGATAGTTTGTATTTCAGCCTTCTCATGGTTATGAAGTTGTTAGGGTCATAAGGTTTCCATAGGAAGCTGTATTTGAGACCCAAGCCCCCCAGTATTCTATCTGCTTCCTTCCACCCTTCATCCCTTTCATTATAGAGGAAATGGCCAAGTTGACTCTTGATCTTTAGCTGTGCCTTTTTACCTTTGCCTGAGAAGTGGAACATATCCACAAAGCCAAACTGCCTGAAGTATTCTAAGGCAAATAACCTCATAGGCACAAATCTTGGTAGTCTAAATGGGGGCACCTCACATCCATATATTCTAATGACGGTGTGGTGTTGGTAGAAGTACCAATCCCCAATACTGTATGCCTTTGATAACTGCAGGAGTCTTTGCATCTCATCTGTCAACCTGGGAGGAGGTGAGCCCAAAAATAGAGTCATGGCTGGATGAATGAAATGATCAATGAACTCACAGTAGGTGTATGGTGAATAGCTATGGAGATGAAACACAGAGGTCCAGTACACCACAGATTTCAGATTTCCCTGTGCATCTTCTCTCTTCATTGGGAAGGAGAACTTCTCATGCTGGAAGTATAGGAGCAAATGATATATATATGAAGTGTATTTAAATACCCTATCTCTTGATAGGTTCATCAACTGGTCATGCATTTTGTCTGAGATGTATGTGGAATAGTCATAGCAGACTAGTTTTCTTCCTGGAGCAAACATAAGCATTATGTGCATAACCGTTTCATCCACATGTTCCACTGAATCATATCCCAGGATGGGACTGATCATGTCAACAAGGTCTAGGCCCAATTGGTTGAGGTAAACACAGTTGATGGGAGGAGTTTGTGGAGTGTCAGCTTTGATGAACAGCTGGTTAATCTTTGTAATCTGGGCCTCTGTCATTCTGGCTCCCTCCATTATCAAATCAGCTAAGGATAGAGGGACCATCTTCTTGTCTGTTTTAAACTGCAGCATTTCCCTGATGATTTCAGGGGTAATGAGAAACAGGATTCCACCTGAAGAATCAAGTACCGCCCTCTAGGATGCATCATAATGCTCAGCACATAGGTGGATGAGTTCTGGGAATTGGTTGACCCGAGGTAGCTTGAATATTGGGAGAGAGGAATCCCAAATTCCCAGGATGTCTGTCCCATTCTGCTGTTTGATTTTGATTTCATTTAGTATTTGAAGATGGAACCTGCTCCTGCTCAACATTTCCTCTGATATTTTATAGTCTAGGTCAGCTAATGCCTGCCAGCTCAATGTTCTGTGAGGGGAATTCAAAGGAGCTATATTGAGGGCTATAGGAGCCACAGGGGGATCCATTGTTATTCTTTTAGGATTTCTGTTTCTTCAAGGACTGTGTTACTATGCAGAGTCACACAACCAGAGTTTTATTTGCAAAGAGTGAAGATGTCTGAGGAAAAGGGTGAATGCAGAGTCTACAGCAGTTTTAAATACTATTTATAGCAACTAGGACCAATGTTTGGCTTTTCCTTGTCTCTCTCAATGGTGAAATTTGGTTTAAATGAACCTGCCGCGATTGCGCAGACAGAACTTAGTTTTTCAACAGAATGTAGCTAGAACAAAGCTCGGCTGGTGTTTTTCGAGGTGGTAGTTGGAAATTAAAAGCTCTGCCGAGGAATTCACTTGTGAATTTATAAGTTTTAACGTTCTTTAAGCTTTCAGAGTGATTTACAGAGAATTGCAGGCGCACGGAGGATAAATGATGAGGAATACCTGGTAAAACAATGAGCAAAGGTCGTATATGCTTGCTGGACTCGTACGTTGGAGATCTCCTGGTTGATTTAGCGGGTTGACAGCAAACTCGGACGTGAACGCATGCAGCAGAGAGAACGAAAAATGAATGAAAAGAACGTAAAAACGTGATTTTTTGGCCATAATATAGACTTTTAGCAATTTGGCGTGTTTTTGCGATGACGTCAGCATGACGTCATTGGTGGGGTCAAGGTCGGATGACGTCATGATGATGTCATCGGGTGACGTGGCGAGCCCTGACTGGCCCACGGGGATGATGAGGTGGCGGGACAGATCGGCCAACAACTGGAGCGAAAGTTGACGCGGCGGCATCGGTGGCAGTGACGTAAGGCGACGGGGAGGTGACGCGGCGAGGACGTAATGCAAGCGGAATGGGGAAACCAGAAACCGACAGCGGTTTCGTATCGCACCGCTTACGGTACGGTGGTGGTAATTATCAGTTGTACCTCCGACGCGTTGTGATGAGGGCGCGTGGCAGCGGAGTGACGTACCCAAAATACGGCCGTCGGAAGGTATCATCCGGACAGAGGGCCTGCTCCGATATGGATGCTGACCGTCGGATCTGGAGGAGCAAGATCCAACGGTTATCGAGAGCTTGATGCGAGAGGAGGATAGTACGGTTAACGATCGGGCGTCGGAAGGAGTCCGATGTGACAAGGGCCGTCGGATCTGGAGGGCCTGATCCAACGGCCATCGGGGAGGTGAGATGGCCAGTGTATACGGCAGCGGCCGGAGGCATAAATACGTGTTTTGAAATATTTTTTCCAATGTATTTCAAAAATCAAATTGTATGCGGTAACTTTGGTTAGGGAACAGAAGTGGGTTTTTTGGGAATTTTGGCAGTTTCAAAGGGTTTTCATGGGTAACAGGGTTTTTATAAGGTTTCTCTTGGCAAATAATGGTTTGGTGAGTGGAATATATTGAGGAAAGGGAGGGTAGATGAGTTGTAGGTTCATCCAAGTGGCCAGATGCCACTTTGATCCCTGATATAGAACTTATTGGCTATATTTCCAAAGGGAGGAGTATTTACATAATGTTTGGGGTTTATACACCATGGTGTTAGTACTAATAGGGGAAAGGTAATATAGGGGATTTACATACTAGAATTAGAGTTAATATGGATGAGAGGGTAAGTGGAGGGGAAACCATTAAGTTTATGTGAAACCAACTTGGTTTTAAGAGTAGATCAAAATGAAAATATTTTTAGACAAGAAATGTGGCTTCTAAAGATTAAAAACCACCATGAAACCTTAGTCTTTTCCATGAATCTTAGCTAATGAGGGAGTGTTGGAAATGAAATTGGAGGGGAATGAGGGAAATTAGTCATGCTTCCTGCTGTAATTCGATGAAGAAGAATAGCTTTGTCAATTTATTGACTTTGCTTTGATGCCCACCATCACCATCTCTGCAATGGTAGGGATAACCTTTCCGCAACCCCAACTACTAACCCATCTACTTGACTAGCATTTTTTATTTCTTCTTGGAGGGTGCACTTGGACTTGCAGACCCTTACTTGCCTTTTCTTTTCTTTGGCTTTTTCTTTTGCTTTTTCTATCTACTTCTACCCTTATCTCTTCCAAGGTCCCAGATTAAGCTGTTGGGAACCTTTTCTTCTCTACCTAAACTAGTTGTCTGCCAAGATTAAGCTGTTTGGACAGACTTCTTTCTCTATTCTATAACTGAAAATTGAAAACATGGCATGATCCAGATTAAACTGTTAGATCATCCACCAAAATTGAAATAAGGTCATCAATCATTGAAACACTTTACACACCTCTTGTTTTCTAGAAAATATGGGATCTTTGTGATATCAAAGCAAAGCATATTTGGACTTTCTCTTGCCAATCATGAAATATGAAACCTATTGGTATAGGTATCCAACAGGTAGCGCAAAAACTAAGAAGACTAACGTTCAGCCAATTTGGACCCACACATGCTTGACACATAGCCAAAAGGGCTAGCACAGAAGCAGAAGTTTCCCGCAACAGAAAAAGGGGGAACTGTTAGGGAACTACTGAAACAACGAGGAAGTTTGACGCAGTAGGTAGAAGAGACAGCGCAGAGATGACGTAGAGCTTGTAAGGCTAATGCAGGGCCATCATAGAGGTAGTCTAGGGTTAGCCAGTTTTGCTACCAGATCAGCCGAAATCTGCTGGGTGAAGTGAGGTAAAACTCATTTAGTTTTTCGCCATCATATTTTCTCTGTCACTATATTGTCAAGAGGGCATCCCACACTGTATTCAAAATTATTTCTTAATAATAGAAAACCCTCAGAGTTATTGCACCGGTTTTCCCGCATTGGGTTTTTCAGGGGACTATTTTGTCCAAAAAATTGTGTCCTATGTATCTTGTTCTTTGCTCAGTTTTTTTTAATGTAATCAAATATTAAAGTAGTGTAGGCTGCAAAATTAAATTACTTCAATATTTAGAAAATAATTTAATAATTTATATTAAAACAAGTAGGAGAAGTAAATTCAGTTTTTGCTATGGTAGGGGTTCCTGAGACTAGGAATTTCACATGGTATCATAGCATTGATTTCGAAACAAGAAGAGTAGATCCAACACTGAGCAGAGACGCCAAAAGCTGCACTTGGTAGCAATTCGAATCCCCTTGAAGGGATTGCCTAGTCCTTGACAGAAAGCAGAGATTGCAGAGAAATCTCTCTTTAAGAGAGTCGATAGAGAGGTACAATTTCCAGTTCATGAGTTTGCAGAGGAATAGGGAGTGACCCAGAGCCTCAGCACAGTGCTTTGATCTGAAAATGGAAGGTACTTGAAAAAGGGTGCAAGGTATCCATTTTAATTTATGTAAATGAGTGAGAAAATACTCCAAGTTTAAATATGAAAATGTGAGAACTTCTTATTTCTAATACAGAGATAGACTGTAGGGGCATTTACTGGATATGTCACCTCTAAAGACAGGATGAGATCCAAAAGCTACCTGGCCCTCTACAGACCCTCCCTAAAGAAATAATAGAAGTAAACACTCAAATTTAATTAAAAGAAAAGCTTGCTTGAACTTGACATTATGCGGAATTTTAGCTTGAAAGAGGTGTATGTCTTTTCTTTTGTTTATGTGTTTTAAGTTTATTTGTTTTTGCTAAAACTTAACATATATATCAGCAACATAATTCAACCATAGAATATCAAAACACAACAACGATATAATATAGGAGTTCACCCCAACTCTTGGGCTACATCTCCTTTGAGCTTCGTCAACATGACTAGACTCTTTGGGATTAAGGTAATTACATTATTTTACAAGCTCCACACTTAACCACAATGAATCCAAAAATGATTCAAAGGGCTTATAATACCATTTTAAATCCCTTTAATGTCTATCCAATTCCTACAAACAGCTTAAGGATTCCATGGATACACATCCTTCTCTCGGTGCACTAAGCTTCTCTTAGCTTCTAAATGTCTCAAACTCCCTCAAATTCCTGTTTCAGTCACTGAAACCACTACTGTTGTATCCAATAATGATCAGACACCAAATACCAACTGATTAATTACTTTTATCAAGCACAACATCACCAAAAATGATTCTCCTCCACAGTTTGTCTAGGGCTGCCCACAACTTCACATCAGCTTCTCAAGCTGTGGAAGTACTCAAAATGATTTGAAACCACTTCAATTGGTTCCAAAATTACTGAAATAGTCAAGATAGAGTTTTTTTCATCAGAAACGGCCTCCAGCTGCTCTGGTTTCGCCTACGCACACTGTTGGCACCCTGTGGCACTCGGGTCAAGGAAAACTTCTCTACTGAGTTTTCAACCTCTAAAAGTCTTTAATACTTGTTGAAACCTCTCTAAACGTATTCAAAATGATTTTTTTAGACAAGAATGACCACTTGTTCCTTGCAAATGTCCTCTAGCTCCCCTGGCTAGGCCGTGCACTGCTGCTGATCAAATCGGCAAAAATGGCTTGTAGAGCTTAAATGAAGCTTTTTGGCTTTCTCATGTCCTTAACAGGCTCTAAAAACCATCTAAATATATTAATAAGGTATGACATAGCTAAGAATTCTTGTTCATTTACCTTAAACAGATAAACATAGTCCAATAAACAACCTTCTCCTTCAAGGCCCTGATGGCTCCTTCATTTTCTTTGTAGCTTAATCCTATGAAGATTACCTCTCTTAGAATTCAAACTTGCTCCATTGATTCCAGAAGGTTGAAGAGACCCAAAATAAAAAAAATAAAAATAAAAATCACATCAAAAGGCCTCTCGTGGCCAAAGTTATGGCTAACTGCAGTTTTGTCTAGTTACCCCTAGAAAAACTCCACTAAAACTAGCTAACTACCAACTAACTCCACTAAATCTGGCCACGACACCAAAAATCGTGAATTCCACCAAACTTCCCACCAAATGGACCACAATTTCCGGTGGGATTTCTGCATGTGACCGATGGCACCGTAACCATCGGAGTTTGCTTAACCAACAAGCTTTTGGGTCCCGGTTCCGCGCGTGTGGTCACATGGTTAGGGGTTGGCCCTTAGGGGATGGCCCCTTTTCTGTCCAACCAAAACTTCATTAAGATTTAAATATAAAACGTGACCCATTGATGTTAAGATTCACCATGCAAGCGGGCTGGTCAAGCCTGTGGGCTTACAGTGGAGAGACCAGGGTTTAAATCTGCAGAGTTGCAAAAAGTTTTTCCGAACCAACCAAATGTAATATTCCAAAGAATATTTTGGGGAATATTCTAGAGAATATTACATGGAATATTCCAAGGAATATTCCTATAAATAATTTTATATTTTTTTTCAATATTCAAAAATGAAGGTCATTGGGTGATTTTTAAATCAGAATAAATTCTCCATATGGAGTCCATTTTGTAGACGAGACCTATACAATCGTTCAGGTTCCAACCCAATCTGAGCAGTTTCAAATTTGAGCATTTCCCTAGCTCAGTCTTGAGCTCCTGATCACACCTCCCAAATCAGATGCTTTTAGTCCCTAAAAGCTTACTGAAATGCTGAACTGAAATATAGTACAGAAAATGAGAGAATGAATATCCTCTTCTCTTCAACCCTTCAAACATTTACTTTGCATGGAAAATGACTTTGAACCACAAATGGAAAGAAATTAACATTTCCCTTCCTGAATGCGCTTGTCCTCCTGTCCACAACTATCTTTCTTGCACCCACACAAAAAAAAATTGGTGAGAAAATTACAGAATGAAATTGAACAACACTGCCTTGATCAATGATCTAAGGTGGCTCAAAACAAACAAGATATTACAGCATAGAATACATGCATACATCCAAAATTTACATATGTACAAAAGGAGTACATCTTACTATGTCAAGAATTCCATCCGCTTCTCACCAAGCCACTTCCATGGTGACTTTTGCTACTGCAACCTTTCCCCATGTGAAACTTCCCTTTCCACATCAATAATGGAAACCGTGGTTCCACCTTTGCCAATCTTCTTGTCCTCTTGTTGGATGTGTGTAGGACAACGAGTTGGATGTAAAGTCCAACAATGAGAGACAACATGTCCCTTCTTTTGGAAAAAAGTGTAAAAATTATGCACCTTCTTTGAAGGTAGTTTTTTCTTTATCTGTTTCCTGTGTGCTTTCTTCCTTATCTAGCATCTTGAAATATGATGGTTAAAGTGACCAAAATATGTACAGGAAATATTTCTTTCATTAAAGCATGTAAAATACTCATGTCTTGCAGAAACACAATCAAATTGATCATGAGAAGATGTATACCTCTTGTGATGCTTTGCATGTTTATCCTTTTTTCCTCCATGAGGAGATGAACTAGTAGAGGCTCCAGTTTTCAATTGCAGACTAGCATCATTGTTCTTGTCTTGAAAAATGCCTAAAATTGCATGCTTTCCATAAGCTGCATGTCTACCATCTTCTTGCTGCAACAAAGGCTTAAAGAAATGGCAATCATCTTTGAAACAAATTTGACATATTTTCCTCATGGAACTTGGAACAAAGGTTCTCTTTGAATTAGCCTCACACACCTTCATGGCTTTTGAGTTTTCGCTATTAGATTGCACATAATCAAGTACAAGATTCGTCGGTCGTTCCGCAACAAAAAGGGGTTCAATCACGACTTATGCATGCTTTCCTAATTGTTTGCCTTCATAACCCATCTTGATCATTAATTTGGATCCTACTCCCCTTGTATACTTTTCGAAAGATCCAACACATCTTTCTAAACAGGAAACTAAAGACAAATTAGAATGGATTACCTATTTCTCACGCATGTTCCTGGTCAAAGCCTCTTGGGCTTGATGAAATTGCAACTCAATATCATGCAATCATCGAAGAATTTATTCCTTCTCCTACTTCATGCCAAATGATTTCTCACGAAGCTCTGTGCTTTCTCTTTTATCCTCAAACAGGATCTGCACCATATCCTTCAATATAAGGAATTCACGCTTCATATCCTCATCGAAGAACCTTGTGAAGGATGAAACTTCACTTGTAGAAGTTTTCATTATGATGTCAATGAATAAATTAACTTCAACAATGTTCTTAAAGCTTTTCAGAACAAACGACAAAGCTTTTTCACCCAAATGTCTTTACAGCCATCACATATTCAAGCAGCCAACAACACACAAATCAAGTGAAAATATTGTTCAAGCAACCAATAGCAAACCAACTCAAGTGAAAATCTTGGAGTGGTTTTAAGGTCCTTTAGGGTCAGCAAAATATCTTCTATTCCTTTTTGTCTTCTCCAAGACTTAGCTAATCAGTAGTTATCCCCAAACTTCAACAAACTCAAACAACTTGCCAATCTTCTACATTGCTTTAATGACCTTTCAAGCTATACAATCAAGCTATAGTGATGTCAATCAAGCAATCCAAGTGCTCTAATACCAACTTGATATGAAAATGGAAGGTACTTGAAAAAAGGGTGCAAGGTATCCATTTTCATTTATGTAAATGAGTGCGAAAATACTCGAAGTTTAAATCTGAAAATGCGAGAACTTCTTATTTCTAATATAGAGATAGACTGTAGGGGAATTTACTAGATATGTCACCTCTATAGAGCGAATGAGATCTAGAAGCTACGTGGCCCTCTAAAGACTCTACCTAAAGAAATAATAGAAGTAAAAACCCATATTTAATTAAAAAAAAAACCTTGCTTGAACTTAACGTTATGCAAAATTTTAGCTTGAAATAGGTGTATGTCCTTTCTTTTGTTTATGTGTTTTAATTTTATTTGTTTTTTCTAAAACTTAACATATATATCAGCAACATAATTCGGCCATAGAATATCAAAACACAACAGCAATATAATATAGTAGTTCACCCAACTCTTGGGCTACATCTCCTTTGAGCTTCTTTAACATGACTAGACTCTTTGGGATTAAGGTAATTAAATTATTTTACAAGATCCACACTTAACCGAAATGAATCCAAAAATGATTCAAAGGGATGAGAATACCATTTTAAATCCCTTTAATGGATTTCCAATTCCTGCAAACAGATTAAGGCTTCCATGGATACACATCCTTCTGTTGGTGCACCAAGCTTCTCTGAGTTGCTAAATGGCACAAACTCCCTCAAATTCCTATTTATGTCACTGAAACATCTACTGATGTATCCAATAATGACCAGAAACGAAATAACAACTGATTAATTGCTTACATCAAGCACAACATCCCCAAAAATGGCTCTCCTCCATGGTTTGCCCAGGGCTGCCCACAACTTCACATTAACTTCTCGAGGTGTAGAAGTACTCAAAATGATTTAAAACCACTTCATTTGATTCCAAAATGACTGAAATATTCAAGATAGAGTTTTTTTCATCAGAAATGGCCTCTGGCTGCTTCGTTTTTGCCTACACACACTGTTGCCACCCCTTGGCACTAGGCTTAAGGAAAACTTCTCTGTTGAGTTTTTGATCTCTAAAAGTATTTAATACTTGTTAAAACCTCTCTAAATGGATTTAGAATGATTTTTTCAGTCAAAAATGACCACTGTTTCGCTGCAAATGTCCTGTAGCTCCCTTGGCTAGGCCCTGCACTAATGCAAAAACGGCCTCTATAACTTAAATGAAGCTTTTCAGCTTTCTAATATTCTTAACAGGCTCTAAAAAACATCTAAACAAACTCATAAGGTATGAAATAACTAGGAATGCCTATTCATTTACCTTAAACAGATAAACACAGTCCAATACACAACCTTCTCCTTCAAGGCCCTGATGGCTCCTTCATCTTCTTCGTATCTTAATCCTTTGAATATGACCTCTGTTAGACTTCAGACCTGCTCCATTGAGTCCAAAAGGTTTCAGAGACCCAAAATAAAATAAAAAAATTTGCATTAAAAGGCCTTTCCTAGCCCAAGTTATGGCTAACTAAAGTTTTGTCCAGTTGCCCCTAGAAAAACTCCATTAAAACTGGCTAACTGCCAGTTAACTCCACTAAATGTAGCCACGATGCCAAAAATTGTGGATTCCACCAAACTACCCACCAAATGGACCACAACTGCCAGCGGGATTTCTGCATGTGACCAGTGGCACCGTAACCGTCGAAGTTTGTTTGACCACCAAGCTTTTGGATCATGCTTCCATGCACGTGGTCACATGGTTAGGGGCTAACCCCTTTTTCACCCAATTGAAACTTCATTAAAATCTAAATATAAAACCGGACCCATTGATGTTAAGATTCACCGTGCAAGTGGGATGGTCGAGCTTGTGGGCTTGCAGCGAAGAGACCAGGGTTTGAATTCGTGGAGTTGCAAAAAGTTTTTCTGAACCAATCAAATGAAATATTGTAGAGAATATTCTAGAGAACATTCTAGGGAATATTCTAGAGAATATTCTAGCGAATATTCCTCAGAATATTTATTTTTTTTATTTTTTTTTCAAAATTTAAAAATGAAGGTCAATGGGTGATTTTTAAATCAGAATAACTTCTCCATATGGAGTCCATTTTTCGAACCATTTGCAGTGTCTGAATCAGGAAGATGAGACCTATCCAGACGTTCAGGTTCCAACCCAATATGAGCACTTTCAAATTTGAGCATTTTCCCTAGCTCAGACTTGAGCTCCTGATCACACCTCCCAAATGAGAGGCTTTTGGTCCCCAAAAGCTTACTGAAATTCTCAACTGAACTCTAGTACAGACAATGAGAGAATGAAAATCCTCTTCTCTTTAGCCCTTAAAACATTTTCTTTGCATGGAAAATGACTTTGAACCACAAATGGAAAGAAATTAACATTTCCCTTCCTGAATGCGCTTGTCCTCTTGTGCACAACTATCTTTCTTGCACTCAGAAAGAAATTTTCTGGCGAGAAAATTATAGAATGAAACTAAACAACGTTGCCTTGATCAATCATCTAAGGTGGCTCAAAACAAACAAGATATTACAACATAGAATACATGCATACATCCAAAATTTACATATGTAAAAAAGGAGTACGTCTTACTGTGTCAAGAAGTCCATCCACTTCTCACCAAGCCACTTCCATGGCGACTTTTGCTACTGCAATTTTCCCCACGTGAAACTTCCCTTTAAACATCATTAATGGAATCTGTGGTTCCATCTTTGCCAATATTCTTGTCCTCTTGTTGCATGTGTGTGGGACGATGAGTTGGATATAAAGTCCCACAATGAGAGACAACATGTCCCTTCTTTTGGCAAAAAGTGCAAATCTTATGCACCTTCATTGAAGGTAGTCTTCGCTTTATCTATTTCCTTCGTGCTTTCTTTCTCATCAAGCATCTCGAAACATGATGGTTAAATTGACCACAATATGTACAAGAAATCTTTCTTCCATTAAAGCATGTAAAATTTCATGCCTTGCAGAAACACAATCAAATTGATCATGAGAAGATGTATACCTCTTGTGCTACTTTGCATGTTCATCCTATTTGCCTCCATGAGGAGATGAACCAGTAGAGGCTCCAATTTTCAATTGTAGACTAACATCATCATTCTTGTCTTGAAAACTACCTAAAATTGCATGCTTGCCATAAGCTGCATGTCTACCATCTTGTTGCTGCAAAAAAGGCTTAAAGCAATGGAACTCATCTTTGAAACAAATTTGACATATTTTCCTCATGTAACTTGGAACAAAAGTTCTCTTTGAATTAACCTCACATGCCTTCATGGCTTTTGAGTCTTCGCCATTAAATTACACATAACGAAGTCCAAGATTCTTGGGTCGTTCCTCAATAGAAAGGGGTTCAATCTTGCCTTGTGCATGCTTGCCTTATCCTTTGCCTTCATAACCCATATTAATCATTAACTTGGATCCTACTCCCCTTGTATTGCTTTTCGAAAGATCCAACCATACTTCTAAAAAGGAAACTGAAGACAAATCCGAATGGATTACCTCTTTCTCATGCATGTTCTTGGTCAAAGCCTCATGGGCTTGATGAAACTACAAATCCATATCATGCAATCTTTGAAGAATTTATTCCTTCTGCTACTTCATGCCCAAAAATTTCTCACGAAGCTCTGTGCATTCTCTTCTATCCTCAAATAGGATCTACACCATATCCTTCAATATAAGGAATTCACGCTTCATATCCTCATCGAAGAACCTTGTGAAGGACGAAACTTCACTTGTAGAAGTTTCCATTATGATTTCAATGAAAAAATTAACTTCAACAATGTTCTTAAAGATTTTCAAAACAAATGACAAAGCTTTTTCACCAAAATGTCTTTACAGCCATCACATATTCAAGCAGCCAACAACACACAAATCAAGTGAAAATCTTGTTCAAGAAACCAATAGCAAACCAACTCAAGTGAAAATATTGGAGTAGTTTTGAGGTCCTTTGGGGTAAGGAAAATATCTTCTATTCCTTTTTGTCTTTTCTAACACTTAGCTAATCAGTAGCTATCCCCAAACTTCAGCAAACTCAAACAACTTGCCAATCTTCTACACTACTTTAAAAACCTTTCAAGTTATACAATCAAGCTATTGTGATGTCAATCAAGCAAACCAAGTGCTCTGATACCAACCTGATATGAAAATGGAAGGTACTTGAAAAAGGGTGAAAGATATCCATTTTCATTTATGTAAATAATTGCGAAAATACTCCAAGTTTAAATCTAAAAATGTGAGAACTTCTTATTTCTAATACAGAGATAGATTGTAGGGGAATTTACTGGGTATGTCACCTCTAAAGAGAGGATGAGATCGAGAATCTACCTAGCCCTCTACAGACTCTACCTAAAGAAATAATAGAAGTAAACACTTTGATTTAATTAAAAAAGAACCTTGCTTGAACTTGATGTTATGCAGAATTTTAGCTTGAAAGAGGTGTATGTCTTTTCTTCTGTTTATGTGTTTTAAGTTTTTTTTTTTTTGCTAAAACTTAACATATATATAAACAACATAATTCAGCCATATAATATCAAAACACAAGAACAATATAATATAGGATTTCACCCCAACTCTTGGGCTACATCTCCTTTGAGTTTCATCAACATGACTAGACTCTTTGGGATTAAGGTATTTAAATTATTTTACAAGCTCCACACTTAACCAAAATGAATCAAAGGGCTGAGAATACCATTTTAAATCCCTTTAATGGCTTTCCAATTCCTGCAAACAGCTTAAGGCTTCCATGGATACACATCCTTCTGTCGATACACTAAGCTTCTCTGAGCTTCTAAATGGCACAAACTCCCTTAGATTCTTGTTTCTATCAATAAAACCACTACTTATATATCCAATAATGATCAGACACCAAATACCAACTAATTAATTGCTTACATCAAGCACAACATCCCCAAAAATGGATCTCGTCCATGGTTTGCCCAAGGCTGCCCACGACTTCACATCAACTTCTCGAGCTTTATAAGTACTCAAAATGATCTAGAACAACTTCCGTTGGTTCCAAAATGAATGAAATAGTCAAGATAGAATTTGTTTTCATCAGAAATCGCCTCTGACTGCTCCAGTTTCACCTACACACACTGTTGGCACCCCTTGGCACTAGGGTCAAGGAAAATTTCTATACTGAGTTTTTGACCTCTAAAGGTATTTAATACTTGCTAAAACTTCTATAAATGGATTCAGAATTATTTTTTCATTCAAGAATGACCATTGATTCGTTCCAGATGTCATTTAGCTCCCCTGGTTAGGCCCTGAACTGCTACTGATCAAATCAACAAAAATGGCCTCTATAAATTAAATGAAGCTTTTTCACTTTCTAATGTTCTTAAAAAAGCCTTGAAAACGATCTAAACATATTCATAAGGTATGAAATAGCTAATAATGCATGTTCATTTACCTGAAACAGAAAAACACAGTCCAATACACAGCTTTTTCCTCCAAGGCCCTGATGGCTCCTTCATCTTCTCAGTAGCTTAATCCTCTGAAGATGACATTTTTTAGACTTCAAACCTACTCCATTGGGTCCAAAAGGTTGAAGATACCCAAAATCAAAAGAAAAAAAATCACATCAAAAGGCCTCTCCTAGCCAAAGTTATGTCTAACTGACGTTTTGTCCAATTACCCCTAGAAAAACTCCACTAAAATTGGCTAATTACGAGTTAACTCCACTAAATATGGCCACGGTGATGAAAATTGCAGATTCCACCAAACTTCCTGCCAAATGGACCACAAGCGCCGGCAGGATTTATGCATGTGACTAGTGGCACCGTAACCATCGGAGTTTGTTTAAACACCAAGCTTTTGGGTCCCGGTTTCGAGCGCGTGGTCACATGGTTAGGGGTTGGCCCCTTTTCCACCCAACTAAAACTTCATTAAGATTTAAATATAAAATGTGACCCATTGATGTTAACATTCACCGTGCATGCAGGCTGGTTGGGCCTGTGGGCTTTCCGCGGAGTTTCAAAAAGTTTTGCCGAACCAACCAAATGGAATATTATAGAGAATATTCCAAAGAATATTCTAGGGAATGTTCCAAATAATATTCTAGGGAATGTTCCAAAGAATATTCTAGGGAATATTCCTCAAAAAAATTAATTTCTTTTTCAAGATTAAAAAATGAAGGTCATTAGGTGATTTTTAAATTGGAATAACTTCTCCATATGGAGTCCATTTTTCAAACCGTTCATGGCACCAGAGTCAAGAAGACGAGACCTATCCAATCATTCAGGTTTCAACTCAATCTGAGCACTTTCAAATTTGAGCATTTTCCCTAGCTCAAATTTGAGCTCCTGATCATGCTTGAAGGATGATGTTTCTTTCGGTGCATAAATCCATTGGAAAAGAGCAAAGACACATAGAAGGGGAATTTTCTACTCAGAGAGCTTTTCACCATAAGCTCAAAAATCTCACTTACCTGGCAGTAGTGTTGAGCTATGACTAGAGGGGTCAGTTCAACAATTTGGGTGAGATGGCATCAAATGGTCTTAGATATCATGGCAGGTTGGAAGGTGCTTCCAACTATGTCATGGAAGGCCAAAATATTAAAAGTTTTGGAAGAGTATGATCTCAAAGCCTACATGTAGTATACCTAGGGGGCATAGTATGGGATACAGAGGGAGGTACCCAAGGGGATAATGTAATAATGGGATGGACCATAGTTAATAAATAAAGTGGTTAACCCGTATCATGTAAGGGACCAGAAGTAGTAATGTGATAAGCCCATGTATTAGATATATGGTATTGAGAGAACCATGGTAATGACCCATGGTATTGTATGTATGAATCCTATATAGAGGCTAGAGACTCCCCATTCAGAGATGTCAAGGATTATTGTATTGGAAAGCATATGGCTTCTGGAGTGTTCTCCTTCCTTAAGGAGTGATGGTATGGTGTTACCCTACCTCAAGGGTTTGATCAATAAAGAAGCATTTCTATCTATTTATCTCTTGTTATTTTTAAGTATATTTTCATTGTCATATATTTGTAGGCCAGATCTATTACAAATGGTATAAAGGAAGGAGAACACTCCACAAGGCATATTCTTGCCAATACAATAATGTTTGACATCTCTCAATGAGGAGTCTCTAGCCTCTATATAGGATTCATATAGACAATACCATTGGTCATTACCATGGTTCTCTCAATACCATATATCTAATACCTTGGGCTTATCACATTACTACTTGTGGTCCCTTACATGATACGGGTTAACCACTTTATTTATTAACTATGGCCCATCCCATTATTACATTATTCCCTTAGGTACCTCCCTCTGTACCCCATACTATCCCCCAAGGTATACTAAACTACGTCAAGAGTGTTCGGGATGTTCCTGCTGACAATGATAAAAAAAAGAAGTAGAAGGTTGAAAAGGGGAAGGCAAAGAAGTTCAAGATAATGTGTGAAGGTGAAGAGGTTCGAGATCATGTGGTCTCACAATTACAGGGAAAAGATACAACCCGGGAGATGTGGCAAGCTTTGTCTTCATTGTATGAAGTCTCTTCTAAACAACAGAAGATGTACCTAGAACAAAATTCGTAGTGAACATTGATGCAAAAGGGAGAAGGAGTTAACTCATATCTTCTTCATCTTCAGGACACTAGAGACCAACCTGTTGCAGTGGGGTCTACTCCTTAATCTACCACAATGGTAAGGATGACCTTGAATGGATTATTCGATGAATGGAAAGTTTTTGTCCATTGTATATTGGCCAGGGAAAGACTACCTTCATGGTAAGAGATGTGGGCAGCTCTTCAATAGGAAAAATTAAGGAGGTATCTAGTTAAGGTCAACCTCAATGGCAATAGCGGGAGTGGCATGAATACAAAGGAGGAGGAGGAGAATTGTTAGTACTATTTTATTGCTATTCTTTTCTTCTAAAAATCCATCATTTATCTACCATTTTCTTCCATAAACTCCTCATAGTCCATTGAAATTGATTAATAAAGCATTATAATTGTTATTTTACATTAAATTTAATTTATGGTTTTTTATGTTAAAAATTGGAATTTTTCAACAAAATTACGGGATGTAATGAATTCCTGTAATTGGTTTATGTTGTCACATGTGGCATGGCAGGAAAATCGAAACAGAAGATAAGGACGTGATCTAGGATGTACATACATGTTGGAAAATCTATTTAGCATCGAATTTGAAGCTCCTGAATACATGGTCAATGCTGGTCAAACCCAGCCTATTTAGCAGAAAAATATGAAGTTACAATGAATGTACTTGATCTTTTGCTTAAGATTAGGGACCCTAAACTGATTTCGATTTGTTTTAGAAATCAGTTAGGATTAGGAAGAATGAAAATAGCCTTTTTGGTTGTAAATTTTAATAAATAGGAGGATTTTGATTATTATAAAAAAAAATGCTAGTGAAGACATGGAAAGAGCAGACTTAAGACTGTAAGCGTATTCCAGAACTCTGTTTTTAATGTAATCTACTCTCAAAACTTAATCAAAGGTAGAATTTCATCAATTATGGTGTTTATGAGTTAAAATTCTTATCACTTGAAGTTTTTCAAAGTGTTCCATCAAAGCGTGGAAGGGCCCCTACGTGAGGATTGGTACACTTTCTTTTCTGTTTCATAGAATTTAGTATTCATATCTTAATAGTGTTTTACTTCATTTCATTCCCTGTGAGTTTATCAATTTAATTAGAATTTCTTGTGATTGATATTTTATGATTCATAGTAGTAGCTTGAAAGTTCAATTGCAAAATTATTGAACAAGTCCTTGTAAAAGGTTTAATTGAACATTGAATTTCAAAATATTTCTATGAACTCTGTTTTCATGAATTTGATTTTTACTATGTTTAGTGTGTTATTTTGAAAGAGTTTTTGTGAATTATATCCTTGTAAGAGGATTGAGAACTCAGACTAGTAACACTCTGCTTTTAGAACAGTTAATTAAATTAGATGATATAAGTGTTTAAATTGTGAAAGGAAACATACTTCAATCTCTTGTAAAAGAGTGTTGTAGCCTATCACACTAGACACTTACTTAGACAGATTAGATCCTTTTAGGTCTATATAATTTAGACATGTGCCTCTAAGTTTACCTACCTTGGTTGACATTAAATTTAGTGTAATCTAGAACCCTGGATTGGTCTCTACAAGAACACATCTCTAACATCAAAGGGACAGCAAAAGTAGAAGTGGAAGAAGGAGACATCAAAGGTGAAATGTTTCAGATGTGGTGAGATGGGCCACTTTGCATCCCAATGTCCTTTGAAGCAAAAGGAGTAGGATAAGAAACATGATCCTAAGGCTTCTACAACAAATATTGACGAAGATACGTTTTCCATGAGTGCTCAGGCATCTCTAGGAGAGAAATGGCATGATATTGAGCTGTAGTCGGGAGGGCTATGTGTTGGCAGGATCCATGAGGAAGCCCACCTCTTAGTTCAATTCCTTGTTATGGAAGCCCTATTGGAAATACTGAGAGGGGGGGGTGAATCAGTATTCCTTTTCAATTGTTATTTTTACCAGTTAAATCATTTATATTGAGAACACAAAAATGAACAATAGGAGTAAATTATTTTATTAATATAATGTTTACAATAAAACAAGTACAATATATATCAGGCTCCAATCTCTTGCCAAGCACCAACTTGGACTTTTTGCGAGGCTCCAACCTCTAGGGCACCAACCCTATCTTGTCAAGGCACCAACCTTGGATTTAGAAGCACCAACTCCAAGGACACCAATCCTCCCAATTCTGAGGCACCAAACCCAAGGGATCCAACCATATCTTGTCAAGGCATGTTTGATAATAATTCTCTGCTCCCAAAATCTTCTTTACTAAATTTTGTCAATTTACAGCTTCAGTGTAGTCTCCATGCTACAACATCAATGACAGCCTGTCTTCATATGAAGGAGTATTCACAACTCTTCATACTGTCCACACAGAGTCTGCAAAGTTACCTCAAGGTGATATCAAATAGCCATCATGATCTCCAATAATGTCTCCACGCAACTTCAGTGTGTCTACAATGAACTTCACTAAGCTTTGCACAAAAAAAAACTCTCTACTTCAAGCCTTTATTCTCACTTTCACGGTAAATTATTCAGGCATAACTGCTTCTCACTGTTCTTGTTGTCACGATCTCTTACTTCCCAGAAAAAAATTCACATACGCTTCAATGCTGGTGCTGTCTACTGCTCACTTCAAGTGATGTCAGATGAAACTTTACTTTTTCCTTCACAAGATTATTCTTCAAGTTGTGTTATGTACCTGATTAATTTATCACTGGCCTGAGCATTTCAAAGGTTAACTCGATCAAAAAATTTTCTCGTCCTTTGGCTTCATCCTGTCCTGTTGGACATACTGCTTGCTCTATTTCTTCCAGTTCACCCATTGTGAACTTTCCTTGTTCTCTGTTATAGATTCCTGATATGCTGGACCTTTGGCTTCCTTTTTCGCTCACTTGATCTTCGGCTTCCTCTGTGCTCGCTTGACCTTTTGGATTCCTTCTTCAATCACTTGATATTCGGCTTCCTCTGTGCTCACTCGACCTTCTTCGCTCGCTTGATCTTCAGCTTCCTGATCTTCAGCTTCCTCTGTCTCTTCGAGTTCAACAATACTCAAAAGACACATTCATTTGGAAGAGAGGCTGAATTACAATAGTGTTGCATATTAAAATTATATCAGATAGTTCCTTTTTAATATTCATACAATAGACTCATTATTTATGGAGGATTTCATAGGAGAGGATATACCCACAAGGAGTTCCCACATGCCACGTCACTACCTCAATTCCCAATCACAACTTTTGGAAACTCCCGCAATCACAACCCTTTGGCTTCATGATATAACATTGTAGATGCCCCCATTTTCGATGGATGCAACATTCCAATAAGCATCTTTTCATAACTCAATCAGGTCCACAACTTATATCGCAAGTGGTCGGGTTCACAAGACTTATCGCAATCGGTAGTCTGGTGGTGTTAACCCTTTTGAACTTTGCAATTCAATGGATGCAATATTTAGTTAATCAATGCAATAATGGTGTAGCAGGTTCGCAATGCTATCACAATCGTAGTTTTTCAAGTGGCATTCCTTTGTGATACATAACTTCCAATACAAATGCGATATACTATTAAATCATGTTATAATGGTGTAGTGGGTCCACAATACTATTGCATCATTGATCTCATCTTTAATCCGATGGTTGTTTATCCACCGAATGATCAACAAACCCAATCATCAATCCTCCACCGTTTGATAAAGGCATGCTAGATCCAATGGTTCATAATGATATCGACCAGGGAACTTGTGCGACGCTTCACTACCTTTATGGAGCCGATAAGGATTATAAATCCTTGATCTATAAAATTTTGGGTCTATTCTTGAGATTAACGTCCAATCATTTTGTGACCTGATATCCATTGGATATACGAGATCATCAAATCTACGGCTTGAGGGTCTTTAACTAGCGTTATCACAAAAATAGGACCCTGATAGGCTGCTGATCAGACTATCTCGGTGTAACTATTTCAAACCAATCTTTTAGCTAAGGCTTAGCCTCCTCAGCCTGAGAGGGCTCTCTCAAAGGGTTAATGATTTAGATCAAAGATATGAATAGATGGCTAACTCTATGGTTTGTAATTGTATATGTTTATAGGTTGAAAGATGAAGGCTGGCTACCATTGGGCTATGGAGTCAAAGTATGTTTCAGTACCACAACAAGATCAGCTTAACATGAAGTCAGGGCATTCAACATTTGAATATTCAGAACACAACACACATATGGAACCACAGCTCATAAGTGCACACAGGAAGTCAGAGCATAATCAGTGAATTCTCAGTGATTGTACACTTATGAAACTGTAAACAAAACTAAGGAAAGGGTAACACACATTCTGAATATAAGAAATCCTTCATGAATACTGAGTAGTGAAGCCAAAGCATTCTACCTAGCATGGAAGTCAAGGCATTATAGAGTTCAAGTGTAGAAATGACAATACAAAACAGTGAAACATAGTAAGTTTATCTATGAAAGAAGTCAGAGCATCAGTGATGAATTCTGAGTATCATAAGTAAACACCACTGCAATGTAAGTATTGGAAGATGCCATCATAACAAGAACATACAAGAACTCTTCATGAATCTTGAGTTGTCTAAGTAGAAATCTGCATTAGGTTAAAAATATACACAGTCTGCAAATAGAGCAGCAGCTGAGCCAAAAAGTCTCCAACCCTTTGCTAATTCGACCTCTTTCTCTATATAAAGCATTCAAAATTAGGATTCCATCATCCCTCCTCAAGAGAATTCGAATTTGCCATCAGTGACACCTATTCTAACCATAAAACAAACCATTAAATGTATTTGACACCTAACTAGTAGTCCTAGAGACCTAATACAACTAGGAGTGTAACTCCTTATTATGACTAAAACAACCTTATCTAGACATTTGAAGCATTATTTGACACCTGACACTCCATGAAGTCTAATTTCATGAAGCCTCCCACGTGGTCACCCAACTGTTGATGAAAAACCCTAGAAATTAGGGAACATGTTTCCTTGTTTTTAGGTTTAGGATCCCTGAAAATGGCACGCGGGACAGAGCCTTTATCTCTTCATCCATGACACATTTTACGAAAATCAAGGAGGTTTTTGTAGCCCATGTTGTCTAGAACAAAAACCTCTCCTGAGTTTTAAAAAATTCCTCCAACTGTTCAGAATATGTCCTTGAAAAGCACGTGTCAAATAGGTAACTATTCCTTGCTCTATTCTGGCTAAAACATAGGTCTTAGGACAGAGGTCATAACTTCTCGTACAAAATTCATTTGAAAAATATGAAGGAGGTTTTTGTAAAAAAATCCATACTGAACAAAAACCTCTTTTGGGTTTTTGAAACACTACTCCAGCTGCCCAGAATCGATCCTTGAAGAAGACGTGTAAAACAACAAATTTTGATTCTTTGAAAAACTGCACCTACAGCAGTTTTGTAGCGCAAGTTTGGTCACCCGTTTCTCCCAGCTCATAATGAATTTGAGGAAACTGAAGGAGTTTTTTTTTATTAAATCCATGCTGAACAAAAACCTCTCTTGGTTTTTTTAAACATCGTTCCTACCGCCCAAAATAAGTCTTTGAAAAACAGTTGTCAAACAGGAGATGAAAAACTGCACCTACAGCAGTTTCATAGCACAACTTTGGTCACCCTTTTCTCCTAGATCATAATCAATTTGAAGAAAGTGGAAGAGGTTTTTTCACTTTAGTATCTTAGGAATGAAAACCTCTTTCACGTTTCAGAGAGGAGTTTTCAACTGCTCAGAAGCGCTTCTCGAAGTTGACTAGTAAAAACAGGGAAACAAAACTCCTCCTTTTTAGAGTTTCATTCTTATGTTCATCTTCGAATCCTTCTGCTGACCATGTTGTCTATTTAACCACATGAAATGAATCAAATCAACCATATACCCTGCTCAAATACTTGTGCTAAAACAAAAATTCTTTAATGGCGCCTGGAGCATTATGAATCAATACTAACTATGAGATAATGACCATTTTCATAACATAGAGTTTAGAGTTCATGAATGTCCTTCCTGTCCTTGTTTTGCCTTTGCTTGATGTTTATACCTTGTAAGTAATCCCTTTCAGCTTCCCATCCTCAAAAATATATCCTTTTGTCTTACAAAAATGATCCATCAAATCACAATATGCAGCTACAGCAGTTTTGTAGCGCGCTACAAAACTGATGTGCATTAGGCATCACTTACAGCAGTTTCGTAGTGCGCTACGAAACTGCTGTGTAATTTCAAAACACAGCTTTAAGACCAAAATTTAACCTTTTTGATTCTTTCTTTTTCTTGAAATGGCTTTCTCCACATGTCATGAAGCTTGTTCAAAACTGAATATAATAAACACCATTCTTCAAGGAAAACTTTCAAAATGTAATCTATATCAAAATTTAGGATTACCTTACATGCCTTGCTTGAGCCTTCAAAGAACTCTGATGTATGCTGACCCTGAGTTTTCCAAGTTCTTCTTATGCATGAAAGGAGTATGAGAATAACCAAGACCAATTCTCCCTTACCTTACCCTTTTCCCTTGAAATCTTTTCAGTGATAACAGTGGCTCCACTTGGGATAGTGTGCCCTTGTGGTACACTAAGAACTCCTAGGTCCAGTGCTTTGTCCATTTTATGAAAAACATAGATTTTCTTGATGAGCATTCCTTTCCAACTTCTTGGGCCTTCACCTCGAGCTTAAACTTGATGATCATTGTGAGATAAATAAATCTACCACTACTAAAAAAAAATGCTCAGTCAACCTTGAGCTTATTTTCATTTTCCTACCTACCTACCCTATGAGCTGCATTCTCCAATTGTAGCTCAAGGAACATGAAACTTCCAATGAATCCAATCATCAATCTGATCTGAAACTTGGATCTCCTTACTGTGCTTGAAGCATAAATAAACCAGATACTGAAACAACCAAGGAAGCATGATGTGTAACTTTTCTTCAAGATGAACATATAATTGGAAGCCTGAACAGTAAATCTTTTCCATGTAGTCAGCTATAGGGTCAAAAAACACATGGTTAGTTTGATGATTCTCATAACATTCTACATCTTCAAACAACTGATCCTCAGCCACACCAAATTTATTTGATATGCTATCCAACTGCCTTTCTAAATGATGACCACAAACAATGTAATTTTCTTCATTATAAAGATCATTCTTTGATGCAAGCTACTGCAAGGAATCACAAACATAAACAACCTTTTCCTCTGCCTGAGGGTTATAAAATCTATCTTCCAGTACTTCTTCTTGGTGTTTGCAATCAATTTCATATTCTTCATGATCAAAAGACTGACAAGTCTGCTGCATCTTTTCATCTATATCAAAGGATGGAACATGGTTTTCACAAGTAAACCCCTGCTGCTCTTCATGCTGCGTTTCATGAGATGTTATACTTTCTTCTTGGTTCTGAAATGCATTGTTATGAAGAGCCTCTAAAATTTCTTCATCCATAAATTCATCATCATCATAACAATCCTCCAAGTATTGAATAAAACTTAAAGAATGTCTACAACAATCTTTAAGCAGCAATAAGGAAGGATAACATTCTTTATACATCTCATAGAATTCATCATGAAAACTAGCAAGCGAATATATTGAACCATTTTCCAAATTTTTATACCAATACCATGCTTTTCCTTCTAAAGTGGTCATAAACATCTTCATGAGACAATCCTCAGGAAACTGAACGTTAAGATTGCGTACATGCATATGAAACCTAACCAAATGAATAGTGGCATTGTCCTTCTTTTCATCTTTGAATATTGGAAGATCATCTAACCAATCAACGTTTGGCATAGGATTTGGAAAACCAGGGATATGAGACCGATTCATAGGAGCATACCTGGCATTCATTCTTGCAGTGGAACTCATTTTGAAACTTCATCAAGCTACTGATCTTCTAGCAGTGGAGTCACCTTCCAATTTATTATTTGATGTGTGGAGTCGCCAAGGTAGTTTTGCAGCCTCAAAAAGATGTCCGAGCTCCTGCTACCTTCAGAAGTTCAGCCTCTAAATTTCGGGAATGAATAGACTTCAGGCTCCCGACAGACGCACCAAAATGTTATCACCAAAATAGGACCCTGATAGGCTGTTGATCAGACTATCTCGGTGTAACTATTTCAAACCAATATTTTAGCTAAGGCTTACCCTCCTCAGCATGAGAGGGCTCTCTCAAAGGGTTAATGATTTAGATCAAAGATATGAATGGATGGCTAACTCTATGGTTTGTAATTGTATATGTTTATAGGTTGAAAGATGAAGGCTGGCTACCATTGGGCTATGGAGTCAAAGTATGTTTCTGTACCACAACAATATCAGCTTAACACAAAGTCAGGGAATTTAGCATTTGAATATTCAGAACACAACACACATATGGAACCACAGGTCATAAGTGCACACAGGAAGTCAGAGCACAATCAGTGAATTCTGAGTGATTGTACACCTATGCAACTGTAAACAAAACTAAGGAAAGGACAACACACATTCTGAATATAAGAAATCCTTCATGAATCCTGAGTAGTGAAGCCAATGCATTCTACCTAGCATGGAAGTCAAGGCATTATAGAGTTCAAGTGTAGAAATGACAATACAAAACAGTGAAACATAGTAAGTTTATCTATGAAAGAAGTCAGAGCATCAGTGATGAATTCTGAGTATCATAAGTAAACACCACTGCAATGTAAGTATTGGAAGATGCCATCAAAACAAGAACATACAAGAACTCTTCATGAATCTTGAGTTGTCTAAGTAGAAATCTACATTAGGTTAAAAATATACACAGTCTGCACATAGAGCAGCAGCTGAGCCAAAAAGTCTCCAACCCTTTGCTAATTCGACTTCTTGCTCTATATAAAGCATTTAAAATTAGGATTCCATCATCCCTCCTCAAAAGAATTCGAGTTTTCCATCAGTGACACCTATTCTAACCATAAAACAAACCATTAAATGTATTTGACACCTAACTAGTAGTCCTAGAGACCTAATACAACTAGGAGTGTAACTCCTTATTATGACTAAAAAAAACTTATCTAGACACTTGAAGCATTATTTGACACCTAAAACTCCATGAAGTCTAATTTGATGAAGCCTCCCACGTGGTCACCCAACTGTTGATGACAAACCCTAGAAATTAGGGAACATGTTTCCTTGTTTTTAGGTTTAGGATCCCTGAAAATGGCACGTGGGACAGAGCCTTTATCTCTTCATCCATGACACATTTTACGAAACTGAAGGAGGCTTTTGTAGCCCATGTTGTCTAGAACAAAAAACTCTCCTGGTGTTTTAAAACATTCCTCCAACTGCTCAGAATCTATCCTTGAAAAACACGTGTCAAACAGGTAACTATTCCTTCCTCTGTTCTGGCTGAAAAATAGGTCTTAGGACAGAGGTCATAATGTCTCGTAAAAAATGTATTTGAAAAAACTGAAGGAGGTTTTTTTGAAAAAATCCATGCTGAACAAAAATCTCTTTTTGGTTTTTGAAACACTACACCAGCTGCCCAGAATCGATCCTTGAAGAAGACGTGTAAAACAGGAAATTTTGATTCTTTGAAAAACTGCACCTACAGCAGTTTTGTAGCGCATCTTTGGTCACCCGTTTCTCCCAGATCATAATGAATTTGAGGAAACTGAAGGATTTGTTTTTGATTCAATCCATGCTGAACACAAACCTCTCTTGGGTTTTTGAAACATCGTTCCTACCGCCCAAAATAAGTCTTTGAAAAACAGTTGTCAAACAGGAGATGAAAAACTGCACCTACAACAGTTTCGTAGCGCAACTTTGGTCACCCTTTTCTCCCATCTCATAATCAAGTTGAAGAAAGTGGAAGAGTTTTTTTCACTTTAGTATCTTAGAAATGAAAACCTCTTTCACTTTTCAGAGAGGAGTTTTCAACTGCTCAGAAACTCTTCTCGAAGTTGACTAGTAAAAACAGGGAAACAAAACTCCTCCTTTTTAGAGTTTCATTCTTATGTTCATCTTTGAATCCTTCTGCTGACCATGCTGTCTATTTAACCACATGAAATGAATCAAATAAACCATATACCCTGCTCAAATACTTGTGCTAAAAAAAAAATTCTTTAATGGCGCCTGGAGCATTATGAATCAATACTAACTATGAGATAATGACCATTTTCATAACATAGAGTTTAGAGTTCATGAATATCCTTCCTGTCCTTGTTTTTCCTTTGCTTGATGTTTATACCTTGCAAGTAATCCATTTCAGCTGCCCATCCTCAAAAAGATATCCTTTTGTCTTACAAAAATGATCCATCAAATCACAATATGCAGCTACAGCAGTTTCGTAGCGCGCTACAAAACTGTTGTGCATTAGGCATCACTTACAGCAGTTTCGTAGCGCGCTACGAAACTGCTGTGTAATTTCAAAACACAGCTTTAAGAGAAAAATTTAACCTTTTTGAGTCTTTCTTTTTCTTGAAATGGCTTTCTCCACATGTCATGAAGCTTGTTAAAAACTGAATATAATAAACACCATTCTTCAAGGAAAACTTTCAAAATGTAAGCTATATCAAAATTTAGGATTACCTTACATGCCTTGCTTGAGCCTTCAAAGAACTCTGATGTATGCTAACCATGAGTTTTCCAAGTGCTTCTTATGCATGAAAGGAGTATGAGAATAACCAAGACCAATTCTCCCTTACCTTACCCTTTTCCTTTGAAATCTTTTCAGTGATAACAACTAGAACACGGGTTAAAAATAGGCTTAACCCCCACTGTTGATTATGATGTAAGTGTTGAAAATGAGATTGATGACTATTATTTAGTGCAGGACTTCAGCCACGATCAAAACAGACATACACTCCTACCCCTGCTATTCTGATAGTTGTGCTCTTTATTTTCTTCTTTACTTGCTCCAATGACTACGTACACTCCTCCACACGCTCTTCTGATAGCTTTCTTCTTGTGACCTCCGATAACTCGGTTTATGCTCCTCCACCGATGTGTTCCTCTTTGCTTCTTCTGATATTTCATGCGATGTCTCTCATATGGATCTTACTCTTGTCACATGCGATAGATTTGCTTTGTCTTGACTTGTCGCTCCTTTGGCTTCTCTTCACTCCTATGACTTCTGATACATTGCTCCGATAGCTCTGTTTATGCTCCACTTTTTTCTTCCTATACTTCCAATATGGATCCTCCAATGTTTTCTTCTTTACTCCTCTAATATCGTTGTTTCTCTTTGTTCTTCTGATAGCACTTACCCTTGGGCATATGTGATAATCTACTTCCTTGATGGCTTTTGATGAACTCTTCCTCTTATTCTTTGACTGCTCCTATTATTTACCTCCAATGGCTTCCAATGTCTTTCCAAAGACTTCCCTGATGGTTTTCCTCCTTGGCTTCTTTCTCCTATTTCTTCACGGATCTACTCTGCTTCTGCTTGGATTGATATCATCATTTAGTATCCTATAATATTTCCATATTGACATCAATGACAATTTAGATCAATAATCTCCCCCTTTGTCATTGATGGCAATATTCTTCTTCTCCCCCCCTTTGACACCAATGGCAAAGGAGTGCTTAGGGACTCCCGCCGTCGAACTGCTCCCCCTATCAAACTGCTTTTGTTCTTTATGAGTAGTAGATCTTCATGGGTTTGTTACTCCCCCTATCATAGTGTTCTTATTTTTACTCAAGATAGAACGATTGATGCCTTGTCATCAACTTGTACATTATACCTTCTTCATGTCTTAAAAAAAACTACTTTATCATGGCTTCAACAATGCTTAAGGATGCTCCACTTCAATGCTTCCAAACAGATTGCAAATAGCCACACACCAAATGTTCAAGTCCAAGTGTTTATGATTCAATACATATTTTGTTGTCTCCAGAGTCAGAATTAAGAGGCCTTCATAGTCCGAATCAAGAGAAAATGCCACTGAAATTGTCTTTCTTGCTATCTTTCTTCAGATCAGGGTTCTTTTGTATCTTTGTACTTCTCCTTAAGTTACTGAGATATATTCGACTACACAAAATTCTCCTTTCTATAGTCCTTTTTGATGAGCCATATTTTACTTGTGTTCTTGTAAAAGTCTCTGCAATTTATCTCCACTAGCAGATTTTGATATCCCATCCGTGACTGTCTTTTAAATTCTTTTCACTGATTGGCATCTTTTTGCAATGCTTCAATTTTGTTAGATACTGCCAACTGCTCTTACTTCGAGCTTCATTCCCATATGCATATGTTTGTTGGAAAGGGACACATTCTCAAAATACTGTGTAGTTATGCTTTACTCAACTTCTGTAATACCAACAACATAGTTATTAGCCCTATTTCTCTAGCATTGGATGGCATTCTCTACTGCTCCAGTTTCTACTTAGTTTTCAAGTGGAAAACATCTTCAAAATCAGTCCAAAGAATGGTTACAAGATCATGTTCTTCAATGTAGTGCTCCTGAGAAATGATCTTTATTAAACAATGATTGTTAATATAGCTCATCAAGGATTACATAAGGCCCATTCATAGATGGCTTCTGCAAGAATGCTTAATCATCATAAGCTCCCCCTAACTGTATGCATGATATTCCTTTTGGTAGAGTCTCCCCACCAAATGCTTAGATTGTCGAAGATCAGGTCAACAACATGTGTTGTTGGCTAGAGAGTTCATGGGCTTTCAAATTGTATTTGCTTCCTTCTTTTTTGGCATGGATCTAGCTTGAGAAGGTGCCCAAATCAAGTTACAATTGCGTGCCATATGACCAATATTATGACACTTGAAGCATTCTATGTTGTTCATGAATAAGAATTCATGACTTCTTCTTGTGAAATTGCTTCTCAGAGATTGAAGGGGATCATTATAAGCCCTACAATATTTTTCCATGTGTCCAAAGTTTGTACAAGAATAACAATCACCAAGAAATAAATGTTGGTACCTACGAGATGGAGATTTCCTTAATGTAATGCTGAAGCCTTTCTGCCTTGAGATCCTTTGATGATAATTATTGATTCTCGCATCCTTGACATCATCTGCATTTCTTCTTGGAGCAGGATTTATTCCATTGTTGCCTTGACTCTTCTCCTTCCCTTTCCTTGAACTAGGAGCATCAACATTTCTTTCTCGCTTCCTCACATCCTTTTTGTTTGGAGCATTATCATTCTTGTTTGAGGATTCACCTTCATAGCCAATATTTGATTTATCAAATTGGAATTTTTGATGGATAAGCATGTCATCCAAGGATTGAGAGATCTTCAAGATTTTGTCCATCCCTTCAACCTTTTTCCTGAGGGAGACAATCTCTTCTTCCAGTCTTTCACAATCATTATTCTTCTTAGCAAGTTGTTTCTTAGTTTCTTCCTTGATATGAGTAGCTTCATTTGCTACTATTTTAAGGGAGATGATATTTGACTTCATTTTGAATATTTCTTCATTTTATTTTGCTAGACTACTCTCCATTTCTTCCTTGACTCTTGTAGCTTTACATGTTTCAGCCTTGAGAAGGTTGATGTTAGATTTTAATTTGAAGATGTCTCCATCCTTTTCTTTTAGTTGACATATCATAGAGTTTCTCTCCTTTTTTGCTTCATCAATCTGTCCTTCTATGATTGCCAATGCTTCCATTGTCTTCTCAGCTCCTTGTGCTAACTTTCTTGCTTCTTGTAGTTTAGATTTTAGAGAGGAGACCTCTACCTTGTACTGACCAATCTCTTCTTTGAGTTTGTTCAACCTCTTGTGCCTTTGTTCAAGTTGACTTGACAAGGTATCTTCTTGTTTCTTTGCTTTATTCAATTGATATCTCATGGATATGACTTCTTCATGATCCTTTATTTTTCTTTGATGAAATTCATTATTAATCTTGGCAAGCTCTTCATCTCTTTCTTGTACTTGAAGCTTGACAAGGTCAAGTTTCTTCCTTGTTTGGTCTTGGTCACTAGCTAGTGCTTTCTTCTTAAGTTCCTCGTTTTCCTTTTTCAAATTGATAATCTCTTCCATGGTAGCCATAAGTTTAGCGACGAGATCTTCTACAAAATATTTTTCATTCTCTTCATCTTCTAGGTCTTCTTTAGCCTTGATGTCATCATTCTCATTTTCAGCTTCTATGATGGGTTCTGGATTTCTTTCTTGGTTTCCATCATCTTCTTGACCAGTGGTCATGGTCAATCTCCTTTTGAGTGAAGGTCATGAAGTTTGTCCCATATACCCTTTGCTAACGAACATTTTCCTAATTTGTTGTTTATAGAATCAGGTAGCTCATTCAAGATTTCCTTCATTGCTTTTTGCATTGTACTCCTTGGATTCTCCATCCAACATGCTATCAACAGTCACTGATTTCTAGATTTCAATGCCTTGAGTCTTTAAGAAATTCCTCGTTCTTGCTTACCATTTATTAAAGTTTCCATTGAACCATGGAGCCTCCTCAAATTGATTGTCTTCTATTTCAGTTTTAGAGGGAGACACATCTTTAAGAGGATTGGAGACTTTCTTCCTTGGCTTCGCCATTTGTGTTCTAAAGATCAACCTTCAAGCTATTACGCTTTCAGTGAAGGTACTAGACCTGATACCAATTTTTGGAAATACTGAGGGGGGGTGAATCAATATTCCTTTCCAATTTTTATTTTTACCAGTTAATTCATTTATATTTAGAACAAAAAATGAACAATAGGAATAAATGATTTTATTAATACAATATTTACAATAAAAAAAGTACAATATATATAAGGCTCCAATCTATTGCGAAGCACCAACTTGGACTTTTTATGAGGCTCCAACCTCTAGGGCACCAACTCCAAGGACATCAATCCTTCCAATTCTGAGGCACCAACCCCAAGGGCTCCAACCCTACCTTGTCAAGGCATGTTTGATAGTAATTCTCTACTCACAAAATCTTCTTTACTGAATTCTGTCAATTTACAGCTTCACTGTAGTCTCCATGCTACAACATCAATGACAACCTATCTTCATATGAAGGAGTCTTCACAACTCTTCATACTGTCCACACAGAGTCTGCAAAGTTACCTTATGATGATATCAAATAGTCATCGTGATCTCCAATAATGTCTCCACACAACTTCAGTGTGTCTACAATGAACTGCACCAAGCTCTACACAAATACCAACTCTCTATTTCAAGCCTCTGTTCTCACTGTGATGGTAAATGCTTTCGGCATGACTGCTTCTCATTGTTCTTGTTGCCACGATATCTTACTTCCCAGAAACAAATTCACATACACTTCAATGCTTGTGCTGGCTATTGCTCCCTTCAAGCGATGTCAGATGAAACTTTATTTTTCCCTTCACAGAATTGTTCTTCAAGTTGCGTTACGTACCTGATTAATTTATCACTGGTCTGAGCCTCTCAAAGGTTAACTCGATCAAAAAAGTTGCTTCTCCTTCAACTTCCTCCTATCCTGCTAGACCTTCAGCTTCCTCCTATCCTTTTGGACCTACCGCTTGCTCTCTTTCTTCCAGTTTTCCCATTTTGAACTTTCCGTGTTCTCTGTTATAGATGCCTGATACGCCTAACCTTTGGCTTCCTTTTTTGCTCGCTTGATCTTTGGCTTCCTCTATTCTCGCTCGACCTTTTGGCTTCTTTCTTTGATCTCTTGATCTTCGGCTTCCTCTATGCTCACTCAACCTTCTTTGCTCGCTTGATCTTCGGCTTCCCCTGTCTCTTGGAGTTCACCAATAATCAAAAGATACGTTCAATTGGAAGAGAGGTCAAATTACAATAGTGTTACATATTAAAATTATATTAGAGAGGCCCTTTTCAATATTCATAGAATAGACTCATTATTTACGAATGATTTCATAGGAGAGGCTATACCCACAGGGAGGTCCCACATGCAACATCACTACCTCAATTTGCAATCGCAACTTTCAGAAACTCTCATAATCGCAACCCTTTGGCTTCACGATATAACATTGTCAATGCCCCTATTTCTGACAAATGTGATATTCCAATATGCTTCTTTTGATAACTCAATCAGGTCCACAACTTATATTGCAATTAGTAGTCGGGTTCGCAAGACTTATGGCAATCGGTAGTCCGACGGTGTCACCCCTTTTGAACTTTGTGATTCAACGGATGCGATATTTAGTTAAGCCATGCTATAATGGTGTAGTGGGTCCGCAATGCTATTGCAATTGTAGTTTTCAAGTGGCATTCCTTTGTGATACATAACTTCCAATGCAGATGCGATATACTATTAAATCATGTTATAATGGTGTAGCAGGTCCACAATAATATTGCATTGTTGATCTCCTCTTTAATCTGACAGTTGTTGATCCACCCGATCAACAAACCCAATCGCCGATCCTCCACCATTTGATCAAGGTGCGCTGAATCCAATGGTTCATAATGATATTGATCAGGGAACTCGCGTGATTTTTAACCACCTTTACAGAGCTGATAAAGATTATAAATCCTTGATCTCTAAAATTTTGGGTCCATTTTTGAGATTAATGTTCGATCATTTTGTGATGTGATATCCATTGGATATACGCGATCATCAAATCTACGACCAGCAGGTCTTCAACTAGCACACGGGTTAGCAACAGGCTTAAACCCCATCATTGATTGTGATGTAAGCATTGAAAATGAGATCGATGGCTAGGATTTAGTGCAGGCCCGCTCTTCTGATAGCTGTGCTCTTTGTTTTCTTCTTTACTTGCTCCGATGACTATGTACATTCCTATCCCCGCTCTTCTGATAGCTTTCCTCTTGTGGCTTATCTTCTTGTGGCCTTCGATAACTTTGTTTATGCTCCTCCGCCAATGTGTTCCTCTTTGCTTCTTCTGATATTTCATGTGATATCTATGATATGGCTCTTACTCTTGGCACATGCGATAGATATGCTTTGTCTTGGCTTGTCGCTCCTATGGCTTCTCTTCACTCCTATGACTTCTGATACATTGCTCTGATAGCTCTATTTATGATCCTCTGTTGTTTTCTTCCTATACTTCCAATATGGCTCCTCCAATGTTTTCTTCTTTACTCCTCTGACATCGTTGTTGCTCTTTGTTCTTCCGATAGAACTTACCCTTGGGCATATGGGATAACCTGCTTCCTTGATGGCTTCTGATGAACTCTTCCTCTTATTCTTTGACTACTCCTGTTCTTGACTTCCAATGGCTTACAATGTCTTTCCAATGACTTCCCTGATGGCTTTGCTCCTTGGCTTTTTTCTTCCATTTCTTCACGGATCTGCTCTGCTTCTCCTTGGCTTTATATCATCATTTAGTATCCTAGAATATTCCCATATTGACATCAATGGAAATCTAGATCAACAAGCCCAAGATTAAACATGGAGTTAGTGTCACATGATGCAGTGGATTGTTTGGAGAGACAGATGCAGTAGCCTTAGACCAAAGATTAATGAGTGGAGAGCAAGGTTGGCAGTAGTGCAGGTGGTACAATGCAGAAATCAACAACAACGTAGAAGATTTAAAGGGTCAGACACTAGTAGTAATCAGATTTCAACATTTATGGTATTATGCTAAACGCAGTTAGCTCATAAATTTTGGATGCTTTTATGTTGTTGAACAACGTCAATTGGAAAATGATGCAGTACAGAGCTAGTAATGGTATTGTTAATAGTAGATGTAGAGGGAGTTGTAGTACAGATGTAACAGTGGTAGTGGCAGTGTCATGAGCAGTAGTAGCACAATGTTGGTGGTAAGAACAGTGCATAAAGGAGATGCTTCAGAGACAGAGCATCATGCACTTGGACATTATTGCTAGAGCACTTTCCTCACTAAGAGGGAGTGTTAGTTTTTGGTAGCATTAGATGTGATCTAGCCATGAAAATTGGTGGAGAGGCTAAGGCACATAATTTATAAAGAACCTAGAAACTGTTTGGCGAAATTGCATCCATATTGTATTTTATTAAAATAACTAATATTTTTAATGGGGTTCCTAAGTCTAAAATTATGTAAATTAAAGTATTAATGGGTATTAATTGTTTAATTTCCATGACCTTGGGTCTAGATTAGAGTCTTAAAATCACTGACACTACTAAACAAATAATATCAACCCTAAACTACTTTGCACAGCAAAAATATAAAGCAATAAATCACATATGCACTGAACATAAACAACTTATTAATTTTGCAACCCAACTTTGTTATATTAACAACATATAATACAACACTCTAGGGCTCCCATACCAGGGATAATGGCCCTCATAAATCCACTAGTACAAGACCAAATACTATAACCATATGGTTGTAGCATCTAACAGCTCCTCTCGGTCGTACAATGTACCTATCGGGTCCTTCGGCTCCCCATCTGCAACTTCTGCCTCTATCAATGCTCCAACTCCATCTAGCCACTGAATCTTGACTATCCAATCTGCTCCCTAGTTGTGCCTTCAGTCATCAAGGCCACAACACATCGAGACTCCTGTCGAGTTATTCACAACTCCACTTGTGAACAACTCTCAATCTTCCCACTGCTACTCCTCACCTACTCTCAGACTTCAACCCACTATGGTCTTCTTCTACTACCACGTTGAAGACCAACATAGGGCATGGAGGTCTACCACCTATCACTGCAAGATCTCCATCTCCTACAATGAACATGAGCTAGGAGGACTTCCCTTCATCTGTTGCAGAAGTCCTTCTCCACACACATGCCTCGGGCTACACAATCCTGCTCCCACTTGATTAGACCCTTGATATTATCAACCACTGCCAGGCTAGCAGTCACCTTTCTCCATCAAGGTGTTGCACTTTGGCTTCAACATGGACACTAACATGTTGTCCTCCGATAGACCATAAGTGTTCAATCTCCTCCAAACTTTGTCTTCTCTTACGCTACCCTCCAATAGTCCTCGAGAGACCAAGTTCATGTTGTAGCATCCTCTCCTAGTTAGGGCATCCCCACACCTGGGAGACCCTTACACATGGCTACCCATAGACTCTACCAATCTTCCATGTGTCCTCACCTAGGACACCATCAATCCATTGTACATGAGTCAATCTGCAACATACCTTGTTTTCATCCTCTTGCCTCTTGATGTAATGTGACTTTTCTCACCTTGGCTGCCTGGTAGGCCTCCCAATAGTTCATGTAGGATCCACCAAACAAATCGTAAGGGTATCTACAACCAAAACATCAAATAGATCCTTGCAAGATTCAACCCTTGACCCAGTACACCTCTAAGCATGTTTTTGTTCACCACGTTGCTCTATCTCTGTGGGATTTGTCACTAGGGCATGAGATCAACAAATCTTCCCCCTCTCCTTAACTCCCAAAGCTTCCTTTAAATAATCCAATGTTGGTAAATACATTGGCCCAACAAACATCAAATGTTGTGCCAAAAGGCATACATCAATTCACTGTTTTAGGGTTCTCTATTTCCTACATTGTTGGATTGGTTATGGAACTGTAACAATAGACCTGATAGCCTTCAAAATGTGGCCAGAATAGCCTTCAACAACTATAGATGCCTTTCCAAGAGGGGAGGAAGGCGTTGGCTGCAATTTTGGGTTGTTCCAACCCCATTCTACCCTTCAGACTCCTCTTATCCACTGCGTCTTGCAACAACAAGTTGTCCCTTGGCTGCGACAACCATTCTAAGGGCTATTCCTTCACCCAAACACCCTAAAATAGTCCCCTAGCCTCTCAACCTCTAAGGTCTAGGCTAAAACCCTCTTCAATGTCTCCTTGACCTCCTGAAATAGCCTCCTAACACATCATTGTTCTCTTCTTGGCTTGTTGTGGCTAGGCGGAGAAGTTTGGACCCTTCCTTGTGTTTTTTGCCCCAAAATTGATCCTAACTTGCTCAAAAAACACCCTAAGAAACTCGTCCTTCCTGAAAGGTGTACTTGGCATTCAAATAGTCACAAAGAGGCCCAAACATAACCTCTTCTCCTTTGTTGGAATCAGCCCTAACCTGCTTCCATAAAATAGAAGTAGTCTCCTCCTTCTTCCCTAATAAAGTTCGTCTCCTTGTGCCTCCAAGATGCTCAAAAGGACTCCACTCATCCTCAATATATATCCTTTAAGGCCTCCAAAGAATCATTTGAAGAGATACCTCTATTTTATTTTCTCAAGCTGGCCTACTTGAAAAATCAATAATTACATCAACTTCAAAAATTCATATCTCCGAAATGGGAACTCGGATTTAGGTGATTTTCAATGCATTGGAATCGTCTTTCTGAGAACTATCATCATCATCCATCACATGCCATAAATCTATCATAGGTTTGTCCCAAAACACAATGGCTTCCAGAATCCCCAAGGTTGGGTCCTCAAGCCCACAAGGCCATTTGTGGTGCTTTGACTTCCAACCCTCGAAAGCTATGACTTGGAGTACCTCCCAAGCTACATAAAAATCAACACTCCCTCTTAGCGAGGGAGATGCTTACAAGACTAGGAAGTAATATCACGATGAAACTAGCCCACTTGACATCCATCACTACAACATACCATGTAGATGAATCCAATAATCTTGGTAGTGCCTTTGCCTCATCATATCTGAACTTGAAGATTTTGATCCTCCATAGGGATGCTCCCTCTAAGGCTAGACTCCTTGTGAGTCTATACGATCTCCACTAGCCCAGATCTACAAGCATTTGTCCTCCTGGATCAAATACCAATCGTGAAAATCCCGCCAAACTTAGATATGCAACACCATAATCCGATGAAGACTCTAGTCTGCCAATATCCAGTCCATCACAAGAAGCCATATCGATCAACCTGATCTCGTTTATGCCAAAGAAACCCTCGAGTTTTCCCAACCATCCAGGGCACATCAACAAAAGTCCATAATCAACACTCTCCCCTACAAAAAACTGTTGTTCACCTAGCTCACCACCAATCCACTAGAACTCCCACCCAATATTGTTGGCAAACTAATGAAGACCACATCTCCATGTCTTTATCTGAACCCTCTGCTCCATGATCGAGACACCTACAACTCCCTCTGAGTTTCTTCACTGTGCACACTCTGATTCACTGTCCTCCAAAGTAGATCAAATATGCTCTGATACCATGTTGAATTTTCACGACCTTGGGTCTAGTCTAGAGTCTTAAAATCATTGACACTACCAAACCAAGAATCTCAACAATAAACTACTTTTCATATCGAAAATATAAAGTAGTAAATCACACATGCGAAAAACATAGACAACTTTTTAATTTTTTAACCCAACTTCGTTATATTAACAACATATAATACAACATTTGAGGCATCCTGTACCAAGGATAATAGCTCTCATACATCCACTAGTACAAGACAACATACTCTGACCATCTATCTATAGCATCTAACATCTCCTCTCGATAATTCGACCAAATCGCAATATCAAGAGCATACAATATCGATTTTGAGTGAAACGAATTGCGTTAGATTTAGGTCGCTAAGATCTATGCACTGGTATAGGTTTTGAGCATTTTCAAGCACTTTTAATTTTGAGCACCAAACTGTTCTCTTGGATTAATTGATATACAAGCACTATATATAGCATTGAAATTTCTCCATTTTTATAGAAGATGGCTTTCCAGATTCATCAAAATCTTATCTTTTCTAATTATTCTTAAAGAAAAATTCACCCACTAGTTTTAAATAAATCTACTGAATTGCATTAAAATTTACTAAATCTATAAATAAAAAATTTCGTCAATAAAGTTCTCAAGATAGAAATGGTAACTATATAGTTCTTAATATAACCAATTTTAATCAAAGAAACAAGATGTCGTGAATACCACTAATCCTATACCTACCTACATTATTTGAACAATCTTACAAATAATAGGCGAACAACTTTAGATTCAGAGGGAAATCTACATCTTCATTGTTTTATGATTTCACAAAAAAAGTTTCGCTTCTACCTAGCTAATTACTATCTAAACTCCTAGCATCATTTATTTTATAGTCTCCAAAAGAATCCATTGTTCGAAATACTGAGGGGGGCGGGGGGGGGTGAATCAATATTTCTTTTCAACTGTTATTTTTACTAGTTAAAACATTTATATTCAGAACAAAAGATGAACAACAAGAATAAATGCATTTATTTATATAATCTTTGTAATAAAACATATACAATATATATATGATTCCAATCTCTTTCCAAGCACCAACTTGGACTTTTGTGAGGCTCCAACCTCCAGAGCACCAACTTTTTTTTGTCAAGGCACTATCCTTGGATTTAGGAGCACCAACTTCCATGACACCAATCCTTCCCGTTCTGAGGCACCAACCTCAAGGGCTCCAACCATCTGCTATAAAGGAACCAACCTTGGATATAGAAGCACCAACTCCAAGGACACCAATCCTTCCAACTTTTGAGGCACCAACCCCAAGGGCTCCCACCCAATCTTGTCAAGGCATGTTTGATAGTAATTTTCTATTCCCAAAACTATTCTTTATTGAATTATTTCTATTTACAGCTTCACTGTAGTCTCCATGCTACAGTATCAATGGCAATCAGTCTTCATATGAATAAGTCTTTACAACTCTTCATACTGTCCACACAGAGTCTGCAAAAGTTATCTCATGGTGATATGAAATAGCAAACATGATCTCTGACAGTGTCTCCAGACAACTTTGGAGAGTCTACTATTAGCTGCACTAAGCTCTGCATAAGAACCAACTCTCTGTTTCAAGCCTCTGTTCTAACAGTCACAGAAAATGCTTCAAGCGTGATTGCTTCTCACTGTTCTCTTACTTCCCAAAAACAAAATCACATATGCTTCAATGCCAGTGCTGGCCACTGCTCCCTTCAAACGATGTCAACTAAAACTTTATTTATTATATCAGAGAATATTTCTTCAGAATGTACTTGATTAATCCATCTCAGGTCTGAGTCTTTCAAAGGGTAACATGATCAACAGAGTTGCTCATCCTTCGACTACCTCCTATCCTACTAGAACTTCATCTTCCTTCTGTCCGGTTAGACCTTCAACCCTTTTTTTTTCTGTTGGACCTACGGCTTGACTAGTTCGCCAACAACCACAACACAAAGACAATTATCTATTTTCTTATCTTGATACACCTGATCTTTGGCTTCCATTTCACTCGCTTGACACTTCAAATTCTTGATCCATGGCTTCCTCTATCTATTCAGATTCATCAAATTCTTATAGGACATGATAATGTAGAAGAGAGGCCGAATTACAATAATGTTGCATATTAAAGAAAATATCAGAGAAGCCCCCCTTTTATAATATTCTTACAATATACAATAGTAATCCTGAAATTGCAATACCAATCGCAATCGCAATGGTTCAGGCCCACTAAACTATCATAAGTATTAATTTAACTTTAAGCCCTAGGCAACACATTTATTAGAACCACAAGAATACATAGAAATACACCCTCCGAACACATAAGGGCCAACTTCAAATTCATTACGCCCACATCTTTAACTTCATGGGGTCCGCTCCTCCATAACTTTATCACAATCGGTAGATTTGCACATAACATAGCCAATTCCCTCATACCCAGATGCGATATTATTATAAATTGTTTTTAATAACACTGTCGAGTCCATATATATATATATATATATATATATATATATATATATATATATATATATATATATATATATATATATATCGCAATTGGTGGTTCAAAGGTGACAGTCCTTTATACATTGCGATTACTGCGGATGCGACATTTGATTAAGCCATGCTCTAATGGTGTAGTCGGGTCCGCAATTATATCAGAATCGGCATTTTAATGTGGCAAGGCTTTAAAGAGGCTTGCGATATTGTGATGGACGTGATATTTTATTACACTCTATGATACATAACTCTCAATATGGCGGACACGACGTATCATTAGGGCGTGATATAATAGGACCATTGGGTCCGTAGCTGTATATCGTAATCAGGGATTTTTGTGTGGCACTTAATATAACCCGCCGCTATGATTTCTCTGATATATATGTACTCTTTTGCTATATCGCATCTATATAATATATATTTATACTCCTCTGCTCTATGTATTCCTCCACTCTTTCCTCTATGCTTCTATTTCTCCTCTAATCAGTCTTCCTTTGGATTTTGATAGTTCTTTTTGGCATATATTAGATGAGATACTCCTGATGTGGCTCCTCTGCTAACACTGTTTATGCTCCTCCGCTTATGCACCTCTGATATGTGTTCCTCTTTATTCCTTCTAATGAACAATATGGCTCCTCTGATGGCTTTTCTCCTTGGCTTCTTGCTTTTGTTTCTTCATGGATCTGCTCTACTTCTCCTTGGCTTCATATAATCATTTAGTATCCTAGAATATTACCATATTGACATACTCGTATTGCTTCATGGATCTGCTCTACTTGGCTTCACATCATTGTTTATTGTCCAAAATATTTCCATATTGACATCGATGACAACTTAGATTAACAATCTCCCCCTTTGTTATTGATGGCAATATTCTTCTTCTCTCCCCCTTTGACATCAATGGCAAAGGAATGCACAAGGACTCCCCCTGTAGAACTGCTACTCTTCTTCATGAATAGTAGATCTTCATGGGTCTGTTACTCCCCCTTTCATAGTGCTCTTTTTTTCACTCAAGATAGAAGGATCGATGCTTTATCATCAATTAGCACATTATCTCCTCTTCATGTCTCAAAACTACTTTACCATGGCTTCAACAATGCTTAAGGATGCTCCACTTCAATGCTTTCAAACAGATTGCAAATAGACACACACTAAATGATCATGTCCATGTTTTTATGCTTCAATCCATATTCTGTTGTCTCCACAGTCAAAATTAAGAAGTCTTCGTAATCCCAATCAAGAGAAAATGACACTGAAATTGTCTTTCTTGCTATCTCTCTTTAGATCAGAGTTCCTTTGTATTCCTGTGCTTCTCCTTAAGTTATTGATCTATATTCAACTACACAACATTCTCCTTTCTATAGTCTTTTGAGAGCCATCTTTTCGTTGTGTTCTTGAAAAAAAATATCTCTGCAAGTTATCTACACAAGCAGATTTTCATATCCAATCTGTGACTGTATTTTAAATTATTTTTACTAATTGGCATATTTTTGCAATGCTTTAGTTTTGTTATATGTTGTCAACTGCTCTTGCTTCATGCTTCATTCCCAGATGTATCTGTTTGTTTGAAGGTTGCCTCTATTTGTGTCCATAATCTACATGTTCTCACATCAAATCCCTAAGTTAAAACATTTAACATCTGTAATATCAACACCATAGTTATTTGACCTATTTCTCTAGTATTAGATGACATTCTCTATTGCTCCAATTACTACTTAGTGATCAAGTGGAAAAACATCTTCAACATAGTTCAAAGAATAGTTAAGAGATCAATTCTTCAATGGAGTGCTCCTGAGAGATGATCTTTATCAAAGAATGATTGTTAATATAGCTCAATAAGGATTTCAAAAGGACTCTTTCATCAATAGCTTCTGAAATAATCATTAAGAATCACAAGCTCCACCTAACTGTATGCATCATCTCTTTTGGCAGAGTCTTCCCATCAAATGCTTGGATTTTCAAAAATCAAGACAATAACATGTGTTGTTGGCTGGAGAGTTCAAGAGACTTTCGGATTGTATTTGCTTCCTTCTCCATACTTGTGTAAATTTCTTTTTTGGCATGGTTCTAGCTTGTGTAAGAGCCCAAGTTAAGTTACAATCACATGCCATATGACCAATGTTATGACACTTGAAGCATTCTACATTGTTCATGAATAAGAATTCATGATTTCTTCCTGCAAAATTATTCCTTGGAGATTGTTGGGGACCATAATATATATCTTTATGATATGGTTGGGGACCATAACATATATCTTTTTGATATGCTTTACAATATTTTTCCATGTGACCAAAGTTTGTACAAGTATAACAATAACCAAGAAATAAACTTTGGTACCTGGGAGATGAATATTTCCTTGATGTACTTCTGAAGTCTTTCTGTGTTGAGATCCTTTGATGATAACCATTACTTCTAGCATCCTTGACATTATCTACATTTCTTCGTGTAGTAGGATTTCTTCCGTTGTTGGCTTTATTTTTCTCCTTGCCTTTGCTAGAACTGGGAGCATCACCATTTATTTCCGGCTTCTTCACATCCTTTTTGTTTGAAGCATTATCATTCTTGTTTGAGGATTCACCTGAATACTCGAGACCCGATTTATCAAATGGACATCTTTGATGGCTGAGCTTGTCATCCAAGGCTTGAATGCTCTTCAAAGTTTTGTTCATCCCTTCAACCCTTTTTCTGAGGAAGACAATCTCTTCTTCCAATCTTTCACACTCATATTTCTTCTTAGCAAGTTGTTTCTCAGTATCTTCTTTGATATGAGCATCTTCATTTGCTTCTAGTTTAAGGGAGCTGATATTTGACTTCAGTTTGAAGTTTTCTTCATTTTCCTTTGCTAGACTGCTCTCCATTTCTTCCTTGATCCTTGTAGCTATACATGTTTCGGCGTTGAGAAGTTTGATGTTAGATTTTAATTTTAATATTTCTTCATCCTTTGCTTTTAGTTGACATATCATGGTGTTTCTCTCCTTTTTTTCTTCATCGACCTGTTCTTCTATGATTGTTAATTCTTCCATTGTCTTCTCAGCTCCTTGTGATAACTTTCTTTCTTCTTGTAGTTGACTTGACAAGGTATCTTCCCATTTCTTTGCTTTATCCAATTGATTTGTCATGGATAAGACTTCTTCATGATGATTTCTTTTGTTTTGATGAAATTCCTTCTTAATCTTGGCAAGATCTTCATCCCTTTCCTATATTTGAAGCTAGACAAGGTCAACTTTATTCCTCATTTGGTCTTGGTCACCAGCTAGTGCTTTCTTCTTAAGTTCCTTGTTTTCTTTTTTCAAATTGATAATCTCTTCCATGGCAACTCTAAGTTGAGAGAGAAGATCTTCTACAAAATATTTTTCATTCTCTTCATATTCCAGGTCTTCTTTAACCTTGATGTCATCATTCTCATTTTCAGCTTCTATGATGGGTTCTAGATTTTCTTCTTGATTTCCATCATCTTCTTGATTGATGGTCATGGTCAATGCTCCTTTTGAGTGAATTTCATGAATTTTGTCCCATACACCCTTTGCTGATGAACGTTTTCCTAATTTGTTCTTTATAGAATCAGGTAGCCCATTCAATATTGCCTTCATTGCTTTTTCATTGTACTCCTTGGATTCTCCATCCTTCATGCTATCAACAATTTCTAATTTCCAAATTTCAATGCTTTCAGTCTTTAAGAAGTTCCTCATTCTTGCTTCCCATATATTAAAGATTCCATTGAAACATGGAGCCTCCCCAAATTGATTTTCTTCTATTTTAATGGTAGAGGGAGACACATTGTTACACTAAAAAATGTCACCATGACTATTTGCAGTTTGTATGGCTCCATCACCTATCATACTATCCTCCTTGGCAAGTCTCATGCCTCTGCCTTCCATGTCAAACTCAAAGAAAGAGAGAAAAGTCATTTAAAGTCAAGTTATCTCTGGTACGCAGTTTCTCTCAGCCTTACCTGCGGGTACGCAATCCAAGTTCACAATACCTGCGTACTTGTACGCTCTATCTGTAAAGCAATGGGTGCGTACTCCTGTAAAGGTCAATAAGCGCAAGTTTCACTCCAAAAAAGTTACTTGTGGTTATTTCTAGAGCATTCTAGAAGCTTGTTTGACATGTATGGAGCGCCTCCAGATGGTTCATGTATCCCTATAGTAGAGGAACTTATCCCATCAAGAGGGGAGCTAACCCACCCAAAAGAGGGGCTTATCCCATTGATGGTGGACCTGATTAACTTCCTCTACAAGCACTATAAATATATGCATTGGGCCAGAGGGAGGGGAGGTTGAAAGCTGAACATTCCTAAGGGTAGATGCTGCTGGAATTAGGACTTCCTTGTATAATCTTGTGAGGAGAGATTACCATCTTTACTTGTTGTATTTGGAAGTGGGTGAGCTGATCAGAGTAAAGGAGGACCCTTGTGGACCCTGGGAGGAACTTGCACAACACCAAGGCTCAGGTTGTAATGATTTCTTTTGTTACCTTTTAATACAAATAAGTCCATTCTTCTCAACAATTTGTTATTTATGAGTTGTTTCATATACTCATTGGTCTATATGTTAAATGTGTTTTATTTTATGTGATATTCAGGTGCTATTTAATCGTTTGATTGTTAGTGAATGCAGGTTTCGAAGAGAAGGAGGAGATCATCCGGATCAACGAAGCTGGACTACTACAACAACGTTGGGTTACAGGTAAGATCTAAAACACTTGATTTCTCATAGTATAAATGCATATTTAGAGAATGATTGCTCCTATTTGTCTTGTTTGTCACTAGAAAGTCTTAGGCTTCTAGGGAGGTCGGTTGTGTCCGCACTATCGATTCTTTCCATGTGACAAAATGGCGATTCCACTGGGGACTCCATGAATGTGCTTGAGTTCTTTTTGATTTAATATTTTGGTCTAAGAAAAAGTGCTTGTTTTCTGATTTTTGGCTGTCTAACTGTGTGTTTGGGTGGGTTAGCTTAGGGTTAAATTAGATTTTCAGTTTCTTTGAGTTCAACACAGTGCGTACTTGTACGCACTGCGACTGTGTGCACAGAGCGTACCCGCACCTGTGTAAACAGGTCACCTGCGTACCCCTGTCAAACTTGAGAAAATTGCAATTTTTGCTTTTTTCTCTTTAGATTTTTGTTTTTAATTTGTTTTTACTACCCAGATCCATTGGTTTACTGTCAAAGATCTTCACCTGATCTTGTTCCATTAGTGTTGAGAGTTTTGGTAGAATTCATAGGGATTTTCCCTTAGGGTTTGATTTTTAACTGGTCCTGTAGTGACTTTGGCGTTAGAGGTTGTCAAACTTTGGATCTCCCTGGTTTTGTTCAACCCTCTTAGGAGTCGGGTCTGTCATCGAATTCACCCTTGTGAGAGACCTACCTTTGTGTCTTCTCTTTGCGAATCTCGAAAGCGTTTATTGATTGAACTTTGAATTTTATTTTTAAAACAAAAAGAACAAAAAGATTTCGATTTTGTTTTTTATGATCAGTTTATGATTCTGCATGGACTGATCCTTAGTTACATTTTGACTAAGTAAAACATCCGGGAATCATCCTTGTAGGCTTTTGTCCTCATTAGTTTTACTTTTAGGTAAATTTCCCTTTAATTTTCTTTTGAGTGATTTTGGATTGATTGCCTTAGATTTGTTAAATTTGGTTTTCGATAAATAGTTTTACATGCTTTATTAGTATAGAAAAAATACAAAAAATTCTTTTGGAAAAGTTTTCTTTGGTAGCATTTGTAGTCTTTTGAAGAAAAAGGAAATTTCGTGAATAATTAGTGGTCATGAGTTGCATGTTTTGAAAAGATAAAGAGAATTGTTTCTTTGATTGTCTTTGCCAAGAAAGTTGTTTTCTATAAAATTTTCATTTTCCAACTCTCTTAGCTAGGAGATTCATTGAAAAAGAAAAGTAGTGTAAATCATCCTAGGTGCATCTTTTTAGTGGTTGAGAGTCGAGTCTACACACCACTAGTTTCATCTCCACTACCTTTTGTCTTAAAGGAAAACCATTAAATTAATGCTTAAAGTAAAATCAACTTAGTAACTTTTTATTTACTAGGGCTTTGAAACACCAATATAGATCAGGCTAGTGTCTTGGAGTAGGAGAGTAATTAACTCTCCAAGACAATAAAACCAAACAAGTAGCTGATCTTGTGGTAGGATAAATCCAACTGTTTCATTTATACTCTGGGAAAGCTCCTCTTAAAGGAGAAGAACGAGCTCGTGTCCGAACCAGTGAGGGGATCAATCCTCCCTCATTGGGAACGACACCAGACACGCACGTATTACAAATGGTAAACCTCGGATTAACCATTGTCGAGGAGCCAGGGGTCACTTGTCGGTAAACCTTGAATTATTGTCAAGGAGCCGGCAAGGGGATTGAGCTTGATACTCTGCCCTTGCGTGCTATCGGAGTGTAGACTCTTCCCCCAGGTGTATTTGTTGTTGTTGGTAACCTTAGTGACCATTATCTTTAGGATTCTACCCGAGTTGACGGTGGAGGGAAGATCCCACTGTACCTGGAGCAGGCATCGGCTAGACTCACTTGGATTTTCCGGGGGGTTCACTTCACTCGAGACGGTTAAAGTGGAGGAACTTGTGTCGGTCTATTCATTAAGCAGGACGCCGGGGTAACTGTTACACCCACCACTTCTGTACTGAATTCGGCGATGTTGGGCTTCATCACCAACTAGTGTTTTCGGTCCGGAAGGCTACTGTTTGTGCATGGTTTGACGCCCTAGATCCTTTAGGCGTGTGATTCAAATTTGTTTGGTTCTTTAGAGACTTTAGGTGGTTTGTTTTGAGATTTTAATTTGTTTGCATGTGCAGTAGTTAAAAACTTTTAACTGTGGCGGAATTACCGAGACAGTCCCGTAGACTTTGGGGCCAATCTCCTGAGGTTGTTTCCGTGGCTGAATTATTGAGGAGATCCCGTAGACTTCGGGGTGAACCTCCTCGAGACGACCCGAGTAATATGGAAGGTTTGAAAGTCCTCGTAACTCCTCCTAGTGGCAGTAGAGTAGGTTCACCTGAAGAAGGAGAGTCTTTGTTGGTAGTCCATCCAGATTACCAAAGTCTAGAAACAGGCTACAATCCTGAAGCTATTGCAGTTTCTGAGCTTGCTGGTAGTTTTTCATATACTAGTGATATAGGTGAAGAACCTGAAATATCTGAACATGTTACTCCAACTTCTAGTGTTCCTGATTCACCTAGGGTAGAAAGAGTCATAACCGAAAATCTTCCTTCTGGTTTGATAGCTATTGAAGAACTTACTCTAGAAGAAGAAGTAGGCCCTGTTCTTGAAGATCAACCTACTCTTGATCTAAGAGAGCGTGAATCTATCTTTTACAGTCCACCTAGAAGTACTACTTGGTACCTTTCGTTAACTAATTATTTAGACAACTCAGGGATAGGTTTTTCTCCACCTCATACTCCTTATCCACCCAGAGGTATTTATACTCCTGTAAATATGTCTAGTCAGTCGTCCGTGTTTACTCAACCCCCTGAATCTTTCTTGTATGGTGGTCCTTCTGTTCCTACTGGGTATCAATCATTTTCTGGTACCTTTGCAGGAGCATCTCCTCAACCCATTGGACATGGGTCATTAGCTGGAAACAATGGTAATAAACCGTTGGGTGTAGGAGACATTTTTATGATGTCAGGTTCAATTCCCGGTTCTCAACCTCAAAGTGGTCAATTACTGCCTGGGGGGCAACCTCAAGGTACACAAGTTGCGGCTGGGGGGCAGCCTCAAGGACAGTATGTACCTATGGTGCAATACGTTCCTCAAGGTCAACCCCAACCTCAATATGTACCCCAAGGTCAACCTCAATATCAATTTATGCATCAAGGTCAACCCCAAGGGTACCTACCCCAAGGTCAGTACTTACCTCAAGGGTACCTACCCCAAGGTTAGTACTCGAGTCAAGGTTATCAACCATTTCAAGGTCAATCTTACGTTCAAGGTACGGGAAATGTACCTGTCAATTAACAATCCTACCCTCAACCTGGTTACGGATCTCAGTATCCTCAACCTGTTACGGGTCAATACCCTAGAATGATAGTGTGGGATCCATCACAAGGTCAACAGGTGTTGCAGCCAAGTGTACAGTTCTTACCTCAAACTGGAAAACCTATAGTTTCTGGTCCCCCCCAGCAACCATAACCTGTCCAGTCAAATGTTCAAACTTCTGTAACTTTGGTAGTTACTCAGCCGCAAATCGCACCTAGTACTCCATCCCAAACGGCTGTTGCAACTACCACAACATCTACCGCACTTACTTCTGGAGTATCGACAGCTCCGGTTTCTACTGTCTCTACAACCACCCCTCAGAAATCTTTACCGTTGTCCGGATCTACGATTCAAACCACGGTCCAGATGCCTGTAGGGCAGGCTGGTTTAAGTACTGTTGTAACAAGTCAACCACAATTCACTTATCAACAATACCAGGGACAGTACCAATTCGGTCCTGCTGTCCAACAACCGGTTTACCAATATCAACCATATCCTGGGTACACTTATCAACAACCTCAACAACCCCAGTACGGTCCGGTTAATCTTGGTTTTCCAGGAGGATATAACATCCCGAACGCGATTCCTGTTCCAAGTTATCCTGGATATCCTCCTCCCGGGACTGGTATTGTGACCCAGAGTTTTAGAGATCCTAACCGGCAATTGCCGTTTATCGCAACTTTGGATTTACCCGACTTGACGTGCCTAATGAACAATCCAATAAATTATCTTCCGTTCTGGCCGCCAATGCCAAATAAGTTGCCCAGTGATATACCCAAGTTCGAAGGTAAGTCTGGAGAGGATCCATCAAATCATTTGATGACTTACCACCTCTGGTGTGCTTCATATGTCTGGGTATGCCACAACTCAGAAGGTGTTTCGTGCTGGCTATTTCTAGCCATCCATGTTTAAAGATTGTATCATTGCGGTCCGAAAATGCCACAACTGTCAAGTGTTTGATCGCAATATGCGCGCACCACCAGCTTCTCTCCACCCTATAATTGTAGTTGGTCCTTTTGCTAAATGGGGTATCGACTTTATTACTTTTAACCCTCACTCGGCCGGGGGGCATGCGTATATCATCCTTGCGGTTGATTATTTTACTAAGTGGGCCGAGGCGATGCCTACATTCGAGGCAGACGGCAAGACTACTGCAGTTTTCGTATTCAATCATATTATTGCTAGGTTTGGTGTCCCACAAGCGATAATCACTGAACATGGGCACCATTTTCGAAACATTATGATGACAGAACTTACAGGCCAGCTTGGTTTGCGCCACGATAGCTCAACACCTTATTATCCACAAGCCAACGGTCTGGTTGAGTCCATCAACAAAGTTTTGGTCATCATGATCCGGCAAATCATTGGCATTCATCGGTCGAATTGGCACAACATGTTATTTTCTGCGCTGTGGGCATATCGGACTTCAGTGAAAACATCAACAGGGTTCACTCCTTTCCAACTAGTTTATGGTTTGGAATCCATGCTACCCATTGAATGCGAAATCCCATCACTTCAAATGGATGTCGAATTACTCCCAGCTACTTCCGAAGAGGAGAAGCGCTTATTGTATTTAGCTCAATTAGATGAGACTCGACGTGATGCTGCACTGGAAATCGAGACTCATGCAAAACGAATGAAAGCTCAGTACGATCGAAATGTGACCCCTCGAAATTTTTCGGAAGGAGACCTAGTGCTATTATATGATCAAGCTAACGATAAATTAGGTGCTGGAAAATTCATTCCTATGTGGCATGGACCCTACATTGTTAAGCGAAAGCTAGCAAAAGGGGCCTATGAGCTGGTTGATTTTGATGGGGACTCTTTGGGTAAACCCAGAAATGGACTTTACCTAAAGAGGTACTATGCTTAAATGGTGGGTGTGAAGATTTTTGTTAGGATAGTTAGGTTAATTTTCTCTTTCTAGCCGGTATGTGTGCTTAGTTTTAGACAAGTGTGCTTAGTTTAGAGAGTGTGTTTTTCGTCATTATTCTGGCTTATCTTGGTTTTATTCTTGATATTGCAGATGTTGATTCCTCTCCAAACGTACATTGGATTTGCTGATGGCGCTTGTCGTAATACACGGAATATCTCTTCCGCAGCCTGGGTTATCTATTCACCCTCTGACGAGTTAGTTTCTATGCATGTGGTGAGCCTCAGTCAAACAACAAAAACATTGCAGAATACAGTGCAGTGATTGAATTATTATCTGAATCTATTTCATTTGGGATTTGGAGTTTGATAGTGAGGTTAGATTCTGAACTCGTTGTATTACAGCTTAATAGAGTTTATGCCATTAGAAATCCAGTGTTATTAAGGTTATTTTTTAGAGTGCGTCTTTTGGAACGTGAATTTGATTACATTGAATATCAACATATTCGAAGGTCTTTTAATACATTAGCAGATGCAATTGCTTCTCGAATGTTAGACAGACATTTGCGATAATCATACATGTAAATCTAAAAACATTAACATTTAATCAAACATGTTTATCAAGATAAGCCGGTAATATGATATATATATATATATATATATATATATATATATATAGGAGTGTGTCAAAAATATACATCGTCTTCGATCATAGGTTGAAAAACACCTTATGATCGGCAAAAATGATAAGTAAAAAAAAACCAAAAATGTCATATATGTCTACAAAAAGTGACTAGCCAATCACTGGTGGTGCTCTCTATACAAGACCACTGCGTGCGCTACCCTACACAGGAACCTCCTGATAGGTCCTGGGACTGCAACCACATAGCACTGAAGTCGAATGGGAATATCATCTATAGTCGTCTCTGGTATGTCTGCCGTGAGATGCTCTAGGTCCTGTTCCAGCTCGGCTAAGGCCTCTGCGGCTGCATCCTGTGGGGCTGGTGTTGGTGCAATTGGTACTCTCCTCTCGAATGGTCGGAGATTGGCCGGACGCTGTGGGCCTACATCTGCATTTTGAAAATTGTCACTGTCAGTTTTGAGACGATATAAAAACAAATAAAAAGTAAATAATTTAAAAACTTGTGAAAAATGAAATACCTCTGTCGTCCCATTGTTCTCCTTGTGGAAGAACCATGTCCGGATCACCGCGAAAATCTACTCCGGCATAAGGAAAGTCCTGAATCGCAAAGACCTGGTTCTCCAACCAGTGAAAGTAACCAGCAGGAAATCGAACAACTCCCGCTCCCTCATCAGGATGCCGGGCCGTCATCGTAACCCATCGTATCAACTTTGGCTCCCGAGGTGGCCCAACCGGAACAATGAGATGCTGAGGGATAAGCATCGGAAATCTCTCTAGGGCAAAGCTTACAACTAAATGCCCATACCCAAAGGTCTTTAGTTGCCCGTTCTTTACCCTAGTTAGTTGGCCCTTCATGTTGGCCAACACAGCATCGCACCAATTGAAAATGGTGCCTCGGTAGCAATCTATCGCCATCCGCATTTGGGACCTGGTGGCATTGTGCAAGGCAGCTGCACCGCAAAGTCTGGTAACTGTGAAGGAAATTACCATAAGTTCAGGCAGGGATATGTATTTGATTTCTATCCCTTTCTCCTGGTTCTGATTGTTGCATCACTCTAGCCGGAGGCTAGCAAGGGATTGGCCACCCGGCCTAGTCCCGGAGAGAGTCAGTTGCTCGCCCCTATTAGGCAAACTAGTGAGAAAATATATGTCAGAGGGTTGTATCTCAAGCTGGTGCCCTCCGATGTAAAAGCATTGTTCCTGGATGTTCCACCTTTCAACCAGCCACTCTAAGAATGGCACCTGAGCCCTCATGCCAGGTATGTTGGGTGTGGAGCCTGATTATCTTCTATAGTACCGGCATATTGGACCCCAGTTCAAAATGGGGCGGCAATGCCGCCCGTAAAATAATCACTGCCGTGGGGGTTCCAGGGGGGGGGCGGCAGCAACTTTTGGGAGCCCCCCCCTGGCGGGGGGTTTCGGGGGCAGCTCCCCCGAAGCTAAAAACGGCTCTAAATTTGCCTTGTAAAAGTATAGTAATTTCTAGTCAATCTGGGTCGTTCATTAGGCGGATGATCTGACGGTAGAACTTATGTTTAGTTTAGGGTTTTTTTCCCTAGAAGGAAACCCCTATCTTTATATGAGGGCATTGTATTTGAGGCTGTGAGATAGATGTGTATTCGGCGAGCGAGAAACATAGAGGTGAGACTGTGAGAGAAAACAGAGGATATTACAGTGGTTTTGTTGTAGGTTGTATCTCTTCATTTTGCTAGATAATAGAAAGGAAGGACTGGCTGTTCAGGGTGGATGTAGCCCAAACTGGGTGAACCACGTATATCTGTGTCTCTCTTGTTTTGTGCGTTTTCTGTGTTTATATTTCTGCAATATTTTATGTGTTCCATTGCTCCGTAATATATAATTTTCTAACAACTGGTATCAGAGCCGAAGGTCTATTTGGCTGATAAACTCGCAGGAAAGAAGGGTTCCTAGTTCGAGTGGGAGCAATGGCGGAAGATGGTAAGTTTAGGGTCGAGAAATTCAATGGCCAAAACTTCTCGTCGTGGAAGATGCAGATGGAAGATTATCTGTATCAGAAAGATCTATACCTACCATTGGGTGGAAAAACAAAGATGCCGACGGGTATGAAAGACGAAAAATGGAACCTTCTCGATAGAAAGGCACTCGGAACAATACGGATGTGCCTTGCTACGTCAGTCGCTTTCAACATTTCGAAGGAAACCATGACAGCAGGTTTGATGGAGGCGTTGTCGAAACTATATGAAAAACCCTCAGCCTCGAACAAGGTATTTCTTATGAAACGGTTATTTAATATGAAGATGTCGGAAGGTGGATCTGTTGTAGACCATTTAAATGATTTTAATACAGTTACAAGTCAGTTAAGTTCTGTAGGGGTAAACTTTGATGATGAAATTAGAGCTCTGTTATTCTTATGCTCGTTACCAGAAAGCTGGAATGGTTTGGTAATGGCCATCAGTAACTCTGTTTATGGATCTAGTACTTTAAAGTTTGATGATGTTGTCGGTGCTATCCTTAGCGAGGAAATGCGACGGAAAAGCTCCGGTGAGACATCGGGAAATGCTTTGAGTGCAGAGTCTAGAGGAAGAAAAATGGAAAGAGGAAAGAGCTCAGGATATCGCAGTAAATCAAGGAAAGGCAGATCCAAGTCCAGATCGGGGATAGTGTGCTGGAAATGTGGAAAGAAAGGACACCTAAAGAAAGACTGTAGATCTCGGAAGGGAAAAGAAGGAGATGCACAACAAGAAAACAATCATGAAGCAAATGTGACAGGTGAGGTGTTACAAGATTCTTTGATTCTTTCTTTTGAAAATATTACTGATTCCTGGGTGGTAGATTCAGGGGCCTCATTCCATGCCACACCTGAAAAGAAATACTTTTATGACTATGTTCAAGGAGATTTTGGAAAACTTCGTCTGGGTGATGACAAACCCTGTAAAATTGTTGGAATGGGTAAGGTTCTTGTAAAACAACAGAATGGAAACCAATGGCTACTAAAGGAGGTAAGGCATGTTCCAGATCTAAAGAAAAATCTGATTTCAGCAGGGCACTTAGGCAGTGAAGGTTGTGTGACAACTTTCACAGATAAAGCTTGGAAGGTCACAAAAGGAGCCCTGGTAATAGCAAAAGGTGAAAAGGTTGGTACATTTTATTTATGCAATGGTATTTCTAACTCTGTTAATGCTTTGAATTCCAAAGGAGCAGATGCAACATTATGGCATCATAGGCTCGGACACATGAGTGAAAAAGGGATGAAGATTCTTCACTCAAGGAATTTGTTGCCATGTTTGAAGAATGTTGATTTGGATTTCTGTGAGAACTGCATTTATGGAAAATAGAAGAGAGTCAGATTTCTCAGAGTTGGGAAATAAAAGAAGAACGAAAAATTAGAGCTTGTGCATACAGATGTATGGGGACCTGCTCAGGTATCATCTCTTGGTGGCTCTCGTTATTATGTTACCTTTATTGATGATGCAAATAGAAAAACTTGGATTTATTGTATTAAGAATAAATCTGATGTATTTGATACTTTCAAGAAATGGAAATCTTTGGTTGAGATTGAGACAGGAAAGAAATTGAAGTGTCTTAGATCAGACAATGGAGTTGAATATTGCAGCAAAGAGTTTGATAGGTACTGTTCAGAGCATGGAATTCGCAGAGAGAAGACAGTTCCAAGAACACCACAAGAAAATGGTGTGTCAGAAAGGATGAACAGAACAATCATGGAGCGTTCAAGGTGCATGAGATTGCATGCAGGATTGCCTTTACAGTTTTGGGTAGATGCTGTAGATACTGTTGTTTATTTAATAAATAGAGGACCTTCAAGTTCCTTTGATGGTGGTGTTCCAGAGGAAGCATGGACAGGGAAAAAGGTAAACTACTCTATTTTAAAACCTTTTGGTTGTGAGGCCTTTGTCCATATTGATAAAGAAAATAGAACAAAGCTTGAGGCAAAGTCAAAGAAATGTACCTTTATTGGATATGGTGTTAATGATTTTGGTTATCGCTTATATGATTATGAAAATCACAAAATTATTAGGAGCAAAGATGTAATATTCAATGAAAAGGTCTTGAATAAGAATCAGTTGCAGGAAAAGAAACAAGAAAAAGAAAACAAGGAATACGCAGTTCTTGATGAAATTACTGAAAAAGTAAAGGTGACTGAAAATACTAATAATCAACAACCACAACAACATCAACCATCACAACAACAACAGGCACTCCAAACACCTGAAAGTGGTGTTAGAAGATCTACCAGGACAAGTAGACCTCCTGAACGATACTCTCCTTCATTATATTATTTATTGTTGACTGATTATGGTGAACCTGAATGTTATGAAGAAGCAATGCAGGTTGAAAGCAAGAAGAAGTGGGAGGTAGCCATGGAAGAAGAGATGGACTCCTTAATGCATAACCAGACTTGGGATTTAGTCAGGTTGCCTGCAGGAAAAACTACATTCAAGAATAAATGGGTTTACAGGCTGAAGGAAGAAGATGGAGGAAAGCAAAGGTACAAAGCTAGACTTGTGGTGAAGGGGTTTTCACAGAAGAAAGGTATTGATTTTGATGAAATATTTTCTCCTGTTGTTAAAATGACTTCAATCAGAACTATTTTAAGTCTTGTAGCAGCTGAAGATTTGCATCTTGAGCACTTAGATGTAAAGACAGCCTTTCTCCATGGGGATTTGGAGGAAGAGATATATATGCAGTAGCCACAAGGATATAAGGTGAAAGAGAAGGAGAAACTTGTGTGCAGGTTGAAGAAGAGCTTGTATGGTTTAAAACAGGCTCCAAGGCAGTGGTATCTAAAATTTGACAAGTTTATGTCTGAACAAGGTTATACTAGATGTCACTCTGATCATTGTGTTTATCTGAAAAAGCAAAATGATGGCAGCTATATTATATTGTTATTGTATGTAGATGACAAGCTTGTTGCAGGATCTAACATGCAGGAAATAAATGTGCTCAAAAGAAAATTGGCAAATTCATTTGCAATGAAGGATTTGGGTGCTGCAAAACAAATCCTTGGTATGAGAATAACTAGAGACAGGAAAAATAGAAAATTAACATTGTCTCAGAATGAGTACTTACAAAAGGTGTTGAAAAGATTTAACATGCAAAATGCAAAACCAGTTAGTACACCTTTTGCTAGCCATTTCAAACTTAGCAAAGAAATGTGCCCAAAGACCCAAGAATACATGGATTATATGTCTAAAGTTCCATATGCATCAGCAGTTGGAAGTTTAATGTATACAATGGTCTGCACAAGGCCTGATATTGCAAATGCAGTGGGAGTTGTAAGCAGGTACATAACAATCCAAGAAAGGAACATTGGATGGCAGTGAAATGGATTCTCAGATATTTGAGAGGTACCACAAATCAGGCATTATGCTTTGGTGGTTCAAACATATCCCTAAAAGGATATGTTGATGCAGATATGGCAGGTGACAGAGATAATAGGAGGAGCACTACAGGATATGTATTTACTGTCGGAGGAACAACTGTCAGTTGGGTTTCAAAAATCCAAAGTGTTGTTGCACTTTCAACAACAGAAGTAGAGTATGTTGCTGCTATAGAGGCTAGTAAATAAATGATTTGGTTACAAAGGTTTATGGGTGAATTGGGTAAGGAGCATGATATGGGCACGTTATACGGTGATAGTCAAAGTGCCATTCATCTTGCAAAGAACTCAGCATTTCATTCCAGGACAAAACACATACAGCTAAAGTACCATTTCATACGATCAGTGTTGGAAGATGGAGAGTTGAAGCTGGAAAAGATACACACTAGCCAAAACCCTGCAGATATGCTAACAAAAGTTGTAACCAGGGAGAAACGGAGAATATGCTCAGTTTCAGTTGGTCTTCAAGGATGACGATGAAGATGAGGAACAGCCAGGTCCAAAGAGGAGTCATTGTCCAACAAATGGAGCAGCGGTGGAGTTGCTACAATCAGTCTCCAAGTGGGAGATTTTTGGGTGTGGAGCCTGATTATCTTCTATAGTACCAGAATATTGGACCCCAGTTCAAAATGGGGCGGCAATGCCACCCGTAAAATAATCGCTGCCGTGGGGGTTCCAGGGGGGGCCCGAAGCTAAAACAACTGTAAAATTGCCTTGTAAAAGTATAGTAATTTCTAGTCAATCTGGGCCATTCATTAGGCGGATGATCTGACGGTAGAACTTATGTTTAGTTTAGGGTTTTTTGCCCTAGAAGGCAACCCCTCTCTTTATATGAGGGCATTGTATTTGAGGCTGTGAGATAGATGTGTATTCGGTGAGCGAGAAACATAGAGGTGAGACTGTGAGAGAAAACAGAGGATATTACAGCGGTTTTGCTGTAGGTTGTATCTCTTCATTTTGCTGGATAATAGAAAGGAAGGACTGGCTGTTCGGGGTGGACATAGCCCAAACTAGGTGAACCACGTATATCTGTGTCTCTCTTGTTTTGTGTGTTTTCTGTGTTTATATTTCTGCAGTATTTTATGTGTTCCATTGCTCCGTAATATATAATTTTCTAACAAGGTATGGCCTAGTATTTGTATAGTCTGCATGCCTTGAAAGCATCAATGGAGGGTTGATGATCTATTGCGGCTAAATCAACGTCCTCGTGTTCTCTTTCGCGCCAATCAAGCATGGTGTGCACCCTGCACATCATAAAACATCTGTTAGAGTCCATAAAATTTTAAAATTTTGGTCCATTTGGAGAAATGAGGGTTTCAAAATGCGTTTTGCGGGGTACGCACCCCGGCTTTTAGGGACAAAGCGTATGTACGCATCTGCCCTTAAGGCTGGGTGCGTACGCCCGATATTTTCCCCATTGAGAAAATATCGGGGTACGCAGGTCAGCAATGCATGACCTGCGTACCCCAAAGGGCGCACCTTGAAACCCCAAGACCTCCAAAAAATTAAATAAAAACCTAAAAATGAATTCTAAATGGATGGAAATTAAGAGAAGGATGTTGTGGAATACCTGAAAGAGACGGCGTTCGATTCTGATGGTCGGATTCTCCGCAAAGTCCACGAGAAGTTTCTTGCCAAAAGCCCTTTTCTCTCCCTCAAGAGTAAAATGGTAAAAATGACATGGTAAAAAGTGTTTTTATAGGTTTTTTGGATAAATGAATGCTAGGTTTGTTTTTTTTTCACCATAAAGAGATATTTTTCAATGTATTTTTGTCTATCTTAAACAGATATGAGTAATGTGTTGTTTTTGTGCAGGACAAAGGGACTTTAGGGTAAACTATCATTTTTCACGAACCAAGAAATCAGAGTCATCTTTTAAGCCCTTTTCTGACTCCTAAAAACATGAAAAAATTTCCGAGCATTTCTTTTACACTCGTTAAAACAGAATTAAAAGACGGTCCCCTTATAGCCCTTTTCTGACCGTAAAAATAGGAAAAGATTTCCGGGTTTTTGTCGTTTCAAACTCGATACTGGAAATAAAACGACGTGTCCTTGATCGCTTTTTACTTTTCAGGTCAAAGGCACTAATCATGAAAGTACTCCTTGGTTGCAAGATCAAGCGGTTCTCTCAGGTATTATTTTATACTTTTTCGGGCTTGAGGGACACAAATTTACGAAAAAGTTCAACTCTAGAGTCTTCTTTAGTTTTTTCAGACTCTCTAAAATTGAAAAACGCCGAGTTTTTCCTATACTGGACTCGTTAAAATTTCACAGTAAAGGACCTGTTCGATTACAAACAGGAACGGACCACTCCTTCTTAGGGTCCGGATCTAAAGTAAGTTGGACTCATCTAAAGGATGAGCTTATAATCAAGCATATGTTATCCTCCTCAAGCTTATAAAAAATAAAGAGGTACTTGCCAGAAATGGTGGGGGAAAAGAGAGAAGAATGAACCTGTTTGTTATCTTTTGTCACAGAAGAACCTTATTACCACTCTTGAACACGACACTTTTTCATTCACCTGGGTTGGGAAATCCTTTGTCTTAAAGTTGATTAAACCACTTTGAAAGTATTCAACCGTTTCTGGGTATTAACTTTGGGTCAATCGTCACCAAGTCATCTGTCGTGTCGTTATGTGTTCAAGAAGTCTCTGCAAATAAACCATTCATATGCAAAATACTTGTCATCCATTTTTACCATCCCTGAGTCGGTCCTTACAGCAACATTTCTTCAAACTTGAACAATGATTTCGTGTTGTGGGCTTGCCTGCAACGGGTCGCTTTCTATCGACATCAGCACATTATCTAGAAAGATGACTTAGAGATCGTCAGTACCTTGAGGTCTGCATCCATCAATGGCAGATTTCTCGCCTTTGACGACAGTTTACATCATTGACTTTCGATCAAAGGACTCTGTGACGTGTTCGACATCAACCCATTCATTCACATTTCATGGATTGTACTGGGTACTTTGAGAACCATTGACATCACTGGTGGTCTCTCTCACACTTGTTAACAGTTTACATCATCGACTGGTAATCAAGTGGTTTCTACCATGTTCGACATCAACTCATTTATTCACATGGATAGAATCATACCAATTCGGGAAGTAGAAATGAAGACCCTGGATATAGTTTCCACCATCCAGGCTGCGAGGAGTTTTGTATTCATTGTATAAAGTAGACTAACTATAAACATATGGCTGCGTCCATACTGTGTCTACACGAGTCTATGATTATGATGTACTGCAAAATCATTCCTGTATCAAAGCAATAGTTAGATTGCTAGTTAAAGTTTTCAATCTGAGTATGGGAATGCCTACCTCAGCAATGATATCATCTTATATATGTATTTTGTGTTGAATATTTGCAGGTTCTGACCAGGCTCTCCACAAGATAATCCTTGAAATGATAAAGTACTTCACCCTTCCTAGATGTTTTGAAACCCTAATCTACTTCAGGCTTCGCACTTTAGGGGGCAATCTGTTACACTAAAAAATGTCACCATGACTATTTGCAGTTTGTATGGCTCCATCACCTATCATACTATCCTCCTTGGCAAGTCTCATGCCTCTGCCTTCCATGTCAAAATCAAAGAAAGAGAGAAAAGTCATTTAAAGTAAAGTTATCTCTGGTATGCAGTTTCTCTCAGCCTTACCTGCGGGTACGCAATCCAAGTTCACAATACCTGCGTACTTGAACGCTCTGTCTGTAAAGCAATGGGTGCGTACTCCTGTAAAGGTCAATAAGCGCAAGTTTCACTCCAAAAACGTTACTTGTGGTTATTTCTAGAGCATTCTAGAAGCTTGTTTGACGTGTATGGAGTGCCTCCAGATGGTTCATGTATCCCTACAGTAGAGGAACTTATCCCATCAAGAGGGGAGCTAACCCACCCAAAAGAGGGGCTTATCCCATTGATGGTGGACCTGATTAACTTCCTCTACAAGCACTATAAATACATGCATTGGGCCAGAGGGAGGGGAGGTTGAAAGCTGAACATTCCTAAGGGTAGATGCTGTTGGAATTAGGACTTCCTTGTATAAGCTTGTGAGGAGAGATTACCATCTTTACTTGTTGTATTTGGAAGTGGGTGAGCTGATCAGAGTAAAGGAGGACTCTTGTGGACCCTGGGAGGAACTTGCACAACACCAAGGCTCAGGTTGTAATGGTTTCTTTTGTTACCTTTTAATACAAATAAGTCCATTCTTCTCAATAATTTGTTATTTATGAGTTGTTTCATATACTCCTTGGTCTATATGTTAAATGTGTTTTATTTTATGTCATATTCAGGTGTTATTTAATCATTTGATTGTTAGTGAATGCAGGTTTCGAAGAGAAGGAGGAGCTCATCCAGATCAACGAAGCTGGACTACTACAACAGCGTTGGGCTACAGGTAAGATCTAAAACACTTGATTTCTCATAGTATAAATGCATATTTAGAGAAGGATTGCTCCTATTTGTCTTGTTTTTCACTGTAAAGTCTTAGGCTTCTAGGGAGGTCGGTTGTGTCCGCACTATCGACTCTTTCTGTGTGACACACATCCTTAGGAGTATTGGAGATTTTCTTTCTTGACTTCACCCTTTGTGTTCTAAAGATCAACCTTCAAGTTGTTAGGTGTTAGGACTCTAGACACCACATATCTCCACAATGGTATGATATTGTCCACTTTGGGACTAAGTCCTCATGGATTTGTTTTTGGGCTTTACCCCAAAAGGCCTCATACCAATGGAGATATTTGTCCATCCTTATATACCCATGATCCTCCCCACTTCTAGTCAATGTGGGACTTTTGTCGTATACCCAACAATCCTCCCCTCGAACAAAGGACCATCATGCCTCCCCTCAAACAATTATCCATCCGTCCACTCTCTACCAACCTGGATTCTCCGCTCCAATGCATTGGAAGCACACACCTTACATGGAAGCACCACCAGCCTAGAGAGCTTGCTCTATCCCAGGTCAACTCCTCTTCACCGTGTTGGGACCAGGACACGTCCATGAAGAATATGGAGCACACCGCCTGTCTAGCCGAGCTCATCCACATATTCCATCGTGATATTACCGGGGCCCACCACCTTCGTTCGGCATTCCGAGGATTCATCCACTTGGCTAACTTCGAGGCATGGCTCTGATACCACTTGTTAGGACTCTAGACACCACATATCTCCACAATGGTATGATATTGTCCACTTTGGGACTAAGCCCTCATGGATTTGTTTTTGGGCTTTACCCCAAAAGGCCTCATACCAATGGAGATATTTGTCCATCCTTATATACCCATGATCCTCCCCACTTCTAGTCAATGTGGTACTTTGGTCGTATACCCAACATTAGGCTTTGAATGAAGGTACTGTATCTGATACCAATTGTTGGAAATACTGAGAGTGGGGGTGAATCAGTAATTCTTTTCAACTGTTATTTTTACTAGTTAAAACATTTATATTCAGAACACAAGATGAACAACAAGAATAAATGACTTCATTAATATAATGTTATGAAACCAGCTCAAGAAAAGATAGAAAAGAAAGATCAACGCCTTAGAATTCAGCCTCTTCGAGGGGGCAACCTCCTTTACATTACATAAATGAACAATTCTTGGATGATACAAATGAAAATACCTCCTTTCTATATATAGGAGTCTAAGTGGTCCCAATACAATCAAAGCCTACATAACAATAATATTGTAGGGCACAACAGTAACAATGGTGGGCTTCTATGTGGCATAATAGTAACAATATGGGCACTACATGGGTACATCAATATAATAAGTGGGTTATACTAATAACAATAAGGGGTTACACTAGTAGTATAGGGGCCTAACATGCCCCTCTCCTTCAAAAAGCGTTGTCCTCAACGCTTGAGTAGTTCTTGATGCTTCTATATAAAATTCTTGTCCTCCCATGTGGAATATTCAGCGGGTAAGTTCTTCCACTTAATGAGATACTCTGAAATTGATCGATTTCGTAGCTGTCAGGTTCTTGTTTCTGTGACTGCTCCAGGTTCCAATATGATTTTTCCTTCCTCTTCAATTTCTGGCAATATTGCTTGAATTGGGATCTTTTGCAACTTTTGAATAAGTGGCCATACTTCTTCGTTCTTCTTCCATTCATCCGTTGCTTCGTTTATCCAATTTGGTTGGATAATATAAATAGCACAAAACAATGCTTCCACATCCTCATCCTTGAAGCATCTTCCCATTCGGTAAGGTCGCCATTTTTTAAGTGCATGTAGTATTGCCAACATTTCCTTCTCATAAATAGCTTGCTTGAGATGTAGCAGTAAAAATACCCAATCACTCACATCAAAACATTTTTCACTACGATGTTGATCTACCTGTTGTTTCATTTGATTTTGCACCGAAGTGGCTCTATCCTTTAAAAGTTGGAGAACTTGTTGTTGATGCTCGATATGATCTTTCTCTACTTGAACCTTTTTCTTCTTGATATGTCCTTCTATCTTTTGAGGAGCGGTAATTTCTTCCAGTCCTTTACAAGATATGGTCGGATTCATTTCTTGATGCTCGATGTGATCTTTCACTTCTTGAACATTTTTATTCTTGATGTGTCCTATCTTGATAGTTTGAGGAGTGGTAATTTCATCCATTGAATTACAAGATATGGTTGGATTCATTTCTTCTTTCTCGATGTGATCTTTCACTTCTTGCACCTTTTTCTTCTTGATATGTCCTTCTATCTTGAGAGTTTGAGGAGTGGTAATTCTTGCCAATGCTTTACAACATATGGTCTGGTTCATTTCTTCTTTCTCTGGGGTGGTGTCCTGACGTATATCCTCTTCTTTTGATGTTTCTTGATCCTTTTCTTCCTCCTCTTCATATTCTATGTAAAATAATTTCTTCTCAGCACACCTATGACCTTTAGTGCATTTGCTATCACAATTGTAACAAAGCCCTTTTTCTCTTTTTTCTTCCAATTGTTGTGGTGTAACCCTTGTAGGTTGTGGAAGGCTGGGAGAAACAACACTTCGATCTTTATAGTTGTGAGGGTTATGCTTCCTGGTTTCCATAATTTTGCTTTCCATTATGTCACAAAGCCCTTTTACTCTTTCCAATTGTTGTGGTGTTGCTCTAAAGAAGGTGTTGCTCTTCGTATCCTCATAATGTGCTATCATTTCCTCCGTGAAAATTGACCACGTAACAAGTTTTTTACGAGAAAAAAGCCCTTTGTACCATAAAAATTGATTTGGTTCTAAATATGAAGATGCAATACATACCTTTTGTAATAGTTGTACACCATGTATATCAAAATATTGCTCCATCTGAAGTATCCAATTTACCGGATCATTGCCATCAAACTTCCTCATCTTGCTTTTTATTGATTTTAGGAGCTCTACCTTAAAACGACTGTAACTCTGTACTTTCGGCTCTTTAAGTTCTGAAATTGTGATTTGTAGTATCCCTCTGTGTCCTCTTTCCAATGCCTCAAGTCTGATCCAAATTGGATTCTCCAAGAAAGAGTTATACACAATCTCCCGCAGTGACCTGATTATAGACTAGTTCAGTAGAGCGAACTTGTATGAAGTGCCACGTGTCACTGTTTCCACCTTTGACTTTGAAAAATATATAAACAGAAACTACAGTCCGTCCTCTTTCTGTACCTTCTTACGAAATTTCAATCTGATGCTCAGAAAGAAAGTTATGACGATTTTCCCTAGGTCACCTGTTTTGAGTGTAATTCAAAAGTCTGCAAAAAGACCAACTTCCTTAGATCATATCTCCGCAAATATCATGCGAAAAACTCTGATTTTTGGACCCGAGGTTAAGCGTGATTTCTTCTCAAATGGGTTTTGTTTTCTACTTCTGAAACATCACAGAAAAAAAGTTATAGCGAACATTCCACGATGACCTGTTTGGAGCAGCGAAACGCTAGAATCCAAAGCTCTGATACCAAATGTTATGAAACCAGCTCAAGAAAAGATAGAAAAGAAAGATCAACGCCATAGAATTCAGCCTCTTCGAGGGGGCAACCTCCTTTAAATTACATAAATGAACAATTCTTGGATGATACAAATGAAAATACCTCCTTTCTATATATAGGAGTCTAAGTGGTCCCAATACAATCAAAGCCTACATAACAATAATATTGTAGGGCACAACAGTAACAATGGTGGGCTTCTATGTGGCATAATAGTAACAATATGGGCACTACATGGGTACATCAATATAATAAGTGGGTTATACTAATAACAATAAGGGGTTACACTAGTAGTATAGGGGCCTAACATATAATATTTGCAATAAAATAGATACAATATGTATATGGTTCCAATTTTTTGCGAAGCACCAACTTTGACTTTTGTGAGGCTCCAACCTCGAGAGGACCAATTGTATTTTGTCAAGGCACCAACCTTGGACTTAGGAGCACCAAATCCGAGGACACCAATCCTTCCAGTTCCGAGGCACCAACCTCAAGGGCTCCAACCCTCTGTTGTCAAGGCACCAACCTTGGATATAGGAGCACCAACTCCAAGGACACCAATCCTTCCAACTTCTCAGGTACCAACCCCAAGGGCTCCGACCAAATCTTTTCAAGGCATGTTTGATAGTAATGATCTGCTCCCAAAACTCTTCTTTACTTAATTTTGTCTGTTTACAGCTTCATTGTAGTCTCCATGCTACAACATCAATGGCAACCAATCTTCATATGAAGAAGTCTTTACAACTTTTCATATTGTCCACACAGAGTCTTCAAAAGTTATGTCATGATGATATCAAATAGCCAATATATCCATGAAGCTATAGGAGTATGTCAATATGGCAATATATATACATACACACACATATATATACATAAATACATACATACATACATATATATATACATATATATATATATATATATACATATATATATATATATATATATATATACATATATATATATATATATATATATATACATATATATATATATACATATATATATACATATATATATATATATATATATATATATATATATATATATATATATATATAATGCAATCACATATTTTGTCATGACGCGACTTTTACACTCTGCGATACATAACTCCTGATATGGTGGACACAATATATCATTAGGGCACAATATAATAGGACCATCGGGTCCGCAACTGTATATTGCAATAGGGGGTTCCGGTGTGGCACTTAATAGAACCTGCGACTGTGATTTCTCCAATATATATACTATTCTGCTATATCGCATCTATCATATATATATATATATATATATATATATATATACTCTATGTTTTCCTCCACTCTTTCCTCTATGCTTCTCTTGCTCCTCTGATCGGTCTTCCTTTGGATTCTGATAGTTCTAATTTTTGGCATATATTACATGTGATACTCCCGATGTGGCTCCTCCGCTAACACTCTTTATGCTCCTCCACTTATGCACCTCCGATATGTGTTCCTCTCTATTCCTTCTAATGAACAATATGTCTCCTCTAATTGCTTTGCTCCTTGGCTTCTTGCTCATGTTTCTTCATGGATCTACTCTGCTTCTCCTTGACTTCATATCATCATTTAGTATCCTAGAATATTGCCATATTGACATACTCCTATTGCTTCATGGATCTACTCTACTTTGCTTTACATCATTGTTTACTGTCCAAAATATTACCATATTGACATCAATGACAACTTAGATTAACATCCATTATACATTATATACTTGCAGACCATATAAACCAAAAAAATTAACCACTAGCACCTTGCCCATGTTCATAATTTCCTTCTTTTTCAAGATGAACAGTCTCTTCATGATGGGGAGGGTCCTCATGCATAGGTTGTTTAAGCAGTTCATCCTAGTGTTTCCCTTCTCATGTGCATTCAGCTGTGTTTTCCTTGATTATGAAAACCACCTTAAGGATGCCCAACATTGTTGTTTCGATAGTAATATGTAGCAATATCTTCCACCTTGAAAGCCAACCTATCCATGGTCATCTACCAAAAGTATACACTAGCCTTCAATGAGTCAAGTTGTTGAGAAACTAATGCAAAATGAGAGCAAGCCTCTATGGAAAATTTGTCACCCTTCTTAGATATGAGGGATGCCAAAAATTAAAGACTCAAATCTAGGTGAACCTTTGTGTACAACCAACTTTGCAACTGAGATGAGCACTCCATCCTGCATAATTTCCATAATTTCACTATCTTAATGATATTTCAAGGACCAACAATATTTATCTATAAACCATCTCTCCTCGACCACATCTACCTCCAACTCGCTACTCACATTCTATTCCACTTCGTGGTTTTGTAATTGTTTGACAATATTGGCCATCACTAAGTCACCTCGGTTGTGTATGGACTCAAACCAAATTAAGGCATTCAAGTCTTGTCGCATGAGAGCCAGCTTTTCTGCAACACAATATATAGAAAAGAGTAGCCAAATCCTCCACCAGGAAAGGAGGATGGGGCCTTCCTCATTGATGACACAAATAGAGTGAAATCCATTGTAATACCACGAGATTGCAAGCTACCATCTCCAAACTTTCAAGGAGTTAGTCTACATGTAGACAATTACTATCTTGACAAACTTTAAATCAATGTTATTCAATATCCAAATCTATATTGATCAAGATATTATATCCCATATCAACATACAATTTTCATTCTTGGTATACGTATTATAATTGGATAACCATCATTCATTATTAACAAACCTTGTTTAATGGTTGCACCTTTCTTATCTAGAAAATTTGCAAATTGGTTATGGTGCCTTTTGATATGATAAAATTCGACCTTTTCATATTTTTGAGCTTGCATCCGGTTTTTGTGCATCATTGAAGGGAGATCCATTTTTGGAGCCTCTCTAACATTGAGGAATATTTGAATTACAATTATGGAGCCCCCAAAGACTTCCAATTGAGTAATCCATTTTGCAATTGTGACTTCCAATCTGTGCCATAAAACAAGAATCTATGCTTGATTATTAGTTTCTCTTCCTAATCCTGAGGCTAATTGTGTCTCTATTTCTTCCTCAGGGTGATAGATTACACCTCCCTCTCCTGCCTCCCCATAATAAAATATATTTACTAAAAAAGTCATAAATAATTCTTAATTCTTAATATTTATTTGTTAAATTTATTAAAATATATTAATTAATTTGATTTATATTTTCATAATTTCCATATCAATAGTCTTTTTTAGAAAAGTTCAATTGGTAAACATGTAAAATAAATGTGAGTACAAGTTACATATTCAAATTCCTAGAAATATCTAACCCGTGACTACCTAATGGAATGGCATAAACCTATAAATAATAGTGATAAGAGTATGAATATTTACTATTTTGATCTTGAGCATATAGAACTAGGTCACACTTATCAACTTTCTTTTCTTCCTTCTTTCTCCATTTCATGCATCCATATGTTCTATAATTATTCTGAGATGATAATATATTGTCCTTAAGCTGACACTCATATGACTTGTGCCCAATCTTGTGAGAACAAAAGCATTAAGTGATATCAAGGAGAGGAACATATGCATTTTTATCTAGATTTATGTTTGTTTTGAGGTATGTGAATCCATTATTAGCCCTACTTCTCTTAGAATTTCCAAAATCAACTCTTCTGACATAAGCTATACAATCTATGGATATATGTCCAAAATTTTCACAGAAGTAAAAATATTAGTACTTGCTAGTCAATGTCGTTTGAGGATATAATATGTAGACATTTGACAATACTGTCTCCCGAAGAAGTATGGTCTCTAATAGTTTGTTGTTTTATTGTCCATTCCTTTTGTCTTCTGTACTTTTCTAGTAGTGTTTCTTTGTAGCTAATCATTTATGTTGAAGTGCTACTCAAATTTTTGTTTACAGATTGATTTGAACTATCATTGTCTCCACTGACATCTTTTTCAAAAGTGATTATCCCTTTATCCTCTGCCTTGGATTCTCTGGATTCTCCTTAATAGCCTAACCCAATGTTTATGAGTGGTGGCCTCTGAGCATTTAATATCACATCTAGTTGTTCATAACATTTTCTCTATTGAATATTTGTGTTTAATTATGTTTGTTTCGTCTGTAGTCTCTTCTTCATACTTACCACCTCTTCTTCCAATCTTTCACACTCCTCGATTTTCTCTTTAATTTTCTGCATCAAAATTCCACCTTCTTTTATTCTTCAAGTTCAACTTTCATCTTGATAATGTCTTCTAAATTCGATTCTTCTTTTACATATTTCAATAGGATATATTTCTTCTTTCTATTCTTCATTTTAAGCCTTTATATTTCATTTAAGGCAATGATCAACTCCCCCTCAAGATCTACCTCACCTTCCTCTTCATCTTCATATTCCTTGCAATATTTTTCAAGTTCTTCCAAGGCCATCAACATCAATTGACTGGTTCCATCTTCACTAAAGGATTCATTGGAACTTTTAGATACACTACTATCCTCTTGAGCATATAAGCTTTTTCTTTTAAAGTATTTCCCTTTCTACATTTTATTAGATGTGTTCTTTTCCTTCCTTTAAGCTGATTTTCTTATTTCTTATAAGGACATTTTGAGGCATAATGCCCCACTATTCCATAATTAAGACACTTGAATGGAATTTTTCCGTTGTACTTACATGTACCTTTCTTCAACCTTCTAATAAATTTTGCTTCTTCTTCATCAGAACCTGAGCATGGACAATCCTTTTCTTCTATGGACATGTCTGCCTTGAAAGTTTCCTCTCAAGTGACTCCTTCCCCTTTAGAACTCTCATCTCATATGTTTTCAAAGAACCAAGTAGTTTATCCTTGTTCAAAGTATCAAAGTTTGTTGTCTCTTCTAAAGCTGAAACCTTAGGATTTAATTTAGTAGGTAAGGACCTCAATATTTTATGAACTATTACACTTTCTTTGATTGTTTCTCCTAGATCCATCATGACATTTACGACTTCATCAACTCTTAAAAATAATTTAACTATATATTCATGTTTATTCATTTTTAAGGTCTCAACTTGTGTTCTATATACTTGTAATTCAATCGTCTTTACCTTTTTATATCCTTCATGAATATTTTATAATTTAACCTATATATCTTTGGTTTTCTGAAAATGAATTACTTTAATAAATTCGGACTCACAGAGACCATTGAAAAGTGCATTCATAGCTTTTTCATTAGCTATGAAATCTAGTTTCACATGTTTGTCACTAGTAATTTCCTTTGGTTCTTCATATCTTACCGTCATAGAAGCCCATACTTCTATTCTAAGATACATTAAATATGTCTTCATTCTCAATTTCTAGAAAGCATAGTTTTTACTAGCAAATAGAGGGGATCTATTTGTTGAGCACCCATCTTGACTAGCCATTTTAATGACTTAGGACTTCCTTCCAGTTGTTAGACTACCACTAAAGGAACCTGCTCTGATACCAATTGATATTTATGTTTGAAAATTACTTGGGGAGTGAATTAGTAATTTAAAACTTTACTTTTTTCTCAACTTATTTTTATTCTTATGCAACTAATGTTTTATATATGTGCTCTATTATTACTGGCTTGCTTTTGCAGATGTCAGAGAGAGAAATTTTTAGTTATACTTATCAAGAATTCAAGAACCCACACATGAAGAAACCAGATATAAGTGGAAACCCTGAAGGGAGAAAACTACAAATTTTAGGCTAAAAGTGATGTGAAGGAAAGCTACAACTCCTTATTACCTCATATTTTTGTAGGCACCGACCTACAAGAGGCTCCTCCCTCAATGGAAGCTCCAACTCCCGCAATTGTTTTGCAGGATACAACCCACATGAGGCTCCTATCTCAACAGGCTACAACCTGTTCCTTATCAAGCTAAAAGATATAAAAAAACAATAATATCACAATCACAATATCAAGCCAAAAGTGTTGGTTACCTTATATAAAATTCTACTTTCAAGTCTATTGCAAATCTGCACTTCTTATCCTTTCCAACTTTGTGCTTTTTATCTTATTTCGCATCAACTTTCTCATGCAGACTACTTCACTTCAAAAGTTTTGTTTCCATTACACATTGTATATTTTATAAGAAGGCCTTATTGGTTGTTTGTATTATTTGTAGGGATATGAAATGAATCATTGTCTTTTGGTCTTCTAAAAACTATTCAGAATCTTGTCTCTTCATTTTCAGTTTTGGAAAAAATTTGTAATACAAAATAGAGCTGAAATAAAACAACTCAATGAGTAATGATTACAAGAGACAGATCAAATTTGTATTATCTTGTATCATATATTTTTTGTTCAATAAAAGCATATATTTTTTAGTTTTTGTCTCAATATTTGATGTTCTATTTGACCATAATCAATGTTCACATTGATTTTTTCATTTCACATCATTTTCATCCTTCTACGATAATCACATTCAACATAAATTATCACCAATTCGATTAATGACATTAATGCCAATATTGCCAACATATTGATGCAATCATCCTAATTGAATTTTGCATCCTTTTTTTTGAGGGTATTTACTCACATTTCAAATTTTTATCCCATATTGAAGAACGAAAAGAATAATTATTCTATGTTTTAACTTTCGTCATTTAGAATATAATGATATAATTCTTGGTGTGATTGGTATTTCTAGTTTCTCTAAATGAATTTCTGAATGCATAAGTAAGCCTATGATCTTAAAATACCCATGAGGTACTAAATGTGAAAAGAATTAACACTTACATTTTTCATTCCAACAATTTATTTGTATATTTGTTGGCAAATCTAATAGCAAAATGTATCCCTAAGAAGGTAAAAAAAAATAACTTTTAAACTACACTATCAAATAATTAATGTTGACCTTGAATCTAAGGTAGTTCCAATATGTTTTGGTTTCCATGAAAATATAGATAACATGGCCCCACTAGGCGCCAAAAGGTTTCCATGATTTATATTTCTTTTACAATTGAAAGCCAAGGTTGTCATTATAGTTTTGTTCTAATTTTAAAAACTATTTGAAGATAAATAATGTATGAAAAAAATTGTAATAAGGAAAGAAACAACACTTGGTTATACATCAATTGAGGCATCCCATAGCCAACCAAGTTTAGCTAATGAAGGAAGAATCAATGTAGAAATATCTACAAAACATTAGAAAATGTTATAAAATAAAAAATGAAATATCTGAGGATTCATGATCTGTAATTGAAAATTGAAGGTGATATACAAATTGCAAGTGAAATTTTATGTGTGTTTTGGGTAATGGATCAAGTTACTAAACACATAAACATCTTATTTTTAGACACCATTAACAACCAAATAGAGACAATAAACCATTTTAGAAACACATAACAACAAAACATGATAAAGGAGTTCAACCCTCTCCCACGCTACATCTCTTGGTCCAACTTCCAATGTAGGTCCTCTTTCATTGTGCTCAAAAATATGTGTTTACATAAGTGCTCAGAATGTAAAAAAAATATTTCCAATGGATCCAGAACTGTAAAAAACCTCCATCTGGGTTCTTTTTGCACCTAATTTGTCCAAAAATTGAGAAAGCTATGTTCATTACAAGTTTTTCCCAAATTTCATAGTTAATCATCCTCAAATTTGACCCAAATGTGGCTTGAGTGCCCCAAACACGGAACCGGTGTGTAAATTTGGCCTACAATTCCGTCTAACGAGGGAATTTTCTAGAGAGTTAAATTGTCCATTAACCCCCTAGTTTCGAAAATTTCAGTCATATGGGGGTTGACGCTAACCACCCGCCCCTTCCGTGCAGACCCCCAACTTCTTGACAAACAACCATATAATCGCCCACAAAATCGGATGGTGCCAAATTGCGTGAACACCCAAAAAAAATGACAACCTTAGTCACATGGCGAACCATAGGTCCTAGGGTTGGCCCCTACTCTGAGCGCTAATGGTTGGCCCCCTCTCTCATCGCGCTCCCAGTTGTATGGCGAGTCATATGACCTCAAGAAGGCCTGCAACAGATGGCCCCTTTACATCTTCATCAACAGTTCTTTGCAAATTTCTTTGGCATTGTGGTTGTGACCATGGGGCTAGGGCTAATCCCTAGCCCACAATTTCACCCCATCGTCATGTGGACGCGGGGACCAGGGTTGGGGCTTAGCCCCGACCCCAACTTGCAATGCAAAATTATGCTTAACTTAAATACAGGTTGAAACCTTATGGTATCAAGAAACACATGTATGGCACATTGGTATGGCCTATGGATTCTTTGTGGATGGTCACGGGTTTGATTCTCATGGGTTCCCTTGGCCCCTTAACAATTTTTTTGATGCATTGCTTGGAGGCCACGTGGCAGCCGTCCATTGGCGCACGTCGCCCTCCAATATTGGTCCACATAAATGACCCCTCAATCAATTAAATTGTGTCATTCACAACCAATTAACAAGAGACACTTGTCAACATACCATTGGGCGAATTCTACACATTGAATTTCCCAATCACTTTCCTAGTTAGTATACAGACAGTTGATTGGGCATACCTGCAACCTACCTTTTAAAATTTTAGTTGTTTGCCAATTCGATCAGAACACGATAGTTGGAGCACATGATGTTTGTTTTGAGTGAAACGAGTTGCATTAGATTCAGGTCGACAAGATCTACACACTGGTATATGTTTCGAGAACTTTTTAGCACTTTGAATTTTGAGCACTAAATTGATCCCTTGGATCACTCCTCCTCATTGGAAGCTTTTGGACCACCAAAAGACTACTTTCAGTCAAGAAATTTTGGTGAGAAATCTTCTATTGAAGGAATTTGAACATGCTCTCCTTGATCATCAACCAAAGGAGGCTCATATAATCTCAAATTATCAACATTAACAATTGCATACATTTTGCATATAAGGAGGCAAATCCAAATGGAAGGCATTGTTACCAATGTTTTCTAGAATCTTAAAAGGTTCATACCTTATTGGTTTTAGGCTTTTACCTTCTCCTTTAAACCTCTCTTTTCTAATGTAAACCCAAACTTCATCTCTAACATGGAAATTGTGGTCAACACGATGCTTATCATGCATTCTCTTGTATTTGGCTTGGCTCTTTTCCAACTACTCTTGAACCATTTGATGCACCAATTGAGCTTGCTCAGTGAATTACTTTTCCTTATCAATGTCACTATGATCATCAATAGAAATAGCCTTCCCAAAGATAAAATCTAAAGGATATTTTGGTAAGTAAACAAAACATGCCTCAAATGGATATGTTTGAGTCGATGAATGATTTTATCAGTTATAAGCATGTTGAATGTAGTGTTAGTCTTCATCCCAAGGCTTAGGATTTTTTCTTCAATATCCATGAAGTAGATGTGCTACCATTTTGTTCACCACTTTTATCTGACCATCAGTTTTTTGATGGAATCTTGTGCTCTTTTACAACTTGGTGTCCATGAGTGCCCATAAGATTGACCAAAATTTCCCAACAAATTGAGAATTTCAATAGAAACTAATGGATTTGGGCAACCCAAAATATACCCATACATGTCGAAAGAGAATTTGTGGAGTCTGTTCAGTTGTAACCTATTTCTTACAAGGTGTCAAAATACACATCTTGCTAAAATGATCCACCACAACATAAAGATAATCATATTTTTCTTAGACATAGGTAGTCCTCCTACAAAGTCCATAGAAACAATTTTCCAAGGACAGGAAGGAAATGGAACTGGAGTATACAATCCTAACATTCTATTACAAGGCTTACTTGTATCACATAAAGAACATCCTCTTACATATCATGATACACTTTCATTCATTTTAGGCCAATAACAATACCTTTGTAATTATACCATTATCTTTCCTACACCCAAATGGCTAGCAATAAGAGAAGTATGTTCTTCCCTTATGATGTTCACGCTTTCACCCTATGGAATGCATAGCCTACCAAGATGATACAAAATTTTATCATGCACATGGTAATCCAATTCCTCTACTTGGTTTCCTTGACATGAAGTCCAATATACATCTTTAAAATCATCATCTAAAGTATGTTTTTCAACATAACTCTCATGCATGATAGAATTATGCTAAAGAATAATTGAAGCACTAACAATTGGTTTAGAAAGCATGTCAGCAACCTTTTTATAGATACCTTTCTTATACCTTATCACCAAGTGGAATTCCTACAAGACACCCATCCATCTGAAGTTCCTCACTTTTCGTAGCTTAGTTTGTTATTTCAAGTATTGTAATGGTTGATGATTAGTTTGAATGCTAGTTTCCTTTCCCATCAAATAGCGTTTCCACTTTTTCACACTTTTCACTAGTGCACGCAGTTCCTTGTAATATGTAGGATAATTAACTATTGCACCATTAAAATTTTAAGAATGGTAACATATGGGCTTACCATGTTCCATCAAGACCGATCCCATGGCATAGTCACTTGCATCTGTTTATATCTCAAATGGTTTTCTTAAATTAGGAAGTGAAAGAACTGGAGTCGTACTGATTCTCTCCTTCAATGCATCAAACGATTTTTTTTGCTTCCCTACCCATTGAAAAACTTTTTTTATGCTTTTCAAGGCATGTAATGGAGTTGCAATTGAAGAGAAGTTAGAAATAAACGTTCTCCAATATTGGTCTGCTCCAAAAAATATTCTAACCTCGGTTAATTCTTGGACTTAGGCCAATGCACAATGAATTTGACCTTTGAGTGATCTATATTCAATTCACCCCCTCCAACAATATGTCCCAAATAAACTAATGAGGTCTTTTGTTAAAATTGGCAACTAGGGCTAAACTCCATGTGGGTCATCTTATTTATGGTAGCTGATATTTTTCTTGGATCCCTCTCATTGAGAAGTGTAGGATTGATCTAAAGATCATCCGATTTTGATAAGTATTCATGAAGATATGAATTTATTTATGTTATGGGAAAATTCATCAAGGTTAGAAAGCAACCAAATAACCCCCATGTGTGCTCAACGTCTTAGTATGAAAGGAGGTGGCTTGAGAGTCATTATGACACACTTCACTCTTGATTTCTATCCACTCACTTTGGGTTTTGGTGGAAGAGAAATCTAGGAGGATGAAGCCCTAGATGCATGAGGAAAGGAGGCTAAACAAGCTGCCCTAACGATAGTACTAAAGAGGATGGTCAAGCCATAGTTCAAGGGAGGAGACCCCTACTTCTATACACTACCCAACCTACCCTCTATGCTACCTAAAGGAGAGATATATGAGGGTGAAGAAGGCCTATTCATGCTGCCCAAATACACAGGTTTATCCTACCCTAGCCATAGTAACGAAGATAGACCAGCGAGGGTTTGAACAGACGTTTTTAGGTGACCGAATGATGGAAGGAGGGCCAAAGTACCTTGCTAGAGGGATGCTATAACTAGGGATTGTTCTATTCTAGAAAACACATGGATAGTATCTTGTAACAGGCCGAGTAAAGGGACCTTCCTATTGTGATTAGGCCGCAGGCCTGTAGGTACTATTTTGAGGGTGAAACATGTTGTAGGTCCCTCCTCTAATAGCGAGATCACTTAATTTGGAGAGGAGAGGAGGCCACATAATTTAAGGTGTTTTTTGGGCATGATTGTTGGGTTGTTGTAGGTTATAGTGGGAGCCCTAATCAATGACCAAAACATTGTCCATGAATAGAAGTGAAGAAGTATGTATTCTTCTCCATTAGTGATTTGTTTTGGCTCATTTCTTTGAATTTTTTTGGGTCAAGTTGATAGGAGAGGTCTCTTCAGATATCTTGATGAGAAGAAGCCCATATAAAAAGAAGATCAGAATTATACATGTTGATAATAGGCTTGTGTGTATCCTAAGACTATGGATCTTGTTGCTGGGCTAGGCCATAGGCCATAGCCAGTAGTGTGGCAGCATGGTGCAACAATGGAACATGGGACAATAGTGTGGTAGCATGGTGCAACAATGGCACATGGGACAACACTGGCAGCATGACATAAGTAATGTTGCAGCATGGTGTTGATTGATGCAGCACTGGTACATAGTGCAGTAATGCCACATGGGACAACAATGGTAAATGATGCAGTATAGTGATGAGTACAGTCATGATTAGGGAAGCATGATGAGATGCTACATAGTGATGATGGGTGCAGCATGGTGCGACACAGTGAGGTGCAACATGATGATGAGGAGCAACAAAATGATAGGCACAACATGGTGATGGAGTCACCCTAGAGAATCAGTTGAAGTAGCATGTATTCAACTACATTCAACTACCTCATGTATCATATTCTTAGAGATGATCTATGCTCCTATTTAGATAAGTCAAAGTGCTGACTTTTGTTTTAATTGTACTATCTCTCTCTCTCTCTCTCTCTCTTTGCTGAACTGTTGAAGAAAATATAAGAATAATTGATCAAGGGTTTCCCCACATTGGGGAGTTTTTATCTGGCTAGCACCACATCTTGTGTCCTCTTGTCTTTTCTTGTCTTATGCGATTTATGTTTATGTTATATCTACAATTTACTATTACACTAATGTGATTACTAATCTAGAAAAGATATTGAGTTTACTGTGAAAATTGAAATATATTTCTCTAAGCATAGAACATACCTATGGCATTAGAGGTGAGGTGAAGACAAATCCCAAGCAAGAGTGAAAGAGCAATTACTGAATACAGTTGAGAAATGACAAAAGGCTCAATGGATTCCTCATCCATCTTCAAATTCACCAAGGGTGAAGTCGAAGAAGAGAATATTATCATAATGGTGTGGTGGAAGCTTATGATGGCCTACCTTAATATCACTTTAATGGGAAGTCTGGATCTAATGGTGGAAGGAAAGGTAGATGCCTTGCTTGCAACCAGTTCAACCATTATGTGAAGGAGTGTCCAAATGATAGGGACACATAAATTGATGATGATAACAATCATTCTAGGGACATCTTCAATGATTGGAGGAGTGACAGGTAATGCAAGTCATCAAATAAATAACCAACTCTTCAAAGAAAGCAAGGAACTCCAGGTATGAAGAATCAAATGTAGTTTTTGGTAAGATAAAGAAGAATTATATTATATTTTCCCTCTCCTCTAGACTCTTTGGGAATCTGGCTTATTGATTGTAGTGCTTCAACCCACTTCACGAGATAGAAGGGTGCCCTTTATAATTTGGTGGATATGGAAACAATCATGGGATTATACTTGGATTCAATGCCACCTATCCCGGAAAGGGTGTAGGGAATGTTACCCCTCATTTGAATGAGGGTAACTTGATTCATTTATAAGAATCTCTTTATGTACTTGATTGCAAGAAGAACTTGGTGTCCATTTCGGCAATGGAAGTAAAAGGTTTCATGGTGGCATTCATTGATTGAAAGGTATGTGTTTGAAAATATAATTTTCAAATATGCTTTTACTCATGGGTTCAGGGTTGGAAATTTGTATCAAGTTGTAAGTAGTTCATTGGGGACCATGTTAGTCTAAACATCTCATCAATAGAAACAGAGGTCTATATAGGGCCCTACTCGATGTGAGTTAGATGGTTACAGGGATGCCTGAATTCAAGAAGAGCATGAAGGTACATGTATGAGATGTATCGAAGGAAAATATTACAAGGGGACCATTCCCCTCATGTGGCAGGTCCACAGGGTTGGAACAACCCAAGGGGTTTGAGACTCATGATCGGGAATCTCATGTATCAATGTGAAAGAAAGCCCTCTATGGCTTGAAGCAAAACAACCTGGGGTTAATATGAGAGGATTTATAGTTTTTTTATGAAACTGAGATTCACTAGGAGCGAAGTCAATCCAAACCTTTGCTTAAAGGTTGTGGATGATATACCTCTCATATTGGCACCTTCTAAGGACGACCTCTTTCTAACAGATGCAAACCCTCTCATTTCCAAAACTAAGAGGGAGTTGGATTTCGGAGTTGGAATGGTGAACTACAAACCCATGACTACCTTGATGGATTTTAACTTTCAGAATTTATGTGGTAGGGATATCGGACTTGATTTAGGAAATGCCTCTAAGTTTCACAAACTCACACTAGCATTGATATTCTTGGTGAACTCTCGTCCGGATATATTCTTTTCAGTTAGCATGGTGAGCTCATATATGGTTGAGCCTCACTATATTGGTGCCACGGATCTTCTCAGATATCTTCGGGGCACAATCTCTCATAGATTGAGATACACTACCGGAATATGAAGCTCAATGATTATTTGAATGCTAACTGGGCATGCAATATGTAGGATCGCAAGAGCACTTCTGAGTGTTGGTTCTCTTTGGTTTCTTCTTCGATATCCTAGATGAGCAGGAAGTAGAAGTCGGTTGCTAGAAGCATCGAGACCAAATACGTAGCTACGGGTATGACCTCGTGTGAAGATGCCTAGTTGTGGAAGCTCTTCAGTGAGTTGTTTGTACACATGATAGATACCACCATGATCTTCTGTGTCAACTAGAGGGGGATTCGATTATTGAGAAATCCCTTATTCTATGAGTTCTCTAGCATATATACATGAGGTACCACTTTATCTGGGATATGGTACATCGATGAGAAAGAAGGATCCATCGCATTAGGATTGATGTGCAAGTTGCAGACATTCAGAGCCCCGTGGAAAGTTCAAATTTGTGACTTTCCAGGCCGACTTGGAGTCATTGAGAGACCCTCTTATGAGGGTCCTGTATGATGCATGCATTGAGATCTGGGAGCTTCAGGGGGCTTGGGGTACTTCGTGAGGCAACAAGCGACCATAAGGCAACTCACCCTCCCCCAGTGGTGCGATGTGTACATGGTGATTGGTTCATCCTTCCCCTGTGATACCCTGTGGCGACTTATGGATAGGATGAGTTATTCTCCTGTCAAGGCATCCTACCCATGCAGTCTAGGACTCATGGGAAGTATCTGTCATTTGGCCAATGAGTAGGGAAATGGGGATAGGGACCATATTAGTACTGATGGATCATCGTGCATCTATCGTACTCCCTATGTTAGGATGATCGACATTGATCTAGGATCAATTGGAACTAAATTTGGGTCAGTAAGAGTGATATAGCTCACTCTCTCTTGGAACTGATCTCGGATCAATATGAGTGGTTTGAGACACTCTCTTTTGATATTGATCTGGGATCAATATGAGTGGTTTGAGACACTCTCTTGTGATATTGCTCTGGGATCAATGAAACTAACTTCAAGTCAGTAATAGTGACATAACTCACTCTCTTTTGGAACTGATATGGGATCAGTAAGAGTGGTATGACACACTCTCTTCATATGGGACTAACTTCAGGTCAGTAAAGAATGGTATGAGACATTCTCAATCAATTCTTCTTCTTCATGGTTCAGCAAATCAGAGCAGAGCAGTTCAGGGCACCGATGGCAGAGATAGTATAGTATGGCAGATGGATCAGTGGATGGAGTTCTTCCTAGTTGAGAGGGAGTGTTAAAATTGCAAACTAGGGCCAAACTCCATGTGGGTCATCTTATTTATGGTAGCTGATCTTTTTCTTGGATCCCTCTCATTGATAGGTGTAGATTTACCTAAATACTATTCAATTCCAATAAGTATTGATGAAGATATGAATTGATTTGTGTTATGGGACAATTCGTCAAGGTCGGCCAGCAACCAAATAACCCCCATGTGTGCTCAACGTTTTAGTATAAAAGGAGGTGAATTGAGATTCATTAGGACACACTTCACTCTTGATTTCTCTCCAATCGCATTGGGTTTTAGTGGAAGAAAAATATAGGAGGATGAAAACCTAGATGCAGGAGGAAAGGAGGCTAAAAAAGCTACCCTAACTGCAGTCCTAAAGAGGATTTTCTAGTTGCAATTCAAGGGAGGAGACCCCTACTTCTATACACTTCCCAACCTGCCCTCTATGCTACCGAAAGGAGAGATATATCACAGTGAAGAAGGCTTATTCATGCTTCCCAAATACGCAGGTCTATCATTCCCTAGCCGCAGTAAAGAAGACATGCCAACGAGGGTTTGAAGGGACATTTTTAGGTGACCGAGTGTTGGAAGGAGGGCCAAAATACCTTGCTGGAGGGACGCTATGACTAGGGACTATTCTAGGCTAGAACATGTAGGGATACTCTCTTTTAACAGGCCAAGTAAAGGGATCTTCCTTTTGTGATTAGGCTATAATCCTGTAGGTATTGTTTTGAGGGTCAAACATGTTGTAGGTGCCCCCTCTAATAGCGAGATCACTTAACTTGGAGAGGAGAGGAGGACACATAATTTAAGGTGATTTTGTGCATTATTGTTGGTTTGTTGTAGATTACAATGGGAGCCCTAACCAGTGACCAAAAGACTTCCCATGAATAGAAGTGCATAAGTATGTATTCTTCTCCATTAGTGACTTGTGTTGGGTCATTTCTTTGACTTGTTTTGGATCAGGTTGATAGGAGAGGTCTCTTCAGATATCTTGATGAGAAGAAGCTCCTATAACACACATATCAACATTGTACATGTTGATGACAGCCTTGTGTGTATTCTTAGTTCCAAGTTAGTGAAATACACAAAATCTTTCAATTGATTAGGCAAATCATCAATTTGATGAAGAGGGTAGTAATTCTTTACCGTAATCTTATTCAAGGCTCTGAAATCTACACACATGTTCCATGTACCATATTTCTTTGATACTAAAACAATTAGTGACCTGCATGGTAATATTCTTGGTCTGATGACCCCTATTTCAAGCAGGTCTTGGATTTTTCTTTTGATTTCTACATTCTCCATGACTCACATCCTATGCATGCCAATGTTTGGAAGAGGACAATCTTGTTGCAGTTGGATCTCATGTTGGATACCTCTTTTAGGAGGCAATCCTTTGGGCTCCTGAAACATTTCATCATATGTGTTAACAAATTCATACAAATCATATTTTAAACTTGCATCACATCCTTGGAGGGAATAAGGCATCCATCTATTGGCCCACGTGGTCCTCCAACAATGATCCAAATTAATGAACCCTCAACCAATTAAATTTCACCCTTCAAAAACAACAAACAAGAGACACTTGTAAACATACCATTGGCCAAATTATACACAATCCACTACCCAGTCACCTACATAATCAGCGTATGGACTGCTAATTGGGTGTACCTCCAACCCAAATTTTAAATTTTTTGTTGTTTGGTAATTCGATCAGAACACGATATTTAGAGCATAAAATATCAATTTTGAGTGAAACGAGTTGCATTAGATTGAGGTCACTGAGATCTATGCACTGGTATAGGCTTCGTGCATTTTTGAGCACTAAATTGATCCCTTAGATTAATTGATATATAGGCACTATATAGAGCATTTACATTTCTTCGTTTTTAGAGAAGAAGGTTTTCTAGATTCGTCAAAATCTTATCTTTTCTCATTAAAAAAATTCACCCCTTAGTTCATCCTAGTGTTTCCGTTCTCATGTGCCTTCATCTATGTTGTCCTTGATTATGAAAACCACCTTAAGGATGCCTGATTTGAAAATGGGGCTCTTAGGCTTCTTGTCTAACTTACAATCACCTCTCCCACTTCCAAAGCTTTAAATTTTCCCAAGTCTTAATGTTTAACCAATGCGGAATTAAGAAATGCTTGAAAACATAGGTGTATGCTTGTATTTGTTTTTACTGCTGAGTGCTTATGTTCATTTGCTTATGCTAATCTGAAACACAAATAACAGTAAATAAAGCAGGAATTCAAAAAACCCATAAGACAACAATATAATATGGAGTTCACCCTGATTTCTTGGGCTACGTCTCCTTCAGCTCTAATCAACTCGATTAGGCTCTCTAGGATTATGGCTTCAATTATTTTACAAGTGCTACACCTAACTCCTTTGGTTTACAACTAAACCAATGGGCTTAGAATGCCATCTTACCTCTGGTTTTCCTTGTTCTGCAGACAGGTCTAGGCTTCTCTGGACTTGACTACTTCATTTAGTGCTCTAAGCTTCTCGAGCTTTTGGCTTCTCTGACTCCCTCAGAATTCTATATTTGTCTCTAGGACTCCTTCTCTTGTCTTCGACGCACCTCAAACAACCAGCTACAGCTCAATCATTCAACCTCTTTCTATGTTGCAACTTCACTATAGCCTCGTGGCTCTTTGAAAGTCTATTAGAGCTCTCTGGCTCTGCAACTCTGCCTCTATCTCTGGTGGCTCTGTCTATTACAGTGAGCTCAATTTTAGTCTCACACAATAGATACAATCAGTAGGACTATACTTGGATCCCCCAAGTCTCTCTGGAGTACACAAACTCTCCAAAGAACACAGACTCTCCTACTCTCTTGATTATAATGGTACGAGTCCAATCTGAGACTCAATACCTCACAGGCAATGCAGAGGAGTTTGCTTGAACCTCTCAAGTTTTCTCTAGAGTACCCAGACTCTCTGACTCTCTCTGTCTCTATCTTAACCCTGGTTCACTTGCTGCCTTTGCTTCTTCAGTTCAGCTCGGCTCTGGTTTCTCTACTTCCAGGTATTTTGACTACTTCCTAGGATGCTCTCTCATCAACTCTCTGTCAATCTGTGGCTTTAAAGCCAATCTGCTTCCTGACTGTTTGTTTTCGCTTCTCGGCTTTCAGGTTCCCTGCCTCTGGCCGTTTGAATCCCTTCTCTCGATGGTTATAGTAACTACATAATGCCTTATAGGGAGGTGGTCACCTATCCCATTAATGGATGAGCGTGTCAAGTTCACTGGAAACACTTGATCATTTGAAATGGCCATTATTTCTGTTTACTCCAAGAATGCCCGTGAAACACGAATGTCTGCCAAATCATCATCCATGTCAGACTTCAAAATCCCATACAATCTACTTTATAACTTCATCAAATTCGGTCATCCATGCGGTGACATCTCAGCCATTGATCTGGACCCTCAAGATCCTACGGTCATTGCACAGATCGGGCAGATAACTTGCTCGACATTTACCCGTCCAATGTGAATAGTTTTCTCTCTCTTCCGTCGGACGCGTGTCACTTGTTGTGTGGCATCAGGCGGGACTCGATCTAAACCACTTACTGCTTGAAGCCCCTCTGATATCCTACTAGTTTCTATGGAATCACACCTTGGATGGAACCGAAACACTCTCCGCTGCATTTCATGATTTTCCAGGTCCGGGTGCATGTGGCTTGTTGGACCTCAGTTTTGATCTCATTTTGCTTTGAGAAACTTACCTAACTATCCATTTATCCTTCATTTTCACTTCGTCCATTTCATTTTAATGAATATTTGATGTCTAATCAGGTATTTAGCTTTAATTTGTCAATTTCTAAAGTTTTTATAAAAGTTTGATTTTAAGTGCAATTTTGGCAATATCAGAAATTCCCGTAATCACTTCATGGTTGATATGGATGCAAGCCACTTCAGCACGAATGGGATGCATGAATGGAAAGCTTGGGAACTAGGACCAAGCCACCGATGCTTGGTTCCAACAGATCGAGCTTTATTATGCCTTTTTGGAGCTAGTCAATCATGACTAGTCATCCAGAAATCCCATCTAAATAGGGCTGTTTTGGGATTCCAAGATATTAGTCATATTTCTTGGGATGAGGGAGGTGGATTCGACTTGGATAGGTGGATTAGAGTAGATATGTTTGTTAGAGTGATTTTAGATTAGTTGGTTTCATGAACTCCTTATTTAAGAGCCACACTTTGATGGCTCAACACAATTGACATATGATACTTTTATGCTGTAATATTTTTGGTTTGAAGACTTAAGTTGGAGACTTGTGTTACTCTCATTTTTCTGATCAATACATGGATGTTTGGCTGATATAAAGCTTCTGATATCATCTTCATAAGTGTGCAAGGCAAGGGTGGAGGGCCCCCACTCCAAGCTAAGTACACTTCCAAGTTAAACTAGTTTTATTTCATTGCAAATCTGGTTGATGGTAGCTTTAGTTTTTCAAAGTCTTATTTCAGATTGCATCATGGTTATGAATAGTGATTGATTTCATTTGTTAATGGTTTATTCATCATCTAATTGAGTTGGGAAACAAGTGTTCAAGTTGGGCATTCTCTCTATGAAATGGTGAATTAGAATTAGTCTCTTTTGTTTACATGCAAATAGTTTGTTTCTATTTAGATTTATATCTTAAGATGAATAAGTTATGTTGGAAAACTTTAAGTGTCTCTTAAGTTAAGAGCCTTTTTCATGTATGATTTATGCATCTTGAGTTTCTGGTTATCATCTCTAATTCATTAAGTAATAACTGAGGTGGAAGTAGACTTCTTGAGTTCAAGAACTCTTTCAATGTTTCCTCTTTTAAGCTGATTGAATCAAGAGTTTTAAGATATATTTTCTCTTAGTTTTTAATCATTTATCTTTCAAAGTTTGGTTATATTTGATCTTCACAAATAGCGAATTTGCCTCCAAGAATAAACAACCCGGATTGATAGTAAATAATTGTGTTAGTTTAGGAACATAAATTAGCTCAACATTTTGGTGTCGTTGCCGAGGAGGCAAATATCGGCATAGTCAATAGAGAGATAAAATCCAAAATACACAAAAACATTAGTTACATTTCATTTCTTTAATTATGTTTCTTTATGCCTAGAGTTAGAGATCCTCAAGGTAGATTTATCAAAAACCCCCCACAAGTAGAGATAGGATCATCACATACACTTGTTACTGGTAATCCAATCATTGAAGAGCTGATTGAAAAACAAAGAAGTGGCCAAAGATTAACCTTGATTGAAAGGCAAACTTTGTCAGCTTGGGAGGCAAAGCAAAAATTCTCCACTTCCGGAAAACCAAAGGAGAAAGGGAAACAAGTTGTTTTTCCATCCATCGATCCTCCTATCTTCCCACAACTTGAACCTCCACCTGAAATTGAAACAACTCAAACAATGGCAGAAGGACATGGATCCGTTCATCTTAATGATGAAGAACAAAGAGCTGAAAATAAAAGACAAGAAAGATAATGGAGGAGGAAGAGAGAGGAAGAAAGGAAGCACGAAAATGATAGGAAGGAAGAAAATGACATGAAAAGACAAGAAGATGGACTTGACCAAGAATCAACTTTTGGTTTCCCAATAATAGATACAAGTGCAATACTAGGAGAAGAAGTAAAGATGAAAAACATTCCACCTTTTGTGTTGCCAAACTTCTATGGAATGTCTACGGAAGATCCGGATTCATTCATGTTTGAGTTCGATATCTTATGTAGAACATATGGCTATACTGATGATGTCCATAAGCTCCGTCTTTTCCCTGCAACATTAAAAGCAGCAGCCTTAAAATGGTTTATGGGTTTAGGAGAACAAACAATAGCCTCCTGGGATGATATGCGAACTGTCTTCCTTAAGAAATATCAGCCTTATTGTAGATCTAGAGATTCAAAGGAATATGTGTTTAGAATGACACAGCAAGAAGATGAAAATCTAGAAGAATATTTAGAATGGTTTGCATATAATCTGCAGAAGTCTAAACAACATTCCCTAAATCAAGAAACTGTTCGAACAATCTTCCTCAAAGGCATAAGAGATGAGTACCTTGACATTTTAAATGTAATGGGTAAAGGAGATATTTCAAATCTTCCATTTGATGAAATTGTCGAGTTATGTCAGAAATATTCTAGACGAAGATCAAAAGCCGGAAGAAGGGAAGTGAGTTCCAAAGCAGCAAAGTCAGCTGCAGGAGGGATAACAAGGGCTGAAATAGGAAGTCTATTGGAAAATTTCAAAACATATCTTTTGAGTACATTAGGGACACAAGTAGATGTGCTAAAGGCAAACAAGAAAAAGGAAGAATAAGAACAAGCCTTAGCAATATTTTGTTCAAAATGTAAAAAGAAACATCCTTTGAGAGATTGTCCTTTATATAGCATTCAAGTGTGTGGTCTTTGTACAGGCAATCATTCCACTGAAAATTGTGTAACATTAAAAGACTTACAAACTAATTCAATGGAAGAAATGCAAGGAGCATAAGGCTTCTATTATGTTGCACCAAGAAGACCATGGCCACCTAGAATGCCACAACTGAATCAGCCACAAGTCCCTCAACAAAATTATGCTTATCCATCTTATAATCCTTGGACCCCTCCAATGCCATGGCAAGCTTGGCCTCCACAAAAACCTACACAAGGTTGGAGAGGATATGGTTATGGAAACCAACAGCCACAACAGTCTCAACAATATCAACAGCATTACCAGCAACAGTACCAACAGCCATTTTCATATCCGCAATATCCTCCATCCATGCCATTTTCGCAACAAAATTCTACATATCCATTTCAGCTGCAGAATCCACCACCATTACTATCACAACCACAACAGTTACAGTTACCTTCAAATCAACCCAGACCAACGCAATTACCATCCCAACCGGTGGCAAATCCAAATAACAAAGCGGACAAATCTGCATATACAGTAGAGGAAGCAGCATATTATCCTGCATATTCAATTCTTCCTCTTAATGATGTCCATTTAAGGTCTGGAAAAGTGCTTAAGAAGGATTTTCCTCCAATTATAGAAGAACCAGCTGAACAAGGGGAATCATATGAAACAGCACAAACTAAGGTACAAAATCAGAAAGGAGCAAATATTACACAAACACCACCTTATCCTGAAAGGTTGGTAGAACAACAAATTCAAAATCAAATAACCCTTCCTGAATTTGATATCTTAGATGAGTTAAAAAATGCATATGTTAATATTCCTTTATTAAAAGCCATCAAAGAAATATCGATATATGCAAAGACAATAAAGGAACTGTGCATTAGGAAAGAAAGAAAGAAAAAGGATCCTGCAACAATCCAAGTCATTGGTAAATTAGCAAGTCTCATGTCTACTCAAACTGTAATAGAAAAATATATTGATCCTGGTATCCCAATGGTTACCATATCAATAAATAATTTCTCTGTACCTAATACATTAATAAACTTGGGAGCAACTATCAACGTAATGACAATGGAAACAATGAAAACTTTGCAATTAAACAACATTAGATCGACCTCAACAGTATTGGAATTAGCAGATAGATCTAAGGTTGTTCCTGAAGGAATGTTAGAAGATATCATAGTTTCCTTGGATTCATGGGAATATCCCGTTGACTTCTTGATCTTGCAACCAAAGACAAAATTGGGAGGACATCCTCTGATATTAGGCAGACCATGGTTAGCCACTGCAGATGCCTTCATAGGATGCAGATCTGGAAGTATGATAATTTCACATGGAGATGAGAGGAAGCATGTCACTCTTTATTCACCTGCACAAACCACTTCTTTAGACTCAATACTTGAAACCCAGGGAAAGCAACAAACAAAAGCAGTTTTAAGTATCAATCAATTCTTTTATTTTAGAGAAGAACAGGAGAATGAAGATCTGATGGACCTTTCTATATCAGAACCAAGTATTTCAGAGCAGCTTAGGAAAGTTCAATATGAAGCTGCAAATGAACTTTTGAATCAATGTTTTCAGGAAACAAGTACTATTCAAACTTTGAAGAATTCTTTGGGAGACATCTTTCTTGTAAAGACAATTAGCAACCCAATAATCAAAACAATTGAGGTACATCTTGGAAAACATTTAAATATTGGAAACCAGCTGCAATCAAAACAAGAACAAGAGGTAATTGCATTACTACAGAAATACTCAAAAGAATTTGCCTGGGATTACACTGACATGCAAGGAATCCATCCTAACACATGTATTCACCACATCTATACAGATGATAAACTTAAACCTGTTAGACAACCACAAAGAAGAATGAATCCAATGATGAAAGAAATAGTGAAAGAAGAACTGCAAAAACTTCTAAATGTTGGATTCATCTATCCTATTTCAGATAGTCAATGGGTTTCACCACTCGTTGTTGTACCAAAGAAAAATGGAAAATGGAGGGTATGTATAGATTACCGAGAATTAAACAAGGCTACATTGAAAGACCATTTTCCTCTACCATTCATCGACCAGGTGCTAGACTCTTTGGCTGGAAAGAAATACTTCTCTTTCTTGGATGGGTTTAGTGGGTACAACCAAATTAGAATAGCAACAGAATACCAAGACAAAACTACATTTACTTGCCCATGGGGAACCTATGCATATAATGTTTTGCCATTTGGTTTATGCAATGCACCTGCAACTTTTCAAAGAGCAGTGCTTGCGATATTTGCTGATCTAGTCCATGAATGTGTAGAAGTTTATATGGATGCCTTCACACTGTATGGAAACACATATGAAGATTGTTTGAACAATATTGAGAAAGTCTTGAAGTGATGTATCGAAACAAATCTGTCATTAAGTAATGAAAAATGCTATATGATGTTAACAGAGGGTATAGTTCTGGGACACCATATTTCCGGCTCTGGAATTAAGGTGGATCCAGCCAAAATTCAAATCCTAGTTAACTTAATGCCACCTACAACTAAAAAGGAGGTTAGGATTTTCTTGGGCTATGCGGGTTATTACAGAAGATTCATAGAAAACTTTAGCAAAATAGCTCAACCCCTGTTTAAACTTTTAGCAAAAGATGTTGAATTCCAATGGACGAATAGCTGTCAGAATGCTTTTCAAATTTTAAAAGATAAACTGTCAGTGGCACCCATACTTCAAGGGCCAAATTGGTCTTTGCCTTTTCATATTTCCACTGACGCATCAGACACTGCAATAGGTGCCTCTTTGGGACAGAAAGAAAATTTGTTCAACTATGCAATATACTTTATCAGTAAGAATTTGACACCTGCAGAAACAAACTATACAGTCACTGAAAAGGAAATGTTAGCCGTCATACATGCAGTAAACAAATTCAGGAATTACATCACAGGATATCAAGGTTTTATTCACACAGATCACTCAGCAATAAAATATTTGATGAACAAACCCATCACTAATGGACAAATTACTAGATGGCTCCTATTATTGCAAAAATTTAACATTACAATCCAAGACCGGCTAGGTAAAGAAAACCAGGTGGCTGACTTTCTGTCCCACATCCAATCACCTAAAGACCCAAATCCAGTTATAGATAACTTCCCTGATGAACATCTGTTTGCCATAGCAGTTAAAACACCTTGGTTTGCAGATATTGCCAATTACTTGTCATCTGGAAAATTTCCAACTCAATTCACTAGCAAGCAAATAAAGAAAATTGTTAGAGAAATTTCTAGGTATAGTTGGGTGAATGGTGATTTGTTTTATACAGGTTCAGATCTAATGATTAGAAATTGTGTGCGTGAATATGAAATACTAGATATTCTCAGGGCATGTCATGACGAACCATGTGGTGGCCATTTTGCAGACAAGCGAACAACATATAAAGTGTTGCAATTGGGCTATTACTGGCCATCTATCTTCAAAGATTCTAAGGCATATGTCAAACAGTGTGACAATTGCCAAAGAATAGGGAGACCCATCATGTCAGATGAAATGCCGCTCAAGCCACAAGTCCTCATTGAGCCATTTGAACAGTGGGCACTTGATTTTGTTGGACCCATTAATCCACCATCAAGTGGAAAAAGATACATCCTAGTGTGCATGGACTATGTAACAAAATGGGTGGAAGCCAAAGCAGTGAGCAGAGCGACAGAGGACACAGTGGTTACCTTCCCCTTTGAAGAATTTTTTGTGAGATATGGAGTCCCAAGACAAATAGTGGCAGATCAAGGAACGCAGTTTACCTCAAAGTTAGTGCGGGATTTGACAGAGAAATATAAGATAAAGCATAGGAAGTCTACTCCATATCATCCTCAGGCAAATGGTTAGGTAGAATCCACAAACAAAGTCTTAGAAAATATCATGACTAAGACAGTGCAGCAGAATAGGAAAGATTGGTCTGAAAAGTTGAAGGATGCATTATGGGCCTACAGAATCACATGGAAAAACACAACTGGTTTTAGTCCATACCATTTGGTCTATGGGAAAGAAGCCTTGTTCCCTATTGAATTTCATATACAAACCTATAGACTAGCAGCAGAATTGGGCATGGACCTGACTGAAGCATAGCAAAAAAGGATCATGGAACTTAACCAATTGGATGAACATCGTCAACAAGCAATTGAACAGACAGCATTAGTACAACAACAGAGAATCAAATGGCATGATAGATACATAAAGACAAAGACATTTCATAAGGGAGACTGGGCCTTATTATTTGACTCCAAATTCAAGGATTTTAAGGCGAAGTTTACAACACACTGGCTAGGGCCATATGAAATCGAGGAGATCTTTGATAACAGAGCAATGAAGATAAAGACCATTGACCAGGTCCCCACCTCATTTGTTGTAAATGGTCATAGGCTGAAAGTTTATCATCAACCTATTAGTAAAGAGACATTCATGAAACAACTGGTAGAAGAATCAGGACTGGAAATTATGGCTCTGCCATCTTCCAGTTCAGAAAAAGAATAAAAAAATAGTAAAAAAAAATATCTATATAAAAAAAAAAACATAAAAAAAAATAGAAAAAGATATATGAAAAAAAAAAAACAACAAATAAATTGTTTGCTGGTGAAAACCAGGCAACTGGCACGAAGAAAACACGAATTCATAGGGGAAAACCAGGGAAACCTGGACTCTATGAATTCTGTATTCTTGTTTTACTTCTCTCACACAATTTCAATGCAGGACCTTTCCACAATTGACTTGAGGACAAGTCAAACATTCAACAAGGGAGAGTCTTGTAGCAATCTTTTACCTGCCACAGCTAAGGGATTGTGTTGTTCACTTTGGACCTGAAGCAAACTTAGTTGCAGCAGATCAAATCATTCCAGAAGCATTGCAGAAGGGACCTGAGATGAAACATTATTCAGTGGGACCTGAAGCAAACTTAGTTGCAGCAGAACCAGATCAGAGCCGACATAATCTATCAGAAGCATTGCAGAGGGACCTGAAAAAGAAACATTATTCAAAGGGACCTGAACAATTCAAGAAATGGAGCATAGTAAACAAGGAGCAGTAATAAAATTCTACTTTTCATAACATTTTGGATTCCATTCCACCTGTACAAACAACATTCAACATTCCATCTGTACAAACAGCATTCAACATTCCACCTGTACAAACAATAGCAAGGGAGTATATTCATAGCCATTTTGTGCTTGAAATTCAATTTTTTTTTAGAAACTTCTAGTTTTGATCTAATTGAAGTTAGTATCTGCAAATATTCATTGATATTCATTCCCAATATATACCCCACATTCCCTATTCATATTCCATTTCATTCACATAAATTTCCCTAGGTATTTTCCTTAAATGCAAAAGGATCAAACTGGGACCACTCTTTTCACCTGCACATGAACTCAGAGCATTAGAATGATTATAATTTTAAACATGACCCCAATGGTCATTTTAAAATTATAAAGCTATGTTATAAAAGGTATGCGCTAAAGTATAAAAGCATTGAACATATACATCATAGGTTATATGAGCGCTAAAGTATTTTTCAAATGTGCATAAGCTAATGATGTTGCAAAAGAATATAGTATGCGCATATATCAAAGGTATTGGGTATAAAGTATTGCGCATACAATATGGAGATATAAGAAATATATATAACCCAATGCGCATATTCAAACAACCAAGGAGCATATAACATAGTGACAAAAGGCCGCGGGTTATGATAATGATACATGTGAAGGCCGTGCCTATAACATAGTTATAAAGGCGCAATGTAATGATACAAGTGGAGGCCGTAAGCATTCATTCGATGGTGAGAGAGGATGATGTTTAAAACAAGTTATGGTATATATATATTTCAAAATCACCAAACCGAAAGCATATTCAAATACGATGGTGAGAGAAAGGTATATGGCATATATATTTCAAACGCACCAAACTATGGTATAACGTTGAAAGTGCAAAGGTTATAAAGTTCAACCATAGCTTTGGGCGTAAAACATATGGAGCATAAGGTATATATTGGCATAGTTGTGCACAGGCCATATGATAATGATCACACAGCAGTGCGGCAGCCAAATAATGAAACGCCATATGCAAAGGTCGTTGCAATGAAGACGCACGATGATGGTCGTAATCAACAAACATTGCAGTAGTGAATAGAATGATAAACCATAAGTGTGTTAGGCCCCTATACTACTAGTGTAACCCCTTATTGTTATTAGTATAACCCACTTATTATATTGATGTACCCATGTAGTGGCCATATTGTTACTATTATGCCACATAGAAGCCCACCATTGTTACTCTTGTGCCCTACAATATTATTGTTATGTAGGCTTTGATTGTATTGGGACCACTTAGACTCCTATATATAGAAAGGAGGTATTTTCATTTGTATCATCCAAGAATTGTTCATTTATGTAATGTAAAGGAGGTTGCCCCCTCGAAGAGGCTAAATTCTAAGGTGTGGATCTCTCTTTTCTATCTTTTTGTGAGCTGGTTTCATAACATTTGGTATCAGAGCTTTGGATTCTAGGGTTTCGCTGCTCCAAACAGGTCATCGTGGAATTTTTGCTATAACTTTGTTTCTATGACGTTTCAGAAGTCGCAAAAAAACCCATTTGAGAAGAATTGGCGCTAAACCTTGGGTCCAAATTTCAGATCTTTTCGCGTGATATTTTCGGAGATATTATCTGCGGAAGTTGGTCTTTTTGCAGACTCCTGAATTACACTCAAAACAGGTGACCTGGGGAAAATCGCCATAAATTTCGTTTTGACCATCGGATTGAAATTTAGTAAGAAGGTACAGAAAGAGGACGGACTGTAGTTTCTGTGTATATATGTTTCAGAGTCAAAGGTTGAAACAGTGACACGTGGCACTTCATACAAATTCGCTCTACTGAACTAGTCTATAATCAGGTCACTGCGGGAGATTGTGCATAACGTTTTCTTGGAGAATCCAATTTGGATCAGACTTGTGGCATTGGAAAGAGGACACAGAGGGCTACTACAGGTCAAAAGTTCAGAACTTAAAGATCCAAAAGTATAGAGTTACAGTCGTTTCAAGGTAGAGCTCCTAAAATCAAGAAAAAGCAAGATGAGGAAGTTTGATGGCAAGGATCCGGTAAATTGGATACTTCAGATGGAGAAATATTTTGATATACATGGTGTACAACTGTTACAAAAGGTATGTATTGCATCCTCATATTTATAACCAGATCAATTTTTATGGTAAAAAGGGCTTTGTTCTCGTAAAAAACTTGTTACGTGGTCAATTTTCACGGAGGAAATGATAGCACATTATGAGGATATAAAGAGCAACACCTTCTTTAGAGCAACACCACAACAATTGGAAAGAGTAAAAGGGATTTGTGACATAATGGAAATCAAAATTATGGAAACCAGGAAGCATACCCCTCACAACTATAAATATGGAAGTGTTGTTTCTCCCAGCCTTCCACAACCTACAAGGGTTACACCACAACAATTGGAAGAAAAAAGAGAAAAAGGGATTTGTTACAATTGTGATAGCAAATGCACTAAAGGTCATAGGTGTGCTGAGAAGAAATTATTTTACATAGAATATCAAGAGGAAGAAGAAAAGGATCAAGAAACATCAAAAGAAGAGGATATACGTCAGGACACCACCCCAGAGAAAGAAGAAATGAATCAGACCATATCTTGTAAAACATTGGCAAGAATTACCACTCCTCAAACTCTCAAGATAGAAGGACATATCAAGAAGAAAAAGGTGCAAGAAGTGAAAGATCACATCGAGAAAGAAGAAATGAATCCAACCATATCTTGTAATTCAATGGATGAAATTACCACTCCTCAAACTATCAAGATAGAAGGACACATCAAGAATAAAAATGTTCAAGAAGTGAAAGATCACATCGAGCATCAAGAAATGAATCCGACCATATATTGTAAAGGACTGGAAGAAATTACCACTCCTCAAAAGATAGAAGGACATATCAAGAAGAAAAAGTTTCAAGTAGAGAAAGATCATATCGAGCATCAACAGCAAGTTCTCCAACTTTTAAAGGATAACGCCACTTCGGTGCCAAATCAAATGAAACAACAGGTAGATCAACATCGTAGTGAAATTTTTTTTGATGTGAGTGATTGGGTATTTTTACTGCTACATCTCAAGCAAGCTATTTATGAGAAGGAATTGTTGGCAATACTACATGCACTTAAAAAATGGCGACCTTACCGAATGGGAAGACGCTTCAAGGATGAGGATGTGGAAGTATTGTTTTGTGCTATTTATATTATCCAACCAAATTGGATAAACGAAGCAACGGATGAATGGAAGAAGAACGAAGAAGTATGGCCACTTATTCAAAAGTTGCAAAATATCCCAATTCAAGCAATATTGCCAGAAATTGAAGAGGGAGGAAAAATCATATTGGAACCTGGAGCAGTCACATAAACAAGAACCCGACAACTACGAAATCGATCAATTTCGAGTATCTCATCAAGTGGAAGAACTTACCCGCTGAATATTCCACATGGGAGGACAAGAATTTTATATAGAAGCATCAAGAACTACTCAAGCGTTGAGGACAACGCTTTTTGAAAGAGAGGGGCATGTTAGGCCCCTATACTACTAGTGTAACCCCTTATTGTTATTAGTATAACCCACTTATTATATTACTGTACCCATGTAGTGCCCATATTGTTACTATTATGCCACATAGAAGCCCACCATTGTTACTCTTGTGCCCTACAATATTATTGTTATGTAGGCTTTGATTGTATTGGGACCACTTAGACTCCTATATATAGAAAGGAGGTATTTTCATTTGTATCATCCAAGAATTGTTCATTTATGTAATGTAAAGGAGGATTCCCCCTTGAAAAGGCTGAATTCTAAGTCGTGGATCTCTCTTTTCTATCTTTTTGTGAGCTGGTTTCATAACAAAGTGCCACGCAGGCCAACACACAGGTACGGTGGAGACACGGTGTTCTGGCCGTTTGTGGGTATTGGATGATGGAGCGGCGGAAGGTATGTGTTTGAAACAAACATACGGCCATCCTCATGACTCAGTCGGGGGACTGAGTCAATGAGGACAGCCATGTAACCACGTATACCAAACAAATGAGCGCAGGGTATAGCAAGGAAACGGTCATAAGAAACCTTCCCTGCGCTGTTCAAACCACCATTCTTCATTGCCAGAGCTCAGAGAGTCGAGTTTGAAGCCGAAACATAGCAAAAGGAGAAAGGAGTGTGTTGAGGGAGATTTTAAAGGCAAAATCTGAGTCGTATGAGTAGAAGAAGCTGAGTTTTGCAAGCAAACAAGGTAAGAACTCGAGTTTATTTCGCTCGGCGACTGTAGATAGGGATGAGTTCACCATTAACTCACACGATTTCGTTGTTTTGACACCAGTTCGACTGACCGAGGAAGGAGGGATTTGAAGTGTTTGTTTGCATCCCACGCGGCCAGTGACAGTCAGGTAACACTAAAACCGGGATAACTCCAAGTCTGCAGCACGTATGGATAGATTGAACAGATATTTATGCGTAGATTATGGTGTAGAATTAATGGTCAATCGCCCGGCATTTAAAATTACATGTTGCATGCATAACACGATAGCGGAGTTCGAGTTAAATGTGGAGTCAATGCATCAAAAACGGAGTGTTAGTTGGATGCCGAAGCGCTAAGGGTTGTTATATATGAGCGCTGCTTGTTAAACCATTTGTTTGCACATAACCTTCATTTGTTTGCTGCGCGCCACCGTATCCATAGCCATTAAGTCTGTCATATGAATGTGAATACGATTTGGCTGTGCGCAATTGTCATTAGCTGCCAACAGAGAACGCATAAATCATGGAATGTTTGTCATATGCATCTGGATATGTGTTTGCTCAGAACAGAGGACGCATTCAAATACAGAGTGTTGTCATATGTGGTGGTTGAACGCATTGAAACATATTTTTGAGTGTTGTGTGTGTAAACCGAGTGCGCATTGGTATATGCCGAGAGGATTGTCAAATAAAAACAGAGGAATGTTGTAGTGTGTATATGCAAAACAAGTCAAATGTATTCATGCCATAATGCGCCCTGTGTATCGAAATTTTAATGCATTTGTGCCATATTCAGAAGATTGAAAGACGTAGGAACGCCTGCATATATGAATGGTGACTGCAAATCTTAGTTGAATGTCGAATTTGCATTGTTTGTGCCTTGAGGCCGAGAGCTGCATAGTCTGCGTTTTAAAAAAAAAAAAAATTGTTTGTCATTTGTTATAAGCAGTAAGGAATATGAGGCCGAGCGCATGTGATTAGACCTCTGTTCTTATAACTCTGTGTGCAGTATTTACGCAGTCACATTTTTATTAAAAAAATGATGAAAAGGATTGAGGCCGAGAGCAATTTTCTAGTTTATACAGTCATTTTTTTGAGAATTTGTTGAAAGATCAGAGCAATTTACTGCATTACAGTCAAATTTTGTTGAGATTTCTTGAGAGGCCGAGAGCAATTTGTGCATTACACAGTCATTTTTTTCTTTTGTGAATAGGCAGAGAATGTTTTTGAAGAGCTGTTGAGAGGCCGAGAGCAAAATTTTTCAAGTTTTTGTTTAAATACACAGTAACACATGTTATTTTGAGATTGAAAAAAACATGGTTATTGCTGCATGTGTATTTACTTTTCAAAAACAAACAGAAAACAGTGTATTGATAGAAGATATTCAGGTGTTGTGTGCCTTAAACAGGGAATTGAAACAGAGTTTGTGCAGAGGAAAGACATCAGAGGTTAAAGAGGACAGAGTCAAACAGATTAAAGTTGAGTCAGAGGGGGAAGGTAAACCTCGTTGCTTCTACAATTTCATTTAAAAACAATAGTCATAATTTTTGTTAAAATGAAGTTAGTAACAACAGAGGATTATATTGATTGGTTCACAGAAATCATGACAAACCGGGTAGAACCAAAATTTCAAATAGACAGTTGGAGCAAAGAAACTGTAGAGAAACTGTATCAGTCAGGGATGATAGGATTCCTACAGAAATTTAATGGCTATTCTGATCAGATAACTAAAGATTTCATCAATAATTTCAGTCAAGACCAAACTCAAGTAGGAGAAATCAATGTCCCAGTAACTCAAGAGTACTTGTCCAAAGCCTTAGAGTTGCCAATGATAGGGGAAAAGTTTCACAAGGGTTTACATTTCAAGGAGAAAGGGTGGACTTTCTTCCTTGAAAAGAACTGAAAGGGGACATTTGATAGAACTAAGGGGATACCCAGAGAGTGGTTCAATGAACCATGGAAGGAACTAGTCTTGATTGTTCAGAAGTTTTTAACATGTGATCGTGGATACAACATTGCTCATTTATATCATGTTAGATTACTACATCATATCAAAGGAGATGATAGAATTAACATACCATATTTCCTGTACAAAAGTCTTGTAAAAATGATTGAAACAGTGAAACAAGAAAATAGGCCAAGGTCAACACAGATCTATCATCAGGGGCTAATTAAAATCTTAGTGGAATACCAGGTGAAATCAAAGGGCCTAGAATGGAAAGAATTCATGCATAAAAATCATTTTACAGAACAACTTATTGATATACAGGAAAATGTAGAACAGGAAAGTAGAAGCATGATGAATTCTCCCCTATATCCAAGAACAAGAGCTAGAAATATGGCCATGCATGAGACTGAAACATCTTTTATGTCTCTTCATAGGAATAGAACTTCTATTGATCTTGAGAAAGAAGTAGAAGCTTATTCTCCTAGAAAACCAGAAGAACAGGATATAGCACAAGAACCCCTTGAAATGGATTCCATATATAATGATGCAGGAGAATCATTAATGAAAACCACTCAGGATTTTGAAAAGGAAATTCATTTGGCCAAAATCCAAGACTTAACAGATCAGATAGAAATAAGCAAAATTGTGGAAAAGGAATTAAAATCAGAGAACAAGGCACAGAAAAAGGACAATGCAAAACTAATGAAAACAAATGAAAAATTACAAGAAGAAATAAGCAGGTTGAAAAGGAGAAATGAATTGCTTTCCAAACAGGCATTCCAATGGTTAAAGGATAAAAACATGTGGAAAGCTAAATATGAAAAACAAAAGGTTAAAGCAGCAATGTTAAAGGCAGGGCAGGAATCAGAATTTGATTGTGTGAACAGGGAAACAGCTACAGGTACAGCATCCACTTCAGAGGGCAGAAGGTCCAAGAGGAGCAAGCAAGCATGGGGACATGCTTGATCATAAGCATGGGAGAGATGTTGGGCCTCAGTTTTGATCTCATTTTGCTTTGAGAAACTTACCTAACTATCCATTTATCCTTCATTTTAACTTCATCCATTTCATTTTAATGAATATTTGATGTCTAATCAGGTATTTAGCTTTAATTTGTCAATTTCTAAAGTTTTTATAAATGTTTGATTTTAAGTGCAATTTTGGCAATATCAAAAATTCCCGTAATCACTTCATGGTTGATATGGATGCAGGCCACTTCAGCACGAATGGGATGCATGAATGGAAAGCTTGGGAACTAGGACCAAGCCACCTATGCTTGGTTCCAACAGATCGAGCTTTATTATGCCTTTTTGGAGCCAGTCAATCATGACTAGTCATCCATAAATCCCATCTAAATAGGGTTGTTTTGGGATTCCAAGATATTAGTCATATTTATTGGGATGAGGGAGGTGGATTCGACTTGGATAGGTGGATTAGAGTAGATATGTTTGTTAGAGTGATTTTAGATCAGTTGGTTTCATGAACTCCTTATTTAAGAGCCACACTTTGATGGCTCAACACAATTGACATATGATAGTTTTATGCTGTAATATTTTTGGTTTGAAGACTTAAGTTGGAGACTTGTGTTACTCTCATTTTTTTTATCAATACATGGATGTTTGGATGATATAAAGCTTCTGATATCATCTTCATAAGGGTGCAAGGCAAGGGTGGAGGGCCCCCACTCCAAGCTAAGTACACTTCCAAGTTAAACTAGTTTTATTTCAATGCAAATCTGGTTGATGGTAGCTTTAGTTTTTCAAAGTATTATTTCAGATTGCATCATGGTTATGAATAGTGATTGATTTCATTTGTTAATGGTTGATTCATCATCTAATTGAGTTGGGAAACAAGTGTTCAAGTTGGGAATTCTCTCTATGAAATGGTGAATTAGAATTAGTCTCTTTTGTTTACATGCAAATAGTTTGTTTCTATTTAGATTTATATCTTAAGATGAATAAGTTATGTTGGAAAACTTTAAGTGTTTCTTAAGTTAAGAGCCTTTTTCATGTATTATTTATGCATCTTGAGTTTCTGGTTATCATCTCTAATTCATTAAGTAATAACTGAGGTGGAAGTAGACTTCTTGAGTTCAAGAACTCTTTCAATGTTTCCTCTTTTAAGCTAATTGAATCAAGAATTTTAAGATATATTTTCTCTTAGTTTTTAATCATTTATCTTTCAAAGTTTGGTTATATTTGATCTTCACAAATAGTGAATTTGCCTCCAAGAATAAACAACCCGGATTGATAGTAAATAATTGTGTTAGTTTAGGAACATAAATTAGCTCAACATGGCTCTCCTTCTTCAAGGGGTTTTCCCTATGATATGTGATTGTCACTAATCGAATATTAGATTCCTCCCTAATTTACTCAAACCGTTTTTGACTTTTCTAATTTACGACAACGCACATTACCATGGTCCGCTGCTCTGTACGCTTGATCGACAACCCTCATTGATCCACGCTGATCGTAGTTAGAAACTGTCATGAGGATTCCTCTGATAAGCTTGATCTTCATAAGATTTTTAATCTTTGGCATAAATTATAGAGAGTTCATGAAGACTTAGAGAGTTTTAGGATCCATTTTGGATCACACCTTCCCAGTAAAAGAAATTTTGGTCCACCAAAAGACTGATATACTGATCTGAGTAGTAAATGAGAGTAACAACACCCTCTTCTTTCAGCCTCCCTACACTTGCCTTTGCATAGTGCCTTTGAACCGAAATCTCTGACCACTTCCCTTCTTGAATGGGTTGGTCATCTCGAGAAGAACTATTTTCCTCCTTGACTTCATGCAGAACTTCTACTATGAAGTTTACAGAAGGTAGTTTGAACTTATTTGCCTTGATCCTTGATCCAAGGTGGCTCAAATGAATGTGAAGTACATCTGCTCCATAAAACTTTCATTTTTACATGTTTGAAAAGCTGGCAACAACAAATGTTAACAATAGCAGGCATAAAGACAACAACTGGATGGACCAACTCCTACTTCAACAAAGAAACATATTTCACATCTTGTGAACCCTTCCATGTCTTATATTTGCATTCAAATGAATGACTAGATAACAAGCCAATAAAACATGCCTTTACAACAAATGACTCTTCAAGTCAAGCACATAGGAAAAATACCTTTAGGACTCTTTCCAAAAGATGAAACATTTCATCATTATCTCTGTTTTGGAGACCAAGTTAACTTCTCCGAAGCCAACATCACATGCATCTCATGCTCATGCATGCATTCCATCTTTCAACTTTCGCTTTAGTACACTGTACTTTCGAAGCTGAAATGAACATATTGTTGCAGCAATAAAGTGAGTTTCCTACTCAAATTCTTTCCATTTACCATTTTGGTTAGATCCTACAACTTGCATTTATTCCACAAAGGAATGCAAACAGATGCATCAATAGACATGCAGTCTTAATTGGATAAGAATTCTAACCATTTCTTACCAATCCATTTCAAAGCTCCCTCCTTTGTTTGCATATCAGAATCAATATGTGAATCATCCTGAAACACATCAATCATCGAATCTTTATTTCCATCCCTACCATTTTCTTTTCCCACCTTCTCCTTTAGCTTTGGTGGAAGCAGTGCTAGATTCAAAGTCCAACACCTTTCAGCAAGATGCCCTTGCTTATGGCAGTAAGTGCAACACATGTGCATCCTTTTGACAACATGATTTGCCTTGTCCTATGGACCTTTGACTGCTTGCTTCTTTTCCTTCAAAACTTTCTTGTATGTGGCCATTCTCTTCCAACATCTAGAAACATAATGGTTATCCAAACCACAAAAGGAACATGCAAATTTTTTTCCATGCTTCACAAAATCAAAAGGAATATGTTTAGAACCAGACTTATACCTGCCTCTTTCACCTTTATTGCCTTCATGAGGAGGTGAAGCAAATGAAGTGGCTCCCTTTGGAATACCATCACTTTCTTCAAGGCTATCAGAGTTGCCACAACTCTCTAGTTCAAGTGTGTGCTTCTAAACACCTGCATCCTGTGAATGATGTTTCAAGCTATTGCATTCCTCCTGAATACAATCCTCACACTTCTGAGGTAGAGGACCTGCCATGAAATTCCTTTTTTGAACTATTTCAATGGCCTTCATGGCAGCTTTGGAACTCTCTCCATAATAGTGTCGATAGCCAAGACCCAAATACTTAGGCCTTTCCTCAACCATTATTGGCTCAACAATACCTTGTGCTTGTTTGCCCAATCCTTTTCCTTCGTAGCCCATCTTGGACATTTTCTTGGAACCTATGCCTCCGATATTTTTTCAAAAGAACCAATATAAGCATTCTTAGAAGAATTTGAAGATAAATAAGAATGGTTTACCTCTTCTTCAAGCTGATACTTAGCCAAGGCTTCTTTGGCAACAAAGAGTTGTGAATCCAACTCATGCATCCTTTTCAAGTTCATATTTTCAATATGAAGTTGCCTCTCCATTTCCTGCAATTTGCCAAAAAGTATCTGCTTCTCTTCCTCCATGGAATTCAACTGCTCTCTAAGTATGCTACTCTTCATTCCATCCTCATACATTTCTCTCACCATATCCATCATGGTGGAGAAGTCTTGCTTCATGTCTCAATCAAAGGAACTTGGGGAGCAAGAAGAGTTTGAGAACTCACTTGCAGAAGATGTCATTTTCAAAATGCACAAAAAAACTTCAAACAAGATTATTTAAGAGATTATTCAGTAACCTCTTGCAACAACCTTTTGTGCTTCAAGGTTTTCCCTGAGGCCCTTTGGGATAGAAGAATGCCTCCATCCCTTCTTCCTTCTTGTCCTTCCTCGACTGAGCTATCAACAACTTTCCCTTCACCTCTGCAAACTTGAACAATAGTCATTCTGCAACCAAGCATACAATCAATGATGCAATCAATCATTGACTATCCAAACACCTTTCAAACAAGCAACCCTTTCCCTGTCAATCAAGAATTTTGATAAAAACTTCTTTGAAGGTGGGGTTAATCAATATTAAGCACTGATACCACCTGTTCTGAAAATGGGGCTCTTAGGCTTCTTGTCTAACTTACAAGAACCTCTCCCACTTCCAAAGCTTTAAATTTTCCGAAGTCTTAATGATTAACCAATGCGGAATTAAGAAATTCTTGAAAATATAGGTGTATGCTTGTATTTGTTTTTGATTGTTGAGTGCTTATGGTCATTTTCTTATGCTGATGTGAAACACAAATAACAGTAAATAAAGCAGCAATCCAACAAACCCATAAGACAACAATATAATATGGATTTCACCCTGATTTCTTGGGCTACATCTCCTTGAGCTCTAATCAACTCGATTAGGCTCTCTAGGATTATGGCTTCAATTATTTTACAAGTGATACACTTAACTCCATTAGTTTACAGCTGACCCAATGGGCTTAGAATGCCATCTTACCCCTGTTTGCCCTTGTTCTACAGATAGGTCTAGGCTTCTCTGGACTTGACTCCTTCAGTCAGTGCTCTAAGCTTCTCGAGCTTCTGGCTTCTTTGACTCCCTCAAAATTCTATATTTGTCTCTGGGACTCCTTCTCCTATCTTCGACGCACCTCAGACAACTAGCTACAGCTTGATCATTCGACCCCCTATTGTGTTGCAACTTCACTACAGCCTCGTGGCTCTTTGTAAGTCTATTAGAGCTCTCTGGCTTTGCAACTCAGCCTCCAACCTCTAGTGGCTCTGCCTATTACAGTGAGCTCAATTTGAGTCTCACATAATAGATACAATCAGTAGGACTATACTTGGATCCCCCAAGTCTCTCTGGAGTACACAGACTCTCCAAAGTACACAGACTCTCCTACTCTCTTGATTATAATGGTATGAGTCTAATCTAAGACTCAATACCTGAGAGGTAATGTAGAGGAGTTCGCTTGATCCTCTCAAGTTTTCTGTAGAGTAACGAGACTCTCTAACTCTCTCTGTCTCTGTCTTAACCCTGGTTCACTTGCTGCCTTTGCTTCTTCAGGTCAGCTCGGCTCTTGTTTTTCTGCTTCCAGGTCTGCTTATTGCTTCCTGGGATGCTCTCTAATCAACTCTCTATCAATCTATGGCTTTAAAGCCAATATGCTTCCTAACTGTTTGTTTCTGCTTCTCAGCCTTCTGGTTCCCTACCTCTGTCCATTTGAATCTCTTCTTTCGACAGTTACAGTAATTGCATAACGCCTTATATGGAGGTGGCCACCTATTCCTTTAACAGATGAGTGTGTCAGGTTCACTAGAAACACTCGATCGTTTGAAACAACCGTTATTTCCATTTACTCCAAGAATGCTCGTCAAACACGAATCCCTGCCAACTCATCGTCCACACCAGACTTCAAAATCCCGCACAATTTGTCTTATAACTTTGTCAAATCTGGTCATCCATCGAGTCGCATCTCTGCTATTGATCTGGACCCTCCAGATCCTACAATCATTGCACATATCAGGCATTTAACTTGCTCGACATTTACCCGTCCGATGTGAGCGGTTTTCTCTCTCTTCTACCGGATGTGTGTCACTCGCTGTGTGGCATCGAGCGGGACTTAGTCTAAACCGCTGACCACTCAAAGCCCTTCCGATATCCTGTTGTTTTCTATGGAATCCCGCCTCGGATGGAACCAAAACACTTTCTGCTGCATTTCATAATTTTTCTGCTCTAGGCGTATGCGGCTCTCCTTCTTCAAGGGGTTTTCCATGCAATATGTGATTGTCACTAATCACATATCAGATTCCTCCCCCGTTGACTCAAATCATTACTGAATTTGCTAATTCGCAACAGTGCGCATTACCATGGTCCACCACTCTATGCGCTTGATCGACGACCCTCGTTGATCCGCGCTGATCGCAGTTAGCAACTGTCATGAGGATTCCTCTGATAATCCTGATCTTCACAAGATTTTTAATCATTGGCATAAACTATAGAGAGTTCATGAAGACTTAGAGAGTTTCAGGATCCATTTTGGATCATTGCCCAACATTGTTGTTTTGATAGTGAGAAGTTGTTGAGATTGCAACAAGATGATGGAGCTTAGTGAAAAGAGTCGCCTTCACTAAGTGGGCCCGCAGGCTATTTTTGGCGCAAGTCTATTTTTAGACTATGTCTATTTTTAGACATATGGATCATGTCTATGTTTATGGATGATTGATCAAGTTGGAAAAATAGATGGACTTCTATTTTTGATGAAAGTGTGAGTGATCACAGTGTGAGTGATCAAGTCTATTTTTAGACTGGCTGTCAAAAATAGAAAAGTCAAATATTATTATCTCACAATAATATTTGGACTATAAACTTAATCTTATTCTCTTGGAGCACTTCAGTTTGAGCTACGGAAGTGGCACATGCAGCTGTCAGAAGGAAATTCGTTTTTCTTATGAGTCAGTTGAGTTGGTGCATGCATGACTTCAGTTAGAACTCAAGTGAGTTGAGTTTAGTGGACTGGAGGTACAGTTGATGGAGTTGTGTTCAGTTTGACTTAGTTAAACTGGTTGTAGTTAGTCTAACTGCAGATAGACTAATGATGAGTTGTTAAACTAATTATTAACTCATAATACAACTAAAGAATACATCAGTTAACTCAGTTGCATGTCAGTGCATGTTCAGTTCAACAGGGACAAGTGGTAGAGAATCAGATTGCTATCAGTTGTGACTATACTTGTGCACCAGATCTTGCACAATCAAAGGATTGAGTATGCCAATGAGTTTGCTTACGTATCTTCATGACATTATAGGTCTTTGCTCACGTCCAACAAACTGTGGGTGACTATTTTGCAGTGTAAAATCGAGTTTGGGAAGCAATTCTCATCAGTTTTCAGAGCAGGTTTGAGCAGCGGAGGCAGGCAAGCAGCGGGAGAGATTTGGAGATCAAATCTGAGCTGTATTGTGTGTAACAGGTGGAGATACTTGTGAGAAGTATTATGCTGTGTAATGTTACATGACTCAATCATTAATATACAGATAGTGTGGGGTTTTTAGCGAGATGCTTTCCCCGTGATACATACTGTGTTAATGTGTGAATGCTCTTGATGTTTTATTGTTATTGATGCTGCTATATTCTTGATCAACGTAGAGGATATTATGTATTATACATGTTCCACTTAAATTGTATGATCAGGATAATCTCTGTTGAATATGTGTTAAATTATTCAAAATTTCTACAGAAGTGACAGTGTCTTCGACGTTGAAAGCCAGCCTATCCACAATCATCTGCAAGAAGTATACACTAGGCTTCAATGAATCAAGTTGTTGAGAAACTAATGTGAAATGATAGAAAGCCTCTATGGAAAATTTGTCACCCTACATATATATGAGGGATGCCAAAAATGAAAGATTCAACTCTAGGTGAACCTTTGGGTTTACCCGACTTTGCAACTGAGTTGAGCACTCCATCCTGCATAATTTCCATAATTGCATTGTGTTAATGATGTTTCAAGGACCAACAATCTTTATTTCTAAACCATCTTTCCTCAACCACATCTACCTCCAACACTCCACTCTCATTCAACTCCATCTTCCTGGTTTTGTAATTTTTTGACAATATTGGCCATCACTAAGTCACCTCGGTTGTGCACAGACTCAAACCAAATTAAGGCATTCAAGTCTTGTTGCATGAGAGCTACCTTTTTGGTAACACAATATATATAAAAGAGTAGCCAAATCCTCCACCTCGAAAAAAGGATGGGGCCTTCCTCATTGATGGCACAACTAGAGTGAACTCCATTATAATACCACAAGATTGCAAGCTGCCATATCTAGACTCTCAAGTAGTTAGTCTTCATGCAGACAATTAATGTCTTGACAAAATTTAATTAAATTTTATTCAATATCCAAATATGTATGGATCGGGATATTATATCTCATATCAACATACAATTTTCATTCATGGGATATGTATTATATTTGGAGAACCATCATTCATTGTTAAAACACCTTGTTTAATGGTTGCACCTTTTTTATCTAGTAAATCTCCAACTTGGTTATGGTGCCTTTTGATATGATAAAATTCGACCTTTTCATATTTCTGAGCTTTCATCCTGTTTTTGAGTCATTGAAGGCAGATCAATTTTTGGAGCCTCTCTAACTTTGAGGAATATTTGAATTACAATTATGGATCCTTCGAAGACTTCCAATTGAGTAATCCATTTTGCAAATGTGACTTCCAATATGTGCCATAAAACAAGAAGCTATGTGCGATTATTAGTTTATCTTCCTAATCCTCGGGCGAATTGTGTCTCTATTTATTCCTCGGGGTGACAAATTACACTGACCGCTCCTACGTCGCCATAATAAAATATATTTACTAAACAAATCATAATAATTCTTAATTCTTAATATTTATTTATTAAATTGATTAAAACATATTAATTAATTTGATTTATATTTTCATAATTTCCATATCAATAGTATTTTTTAGAAAATTTCAATTGTTAAACATGTAAAACTTACAAAGAACCTCTCCCACTTCCAAAGCTTTAAATTTTCCCAAGTCTTAATGATTAACCAATGCGGAATTAAGAAATGCTTGAAAATATAGGTGTATGCTTGTATTTGTTTTTGACTGTTGAGTGCCTATGTTCATTTGCTTATGCTGATGTGAAACAAAAATAACACTAAATAAAGCAACAATTCAACAAACCCATAAGAGAATAATATAATATGGAGTTCACCCTGATTTCTTGGGCTACGTCTCCTTGAGCTCTAATCAACTCGATTAGGCTCTCTGGGATTATGGCTTCAATTATTTTACAAGTGCTACACTTAACTCCATTGGTTTACAACTGAACCAATGGGCTTAGAATGCCATCTTACCCCTATTTTCCCTTGTTCTGCAGATAGGTCTAGGCTTCTCTGGACTTGACTCCTTCAGTCAGTGCTCTGAGCTTCTCGAGCTTCTGGCTTCTTTGACTCCCTCAGAATTCTGTATTTGTCTCTGGGACTCCTTTTCCTATCTTCGACACACCTCAGACAACCAGCTACAGCTCGATCATTCGACCTCCTATTGTGTTGCAACTTCACTACAGCCTCGTGGCTCTTTGTAAGTCTGTTAGAGCTCTCTGGCTTTGCCGCTCTGCCTCCAACCTCCGGTGGCTCTGCCTATTACAGTGAGCTCAATTTGAGTCTCACACAATAGATACAATTAGTAGGACTATACTTGGATCCCCCAAGTCTCTTTAGAGTATAAATACTCTCTGGAGTACACAAACTCTCCTACTCTCTTGATTATAATGGTATGAGTCTAATCTGAGACTCAATACCTGACAGGCAATGTAGAGGAGTTCGCTTGATCCTCTCAAGTTTTCTCTAGAGTACCCAGACTCTCTGACTCTCTCTGTCTCTTTCTTAACCCTGGTTCACTTGCTGCCTTTGCTTATTTAGGTCAGCTCGGCTCTTGTTTTTCTGCTTCCAGGTCTGCTTACTGCTTCCTGGGCTGCTCTCTCATCAACTCTCTATCAATCTGTGGCTTTAATGCCAATATGCTTCCTGCCTGTTTGTTTTTGCTTCTCGACCTTCTGGTTCCCTACCTATATCCGTTTGACTCTCTTCTTTCGGCAGTTACCGTAATTGCATAACGCCTTATATGGAGGTGGCCACCTATTCCTTTAACAGATCAGTGTGTCAAGTTCACTGGAAACACTCGATCATTTGAAATGGCCATTATTTCCATTTACTCCAAGAATTCTCGTGAAACACGAATCTCTGCCAACTCATCGTCCACGCTAGAATTCAAAATCCCGCACAATTTGATTTATATCTTTTTCAAATCCGGTCATCCATCGGGTCACATCTCTGCCATTGATATAGACCCTCCAGATCCTACAATCATTGCACATATCAGGTGGATAACTTTCTTGACATTTACCCGTCCGATGTGAACGATTTTCTCTCTCTTCTACCGGATGTGTGTCCCTCGCTATGTGGCATCGGGTGGGACTCAATCTAAACCGCTTACCACTCGAAGCCCTTCCTATATCCTGCCGGTTTCTGTGGAATCTCACCTCGAATGGAACTGAAACACTTTATGCTGCATTTCATGATTTTTCTGGTTTGGGCGCATGTGGCTCTCCTTCTTCCAGGGGTTTTCCATGCGATATGTGATTGTCACTAATCGCATATCATATTCCTCCCCCGTTGACTCAAACCATCACTAACTTTGCTAATTCGCAACAGTGCGCATTACCATGGTCCACCGCTCTGTGCGCTTGATCGACGACCCTCGTTGATCCGTGTTGATCGCAGTTAGCAACTGTCACGAGGATTCCTCTAATAAGCCTGATCTTCACAAGATTTTTAATCTTTGGCATAAATTATAGAGAGTTCATGAAGACTTAGAGAGTTTCAGGATCCATTTTAAATCAATGCCCAAAATTGTTGTTTTGATAGTGAGATGTGACAGTGTCTTCGACATTGAAAGCCAGCCTGTCCACAATCATCTGAAAGAAGTATACACTAGGCTTCAATGAATCAAGTTGTTGAGAAACTAATGTGAAATGAGAGTAAGCCTCTATGGAAAATTTGTGACCCTACATAGATATGAGGGATGCCAAAAATGAAAGACTCAACTCTAGGTGAACCTTCGGGTTTACCTGACTTTGCAACTGAGTTGAGCTCTCCATCTTGCATAATTTCCGTAATTTCACTGTGTTAATGATATTTCAACGACCAACAATCTTTATTTATAAACCATCTTTCCTCGACCACATCTACCTCGAACACTCCACTCTCATTCAACTCCTTCTTCCTGGTTTTGTAATTTTTTGACAATATTGGGCATCACTAAGTCACCTCGGTTGTGCACAGACTCAAACCAAATTAAGGCATTCAAGTCTTGTTGCATGAGAGCTACCTTTGTGGTAACACAATATATATAAAAGAGTAGCCAAATCCTCCACCTCGAAAAAAGGATGGGGCCTTCCTCATTGATGGCACAACTAGAGTGAACTCCATTATAATACCACAAGATTGCAAGCTACCATATCTAGACTCTCAAGTAGTTAGTATTCATGCAGACAATTAATGTCTTGACAAAATTTAATTAAATTTTATTCAATATCCAAATATCTATGGATCGAGATATTATATCTCATATCAACATACAATTTTCATTCATGGAATATGTATTATATTTGGAGAACCATCATTCGTTATTAACACACCTTGTTTAATGGTTGCACCTTTTTTATCTAGTAAATCTCCAACTTGGTTATGGTGCCTTTTGATATGATAAAATTCAACCTTTTCATATTTCTGAGCTTTCATCCTATTTTTGAGTCATTGAAGCCAGATCAATTTTTGGAGCCTCTCTAACTTTGAGGAATATTTGAATTACAATTATGGATCCCTCGAAGACTTCCAATTGAGTAATCCATTTTTCAAATGTGACTTCCAATCTGTTCCATAAAGCAAGAAGCTATGCTCGATTATTAGTTTCTCTTCCTAATCCCTAGACGCATTGTGTCTCTATTTATTCCTTGGGGTGACAAATTACACTGACCACTCCTACCTCCCCATAATAAAATATATTTACTAAACAAATCATAATAATTCTTAATTCTTAATATTTATTTATTAAATTGATTAAAACATATTAATTAATTTGATTTCTATTTTCATAATTTCCATATCAATAGTATTTTTTAGAAAAATTCAATTGGTAAACATGTAAAAATGTAAAATAAATTTGAGTACAAGTTACATATTCAAATTCCTAGAAATATCTAACCCATGACTACCTAATGGAATGGCATAAACCCATAAATCATAGTGATAAGAGTATGAATGTTGCAAGTTATGCCAAAAGAAAGTAAACGTATGAAACGATAAATTATTTTTATATTAGAGAAACAAAACTCCGATAACGATAACATAAATAACAAAACCTATTGAAAAAAAAGAACATATATTCCTAATATAGGGAACATCACATCAAAAAGAAGAATCAATGAACCCCCATACCCAGTATCCATGATTCATTAATTGAAGGAAGAATCAAGTCGCAAACACCTCGACTGCCCAAAAATATCCTTTGGAGGTGCCCCTTCTTAAGGCTGGCTAGTTGAGTTAGTTTCAATGCTATTTCTATCATTTAATGGAACATACTTATGAAATGGATCATGTGTAGGTCTCGATGTCCCTTCTTAAGACTAGCTAGTTGAATTAGATTCAATACAATTTATATCACTTAATGGAACATATTTATTAAATGGATCATGTGTGGGTATCGATAATCAAGTCCTTAGAATATTTCTTAGTTTACGAGTGTGATGGAATGATCCCTTGAACCTTAGTCCCCGCAGCTATGTCTTTTCATCTAGTAATGTTTTTCCAAGAATCTTGGACTTATTTTTTGGAGAGATATTTGTTGGAATAACATATTTGGGTTATGAATTCTCCACAATCCAAGTGGTCTAGGAATCTTATAGTGTGTTGAATCAATATATGAAATCAAGAACCTAGTTTAAAAAACAAAAATCAAGATTTGACCCAAAAATATCACTCAGTTCTAATTAGAAAGCATAAAAAATTCTAATAAGTATAAAACTACAATAGCTATATTAAATAAACTCCGTTATAATATAGTATATAAAAACTCCTTTGTGCGCAAATCTAAATATTAATTTATTATATTTAATTTGATTTGATTTATATTTTTCATCTCAATTATTATTTAAATTAAATATGACTAAAAATTACATGTTTAAATTTAATAAAATATATAAACAATAAAGCATAATAAAATAAATTGAACTCATAAATTATAACCATAATAATCCAAATATTAATTATTTCCAAAAAAATATTTCTCATAACAATAAATTTTTATACATTTTAATTAAAATTTAATATTAAATAAATAAATAAATAATCCAAATATTAATTATTCCACAAAATAAATATTTTCTCATAACAATAAATTTTTAAACATTTTATTTAATATTTAATATTAAAAAAATAAAAATTCCCATATCATATCCATGAAATAAGCACCAAACTATCAAAAACATCCCCTTATATAAGTAACGTCACTCCCCAAAAAAAAAATCCACTATCCGTTAATAGATACGAAGAAGAATCCACGACTCCAAAAAAAAATCCTTTCGGTGGTGTCACTTCTTAATGCTGGTTGGTTGAGTTAGTTTTAATACAATTTATTTTATAAGCAATTCACGATTACAGGTAGGTTTTGGTAATTAATGTTGCATCATGAAGTCTTTTGAATATTTGTTAGTTTATAATCTTGATAGATTTTGATTTTTTAAATTTTAGTTAATATAATTATGTTCTAATTTATTTGAAATAAGTTTTTTAAGATTTTTAAGTTCATTTTATTGTGAGAGATTTGTTAGAATCACATGTTTAGGTTATGAACTCTGCACAATCCAACTACTTTATAGATAATTTATGGTGTTGAATCCATCCAAGTACTTTAGGGATCTTTCGTAGGGATATTTTGAAATAGGTTTATACAAATTATTTTGGAATATTTATAGCATATATCAATGGTTCATATTTATTTCAAGATTGGTTATGGTCGTTTTATAATATTATTTCAATAACTATTATATAAAAGGACTTCAGAATCGTTTCATGAAATGTATATATGCAAAACATTAAAAAAATTGTATATGTTTTATTTTTTATTTTTTTTAATGCACTTGTTTTTAAGTAGAATTTTTGGACTTTTCTGTGTTAAAATTATGTAGAAAATTTTGAAGTGAAATTTTGATTTGTGTTATTTAAATTGGTTTTTCAGTATATATGGATTCACCAATGTGAAAATTCTGTAAAATACTTTGATTGTATAAGGATTTCTCATCAAACTTATAATTTCAATAAATTCCTACCACAAAGTTAAACTAAAAAAACCTACCAAAAAATCGACTCCATCCCTCTGCCTCATGAATATGTTGTGTGGACTCGGTAGAGAAAGAATAAGATCACCCTTCCTCCCGTTTTTGGGGCTGGCCCACCAAACACCTGCCACCAACAAGCAAGCGTAACCATTCATTGTCCTATCCTTTTCCCAATTCTTTCATTGAATTCACCACGATAGACTAAATCCAATCCATGGAAGTATTGAGCTCAATTGTCAGCAAGCGCGACTTACACTTGTACAATGAATTCGAATTAATTCTCCATATCTATTATAAAACATATTATTATTTTTATAGTTAATATTAATAATAATTTGAAATTTTAACTTATTATATTATAAAACATATTATTATTTTATAGTTAATATTAATAATAATTTGAAATAAAGTTAAAATTTAGTTAAAATAATATTTTATTATGAATTTAGACCAATTAACTGCTTTAACTGGATGGTAAAAATTTAAAATATTTTTAATAATAAATTAATTAAAATATAATGTCATGTGAATATAACTTATAGTTTATTTGACCAAATATTATTAGTAAACTATAACATTGTTCCATGGTATTGCTATAAAGCATATTTCAATCTCTCAGATGGTGGGATTGCTTTTTTAGTGTAGAGATGATGTCCATATTTTCAGTATTGATACACCAATTGTAATTAAGAAATATGTTGGCATTATATGCAGCGCCATTTCATTAACTAGTAACAAGACATGACTAGATGGAACTTAATTAAAGTGACGATGTAGACGCGCATAGTCAGATACTTGTAAGAATTAGTGGGCACAAGAAGTCGGATAATTTTATCACAATAATGGATTTCCACTAGCAATTTGTGTGGAATAGTTTTTCTATCTGTCAAATTTGGTAGGAATTTACAGGGTAAGTTACTTTAGTATGCGAATCTTGATGCTTCCACAAGATATATTACCAAATTTGTTATGCATACTTATCATTTCACCACTTCATAGAGATATCAATGCTAACTTCATTTCAGAAAAATCTGTCAATTGCAACATAGAGAGTTTATACTATCATGGATACTTCCATTACATATATGTAGGCGCTCATGTCAATTAGTTTTTGGTAGCATCGGATGTGCGCTAGGCATGAAAATTGGTGGAGAGGCTAAGTTACATAAGTTCTAAAGAACCCATAAACAATTTGGTAAAATTCAACCCGGATTGTATTTTATCAAAATAATTAATATTTTTAATCGGGTTCCAAAGTCTAAACATAGAAAAATTTAAGTATTAATGGCTATTAATCAAAATATGGGTGAGAATGATCTAGAAGAAGGATCAAGTCAAGTTTTAATCTTAGACATTGATTAAAGAATCAATCTCGGTCGTTGAAGTCTCAACCAGAAAATTATAAGAAGACGTGGGGTTCATTTGGAAACACACGTGGAGAGAATGAATTGATACAAAATTCTATTTCTGGGGCTAGGAAGTTGAGAAATTTGAACTAGGTGATCATTCTACAACATACGGGCAGGGATAGTTCGGGAGTACTAACATAGAGGCAGACAAAAGCTACTGGAGGCAGTGCAAAAACTAAGAGGACTAACGTCGGGCAGATCCAGCACTGAGCAGAGATGCCAAAAGCTGCAATTGGTAGCAATTTGAATCCCCATGAAGGGATTGCCTAGTCCTTGCTGGAAAGTAGAGATTGCAGAGAAATATCTCTCTAAGAGAGTCGATAGAGATGTATGATTTCTAGTTCGTGAATTTGTAGACGAATAGGGAGTGATGCAGAGCCTCAGCGCAATGATTTGATCTGAAAATGGAAGGTACTTGAAAAAGGGTGCAAGGTATCCATTCTCATTGATGTAAATGAGTGCGAAAATACTCCAAGTTTAGATATGAAAACGTGAGAACTTCTTATTTCTAATACAGAGATAGACTATAGGGAATTTACTGGATATGTCACCTCTAAAGACATGATGAAATCCAAAAGCTACATGGCCCTCTGCAGGCCCTGCCTAAAGAAATAATAGAAGTAAACATTTAGATTTAAATAAAAGAAAACCTTGCTTGAACTTAACATTATGCGGGATTTTAGCTTGAAAGAGGTGTATCTATTTTCTTTTGTTTATATGTTTTAAGTTTATTTGGATTTGCTGAAACTTAACATATATATCAACAACATAATTCAGCCATAGAATATCAAAACACAACAATGATATAATATAGGAGTTCACCCCAACTCTTGGGCTACATCTCCTTTGAGCTTCGTCATCATGACTAGACTCTTTGGGATTATGGTAATTCAATTCTTTTACAAGCTCCACACTTAACCAAAATGAATCCAAAAATGATTCGAAGGGCTGAGAATACCATTTTAAATCCCTTTAATGGCTATCCAATTGCTGTAAACAGCGTAAGGCTTCCATGGATACACATCCTTCTATCGATGCACTAAGCTTCTCTTAGCTTCTAAATGCCACAAACTCCCTCAGATTCCTATTTCTATCATTGAAAACACTATTTTTGTATCCAATAATGATCAGACACCAAATACCAACTGATTAATTGCTTACATCAAGCACAACATCCCCAAAAATGGCTCTCCTCCACGGTTTGTCCAGGGCTGCCCACGACTTCACATCAACTTCTCAAGCTATAGAAGTACTCAAAATGATCTAAAACCACTTCAATTGGTTCCAAAATTATTGAAATATTCAGGATAGATTTTCATCAGAAATAGCCTCTGGCTACTCTGGTGTCGCCTACACACATTGTTGGCACCCCTTGGCACTAGGGTCAAGGAAAACTTCTCTGTTGAGTTTTAAACCTCTAAAAGTATTTAATACTTGTTGAAACCTCTCTAAATGTATTCAGAATGAATTTTTCATTCAAGAATGACCACTGGTTCACTGTAAATGTCCTCTAACTCCCCTGGCTAGGCCCTGCAGTGCTGTTGATCAAATCGACAAAAATGGCCTCTAGAGCTTAAATGAAGCTTTTCAGCTTTCTAATGTTCTTAACAGGCTCTACAAACCATCTAAATATATTCATAAGGTATGAAATAGCTAAGAATGCCTGTTAATTTACCTTAAATAGAGAAACACAGTCCAATACACAGCCTTCTCCTTCAAGGCCCTGATGGCTCCTTCATTTTCTTTGTAGCTTAATCCTCTGAAGATGACCGTTGTTAGACTTCAAAATTGCTCCATTGATTCCAGTAGCTCAAAGAGACCCAAAATAAAAATTAAAAATAAGAAAATCGCATCAAAAGGACTCTCCTAGCCAATGTTATGGCTAACTGAAGTTTTGTCCAGTTACCCCTAGAAAAACTCCAATAAAACTGGCTAACTGCGAGTTAACTCCAATAAATCTGGCCACAACACTGAAAATGGCGAATTCCGCCAAACTGCTCGCCAAATGGACCACAATTGCTGGTGGGATTTCTGCATGTGACCGGTGACACCGTAACCATGGGAGTTTGTTAAACCAATAAGCTTTTGGGTCCCGGTTCTACGCGCGCGTCACATGGTTAGGGGTTGGCCCTTAGGGGCTGGCCCTTAGGGGCTGGCCCTTAGGGGCTGGCCCCTTTTCTGCCCAACCAAAACTTCATTAAGATTTTAATATAAAACGTGACCCATTGATGTTAAGATTCACCATGCAGGTAAGCTGGTCGAGCCTGTGGGCTTGCAGTGGAGAGATCGGGGTTTAAATCCGCGGAGTTGCAAAACGTTTTTCTAAACCAACCAACTGTAATATTCTATAGAATATTTTGGGGAATATTTTAAAGAATATTCCATGGAATATTAATCGAAATAATTTTTTTAACTTTTTTTCAATATTCAAAAATGAAGGTCATTGGGCGATTTTTAAGTCAGAATAAATTCTCCATACGAAGTGCATTTTTCGAACCGTTCATGGCGCCAGAATTAGGAAGACGAGACCTATATGGTTTTTCAGGTTCCAACCTAATCTGAGCACTTTAAAATTTGAGCATTTTCCCTAGCTCAGTCTTGAGCTCCTGATCACACCTCCCAAATCAGACGCTTTTAGTCCCCAAAAGCTTGCTGAAATGTTGAATTGAACTATAGTACAGAAAATGAGAGAATGAATATCGTCTCCTCTTCAACCCTTCAAACATTTGCTTTGCATGGAAAATGACTTTGAACCACAAATTGAAAGAAATTAACATATCCCTTCCTGAATGTGCTTGTCCTCCTGTCCACAACTGTCTTTCTTGCACTCACACAAAAAATTTCTGGTTAGAAAATTACAGAATGAAATTGAACAATGCTACTTTGATCAACGATCTAAGGTGGGTCAAAACAAACAAGATATTACAGCATAGAATACATGCATACATCCAAAATTTACATATGTACAAAAGGAGTACATCTTACTGTGTCAAGAAGTCCATCCACTTCTCACCAAGCCACTTCCATGGTGACTTTTTCTGCTGCAACTTTTCCCCATGGGAAACTTCCATTTCCACATCAATAATGGAAACTGTGGTTCCACCTTTGCCAATATTCTTCTCCTCTTGCTGCATGTGTGGGACAACAAGTTGGATGTAAAGTCCAACAATGAGAAACAAAATGTCCCTTCTTTGGGGAAAAAGTGCAAATCTTATGCATCTTCTTTGAAGGTAGTATTTTCTTTATCTGTTTCCTGTGTGCTTTCTTCCTCATCCAGCATCTCAAAATATGATGGTTAAATTGACCACAATATGTACAAGAAATATTTCTTCCATTAAAGTATGTAAAATTTTCATGCCTTGCAGAAACGCAATCAAATTGATCATGAGAAGATGTATACCTCTTGTGTTGCTTTACATGTTTATCCTTTTTGCCTCCATCAGGAGATGAACTAGTAGAGGCTCCAGTTTTCAATTGCAGACTAGCATCATCATTCTTGTCTTGAAAACTGCCTAAAATTACATGCTTGCCATGGGCTGCATGTCTACCATATTCTTGCTGCAACAATGGCTTAAAGCAATGGAAATCATCTTTCAAACCAATTTTACATATTTGCCTCATGGAACTTGGAACAAAGGTTCTCTTTGAATTAGCCTCACACGCCTTCATGGCTTTTGAGTCTTCACCATTAGATTTCACATAATCAAGTCCAAGATTCTTGGGTCGTTCCTCAACAAAAAGGGGTTCAATCATGCCTTACGCATGCTTTCATAATCCTTTGCCTTCATAACCCATATTAATCATTAATTTGGATCCTACTCCCCTTGTATACTTTTTGAAAGATCCAACACATCTTTCTAAAGAGGAAACTGAAGACAAATTAGAATGGATTACCTCTTTCTCACGCATGTTCTTGGTCAAAACCTCTTGGGCTTGATGAAATTGCAACTCAATATCATGCAATCTTTGAAGAATTTCTTCCTTCTCCTGCTTCATGCCCAACAATTTCTCACGAAGCTCCGTACTTTCTCTTATATCCTCAAACAGGATCTGCACCATATCCTTCAATATAAGGAATTCACGCTTCATATCCTCATCGAAGAACCTTGTGAAGGATGAAACTTCACTTGTAGAAGTTGTCATTATGATGTCAATGAACAAATTAACTTCAACAATGTTCTTAAAGCTTTTCAAAACAAATGACAAAGCTTTTTCACCCAAATGTCTTTACAGCCATCACATATTCAAGCAGCCAACAACACACAAATCAAGTGAAAATCTTGTTCAAGCAACCAACAGCAAACCAACTCAAGTGAAAATCTTGGAGTGGTTTTGAGGTCCTTTGGGGTAAGTAAAATATCTTCTATTCCTTTTTTTCTTCTCCGAGACTTAGCTAATCAGTAGCTATCCCCAAACTTCAACAAACTCAAACAACTTGCCAATCTTCTACATTGCATTAAACACCTTTCAAGCTATACGATCAAGCTATTGTGATGTCAATCAAGAAAACCAAGTGCTATGATACCAACCTGATATGAAAATGGAAGGTACTTGAAAAAAGGGTGCAAGGTATCCATTCTCATTTATGTAAATGAGTGTGAAAATACTCCAAGTTTAAATCTGAAAATGTGAGAACTTCTTATTTCTAATACAAAGATAAACTGTAGGGGCATTTACTATATATGTCACCTCTAAAGAGAGAATGCAATCCATAGCTACGTTGCCCACTACAGACTCTAGCTAAAGAAATAATAGAAGTAAACATTCACATTTAATTAAAAAAAAACCTTGCTTGAACTTGACGTTATGCGGAATTTTAGCTTGAAAGAGGTGTATGTCTTTTCTTCTGTTTATGTGTTTTAAGTTTATTAATTTTGCTGAAACTTAACATATATATCAGCAACATAATTCAGCCATAGAATATCAAAACACAACAGCAATATAATATAGGAGTTCACCCCAACTCTTGGGCTACATCTCCTTTGAGCTTCGTCAACATGACTAGACTCTTTGGGACTAAGGTAATTAAATTCTTTTACAAGCTCCACGCTAATCACAATGAATCCAAAAATGATTCCAAGGGTGGAGAATACCATTTTAAATCCCTTTAATGGATGTCCAATTCTTGCAAACAGATTAAGGCTTCCATGGATACACATCCTTCTATCGGTGCACCAAGCTTCTCTGAGCTGCTAAATGGCACAAGCTCCCTCATATTCCCGTTTCTATCACTAAAACCACTACTGATGTATCCAATAATGATCAGACACCAAATACCAATTGATTAATTGCTTACATCAAGCACAACATCCCAAAAAATAGCTCTACTCCATGGTTTGCCCGGGGCTGCCCACAACTTCATATCAAGTTCTCGAGGTGTAGAAGTACTAAAAATGATTTAAAACCACTTCAATTGATTCCAAAATGATTGAAATAGTCAAGATAGATTTTTTTTCATCAGAAACGGCCTCCGGCTACTCTCGTTTCGCCTACACACACTATTGGCACCCCCTGGCACTAGGGTCAAGGAAAACATCTCTGCTGAATTTCAACCTCTAAAATTCTTTAATACTTGTTGAAACCTCTCTAAATGGATTCAGAATGATTTTTTCAGACAAGAATGACCACTGGTTCACTACAAATATCCTCTAGCTCCCTTGGCTAGGCCCTGCACTGCTGCTCATCAAATCAGTGAAAACGACCTCTAGAACTTAAATGAAGCCTTTTGGCTTTCTAATATTCTTAACAGGCTCTGCAAACCATCTAAACAGACTCATAAGGTATGAAATAACTATTTACCTTAAACAGAGAAACACAGTCCAATACACAACCTTCTCCTTCAAGGCCCTAATGGCTCGTTCATCTTCTTCGTAGCTTAATCCTTTGAAGATGACCTCAGTTAGACTACAGACCTGCTCCATTGAGTCCAGAAGGTCGAAGAGACCCCTAGAAAAACTCCACTAAAACTAGCTAACTGCCAGTTAGCTCCACTAAATCTAGCCATGACGCCGAAAATGGTAGATTCCACCAAACTTCCCGCCAAATGGACCACAACTACTGGCTGGATTTCTGCATGTAACTAGTGGCACTGTAACCTTCGAAGTTTGTTTAACCACCAAGCTTTTGGGTCCTGGTTCCATGCGCATGGTCACATGGTTAGGGGCTAGCCCCTTTTCGCCCAACCGAAACTTCATTAAGATTTAAATATAAAATCGGACCCATTGATGTTAAGATTCACCATGCAAGTGGGCTCGTCAGGTTTGTGGGCTTGCAGCAGAGAGACCAGGGTTTGAATTTGCGGAGTTGCAAAAAGTTTTGTTGAACCAATCAAATGGAATATTCCAGAGAATATTTTAGAGAATATTTTAGAGAATATTCTAGAGAATATTCTAGGGAATATTCTAGAGAATATTCCAAGGAAATTCCTCAAAATATTTTTTTTTTATTTTTTTTTTCAAAATTCGAAAATGAAGGTCATTGGGCGATTTTTAAATAGGAATAACTTCTCCATACGGAGTCCATTTTTCGAACCATTTGCAGTGTCGGAATTGGGAAGATGAGACCTATCCAGACATTCAGGTTCCAACCCAATATGAGCACTTTCAAATTTGAGCATTTTCCCTAGCTCAGATTTGAGCTCCTGATCACACCACACAAATGAGAGGCTTTTGGTCCACAAAAGTTTACTGAAATGCTGAACTGAACTGTAGTACAGACAATGAGAGAATGAGAATCCTCTTCTCTTCAACCCTTAAAACATTTTCTTTTCATGGAAAATGACTTTGAACCACAAATGGAAAGAAATTAACATTTCCCTTTCTGAATGTGCTTGTCCTCCTATCCACAAATATCTTTCTTGCACTCACACAAAAATTATTTGCCAAGAAAATTACAAAATGAAACTAAACAACGTTGCCTTGATCAACGATCTAAGGTGGCTCAAAACAAACAAGATATTATAGCATAGAATACATGCATACATCCAAAGTTTACATATGTACAAAAGGAGTACATCTTACTATGTCAAGAAGTCCATCCACTTCTCACCAAGCCACTTCCATGGCAACTTCTGCTGCTGCAACTTTTCCCCATGTGAAACTTCAATTTCCACATCAGTAATGGAATCCGTGGTTCCACCTTTGCCAATCTTTTTTCCTCGTGTTGCATGTGTGTGGGACGATGAGTTGGATGTAAATTCCAACAATGAGAGACAAAATGTCCCTTCTTTTGGCAAAAAGTGAAAATCTTATGCACCTTCTTTGAATGTAGTCTTTTCTTTATCTATTTCCATTGTGCTTTCTTTCTCATCCAACATCTTGAAACATGATGGTTAAATTGACCACAATATGTACAAGAAATCTTTCTTCCATTAAAGCATGTAAAATTTTCATGCCTTGCAGAAACAAAATCAAATTGATCATGAGAAGATGTATACCTCTTGTGTTACTTTGCATGTTCATCCTTTTTGCCTCCATGAGGAGATGATTTAGTAGAGGCTCCAATTTTCAATTGCAGGCAAACACCATCGTTCTTGTCTTGAAAAAACTGCCTAAAATTGCATGCTTTCCATAAGCTGCATGTCTACCATCTTGTTGCTGCAACAAAGGCTTAAACCAATGGAAATTATATTGAAACAAATTTGACATATTTGCCTCATGGAACTTGGAACAAAATTTCTCTTTGAATTAGCCTCACACGCCTTCATGGCTCTTGAGTCTTTGCCATTAGATTGCACATAACCAAGTCCTAGATTCTTGGGTCATTCCTTAATAGAAAGGGGTTCAATGATGCCTTGTGCATGCTTTCCTAATCCTTTGCTTTCATAACACATATTAATCATTAACTTGGATCCTACTCCCCTTGTATGCTTTTCGAAAGATCCAACACATCTTTCTAAAGAGGAAATTGAAGATAAATCAAAATGGATTACTTCTTTCTCACGCATGTTCTTGGTCAAAGCCTCATGAGCTTGATGAAACTGAAACTCCATATCATGCAATATTTGAATAATTTCTTCCTTCTTCTACTTCATGGCCAACAATTTCTCATGAAACTCTGTGCTTTCTCTTCTATCCTCAAACAGGATCTGCACCATATCCTTCAATATAAGGAATTCAAGCTTCATATCCTCATCGAAGGACCTTGTGAAGGATGAAACTTCACTTGTAGAAGTTGTCATTATGATGTCAATGAACAAATTAACTTCAAAAATGTTCTTAAAGCTTTTCAAAACAAATGAAAAATCTTTTTCACCCAAATGTCTTTACAGCCATCACATATTCAGGCAGCCAACAACACAGAAATCAAGTGAAAATCTTGTTCAAGCAACCAACAGCAAACCAACTCAAGTGAAAATATTGGAGTAGTTTTTAGGTCCTTTGGGGTAAGGAAAATATCTTCTATTCCTTTTTGTCTTCTCCGACACTTAGCTAATCAGTAGCTATCCCCAAACTTCAGCAAACTCAAACAACTTGCCAATCTTCTACACTGATTTAAACACCTTTCAAGTTATACAATCAAGCTATTGTGATGTCAATCAAGAAAAACAAGAGATCTGATACCAATCTGATATGAAAATGGAAGGTACTTGAAAAAGGGTGCAAGGTATCCATTTTCATTTATGTAAATGAGTGTGAAAATACTCCAAGTTTAAATCTGAAAATGTGAGAACTTCTTATTTCTAATACAGAGATAGATTGTAGGGCCATTTACTGGATATGTCACCTCTAAAGAGAGGATGAGATCCAGAAGCTACCTGGCCCTCTATAGACTCTACCTAAAGAAATAATAGAAGTAAACACTCAGATTTAATTAAAAAATAGCCTTTCTTGAACTTGACGTTATGCGGAATTTTAGCTTGAAAGAGGTGTATGTCTTTTCTTCTGTTTATGTGTTTTAAGTTTTTTTTTTTTCTAAAACTTAACATATATATCAACAACATAATTCAGCCATATAATATCAAAACACAACAGCAATATAATATAGGAGTTCACCCCAACTCTTGGGCTACATCTCCTTTGAGCTTCATCAACATGACTAGACTCTTTGGGATTAAGGTAATCAAATTCTTTTACAAGCTCCACACTTAACCACAATGAATCAAAAAATGATTCAAAGGGCTGAGAATACCATTTTATATCCCTTTAATGGCTGTCTAATTCCTGCAAATAGCTTAAGGATTCCATGGATACACATCCTTCTGTCGGTGCAATAAGCTTCTCTGAGCTTCTAAATGGCACAAACTCCCTTAGATTCCTATTTCTGTCACTGAAACCACTACTTCTGTATCCAATAATGATCAGACACCAAACACCAACTGATTAATTTCTTACATCAAGCACAACATCCTCAAAAATGGCTCTCCTCCAGGGTTTACCCAAAGCTGCCCACGAGTTCACATCAACTTCTCATGTTGTATAAGTACTCAAAATGATATAGAACAACTTTAATTGGTTCCAAAATGACTGAAGTATTCAAGATAGAGTTTTTTTTCATCAGAAACGGCTTCGGACTGCTCCGGTTTCGCCTACACACATTGTTGGCACCCCTTGGCACTAGGGTCAAGGAAAACTTCTTTGCTGAGTTTTTCACCTCTAAAGGTCTTTAATACTTGTTAAAACTTCTATAAATGGATTCGGAATGATTTTTTCAGTCAATAATGACCACTGATTCGCTGCAAATGTCCTCTAGCTCCCCTGGCTAGGCCTTGAACTGATACTGATCAAATCGACAAAAACGGCCTCTATAACTTAAATGAAGTTTTTTGGCTTTCTTATGTTCTTAAAAAGCTTTGAAAAATATCTAAATAGATTCATAAGGTACGAAATAGCTAAGAATTCATGTTCATTTACCTTAAATATAAAAACACAGTCCAATACACAACCTTCTCCTTCAAGGCCCCAGTGGCTCCTTCATCTTCTTAGTAGCTTAATCCTTGAAGATGACCTTTGTTAGACTTCAAACCTACTCCATTGGGTCCCAAAGGTTGAAGAGACACAAAATAAATAAATAAATCGCATCAAAAGGCCTCTCCTAGCCAAAGTTACGACTAACTGAAGTTTTGTCCAGTTACCCCTAGAAAAACTCCACTAAAACTGGATAACTGCTAGTTAACTCCACTAAATCTGGCCACGACGCCAAAAATGGCAGATTCCACCAAACTTCCTGCTAAATGGACCACAACACCGGCGGGATTTTTTCATGTGACTGGTGGCACCGTAACCACCAGAGTTTGTCTAACCACCAAGCTTTTGGGTCCCGGTTCTGTGCGCGTGGTCACATGGTTAGGGGCTGGCCCCTTTTTTTCCCAACCGAAACTTCATTAAGATTTAAATATAAAATGTAACCCATTGATGTTAAGATTCACCATGCAGGTGGGCTGGTTGGGCCTGTGGGATTTCCGCGGAGTTGTAAAAAGTTTTGCCGAACCAATCAAATGGAATATTCTAGAGAATATTCCAAAGAATATTCTAGGGAATGTTTTAGAGAATATTCTAGTGAATATTTGAAGGAATATTCCTAAAAAAAAAATTAAATTTTTTTTTCAAAATTCAAAAATGAAGGTCATCGGGTGATTTTTAAATTGGAATAACTTCTCCATACATAGTCCATTTTTCGAACCATTCACGACACCAGAATCAGGAAGACGAGACCTATCCAGTCATTTAGGTTCCAACCCAATCTGAGCACTTTCAAATTTGAGCATTTTCCCTAGCTCAAACTTGAGCTCCTAAACATGCTTGAAGGATGATGTTTCTTCTCATGCATAAATTTGTTGGAAAAGAGCAAAGACACATAAAAGGGGAATTTTCTCTTCAGAGAAATTTTCACCATAAGTTCGAACTTCTCACTTACCTGGCAGTAGTGTTGAACTATGACTAGAGGGGTCAGTTCAACAATTTGGGTGAGATGGCATCAAATGGTCTTAAATATCATGGTAGGTTGGAAGGTTCTTCCAACTATGTCATATGGAAGACCAAAATCTTAGATGTTTTGGAAGAGTATGATCTCGAAGCCTACATGTAGTATACTTAGGGGGGATAGTATGGGGTGCAGAGGGAGGTACCCAAGGGGATAATGTAATAATGGGATGGACCATAGTTAATAAATAAAGTGGTTAACCCGTATCATGTAAGGGACCAGAAGTAGTAATGTGATAAGCCCATGTATTAGATATATGGTATTGAGAGAACCATGGTATTGTATGTATGAATCCTATATAGAGGCTAGAGACTCCCCATTGAGAGATGTCAAGGATTATTATATTGGAAAGCATATGGCTTGTGTAGTGTTCTCCTTCCTTAAGGAGTGATGGTATGGTGTTACCCTACCTCAAGGGTTTGATCAATAAAGAAGCATTTCTATCTATTTATCTCTCGTTCTTTTTAACTATATTTCCATTGTCATATATTTGTAGGCCAGATCTATTACAAGTGGTATCAAGGAAGGAGAACACTCCACAAGGCATATGCTTGCCAATACAATAATGTTTGACATCTCTCAATGAGGAGTCTCTAGCCTCTATATAGGATTCATATATACAATACCATTGGTCATTACCATGGTTCTCTCAATACCATATATCTAATACCTTGGGCTTATCACATTACTACTTGTGGTCCCTTACATGATACGGGTTAACCACTTTATTTATTAACTATGGCCCATCCCATTATTACATTATTCCCTTGGGTACCTCCCTCTGTACCCCATACTATCCCCCAAGGTATACTAAACTATGTCAAGAGTGTTGTGGATTTTCCTGCTAACAATGATCAAAAAAAGAAGTAGAAGGCTGAAAAGGGGAAGGCAAAGAAGTTTGAGATAATGTGCGAAGGCAAAGAGGTTCAAGATCATGTGGTCTCACAATTAAAGGGAAAATATACAACCCGGGAGATGTGGGAAGCTTTGTCTTGATTGTATGAAGTCTCTTGCAAACAACAGAAGATGTACCTAGAACAAAATTTGCAGCGAACGTTGATGCAAAAGGGAGAAGGAGTTAACTCATATCTTCTACGTCTTCAGGACACCAGAGACCAGCCTATTGCAGTGAGGTCTACTCGTTAATCTACCAAAACGGTAAGGATGACCTTGAATGGATTCTTGGATGAATGGAAAGTCTTCGTCTATTGTATATTGGCTAAGGAAAGACTACCTTCATGGTAAGAGATGTGGGCAGCTCTTCAACAGGAAGAATTAAGGACGGATCTAGTTAATGTCAACCTCAATGGAAATAGTGGGAGTGGCATGAATACCAAGGAGGAGGAGGAAAACACATCTCTAGCATCAAAGGGACAACAAAAGTAGAAGTGGAAGAAGGATACTTCAAAGGTGAAATGTTTCATATGTGGTGAGATGGGCCACTTTGCATCCCACTGTCCTTTGAAGCAAAAGGATAAGGATGAGAAACATGATCCTAAGGCTTATACAACAAAGATTGACGAAGATAAGTTTTCCATGAGTGCTCGCGCATCGCTAGGAGGGAAATGGCATGAAATTGAGCTGCAGTCGAGAGGGCTACGTGTTGGAAGGATCCATGAGGAAGTCCACCTCTTAGTTCAATTCATTGCTATGGGAGCCCTGCCGGAAATATTGAGAGGGGGGTTGAATCAATATTCCTTTTCAATTGTTATTTTTACCAGTTAAATCATTTATATTGAGAACACAAAAATGAACAATAGGAGTAAATTCTTTTATTAATATAATCTTTACAATAAAACAAGTACAATATATATAAGGTTCCAATCTATTGCCAAGCACCAACTTGGACTTTTTGCGAGGCTCCAACCTCTAGGGCACCAACATTGGATTTAGAAGCACCAACTCCAACGACACCAATCCTCCCAATTCTGAGGCACCAACCCCAAGGGATCCAACCCTATCTTGTCAAGGCATGTTTGATAGTAATTCTCTGCTCCCAAAATCTTCTTTACTAAATTCTATCAATTTACAACTTCAGTGTAGTCTCCATGTTACAACATCAATGACAACCTGTATTCATATGAAGGAGTCTTCACAACTCTTCATACTATCCACATAGAGTCTGCAAAGTTACCTCATGATGATATCAAATAGCCATCATGATCTCCAATAACGTCTTCACACCACTTCAGTGTGTATACAATGAACTGCACTAAGCTCTGCACAAAAACCAACTCTCTACTTCAAGCCTCTATTCTCACTTTCACAGTAAATTATTCAGGCATGACTGCTTCTCACTGTTCTTATTGTCGCGATATCTTACTTCCTAGAAAAAATTTGACATGCGCTTCAATGCTAGTGCTGGCTACTGCTCCCTTGAAGCGATGTCAGATGAAACTTTATTTTTTCCTTCACAAAATTGTTCTGCAGGTTGTGTATGTACCTGATTAATTTATCATTGGTCTGAGCCTTTCAAAGGTTAACTCGATCAAAAAAGTTTCTCATCCTTTGGCTTCCTCCTGTCCTGTTGGACCTACCACTTGCTCTCTTTCTTCTAGTGTGCCCATTATGAACTTTCCTTGTTCTTTGTTATAGATGCCTGATACGTTGGACCTTTGGCTTCCTTTCTCTCTCACTTGATCTTCGGCTTCCTTTATGCTCACTTGACCTTTTGGATTCCTTCTTCAATCGCTTGATATTCAGCTTCCTCTGTGCTCACTCGACCTTCTTCACTCGCTTGATCTTCAGCTTCCCGATCTTCAACTTCCTATGTCTCTTCAAGTTCAACAATACTCAAAAGACACATTCATTTCGAAGAGAGGCCGAATTACAATAGTGTTGCATATTAAAATTATATCAAAGAGTTCCTTTTTAATATTCATACAATAGAGTCATTATTTACGGAGGATTTCATAAGAGAGGATATACCCACAAGGAGGTCCCACATGCCACATCACTACCTCAATTCCCAATCGCAACTTTTGGAAACTCCTGCAATCACAACCCTTTGGCTTCATGATATAACATTGTAGATGCCCCTATTTCAGACGGATGCGACATTCCAATAAGCATCTTTTGATAACTCAATCAGTTCGACAACTTATATCGCAATCGAGGTCAGGTTCACAAGACTTATCACAATCGGTAGTCTGGCGGTGTCAACCCTTTTGAACTTTGTGGTTCAATGGATACGATATTTAGTTAAGCCATGCAATAATGGTGTAGCAGGTTCGCAATGCTATCGCAATCGCAGTTTTTCAAGTGGCATTCCTTTGTGATACATAACTTCCAATACAGATGCGATATATTATTAAATCATGTTATAATGGTGTAGTGGGTCCACAATACTATTATCTTATCTTTAATCTGATGGTTGTTTATCCACCCGATCAACAAACCCAATTATCAATCCTCCACCGTTTGATCAAGGTGTGCTGGATCCAATGGTTTATAGTGATATCGGCCAGGGAACTTGCGCGACGCTTAACTACCTTTATGGAGCCGATAAGGATTATAAATCCTTGATCTATAAAATTTCGAGTCTGTTCTTGAGATTAACGTCTGATCATTTTGTGACCCGATATCCATTGGATATACGAGATCATCAAATCTACGGCCTGCGAGTCTTTAACTAGCACACGGGTTAACAATAGGCTTAACCCCCGCTGTTGACTATGATGTAAGTGTTGAAAATGAGATTGACAGCTACGATTTAGTGCAGGACTTCAGCCATGATCAAAACAGACATACACTCCTACCCCCACTATTCCGATAAATGTGCTCTTTATTTTCTTCTTTACTTGCTCCAATGACTACGTACACTCCTACACGTGCTCTTTTGATAGATTTCTTCTTGTGGCTTATCCTCTTGTGACCTATGATAACTCTGTTTATGCTCCTCCACTGATGTGTTCCTCTTTGCTTCTTCCGATATTTCATGCGATGTCTTTGATATGGCTCTTAATCTTGTCACATGCGATAGATCTTCTTTGTCTTGTCATGTCGCTCCTATGGCTGCTCTTCACTCCTATGACTTCTGATACATTGCTCCGATAGCTCTGTTTATGCTACTCCACGTTTTTCTTCCTATACTTCCAATATGGCTCCTCCAATGTTTTCTTCTTTACTCCTCTGATATCGTTGTTGCTCTTTGTTCTTCAGATAGCACTTACCCTTGGGCATATGTGATAATATGCTTCCTTGATGGTTTCTAATGAACTCTTCCTCTTATTCTTTGACTGCTCCTGTTCTTGACTTCCAATGGCTTCCAATGCCTTTCTAAAGACTTCCCTGATGGCTTTTCTCCTTGGCTTCTTTCTCCTATTTCTTCACGGATCTGCTCTGCTTCTGCTTTGCTTGATATCATCACTTAGTATCCTATAATATTTCCATATTGACATCAATGACAATCTAGATCAATAATCTCCCCCTTTCTCATTGATGGCAATATTCTTCTTCTCCCCCCCTTTGACATCAATGGCAAAGGAGTGCTCAGGGACTCCCCCTGTCGAACTGCTTCCCCTATCGAACTTTTTTTATTCTTTATGAGTAGTAGATATTCATGGGTATGTTACTCCCCCTATCATAGTGCTCTTCTTTTTACTCAAGATAGAAGGATTGATGCCTTGTCATCAACTTGAACATTATACCTTCTTCATGTCTAAAAAAAAACTACTTTATCATGGCTTCAACAATGCTTAAGTATGCTCCACTTCAATGCTTCCAAACAGATTGCAAATAGCCACACACCAAATGATCAAGTCCAAGTGTTTATGCTTCAATCCATATTTTGTTGTCCCCACAGTCAGAATTAAGAGGCCTTCATAGTCTGAATCAAGAGAAAATTCCACTGAAATTGTCTTTCTTGCTATCTTTCTTCAGATCATGATTCTTTTGTATCTTTTTGCTTCTCCTTAAGTTACTGAGATATATTCGACTACAAAACATTCTCCTTTCTATAGTCCTTTTTGATGAGCCATGTTTTACTTGTGTTCTTGTAAAGTCTCTGCAATTTATCTCCACTAGAAAATTTTGATATCCCATCTGTGACTGTCTTTTAAATTCTTTTCACTGATTGACATCTTTTTGTAATGCTTCAATTTTGTTAGATACTGCCAACTGCTCTTGCTTCGAGCTTCATTCCCATATATGCATATGTTTGTTGGAAAGGGACACATCCTCAAAATACTGTGTAGCTATGCTTTACTCAACTTCTGTAATACCAGCAACATAGTTATTAGCCCTATTTCTCTAGCATTGGATGGCCTTCTCTACTGCTCCAATTTTTGCTTAGTTTTCAAGTGGAAAACATCTTCAAAAGCAGTCCAAAGAATGGTTAGAAGATCATGTTCTTTAATGTAGTGCTCCTGAGAAATGATCTTTATTAAACAATGATTGTTAATATAGCTCATCGAGGATTACATAAGGCCCATTCATAGATGGCTTCTGCAATAATGATTAATCATCATAAGCTCCCCCTAACTGTATGCATGATCTTCCTTTTGGTAGAGTCTCCCCACCAAATGCTTAGATTGTCAAAGATCAGGTCAAAAATATGTGTTGTTGGCTAGAGAGTTCAGGGGCTTTCGAATTGTACTTTCTTCCTTCTCCATACTTGTGTAACTTTCTTTTTTGGCATGGCTCTAGCTTGAGAAGGTGCCCAAATCAAGTTACAATTACATGCCATATGACCAATATTATGACACTTGAAGCATTCTATGTTGTTCATGAATAAGAATTCATGACTTCTTCTTGTGGAATTGCTTCTCAAAGATTGAAGGGGATAACTATAAGCCCTACAATCGTTTTCCATGTGTCCAAAGTTTGTACAAGAATAACAATCACCAAGAAATAAGATTTGGTACCTGCGAGATGGAGATTTCCTTAATGTACTTTTGAAGCCTTTCTGCCTTGAGATCCTTTGGTGATAATTATTGATTCTCGCATCCTTAACATCATCTACATTTCTTCTTGGAGTAGTATTTCTTCCATTGTTGCCTTGACTCTTCTCCTTCCCTGTCCTTGAACTAGGAGCATCAACATTTCTTTCTAGCTTCCTCACATCCTTTTTGTTTGGAGAATTATCATTCTTGTTTGAGGATTCACCTTCATAGCCAATATTTGATTTATCAAATGGGAATATTTGATGGCTAAGCATGTCATCCAAGGATTGAGAGCTCTTCAAGATTTTGTCCATCCCTTCAACCTTTTTCCTGAGGGAGAGAATCTCTTCTTCCAATCTTTCACAATCATCATTCTTCTTAGCAAGTTGTTTCTTAGTTTCTTCCTTGATATGAGTAGCTTCATTTGCTTCTATTTTAATGGAGATGATATCTGACTTCATTTTGAATATTTCTTCATTTTATTTTGCTAGACTACTCTCCATTTCTTCCTTGATTCTTGTAGCTTTACATGTTTCAGCCTTGAGAAGGTTGATGTTAGATTTTAATTTGAAGATGTCTCCATCCTTTGCTTTTGGTTGACATATCATAGTGTTTCTCTCCTTTTTTGCTTCATCAACCTGTCCTTCTATGATTTCCAATGCTTCCATTGTCTTCTCAGCTCCTTGTGCTAACTTTCTTGCTTCTTGTAGTTCAGATTTAAGAGAGGAGACCTCTACCTTGTATTGACCAATCTCTTCTTCGAGTTTGTTCAACCTCTTGTGCCTTTGTTCAAGTTTTCTTGACAAGGTATCTTCCTGTTTCTTTGCTTTATTCAATTGATATGTCATGGATATGACTTCTTCATGATCCTTTCTTTTGCTTTGATGAAATTCCTTCTTAATCTTGGCAAGCTCTTCATCCCTTTCTTGTACTTGAAGCTTGACAAGGTCAAGTTTCTTCCTTGTTTGGTCTTCATCACTAGCTAGTGCTTTCTTCTTAAGTTCCTCATTTTCCTTTTTCAAATTGATAATCTCTTCCATGGCAGCCATAAGTTTAGCGACGAGATCTTCTACAAAATCTTTTTCATTCTCTTCATCTTCTAGGTCTTCTTTAGCCTTGATGTCATCATTCTCATTTTTAGCTTCTATGATGGGTTCTGGATTTCCTTCTTGGTTTCCATCATCTTCTTGACTGGTGGTCATGGTCAATCTCCTTTTGAGTGAAGGTCATGAAGTTTGTCCCATATACCCTTTGTTGACGAACATTTTCCTAATTTGTTCTTTATAGAATCAGGTAGCTCATTCAAGATTTCCTTCATTGCTTTTGCATTGTACTCCTTGGATTCTCCATCCAATATGCTATCAACAATCACTGATTTCCAGATTTCAATGCTTTGAGTCTTTATGAAATTCCTCGTTCTTGCTTCCCATTTATTAAAGTTTCCATTGAACCATGGAGCCTACTCAAATTGATTGTCTTCTATTTTAGTGTGAGAGGGAGACACATATTTAAGAGGATTGGAGACTTTCTTCCTTGGCTTCGCCATTTGTGTTCTAAAGATAAACCTTCAAGCTGTTAGGCTTTGAGTGAAGGTACTGGATCTGATACCAATTGTTGGAAATACTAAGGGGGGGGGGGTGAATCAATATTCCTTTTCAATTGTTATTTTTACCAATTAAATCATTTATATTTAGAACAAAAAATGAACAATAAGGATAAATGATTTTATTAATACAATCTTTACAATAAAACAAGTACAATATATATAAGGCTCCAATCAATTGCCAAGCACCAACTTGGACTTTTTGTGAGGCTCCAACCTCCAGGGCACCAACCCTGTATTGTCAAGGCACCAACCTTGGATTTAGGAGCACCAAATCCAAGGACACCAATCCTTCCAATTCTGAGGTACCAACCCCAAGGGCCCCAACCCTATCTTGTCAAGGCATGTTTGATAGTAATTCTTTGCTCCCAAAATCTTCTTTACTGAATTTTGTCAATTTACAACTTCACTGTAGTCTCCATGCTACAACATCAATGACAACCTATCTTCATATGAAGGATTCTTCACAACTCTTCATACTGTCCACACAAAGTCTTCAAAGTTACCTCATGATGATATCAAATATCCATCATGATCTCCAATAATGTCTCCACACAACTTCAGTGTGTCTACAATGAACTGCACTAAGCTCTACACAAAGACCAACTCTCTGTTTCAAGCCTTTGTTCTCACTGTGACGGTAAATGTTTTCGGCATGACTACTTCTCACTGTTCTTCTTGTCACGATCTCTTACTTCCCAGAAAAAAATTCACATACACTTCAATGCTCATGCTGGCTATTGCTCCCTTCAAGCGATGTCAGATGAAACTTTATTTTTCCCTTCACAGAGTTGTTCTTCAAGTTGCGTTATGTACCTGATTAATTTATCACTGGTCTGAGCCTCTCAAAGGTTAACTCGATCAACAGAGTTGCTTGTCCTTCAACTTCCTCCTATCCTGTTGGCCCTACCACTTGCTCTCTTTCTTCCAGTTTGCCCATTTTGAACTTTCCTTGTTCTCTGTTATAGATGCCTGATACTCCTAACCTTTGGCTTCCTTTTTTGATCACTTGATATTTGGCTTCCTCTACGCTCGCTCGACCTTTTGGCTTCCTTCTTTGATCTCTTGATCTTCGGCTTCCTCTATGCTCACTCGACCTTCATTGCTCGCTTGATCTTTAGCTTCCCCTGTCTCTTGGAGTTCACCAATAATCAAAAGACACATTCATTTGGAAGAGAGGTCGAATTACAATAGTGTTGCATATTAAAATTATATCAGAGAGGCCCTTTTCCATATTCATACAATATACTCATTATTTACGGAGGATTTCATAGGAGAGGCTATAGCCATAGGGAGGTCCCACGTGCAACATCACTACCTCAATTTGAAATCACAAATTTCCGAAACTCCCGTAATCGCAACCCTTTGGCTTCACGATATAACATTGTCGATTCCCCTATTTCTGATAGATGTGATATTCCAATATGCTTCTTTTGATAACTAAATCAGGTCCACAACTTATATTGCAATCGGTAGTCGGGTTCACAAGACTTATGGCAATCAGCAGTCCGATGGTGTCACTCCTTTTGAACTTTGTGATTCAACGAATGCGATATTTAGTTAAGCCATGCTATAATGGTGTAGCGGTTCCACAATGCTATTGTAATTGTAGTTTTCAAGTGGCATTCCTTCGTGATACATAACTTCCAATGCAGATGCGATATACTATTAAATCATGTTATAATGGTGTTGCGGGTCCACAATAATATTGCATCGTTGATCTCATCTTTAATTTGATAGTTGTTGATCCACCCGATTAACAAACCCAATTGCCAATCCTCCACCATTTGATGAAGGTGCACTAGATCCAATGGTTCATAACGATATCGGTCGGGGAACTCGTGCGATGTTTAACCGCCTTTACATAGTCGATAAGGATTATAAATCCTTGATCTTTAAAAGTTCGGGTTCATTCTTGAGATTAATGTTCGATCATTTTGTGACTTGATATCCATTGGATATACGAGATCATCAAATCTACGACCAGCAGGTCTTCAACTAGCACACGGGTTAGCAACAGGCTTAAACCCCATCGTTGACTGTGACATAAGCATTGAAAATGAGATCGACGGCTAGGATTTACTACGGGCCTTTAACCACGATCAAAACAGACATACACTCCTAGCCCCGCACTTCTGATAGCTGTGCTCTTTGTTTTCTTCTCTACTTGCTCTGATGACTATGTACACTCCTATCCCCACTCTTCCGATAGCTTTCCTCTTGTGGCTTATCTTCCTGTGGCCTCTGATAACTTTGTTTATGCTCCTTCGCCGATGTGTTCCTCTTTGCTTCTTTTGGTATTTCATGAGATATCTATGATATGGCTCTTACTCTTGGCACATGCGATAGATCTGCTTTGTCTTGGCTTGTCACTCCTATGGCTTCTCCTCACTCCTATGACTTCTAATACATTTATCTGATAGCTCTGTTTATGATCCTCTACTTTTTTCCTCCTATACTTCCAATATGGCTCCTCCAATGTTTTCTTCTTTACTCCTCTGACATCGTTGTTGCTCTTTGTTCTTTCATTAGAACTTACCCTTGGGCATATGGGATAACCTGCTTCCTTGATGGCTTTTGATGAAATCTTCCTCTTATTCTTTGACTTCTCTTGTTCTTGACTTCCAATGGCTTACAATGTCTTTCCAATCACTTCCCTGATGGCTTTGCTCCTTGGCTTTTTGCTCCCGTTTCTTCACAGATCTGCCCTGCTTCTCCTTGGATTCATATCATCATTTTGTATCCTATAATATTCCCATATTGACATCAATGGCAATCTAGATCAACAAGCCCAAGATTCAATAGTAGCAACATGGACTTAGTGTCACATGTTGCAGTGGATTGTTTGGAGAGACAGATGCAGTAGCCTTAGACCGGAGACTAATCAGCAGAGAGCAATGTTGGCAGCAGTGCAGGTGGCACAATGCAGAAGTCAACAGCAACGTAGAAGAAAAGGGTCAGAGACTAGTAGTAATAAGATTTCAAAATTTATGGTATTATGCTAAACATGGTTAGCTCATAAATTTTGGATGCTTTTATGTTGTTGAACAGCATCAATTGGAAAATGATGCAGTACAGAGCTAGTAGTGGTATTGTTAGTAGTATATGTAGACGGAGTTGTAGTACAGATGCAACAGTGTTAGTGGCAGTGTCATGAGCAGCAATAGCACAATGTTGGTGGCAAGAACAGTGCAGGAAGGAGATGCTTTAGAGACAGAGCATCATGTAGTTGGACATTGTTGCTAGAGCACTTTCCTCGCTAAGAGGGAGTGTTAGTTTTTGGGAGCATTAGATGTGATCTAGCCATGAAAATTGGTGGAGAGGCTAAGGCACATAATTTATAAAGAACCCAGAAACTATTTGGCTAAATTGCATCTGTATTGTATTTTATTAAAATAATTAATATTTTTAATGGGGTTCCTAAGTCTAAACTTATGTAAATTAAAGTATTACTCGGTATTAATTGTTGAATTTCCACGACCTTGGGTCTAGATTAGAGTCTTAAAATCACTGACACTACTAAACAAATAATATCAACCATAAACTACTTTACACAACAAAAATATAAAACAATAAATCACATATGCACAGAACATAAACAACTTATTAATTTTTCAACCCAAATTTCTTATATTAAAAACATACAATACAACACTCTAGGTCTCTCGTACCAGGGATAATGGCCCTCATAAATCCACTACTATAAGACCAAATACTATAACCATATGGTTGTAGCATCTAACAGTTCCTCTCGGTCGTACAATGTACCTATCGGGTCCTTCGGCTCCCGATCTGCAGCTCCTACCTCTATCAATTCTCCAAGTCCATCTAGCCACTGAATCTTGACTATCCAATCTACTCCCTAGTTGTGCCTTCAGCCATCAAGGCCACAACACATCGAGACTCCTATCGAGTTGTTCACAACTCCACTTTTGAACAACTCTCAATCTTCCCACTGCTACTCCTCACCTACTCTTGGACTTCAACCCACTATGGTCTTCGTCTACTACAACGATGAAGACCAACATAGAGCATGGAGGTCTACCACCTATCACTGCAAGATCTCCATCTCCTACAATGAACTTGAGCTAGGAGGACTTCCCTTCATCTGCTGCAGAAGTCCTTCTCCACACACATGCCTCGAGCTACACAATCCTGCTCCTAGTTGATTAGACCCTTGATATTATCAACAACTGCCAGGCTAGTAGTCACCTTTCTCCATCAAGGTATTGCACTCCAGCTTCAACATGGACACTAACATGTTGTCCTCCGATTGACCATAAGTGTCCAATCTCCTCCAGAATTTGTCTTCGCTTACGCTACCCTCTAACAGTCCTCGAGAGACCAAGTTCATGTTGTAGCATCTACTCCTAGTTAGGGCATCCCCACACCTAGGACACCCTTACACATGGCTACCCATAGACTCTGCCAATCTACCATGTGTCCTCACCTAGGACACCATCAATCCATTGTACATGAGTCGATATGCAACATACCTTGTTTCCGTCCTCTTGCCTCTTGATGTAATATGACTTTTCTCACCTTGGCTGCTTGTTAGGCCTCCCAATAGTTCACGTAGGATCCACCAAACAAATTGTAAGGGTATCTACAATCAACACAACAAACAGATCCTTGCAAGATTCAACCCTTGACCCAATACACCTCTAAGCATATTCTTGTTCACCACGTTGCTCTATCTCTGTGGGATTGTCACTAGGGAAATGGATCAACAAATCTTCCCCCTCTCCTTAACTCCCACAGCTTCCTTTAACTAATCCAATGTTGGTAAATACATTGACCCAACAAACATCAAATGTTGTGCCAAAAGGCATACATAAATTCACTTTTTTAGGGCTCTTTGTTTCCTACATTGTTGGATTGGTTAGGGAACTGTAACAACAGACCTGATAGCTTTCAAAATGTGGCTAGAATAGTCTTCAACAACTACAGATTCCTTTCCAAGAGGGGAGGAAGGCCTTGGCTGCAATATTGGGTTGTTCCAACCCCATTCCACCCTTCAGACTCCTCTTATCCACTGCGTCTTGCAACAACAAGTTGTCCCTTGGCAGTGATAGCGATTCTAAGGGCAATCAAAACCCTAGTTTAAAAACAAAAATCAAGATTTGACCCAAAAATATCACTCAGTTCTGATTAGAAAGCATAAAAAATTCTAATAAGTATAAAACTACAATAACTATATTAAATAAACTCCATTATAATATAGTATATAAAAACTCCTTTGTAGGCAAATCTAAATATTAATGTATTATATTTGATTTGATTTGATTTATATTTTCCATCTCAATAATCTCTTTGGAAAATTTCAGTCAGTAAATATGTAAAAATATAAATTAAATATAACTAAAAATTACATGTTTAAATTCAGTAAAAATATATAAACAATAAAGCCTAATAAAATAATTTGAACTCATAAATCATAACAATAATAATCCAAATATTAATTATTCCCAAAAAAAATATTTCTCATAACAATAAATTTTTATACATTTTAATTAATATTTAATATTAAATAAATAATCCAAATATTAATTATTCCAAATATTTCTCAGAACAATAAATTTTTAAACATTTTATTTAATATTTAATATTAAAAAAATAAAAATTTCCCTATCATATCCATGAAATAAGCACCAAACTATCAAAAACATCACATCCCCTTATATAAGTAACATCACTCCCCCCGCAAAAAAAGGAAAAAAAATCCACGATCCGTTAATAGATACGAAGAAGAATTCACGATTCCCAAAAAAATTCCTTTCGGTGGTGTCACTTCTTAGTGCTGGTTAGTTGAGTTAGTTTTAATACAATTTATTTTATAACCCATCTATGATTACAGGTAGGTTTTGGTAATTAATGTTGCATCATTAAGTCTTTTGAATATTGAATATTTATTAGTTTATAATTTTGATAGGTTTTGATCTTTTAAACCTTAGTTAATATAATTAGTCATTGTACCAAAAGGTACAAAGAGAGGTCGATAGATTTATGAAGTTGGAATTGTTGAATTTTTATAAAAGGTCGGGTCACCTTTTTCGTTTCTATTGATATTGTACAGTTTATTAAAATATGAAATAGAGTAAAAGATATAGGAGACAAAACAGGGAATGTAAGATTTTTATACTGGAAGTGAAAAAGAGAACAAAGGAGCATGTCAAAGGAGAAATACTTAAAGAAAACCACAAGACTTTCTATTCATTCACATGTATTTAAAAATGTTGACATGACTAAAACAAAAAAGAAGAAAATTAGAAAATTTCATGTAAATGTATTTTATTTTAAAAACAAACAACTAACCACTCTATAAATGTCATTGCATAAGCCCATGTAAGATAAACATATTCCTATATAACTTTTTTGAAAGCAATTCATGATTACAACTGGCTACACTTGAGAAATATTTTTTAAAATTACCAATGTAAAAACAACAATACTAAAAATAGCAAAAAAAAATAAAAAAAAAATAGAATGTTCGATTACATACAATATTTATGTGATGCGTCAAAGAGAAAACTTTAGAAATATCCAACCGCATTTCAAATCTATTTTGTTCATAAACTCTTCAACAGTACTAGCTATATTTCAAAAATAAAATTCTCAAAACAAAAATTGAATTGGACCTGAAATATCTTTCTGTCGTTAAACGCTGAATTTATGAAAGAAATAAATCATATCAACCACGGTAACGGAACGGGAAATAATACAAATCAAGAAAGTATCGAACCACTGAGCTTAAAGACAGAAATTAAACCTCCTCACGTAACAAAAAGCATACAGAAAAATTAGTTGGGAACATTCCCATAATAGTTTTTGTTAAATAATATGAATTGCTCAAAAATCTAAATCGACTTATACAGAGATCGAGCCCCGAAAAACAGACATTCACATGCCAAACATCAAATTCAAAACCTGTCTTATTTCCACAGGAGTTAACCAGTGTCAACTATTACGAGACATCAAATTGCCCTAGCAAATACACAACCTGTAGAGTCAAGCATCGACAATTTCATGGACAGAAGTATCTGTTAGTACGAAGTTGACAAATAAAAATGTAACTTGAAACTGCAGACTCAAACAGCCCTAACAGGGGTTTTATTCGATTTCCTCGACTTTTTCTTCTTTTTTGAAGCATCGATGCTGTTGGCCGCGACCCCACATTGCAAATCTACAGACTCAATAATCTTTTCGAGTGCTGGAGTTGTAGGAGAATCATCCATTTGAACTCCATCACCGACATCTTGACCACTTAAAGATCCTGTTTCACCCTCTAAAGAGGAGCCTTTCTTCTTCTTTGTGTTCAGGGTTTTCTCTGCATCACTAGTCCTTTTCTTACTAGAAGGCCCACCTGTAATCCCTTCCTCCCCATTTATCTTTGGTCGGTCAATTTGTGCTTCTTTTTCCACACCTTCCATCTCAATGGGCAGCATTCTAGAGTAACTGTAAAGTGAACAGTCAGAGCCCAAGGTCTTCAGACACATATGACGGATGTTATTCCACTTTTCCGGAAGCGCGGACACAAGACTGTCGATAACAGCAACAACATTCTCCACTATTTCCTTGCTGCTCTGAGAAACCCTAGCCACATTAGCAACACAACCAGTAAGCCGAACTGCAAGCTGACTCTAGTTCTCCCCTCCATTTCTGGTGGGTCAAATCCACGGGGACCATATTCCTTTGATCTGTGGGGCATTCTAACTCTGTGAACTTAGGGATCCATACTGCTTTATTTGCCATGAACAAATCAAAAGACAGACGCAATTTTTCTTTATCCTCGGATGTCCTACAATCAGCCATTAGCTATTTGCGATCAAAGACCTTTGAAATGGGTAAATCCTCATCCTTAATCTTGGTCTCGGCAGCTTGTAAAACCTGTTTTCCATTGCCGATAATCAAACATATCTTTTGGCTTCCATCAAAACGAAACAGGGGATGAGGTACTGGGATGCTCAAGGGAATCGTTCATGTACCATCAGATCTCCTTTTCAGCGTAACAACCAAATAAACAAACTCATTGCAACCCAGGCCTTGAGGTTTCTGATCCTTAGGCTTTAAATTAGTCACCGTCAAGAGCAGTTCTACTGCTAATTCTACTATTTCCTCGCTTACTCGAGAGGATACTTGGGATCCATTGCTTTCATTCTCTCTATTAACCATGGCAACTGATCTCACTAAACAAAAAGCAAAGCAATACTAACTTGGCAAATGGGAAAAAAAAGTGTTAGATGAATTTCTAATGCGTTGGTGTGTTCTCTCTTGCTAACAGATGCTACAAGAACAATTCCGTGAAACCTTAAAATCCCGTGAGCAATTCGATTCACAGTGCATGATACTATATATTTTCGATTGAATCCATCATCAGACGTATTATCATTCAAGCATCTAACCAAAAAAATATTTAACGAAACTCATTTAATATCCTTCTAATTTAGAAAGAATATTAATGGAATTTTTAATACTTATGCTGCAAACATATGACTATAAAATTGTTAACGGAAATAGCTTGACGAATACAAAATTTACAATATACGGTTCAATGACTACCTTGTAAGAAAGGTATCCGCCGAGGATTGCAGGAGACAGAGTATCCGGATCCACTCCCTGCTAAGGTCAATGTTCTAAGTTTTCCATCAAAGGTGATGGTAGATGAAGCCCCGATGAAGCTTGGGGCTTGCAAAAAATCTGCCAAAAGCGAGGAAAGAAAAGGAAAAAGCAGTGAAAATATCTTTGAGAGTGACAAAAGAATTGGAAAAAACAGTAATGCATATCTTCCAGAGTGACAAACGAATTGGAAAAAACAGTAATGCAACTCAAAGGGCCAGGTTCAATGCACAACATAACTAGAGGTGAAAAAAGGCAACTCAAATATTTGGAAAAAACAGTCAACTTCAAATCAACAGTTGAAACTGTCAAACTTGATCAAACGGCTCAGATTAAAAGTGTTGACAATTGTGGATGCATAGGAAGGCCTATCGGCCTAATTATGTTCTAATTTATTTGGTAAAAAAAATATTTTTAAGTTCATTTTAATAGATTTGTTAGAATCACAAGTTTAGGTTATGAACTCTCCACAATCCAAATACTTTACAGATCATTTATGGTGTTGAATCCACCCAAGTGCTTTAGGGATCTTTCATAGTGTTGAATTCATATATGTAATACAAAAAATAGTTTAAAAACACAAATTAAAATTTGACCCAAAAAAATCATCCAATCCTAATTAAAAACTACAAAAAATCTAATAATTTTAAAAAGCTTATAACTATATATAAACGGAGTTGTCTTTAGTGGGACTTTTTGGATTTTCGGGGACAATTAAATTGTGCAGAAATTACCCATCAAACTTGTAATTTCTATAAATTTTTACCAAATTTTAAAGAAAAAACTCCTATATAAATAAACTCCCTCTTAATACCATAAATAAAAATACAAAAATCTAATATATTAATTTATTATATTTAATTTAATTTCTATTTTTTTAAATTCCCATATCCTTACGATCACCACTCTTAAAATAATTTTAAATTCCCACATCTTTACGATCACCACTCTTAAACAATAAAAAACTTATATTCACAATATATGGAACATCACTTTGAAAAAACCAAACCTCAGTGAACCCCATACTCGATATCCACGATCAGTTACCATAAAGAAGAATCCACTAGTCTCCAAAAAAATCTTTCGCTTCTTAATCCGGGCTCGTTCAGTTAGTTTTAATACCATTTCCATCATTTGATCGAACTATTTAATACAAGAAGAATCCACGAGTCTCCAAAAATATCTTTTGGAAGGGTCCCTTCTTAATCCGGGCTCGTTCAGTTAGTTTTAATACCGTTTCCATCATTTAATGGAACTATTTAATAGAATTTCCATTTTTAATGGAACTATTTAAACAGATCATGCGTGGATATTGGTGATTAATGCTCCATCAAGTCCTCGGAAGTATTTATTAGCTTAGGATCGTCATGGAATTCGATCGATCCCTTAAAACTCATTCCACATAAATATGCCGTGGTTTATCTGGTAAAGGTTTCCTAAGATTTTTTGGTTTGGATTTTCTTGGAGTTTGAACAACAGAAATCGAGATTTAACCACAAAAGTTTGACCCGATTCTAACGAAAACTCTAAAAAAAAAAAAAGTCCCACATATTTTACAACGAAAACCCTAAAAAAAATTCCCATTTGTATATATAAATAAACTACCTTATAATACGATTCCGAACTCCCTTATAATACAGTGAATAGAAACTCCTCTGTGCGCAGATCTAAGATTGTTCTTATTTTTCTTTGGCATTTTTTCTTGTTTTCCTGTCTATTCCATATAGGCAAAGTATCTTCCATATCCATTCTGTATTTTTTCCAGTCACCTACGTGGTGTTGTACCATAGTTTAATGCCGCTGGATCAAAATCTGCTCGCTTCTCTATATGCAGTTAAGAAGACTTTCATTCAAATTCGAGGGCTGCTATGGCTTCCCCCATTGGATTTACGTCGACTTTCATTCACCTGCAGGTATTTGCACTTACTATTATCAGATCCATCCTTTGCTATTCACTATGACCGCCACTGGTACTTTAGTTGTTGCTTCAACAAACCTTGAGCAAGAAATGCAGAACACGTTTTTAAAGTCCGTTATTTGGCAGCAAGGAACGGATGACCTGTTTCCGTGGCGAAGCACACTGTTCGACCATTTGCCCAGATACCGCTGGTGGTTATCTAGTTACGGCGACGGGTTCGTGTGTTTCAAAGGGCTCTTCATGACTTTGTGCAGAGAGAGGCATAAGTTATTGGTTTTTAACCCTCTCTTTCCCCATGAGTGGAAGATTTTGACCCTTCCTCCCCCATCTCACGGGAGGAACTTGTATACAGCGGTCGCCTTCCACAGAAAAAATGGCGTTTGCAAGCTCATCATCTGGTACAGCCTCTCAGAGAATCATATACTTATCAAAGACGGGGATAATAACTTAAAAGAATGTAAAAGTGTAATGACTTTAGTTTATAACTTCAAAGAAGGTAAATGGAAAACAATAACAGAGTGCAGCAATGGAAGTAGTAAAAATTTCTTTCTTCTCTTGAAAATATAATTTCCACTGTGCAACAGTTGACCTGTCCAGCAGCATGAAGACAATGACAGTGCGCATGTATTCCTACCAAAACAGCTCCAGAAAATTACCACGGATCCGGGGCCTTCCTGCTTCATATATCCATATATCCTGCACTTTCCAAAATATCGCATCTTATGGCATTATATATAAAAGCCTCGCCCCTCGGTTTCCTGGACAACTAAACAGCCACCAAATCTCAACCCTCCATCAACCCCGCCCATCTAACAACTCTGATCATTTCGGCGATCGTCCATTTAGGCCATCTCATATGTATAAACCCCATGTCCCTGACGATAGCGAAACGCCGAGTTAATCGCGGCCGTCCATTCGGGCCATCACATCAACGGTTCACTTTGTGTCGCGGCCGCATAGTAGCTCTGACTCGCGGAGCTGAAAAGTTATAAAGTGCAGCATATAAAAGTTTCGGGTCCGATAGGAACCCTTTGTACAGGGAAGTGGGAAAGCTCCGAAATTCCGAAGCCGAAGTGTTATAGAGTGGAGTTTAATGGGTTTCGGGTCCGAAGGGGTTGGTATTGTACACTCCAGATCCAGAGCCAAAAAGCTATAAGAAACAGTTTTGAAAGCACATCGGGTCCGCAGGCTTCATCGCTCATGAGAGGTATTTCAGTTTGGGACCGCCGATCCACCGATCGCCGATTTAGCGCCATCCGTTGGATCTACCTTCGCGCGGTCCAACGGCCCGAATTTAATCTATGCTACAATACCGCGCCCGCCCATGTTTTTTCACGAATTTTGGGCGCATTTTCTGTGTATAATGAAATGAAAAGAAACAGAAGGACATAGGCGATTGTGACCCGATAAAGGAGTTATGCATGCATTAACTATTGATGTTTAGAAATGTGGCAAAGCGGGCAAAATTTCTCAATGGCGCGGAGCTGGTTAAAGCAAGCATGCAGTAGTACAACAGTAGGCGACTGCATTCAATTCACAAGTATGGCCGAGAAGGATGTAGGACATCGCCGAACAATTCAGAGCATTCAATGGTCATGGGTTTCACCCATATTTCACGCCACCTACTCAAAGAAGGATAGCCTCGAACAATTCAAAGCATGGGACACCATTTTTGCTCATAAAATCATTCAGATTTTGTACGTATTTTAGTTTTTTGTTGTTGTTGTCTGTTGAGAGAGTGAGAGACAGTGTAGAAGCACAGCAGCGCAAGTGAATGAACGTTTGCAATATGCAACACCATAGAATGTAATCGGAATTGAATGAATAGAGTAGCACCGTGTTTTCCTTTTCGTGAATCCCTCTGAGTGAAAGAGGATGAATTTTTGTACGAGGCTTTTATTTTAATGAATTCAAATCCTTTTTATGTGCAGAGCATTGTTGTCTCTGTGTCCAATTTATGTTCAGCTTTTTGTTTTTGGGATTTTCACAGAAAAATACCCCAAGAGTGGTATCAGAGCCAAGTTGAGGCTCTTTGAATGTGTCAAAGAAGCTGAAGGAAGGTTTTTTTCTTAAGCAACTTTTCCAGCAGCGTGAAGACTCAGTAAAAGAATCCAAGTTGAAAGTGCAAGAATGGTTGGCACCAGCACCAGCAATAGCATGGGTATGCAGCTCCCACTATTTTATGGCAAAAATTATGACTAATGGGCAATAAAAATGAAAGTCTTGTTTGCTTCCCAAGACTTATGGGAAATAGTTGAGGATGGATTTGAACAACCAGCAAATGAAAATGAGTTTAATGGATTAACTCAAGGAGAGAAGGATCTGTTAAAGAGCTACAAGAAGAAGGACTCAAAAGCCCTCTTCTTCTTGTATCAAGCAGTGCATGGAAGCATGTTTCCAAGGCTAGCAACAGCTAAGAAATCCAAAGGTGCATGGCAAACTCTCAAAACAACCTATCAAGGAATGGAGAGAGTAAAGACAACAAAACTACAATTGTTGAGGAAATATTTTGAGAATCTACGCATGAAGGAGTCAGACAATATTGACTCATTTTTCACTCAAGTAATTGGCCTGGTCACACAAATACGATCTCATGGAGAGATACTTGAAGAAAGGAGGATTGTGGAGAAACTATTGAGGATCCTATCCTCAAAGTTCGATGTGATTGTCACCACCATAGAAGAGACAAAGGATCTCACAAATTTCTCAGTTGATGAGCTTCATGCATCACTGATAACACATGAGCAGAGGTTGAGTAGAAATGGAAACTCATCTCTAAAGAAAGCCTTCAAGACCTAGATGTCCTTTGGAATAGGAAGAGGTCAAGGCAGAGGAAACAAGAGAAGAAGAGGCAGAAGCCAAAACAGAGGTGGAAGAAATAGTCCAGCAAATACTTAAGGAAGAGGCAACAATCCAAATGAGAACCAAGGCCAAGGCAGCAATCAACAAAGTGGACAACATCATGCTCAAGGACAAAGGTATGAAAAATCCAATGTCCAATGTTATTACTGTAAAAAATATGGGCATTATGCCAGTGAGTGTAGGAAGAAGCAACATGATATGAACAATAGATCTATTCCAAATATCACTAGAGAAAATATCAGCCAAGATAATGTGTTGTTAGATTGTAACATGGTTGAGACAAATAGTGAAGATATATGGTTTTTAGACTCCGGTTGCAGCAACCATATGACAGGAAACATAGCTTTGTTTTCCGCTTTAGATCAAAGTGTGAAGTCACAAGTCACACTTGGGACTAATAGCAAGATTTTTGTTATGGGTAAAGGAGAAGTTAAAATATTTACAAAGAAAGGTGAAAGGAAAACCATAGTAGATGTCTATTATGTTCCTGGAATGAGATGTAGCCTCTTAAGTATTGGACAGCTTGTTCAAAAAGGTTACAATGTTTTCTTTGAGAATGATTTATGCACCATCATGGACAGAGCACCCAGCAAGCGATGCATTGCTGAAGTGAAGATGACAAAGAACAGAATGTTCCCTCTTAGAATAAGGGCAGATTTGAAAAACAAAGAGGTAGTTGTAGCAGTCACCCAAGAGGCTTTCCAGAGCCAACCAAAGGATGAAAATTGGTTGTGGCACTTGAGATTTGGACATCTCAACTTTGGAGGTCTTAACTTGTTGAGCAGAAAAGGAATGGTAAGAGGATTACCATTGATAGAGAAACCGGACAACCTTTGTGAAGGTTGTATCTTGGGGAAACAACACAGAGAAAGTTTTCCATCAGGGAAAAACATAAAGGCAAAGGCACCCTTAGAGATTGTCCATTCATATTTATGTGGACCGATGAAAAATTCATCTTTAGCAGGGAGCCAATATTTTCTAACATTTATTGATGATTTTACAAGAAAAACTTGGGTTTATTTTTTGAAGAATAAAAGTGAAGTGTTTGAAAAATTCTGGAATTTCAAAGCACTTGTGGAAAATCAAAGTGGGATGCGCATCAAAGTTTTGAGAACACACAGAGGAGGTGAGTATATCTCCAAGGAATTCCTACGGTTTTGCAGAGAAAATGGAATTCACAAGCAATTTACCGCTAGGTACACCCCACAGCAAAATGGAGTTGTTGAAAGGAAGAACATGACCATTATGGATATGGCGAGAAGCATGTTGAAGGCAAATCATTTGCCAAATTATTATTGGGCTGAAGCCGTAAACTGTGTAGTATATATCTTGAATAGGTGTCCAACAAAAGTTGTGATGAACAAAGTGCCTGAAGAAGCATGGAGTGGGAGAAAGCAAGGAGTCACCCACATGAAATTTTTTGGATGTGTGGCCTATGCACACATTCTCGATGAGCTAAGGAGGAAGTTGGACAACAAAGGGGAGAAGTGTATTTTCATTGGATACAGTGAGAAATCCAAAGCATACATGTTGTATATCCCATATACCAAGAAGTTTTTTGTGAGCAGAGATGTTCAATTTATTGAAGAGGAAGCATGGGATGGAAGCATAGAGAAAATAATGAATGTTAAAAATTGTTTGTCTCATGATGAAGATGATGAGGAGATAGCTGAAATACATCCCCAAACAGCAGCGCCAACACAAGGACAACAAGGAACACCTTTGAGGAGAAATGAGAGTGCTTCCCCAAGCACACCACAAGGAGGAAATTCAAGTGCACCTTCAAGCACGTGCACAACAAATGAAAGAGGTAAGAAGTTTAGAAATTTAAGTGACATTTATAATGAAGGAATGAATTCCTTATTTGCCTTGTATTGTCATGTTGATGATCCTATTCATTTCGAAGAGGCAATTAAAGATGAGAAATGGATAGAAGCTATGGATGAAGATGAATGCCATAGAAAGAAACAAGAAATGGGATTTGGTTGACCTACCAAAAGGTAAAGAAGTCATTGGAGTCAAATGGGTCTATAAGACCAAGTGCAATGCTGAAGGAAAAATTGAAAGACACAAGGCAAGGCTTGTTGTCAAAGGGTACAAGCAGCAGTACGGGAAAGACTATGAGGAGACTTTCGCACCGGTTGCAAGAATGGAAACCGTGAGAGCAGTGTTGTCCATAGTAGCACAAAACAAATGGAAAGTTTACCAGATGGATGTGAAGTCGACATTCCTAAATGGAGTGTTAAAAGAAGAAGTTTATATTGAACAGCCTCTAGGCTATGAGAATAAAGGCCAAGAACACAAAGTTTGCAGATTGAAGAAAGCTCTTTATGGGCTGAAGCAAGCTCCAAGAGCGTGGTACAGTAGGATAGATTCCTATCTACTGGAAAATGAATTTGACAAATGTGAAGGAGAACCCACCGTCTACATCAAAGAAAAGGATGGTAAGATTTTAATTGTAATCTTGTATGTTGATGATGTGATTTTTACACGTAATGATGACTACCTCATTGAAAATTTCAAATCAGTCATGAAAGAAGAATTTGAGATGACTGACATGGGTTTGCTGAGATACTTCTTAGGAATAGAAGTAGATCAAAATGAAAATGGAATTTTTATCTCTCAAGCAAGATATGTAAATGAAGTGTTGGACAGATTTAATATGGAAGAGTGCAAGGAAGCAATCACTCCCACAGTAATGAGATTAAAACTCAGCAAAGAGGACAGCAGTAAGGATTTTGATCCTGGCTTGTATAAGAGCATAGTTGGTAGCCTTATGTATTTAACTGCAACTAGGCCTGACATAATGTTTGCTGTTAGTTTAATTTCTAGATTTATGGAGAGACCAAAAGAGGCACATTGGCAGGCAGCAAAAAGAATTCTGAGGTATGTTAAAGGTACTAAAATGTTTGGAATTTTGTATACTGTTTCAGAATGTTCATAGTTAGTTGGATATACTGATAGCGATTGGGCTGGAAGTTGAGATGATCGGAAAAGCACATCCGGTTATATTTTTCACATGGGTTGAGGAGCGATTTCATGGGCTTCCAAGAAACAGCCAATTGTGGCATTGTCTATAGCAGAAGAAGAGTATGTGGCAGCTACAGCAGCAACGTGTCAAGCAGTTTGGATGAGAAGAATGTTGAGGAGCTTAGGCCAATAGCAGGCAAAAGCAACAATGATTTTTTGTGACAATAACTCAGCTATTGCACTATCCAAGAATTTTGTGTTTCATAAATGAACGAAACACAGTGACACTAGGTTCCACTATATCAGAGAATTGGTAAGCAATGGAGAAATCAGTTTACAACATTGCAGGACTCAAGAACAAGTAGCAGACATTCTGAAAAAGCCATTGGATGAGAAAAGCTTTGAATTTTTGAGGAATGTTTGGGTATGATTGAATGCCCAACAATTGAAATTAAAGGGGAGTGTTGAAAATATAATTTCAACTGCGCAACAGTTGACCTGTGCAGCAGCATGAAGACAATCACCGTGCGCATGTATTCCTATCAAAATATATCCAGAAAATTACCAAGGATCGGGAGCCTTCCTACCTCATATATCCATATATCCCGCATTTTCCAAAATATTGCATCGCATCGCATTATATATAAAAGCCCCGCCTCTCGGGTTTTCCCGATAGCGAAACAACGACCAAATATCAGCCCTCCATCACCCCCGCCCATCTAGCGGCTCTGATCATTTCGGCGATCACCCATTTCGGCGATCGCATATGTATAAACCCCATGTCCCCACCGATAGCGAAACGCCGAGTTAATCGTGGCCGCCCATTCGGGCCATCACATCAACGGTTCACTTTGTGTCGCGGCCCCATAGTAGCTCCGACTGGCGGAGCTGAAAAGTTATAAAGTGCAGCATATAAAAGTTTTGGGTCCGAAAGGAACCCTTTGTACAATGAAGTGGGAAAGCTCTGATATTCCGAAGCCAAAGTGTTATAGAGTGGAGTTTAATGGGTTTCGGGTCCGAAGGGGTTGGTACTGTACACTCTAGATCCGGAGCCGAAAAGCTATAAGAAACAGTTTTGGAAGCAGATCGGGTCCGCAGGCTTCATCCCTCATCGGAGGTATTTCAGTTTGGGACCGTCGATCCGCCGATCACCGATTTAGCGCCATCCGTTGGATCTGCCTTCGCGCGATCCAACAGCCCGGATTTCATCTCTGCTACAGTACCACACCCGCCCATGTTTTTTCACGAATTTTGGGTGCATTTTCTGTGTATAATGAAATGAAAAGAAACAGAAGGACATAGGTGATTGCGACCCAAAAGGCGACCCGATAGAGGAGTTGCGCAAGCATTAACTGTTGATGTTTAAAAATGTGGCAAAGCGGGCAGGATTTCTCAGTGGCGCGGAGATGGTTAAAGAAAGCATGCAGCAGTACAGTAGTAGGCGACTGCATTCAATTCACAAGTATGGCCGAGAAGGAAGCAGGACACCGCCGAATAGTTCAGAGCATTCAATGGTCATGGGTTTCACCCATATTTCATGCCACCTGCTCAAAGAAGGATAGCCTCGAGCAGTTCACAGCATGGGACACCATTTTTGTTCATAAAATCATTCAGATTTTGTACGTATTTTAGTTTTTTGTTGTTGTTGTCTATTGACAGAGTGAGAGACAGTGTAGAAGCACAACAGCGCAAGTGAATGAATGTTTGCAATACGCAGCAACGTAGAATGTAATCGGAGTTGAATGAATAGAGCAGCACCGTGTTTTCCTTTTGGTGAATCCCTCTGAGTGAAAGAGGATGAATTTTTGTATTAGGATTTTATTTTAATGAATACAAATCCTTTTTATGTGTGTAATACTCTGTGCTCAGAAATATTTTTAAAAATCTTCATTGTGCTGAGATCCTGGAGAGAAACAGAGCATTGTTGTCTCTATGTCCAGTTTCTGTTCAGCCTTTTGGTTTTTGGGATTTTCACAGAAAAATACCCCAACATCTTCCTCAGAGTGCTCAGCTCGTGAACGAGCGGTTCTTGTGTTGGCTCTGCACTAACTTGATTTCATCTGTAAACATGGTGTTGGTGTTTGATGTGGAAGAAGAGGTGTGGAAGGACCCAATTCCTCTGGGTAACGACTCTTTTATTTGCACTGGTCAACATGAAAAACAGCTGTGTGCTAAGCAAAACACAGGAGGAGAAAAACATGAAATTTGGGTTATGGAAGATTGATATGGAACATAAAGTTTGGGGACTGATAGAATTCATCTCATCCTCACCGATTACGAATGGAACAGATTATAGGGTGAGGGGAGGCCCAGGATACTTCTGGCTTGAAGAATGGAAGAGAAATATAAAAAGGTGGGTTTATGATATCTCACGTCATTGCTGGCAAAATATGGACAATTTCGGAATGCTACAGGATGCTGAATGTTTCGCAGCCAGCCTTTTTAGGTTGGGTGCATTGGAGGGCGTCATGTATGAAGTCATCGAAGCAAAGAGCAACGAAGAAGGTGAAGAAATAGCATAAAAATAAATAATATATTTGTCGGTATTATTAGGTTGATAGGGTGTTTATTTTGAAATAGCTTTACACAAAATATTTTGGAATATTTATAGCATATATCAATGGTTCATATTTATTTCAAGACTGTTATGGTCGTTTTATAATATTATTTCAATAACTATTATATAAATTACTTCAGAGTCGTTTCATGAAATGTATATATGCAAAACTTTAAAAAAAATTGTATATGTTTTATTTTTTTTAATGCACTTGTTTTTAAGTAGAATTTTTGGACTTTTCTGTGTTAGAATTATGTAGAAAATTTTGAAGTGAAATCTTGATTTCTGTTATTTAAATTGGTTTTTCAGTATATATAGATTCACCAATGTGAAAAATCTGTAAAATACTTTGACTGTATAAGGATTGCCCATCCAACTTATAATTTCAATAAATTCCTACCACAAAGTTAAACTAAAAAAACCTACAAAAAAATTGACTCCGTCCCTCTGCCTCGTGAATATGTTGTGTGGACTAGGTAGAGAAAGAATAAGATCACCCTTCCTCCCGTTTTTGGGGCTGGCCCACCAAACACCTGTCACCAACAAGCAAGCCTAACCATTCATTGTCCTAGATCCTTTTCCCAACTCTATCATTGAATTTGCCACGGTAGGCTAAATCCAATCCATGGAAGTATTGAGCTCAATTGTCAACGAGCGCGACTTACACTTGTACAATGAATTTGAATTAATTCTCCATATCTATTATAAACATATTATTACTTTTATAGTTAATATTAATAATAATTTGAAATTTTAACTTATTATATTATAAAACATATTATTATTTTATAGTTGATATTAATAATAATGTGAAATAAAGTTAAAATTTAGTTATTCTTGTGGATTTTTTAATTTTAATAATATTTTATTATGAATTTAGACCAATTCCCTATTTTAAGTGGATGGTAAAAATATAAAATTTTTAAATATTCTACAATATTTTTAATAATAAATTAATTAAAATATAATGTCATGTGAATATAACTTATAGTTTATTTGACCAAATATTATTAGTAAACTATAACATTGTTCCATGGTATTGCTATAAAGCATATTTCAATCTCTCAAATGGTGGGATTCCTTTTTCAATGTAGAGATGATGTCCATATTTTCAGTATTGATACACCAATTGTAATTAAGAAATATGTTGGCATTATATGCAGCGCCATTTCATTAACTAGTAACAAGACATGACCGGATTGAACTTAATTAAAGTGACGATGTAGACACGCATATTCGGATACTTGTAAGAATTAGTGGGCACAAGAAGTCAGACAATTTTATCACAATAATGGATTTCCACTAGCAATTTGTGTGGGATAGTTTTTCTATCTGTCAACTTTTGTAGGAATTTACAGGGTAAGTTACTTCAGTATGCGAATCATGATGCTTCCACAAGATATATTACCAAATTTTTTATGCATACTTATCATTTCACCACTTCATAGAGATACCAATGCTAACTTCATTTCAGAAAAATATGTCACTTGCAACATAGAGAGTTTATACTATCATGGATACTTCCATTACATATATGTACGCGCTCATGTTAGTTAGTTTTTGGTAGCATCGGATGTGCTCTAGGCATGAAAATTGGTGGAGAGGCTAAGTTACATGAGTTCTAAAGAACCCATAAACAATTTGGTAAAATTCAACCTGGATTGTATTTTATTAAAATAATTAATATTTTTAATTGGGTTCCTAAGTCTAAACTTAGAAAAATTTAAGTATTAATGGCTATTAATCAAAATATGGGTGAGAATGATCTAGAAGAAGGATCAAGTCAAGTTTTAATCTTAGATGTTGATTAGAGAATTAATCTCAGTCGTTGAAGTCTCAACCAGAAAATTATAAGAAGACGTGGGGTTCATTTGGAAACACACGTGGAGAGAATGAATTGATACAAAATTCTATTTCTAGGGCTAGGAAGTTGAGAAATTTGAACTAGGTGATCATTCTACAACATACGGGCAGGGATAGTTCGGGAGTACTGACATAGAGGAGGACAAAAGCTACTGGAGGCAACACAACAACTAAGAGGACTGATGTTGGGCAGATCCAGCACTGAGCATTGCTGCCAAAAGCTACATTTGGTAGCAATTCGAATCCCCTTGAAGGGATTGCCTAGTCCTTGTCAGAAAGCAGAGATTGCAGAGAAATCTCTCTTTAAGAGAGTCGATAGAGAGCTACAATTTCCAGTTCGTGAGTTTGAAGAGGAATAGGGAGTGAGAGCCTTAGTGCAGTGCTTTGATCTGAAAATGGAAGGTAATTGAAAAAGGGTGCAAGGTATCCATTTTCATTTATGTAAATGAGTGCGAAAATACTCCAAGTTTAAATCCGAAAATGTGAGAACTTCTTATTTCTAATACAGAGATAAACTGTAGGGGCATTTACTCAATATGTCACCTCTAAATATAGGATGAGATTCGAAAGCTACCTCGCCCTTTACAGACCCTGCCTAAAGAAATAATAGAAGTAACCATTCAGATTTAAATAAAAGAAAACCTTGCTTGAACTTAACATTATGCGGAATTTTAGCTTGAAAGAGGTGTATCTATTTTCTTTTGTTTATATGTTTTAAGTTTAATTGGATTTGTTGAAACTTAACATATATATCAGCAACATAATTCAGCCATAGAATATCAAAACACAACAGCAATATAATATAGGAGTTCACCCCAACTCTTGGGCTACATCTCCTTTGATCTTCATCAACATGACTAGACTCTTTGGGATTAAGGTAATTAAATTCTTTTACAAGCTCCACACTTAACCACAATGAATCCAAAAATAATTAAAAGGGCTAAGAATACCATTTTAAATCCCTTTAATGGCTATCCAATTCCTGTAAACAACTTAAGGCTCCCATGGATACACATCCTTCTGTCGATGCACTAAGCTTCTCTTAGCTTCTAAATGCCACAAACTCCATCAGATTCCTATTTCTATCACTGAAACCACTATTGTTGTATCCAAAAATGATCAGACACCAAATACCAACTAATTAATTGCTTACATCAAGCACAACATCCCCAAAAATGGCTCTCCTCCACAGTTTGTCCACGGCTGCCCACGACTTCACATCAACTTCTCAAGTTGTAGAAGTACTCAAAATGATCTAAAACCACTTCAATTGATTCCAAAATGACTGAAATAGTCAAGATAGCTTTTTGTTTCATCAGAAACAGCCTCTGGCTACTCTGGTGTCGCCTACACACACTGTTGGCACCCCGTGGCACTAGGGTCAAGGAAAACTTCTCTGTTGAGTTGTCAACCTCTAAAAGTATTTAATACTTGTTTAAACCTTTCTAAATGTATTTAGAATGAATTTTTCAGTCAAGAATGACCACTGGTTCGCTGCAAATGTACTCTAGCTCCCCTGGCTAGGCCCTGCAGTGCTGTTGATCAAATCGGCAAAAATGGCCTCTAGAGATTAAATGAAGTTTTTCAGCTTTCTAATGTTCTTAACAGGCTCTACAAACCATCTAAATATATTCATAAGATATGAAATAGCTAATAATTCCTGTTCATTTACCTTAAACAGAGAAACACAGTCCAATACATAGCCCTCTCCTTCAAGGCCCTCATGGCTCCTTCATTTTCTTTGTAGCTTAATCCTCTAAAGATGACCTTTGTTAGACTTCAAACTTTCTCCATTGATTCCAGAAGCTCAAAGAGACCCAAAATAAAAATAAAAAATAAAAAAATCGCATCAAAAGGCCTCTCCTAGCCAAAGTTATGGCTAATTGAAGTTTTGTCCAGTTACCCCTAGAAAAACTCCAATAAAACTGGCTAACTGCCAGATAACTCCACTAGATCTGGCCACGACACTGAAAATGACGAATTCTGCCAAACTGCCCGCCAAATGGACGAAAATTGTTGGTGGGATTTCTGCATGTGACCGGTGGCACCGTAACCGTGAGAGTTTATTAAACCAATAAGCTTTTGGATCCTGGTTCTTCGCGCGCAGTCACATGGTTAGGGGTTGGCCCTTAGGGGTTGTCCCCTTTTCTACACTACCAAAACTTCATTAAGATTTAAATATAAAACGTGACCCATTGATGTTAAGATTCACCATGTAGGCGAGCTGGTCGAGCCTGTGGGCTTGCAGTGGAGAGACCGAGGTTTAAATCCGTGAAGTTGCAAAATTTTTTTCCAAACCAACCAAATGCAATATTCTATAGAATATTTTGGGGAATATTCTAAAGAATATTCCATGGAATATTTCAAGGAATATTCCTCGAAATGATTTTTTTAACTTTTTTTCAATATTCAAAAATGAAGGTCATTGGGCGATTTTTAAATCGGAATAAATTCTCCATACGGAGTACATTTTTCAAACCGTTCATGGCGCTAGAATCACGAAGATGATACCTATACGGTTGTTCAAGTTCCAACCTAATCTGAGCACTTTCAAATTTGATCATTTTCCCTAGCTCAGTCTTGAGCTCTTGACCACACCTCCCAAATTAGACGCTTTTAGTCCCTCAAGCGGAAAAACTTATTATACGCAGAATTATATGTAGAAATATTTTATTAAAAATATGAATAGACAGATGATGATTGTTTACAATGGGTTGCCTGGCTTATATACCGCCATGGGCACCCTTTGAGAAAGGGCATGATTTTATGACCGTGCCGTTTTGTCTAACTAAACTTAAAATTAAATAATAACCTAAAATTAACTAGTTTTTTACATAACATTTCCTTCCTCTCGAAAGAATGCTTTGTCGTCAAATCATACACAACGGCGGATGTTGTTGACAAAATGCTTCATTCTCCCATGAAGCATCTTCTTCGACAAGTCTTTCCACTTGATTATATATTCCAAAATGATCAAATTCACACACTGTAAAAGGTCTTCGATTAATCTCTCAATTTCCATTTTTTGGAGATGTGGATATCGGTATGGCTTGATGTTGATAGGGTCTGACCCTACCTTAACTTCTATTCTATGCTCAATTTCCCTATTAGGTGGTGTCTTCATAGGTAGGTCTTGAAATACTTTTTCATGCTTCCGAATCAGATCTTGTATCTTTGGTGATTCTTCTCTGGTCATATTTGCAGATAACATTGCTAATTGGTGACATTGTACTGCATAAACAGGTGCTCTTCTTCGACTCAGCTTCATCATCTGAGATGATGATACAACTTGATTTTCTGGTGCTTGGAATCTGTGTAGCTTGTATTTCTGACCTGCCCATTTGAATTTTATAAATTGTACTTGATGGTTGGTGGCATAAGTACCTAAAGTTCGTAGCTATTAGATACCTAAGACTACATCTACTCCTCCTAATGGTACCGTGAAGAATGGAGACTCTAGATTAAAGTCTTGAATCTGCAAATTGACCTTATGTCATTTTCCCACCTTTTCAATCTTCTTACCATTAGCTACCATCACTTTCATGTTTGGTAAGCAAAATGAAAAGATATTGAGTCTCCTTGCCACGGTTGCATCTAAAAAATTGTGTGTGCTTCGAGAGTCGATGAGAACCACTACGTTGTTCTTCTTTATGTGTCCTTTTAACCTTAAAGTCTGAGGTTGTGATATACCTGTCATAGCTGATAATGACACTTGCGGAATACTTCTGTCATCTAATTTTGGTGAGAATTTTGTGGCGCCTTCTGTGTCTTCTATGTCATAATCTTCACTGTTTGAATCATTGGTTGCTTCACAATTATATAGGTTCTTTGGTTCTTTACCTTTAGCACATATATGTTTGGGGTCCCACTTCTCACCATAATGTTTACATTGACCCTCTTTTATCCTTTGCATTTCCACAATATATTTTTCATCTTCACGACGATGTGGTGGAACATATCTTGTATTATTTGAGTCCACATACTGGGGTATCCTTCGCCTTGCATAAGTTTTTTCCACTTTTGACCAAAATATTGGTTCGGATTTCTTTTTAGCTGTTTTTTCTTTTCGTCTTGCTACTTCTATAGATGTAATATCATGCATCTCAAGTTCTGCTTGTAAATGGGTTTTGAGTCCCGAGATGTATGACCGAATTAGACGAGATTCTGATAACCTAGGTACTCATGTTACTAAGGTCTCCCATTCTTGAGTGTATTCGTCCACACTTCCTTTTTGTCGTAATTTGATGAGTTTTGAAAAGAACTCTTCTTCCTTTACACCTTGGAATCTTTTGAAGAATGCATCTTTAAATTTCCTCCAGCTAATGACATGTGTTGTCTTTTTCCACCACACATACCGGTTATATGCTTCTCCCTCCATTTTCATGGTTGCATGCCTGAGCTTTTCATCATCGTCATTGATGTCATATATCTCAGAGTATTCTTCTACTTTATTTATCCATGCAACATTGTTTTTTTCGTTTCCATCGAATTTAAGCATCTCGACTTTTGCCCTTCGTTGGTATGTTGCTAATAGTTGAGCGAAAAAATGGTGTTGATTGGCAAAGTTATCCCAGAGTTGCTTGTTTGTAAAGGTTGTGTTACTCGCTTCTTGGTGGGGTGTCGCTGATTTTTTTAGGGATTGGACTTCGTTGAATCTGACGAGATGTGTTATTGATTCTCTTCACCTTCTTTTAGTAGTTGTTCGGGTGTACAATTCGATCTTTTACACAGAATTTTCAGCATTGCTAAGACCTCTCTGATGCATGCTTCTGTCTGAACATGGTAATTTTCCATCTTTATTTCTATTCGATTTGTCGTATTGTGAAGATTTTTGATTTCATCAGCTTGCTCCCCAAGCTTAATCTGGAATTCATTTAATCTTTTATTGACCTCATCATGGTTGCTATTTATCTTATGCTCTGCATCTAACAACTTTTTTTGAAAATCCGCCATTGTCATTGTCGACATTGAGCAGGTTTGTGGGGGCGTGTATTTATTTGCCAGCTAAAATATTTTTCCTCCCTCTTTTGTTTTTTAGCTAAAATAAATTTTATACATATAAATTTTAATTAATTAAATTAACTTATATATATATAACTTTTAATTAATTAAAATAAATTTAATTAATTTAATTATATATATTATATATAATATATATAATATATAATATAATTTATATATATATATATGTTATATATATTATATATATTGCACGTTATATATATTTTTATATATCCACCGTCACGCCCGCTGGTAGGGGGTCACCTCCGTTGACCGTTCAAGGAAAAACCTTCAAGCGGATATCACCGCAACACTTTTTCAAATTAATGCAGGTCCACCACACGGAATAATCAACAACGCCGATTTTGGGTGATGGTACAGCGTATCAACAATAGGAACTCACAACTTACCACAGGTTAACTTACCATAGGTTATCGTAGTGTATTACTGCAGGTTAATGCAGAGGAAAACGATGTTGGTTCCCTGAGGGTTCAACGTATTATTTCAGATGTTGCAACGTGTTAGAAAATTATATATTACGGAGCAATCGAACACATAAAATATTGCAGAAATATAAACACAGAAAATGCACAAAACAAGAGAGACACAAATATACGTGGTTCACCCAGTTTGGGCTACGTCCACCCCGAACAGCCAGTCCTTCCTTTTTATTATCCACCAAAATGAAGAGACACAACCTACAACAAATCCACTGTAATATCCTCTGTTTTCTCTCACAGTCTCACCTCTCTATTTCTCGCTCACAGAATACACAGCTATCTCCTAGCCTCAAATACAATACCCTCCTAAAAAGAGAGGGGTTGCCTTCTAGGTAAAAAAACCCTAAACTAAACAAAAGTTCTACCGTCAGATCATCCACCTAATGAACGACCCAGATTGACTAGAAATTACTATACTTTTACAAGGCAATTTTACAGCCAACCCCCTGGACCCCCCCTGCAACGAACATTTTACGGGCGGCATTGCCGCCCCCATTTCAAACTGGGGTACTATGTGGCGATACCTTTGAATATAGAAGATAATCAGGCTCCACACCCAACACAACGTTTTTTTTTTTTGGCTATGGTGTGACATTGTAGTTCGTTGTTTTAACTGCAATCCTGTAACAACACACACTAGACAGAACAAGGATAGTCCACACGCACTGCTTTTTTTTTGAAAGCCGTAGGGCCTGATGGCTAGCAGAACTTGTGGGTGTCGCTAGTTCGTGTTGGCTCTCATACCAGATGAAGCGGAAAAACTTATGATACGCAGAATTATATGTAGAAATATTTTATTAAAAATATGAATAGACAAATGATGATTGTTTACAATGGGTTGCCTGGCTTATATACTTCCATGGGCACCCTTTGAGAAAGGGCATGATCTTATGATCATGCCCTTTCGTCTAACTAAACTTAAAATTAAATAATAACCTAAAATTAACTAGTTTTTTACATAACAGTCCCCAAAAGCTTATTGAAATGTTGAATTGAACTATAGTACAGAAAATGAGAGAATGAATATCCTCTTCTCTTCAACCCTTCAAACATTTGCTTTGCATGGCAATGACTTTGAACCACAAATGGAAAGAAATTAACATTGCCCTTCCTGAATGTGCTTGTCCTCCTGTCCACAACTGTCTTTCTTGCACTCACACAAAAATTTTCTGGTGAGAAAGTTACACAACGAAATTGAACAATGCTACCTTGATCAACGACCTAAGGTGGCTCAAAACAAACAAGATATTACAGCATAGAATACATGCATACATCCAAAATTTACATATGTACAAAAGGAGTACATCTTACTGTGTCAAGAAGTCCATCCACTTCTCACCAAGCCACTTCCATGGTGACTTTTGCTACTGCAAATTTTCCCCATGTGACACTTCCTTTCCACATCAATAATGGAAACTGTGGTTCCACCTTTGCCAATATTCTTGTCCTCTTGCTGCATGTGTGTGGGACAACAAGTTGGATGTAAAGTCCAATAATGAGAAACAACATGTCCCTTCTTTGGGAAAAAAGTGCAAATCTTATGCACCTTCTTTGAAGGTAGTCTTTTCTTTATCTGTTTCCTCTGTGCTTTCTTCCTCATCCAGCATCTCGAAAAATGATGGTTAAATTGACCACAATATGTACAAGAAATATTTCTTCCATTAAAGTATGTAAAATTTTCATGCCTTGCAGAAACACAATCAAATTGATCATGAGAAGATGTATACCTCTTGTGTTGCTTTACATGTTTATCCATTTTGCCTCCATGAGCAGATGAACTAGTAGAGGCGCTAGTTTTCAATTGCAAACTAGCATCATCGTTCTTGTCTTGAAAACTGCCTAAAATTGCATGCTTGCCACAAGTTGCATGTCTACCATCTTCTTGCTGCAACAAAGGCTTAAAGCAATGGCAATCATCTTTGAAACAAATTTGACATATTTACCTCATGGAACTTGGAACAAAGGTTCTCTTTGAATTAGCCTCACACGCCTTCATGGCTTTTGAGTCTTCGCCATTAGATTGCACATAATCAAGTCCAAGATTATTGGGTTGTTCCTCAACAAAAAGGGGTTCAATCATGCCTTACGCATGCTTTCCTAATACTTTGCCTTCATAACCCATATTAATCATTAATTTGGATCCTACTCCCCTTTTATACTTCTTGAAAGATCTAACACATCTTTCTAAAGAGGAAATTGAAGAAAAATTAGAATGGATTACCTCTTTCTCACACATGTTCTTGGTCAAAGCCTCTTGGGCTTGATGAAATTGCAACTCAATATCATGCAATCATTGAAGAATTTCTTCCTTCTCCTGCTTCATGCCCAACAATTTCTCACGAAGCTCCGTGCTTTCTCTTCTATCCTCAAATAGGATCTGCACATATCCTTCAATATAAGGAATTCACGCTTCATATCCTCATCGAATAACCTTGTGAACGATGAAACTTCACTTGTAGAAGTTGTCATTATGATGTAAATGAACGAATTAACTTTAACAAAGTTCTTAAAGCTTTTCAAAACAAATGAAAAAGCTTTTTCACCCAAATGTCTTTACATCCATCACATATTCAAGCAGCTAACAACACACAAATCAAGTGAAAATCTTGTTCAAGCAAGCAACAACAAACCAACTGAAGTGAAAATCTTGGAGTGGTTTTGAGGTCCTTTGGGGTAAGTAAAATATCTTCTATTCCTTTTTGTCTTCTCCGAGACTTAGCTAATCAGTAGCTATCCCCAAACTTCGACAAACTCAAACAACTTGCCAATATTCTACATTGCTTTAAACACCTTTCAAGCTATACAATCAAGCTATTGTGATGTCAATCAAGCAAACCAAGTGCTCTGATACCAACCTGAAATGAAAATGGAAGGTACTTGAAAAAAGGGTGCAAGGTATCCATTCTCATTTATGTAAATGAGTTCCAAAATACCAAGTTTAAATTTGAAAATGTGAGAACTTCTTATTTCTAATACAGAGATAGACTGTAGGGGCATTTACTAGATATGTCACCTCTAAAGAGAGAATGCGATCCACAAGCTATGTTGCCCTCTACAGACTCTAGCTAAAGAAATAATAGAAGTAAACACTCAGATTTAATTAAAAAAAAACCTTGCTTGAACTTGATGTTATGCGGCTTTTGGTCGAGCCTGCTGTCGCATCCTTGAAAACTAAATTCCATGGGGCTCTCGAAGCATGCCTCTGGAAAAACTACCGCAACATAGGCTGGCTTATGAGAATGACATATATAATGAGAGTGATTTCAGGAATTTTAGCTTGAAAGAGGTGTATGCCTTTTCTTCTGTTTATGTGTTTTAAGTTTATTAATTTTTCTGAAACTTAACATATATATCAGCAACATAATTCAGCCATAGAATATCAAAACACAACAACAATATAATATAGGAGTTCACCCCAACTCTTGGGCTACATCTCCTTTGAGCTTCGTCAACATGACTAGACTCTTTGGGATTAAGGTAATTAAATTCTTTTACAGGCTCCACACCTAACCACAGTGAATCCAAAAATGATTCAAAGGGCTAAGAATACCATTTTAAATCCCTTTAATGGATGTCCAATTCCTGCAAACAGATTAAGGCTTCCATGGATACACATCCTTCTGTCGATGCACCAAGCTTCTCTGAGCTACTAAATGGCACAAGCTCTCTCATATTCATATTTCTATCACTGAAACAACTACTGATGTATCCAATAATGATCAGACACCAGATACCAACTAATTAATTGCTTACATCAAGCACACCATCCCCAAAAATGGCTCTCCTCCATGGTTTGCCCAGGGCTGCCCACAACTTCACATCAAGTTCTCGAGGTGTATAAGTACTCAAAATGATTTAAAACCACTTCAATTGATTCCAAAATGACTGAAATAGTCAAGATAGAGTTTTTTTCATCAGAAACGGCCTCCGGCTGCTCCGGTTTCGCCTACACGCACTGTTGGCACCCCCTGGCACTAGGGTCACGGAAAACTTCTCTACTGAGTTTTCAACCTCTAAAAGTCTTTAATACTTACTGAAACCTCTCTAAATGTATTCAGAATGATTTTTTCAGTCAATAATGACCATTGGTTTTCTGCAAATGTCCTCTAGCTCCCCTGGCTAGGCCCTGCACTACTGTTGATCAAGTCTGTAAAAATGGCCTCTAGAACTTAAATGAAGCTTTTCGGATTTCTAATGTTCTTAACAGGATCTGAAAACCATCTAAATATATTCATAAGGTATGAAATAGCTAAGAATGCTTGTTCATTTACCTTAAACAAAGAAACACAGTCCAACACACAGCCTTCTCCTTCAATGCCCTGATGGCTCCTTCATTTTCTTCGTAGCTTAATCCTCTGAAGATGACATCTGTTAGACTTCAGACTTGCTCCACTGATTCTAGAAGGTCGAGGAGACCCAAAATAAGAAATAAAAAAATTGCATCAAAAGGCCTCTCCTTGCCAAAGTTATGGCTAACTAAAGTTTTGTCAAGTTAACCCTGGAGAAACTCCACTAAAACTCGCTAAGTGCAAGTTAACTCCACTAAATCTGGCCACGGCATCGAAAATGGCGAATTTCGCCAAATTGCCCACCAAATGGAACACAATTTCTAGTGGGATTTCTGCATGTGATCGGTGGCACTGTAACCATCGGAGTTTTGTTTAACCAACAAGCTTTTGGGTCCCACTTCCGTGCGCGTGGTCACATGGTTAGGGGCTGGACCTTAGGTGCTGGCCCTTTCTATGCCCAACCAAAACTTCATTAAGATTTAAATATAAAACGTGACCCATTGATGTTAAGATTCACCATGTAGGGAGGCTAGTGGAGCCTGCGAGCTTGCAACGGAGAGACCAGGGTTTAAATCCATGGAGTTGAAAAATGTTTTTCCGAACCAACCAAATGGAATATTCCAAAGAATATTTTGGGGAATATTCCATGAAATATTCTAAGGAATATTCCTCCGAATAATTTTTTTAATTTTTTTTTCAAAATTCAAAAATGAAGGTCATTAGGCGATTTTTAAATTGGAATAACTTCTCCATATGGAGTCCATTTTTCGAACCCTTCATGTCACTGGAATAAGGAAGACGAGACCTATACAGTCGTTTAGGTTCCAACCCAATCTGAGCACTTTCAAATTTGAACATTTTCCCTAGCTCAGTCTTGAGCTCCTGATCACACCTCCCAAATGAGAGGCTTTTGGTCCCCAAAAGCTTACTGAAATGTTGAATTGAACTATAGTACAGAAAATGAGAGAATGAATATCCTCTTCTCTTCAACCCTTCAAACATTTGCTTTGCATGGCAACTGAATTTGAACCACAAATGGAAAGAAATTAGCATTTCCCTTCCTGAATGCACTTGTCCTCCTGTCCACAACTGTCTTTCTTGCACTCACGCAAAAATTTTCTGGTGAGAAAGTTACAGACTGAAACTAAACAATGTTGCCTTGATAAATGATCTAAGGTGGCTCAAAACAAACAAGATATTACAACATAGAATACATGCATCCATCCAAAACTTACATATGTATAAAAGGAGTACATCTTACTGTGTCAAGAAGTCCATCCACTTCTCACCAAGCCACTTCCACAGTGACTTTTGCTACAACAACTTTTCCCCATGTGAAAGTTCCCTTTCCACATCAATAATGGAATATGTGGTTCCACCTTTGCCAATCTTCTTGTCCTTTTGCTGCATGTGTGTGGGACAACGAGTTGGATGTAAAGTCCAACAATGAGAGACAACATGTCCCTTCCTTTGGCAAAAAGTGCAAATATTATGCACATTCTTTAAAGGTAGTCTTTGCTTTATCTGTTTCCTGTGTGCTTTCTTCCTCATCCAACATCTCGAAATATGATGGTTAAATTGACCACAATATGTACGAAAAATATTTCTTCCATTAAAGCATGTAAAATTTTCATGCCTTGCAGAAACACAATCAAATTGATCATGAGAAGATGTATACCTCTTGTGCTTCTTTGCATGTTTATCCTTTTTTCCTCCATGAGGAGATGAACTAGTAGAGGCTCTAGTTTTCAATTGTAGACTAGCATCATTGTTCTTGTCTTGAAAACTTCCTAAAATTGCATGCTTGCCATAAGCTACATGTCTACCATATTCTTGCTGCAACAAAGTCTTAAAGCAATGGCAATCATCTTTGAAACAAATTTGACGTATTTGCCTCATGGAACTTGGAACAAAGGTTCTCTTTGAATTAGCCTCACACGCCTTCATGGCTTTTGAGTCTTCGAAATAAGATTGCACATTGTCAAGTCCAAGATTCTTTTGTTGTTCCTCAACAGAAAGGGGTTTGATCATGCTGTATGCATGATTTCATAATCCTTTTCATTCATAACCCATCTTAATCATTAATTTTGATCCTACTTCCCTTGTATACTTTTCGAAAGATCCAACACATCTTTCTAAAGAGGAAATTGAAGACAAATCAGAATGGATTACCTCTTTCTCACGCATGTTCTTGGTCAGAGCCTCTTGGGCTTGATGAAATTGCAACTCAATATCATGAAATCATTGAAGAATTTATTCCTTCTCCTGCTTCATGCCCAACAATTTCTCACGAAGCTCTGTGCTTTCTCTTCTATCCTCAAACAGGATCTGCACCATATCCTTCAATATAAGCAATTCATGCTTCATATCCTCATCGAAGAACCTTGTGAAGGACGAAACTTCACTTGTAGAAGTTTTTGTTATGATGTCAATGAAAAAATTAAATTCAACAATGTTCTTGAAGCTTTTCAAAAGAAATGGTAAAGCTTTTTCACCCAAATGTCTTTATATCCATCACATTTTCAAGCAACCAAAAACACACAAATCAAGTGAAAATCTTGTTCAAGCAACCAACAGCAAACCAACTCAAGTGAAAATCTTGGAATGGTTTTGAGGTCATTTGGGTAAGGAAAATATCTTCTATTCCTTTTTGTATTCTCCGAGACTTAGCTAATCAATAGCTATCCCCAAACTTCAACAAACTCAAACAACTTGCCAATCTTCTACATTTCTTTAAACACCTTCCCAGCTATACAATCAAGCTATTGTGATGTCAATCAAGCAAACCAAGTGCTCTGATACCAACCTGATATGAAAATGGAAGGTACATGAAAAAAGGTGCAAGGTATCCATTTTCATTTATGTAAATGAGTGTGAAAATACTCCAAGTTTAAATCTGAAAATGTGAGAACTTCTTATTTCTAATACAGAGATAGACTGTAGGGTCATTTACTCGATATGTCACCTCTAAATAGAGGATGAGATCCAGAAGCTATCTGGGCCTCTACAGACTCTACCTAAAAAATAATAGAAGTAAACACTCAAATTTAATTAAAAAACAAAATCTTGCTTGAACTTGACGTTATGCGGAATTTTAGCTTGAAAGAGGTGTATGTCTTTTCTTCTGTTTATGTGTTTTAAGTTTATTTGTATTTGCTGAAAATTACATATATATCAGCAACATAATTCAGCCATAGAATATCAAAACACAACAACAATATAATATAGGAGTTCACCCCAACTCTTAGGCTGCATCTACTTTGAGCTTCATCAACATGACTAGACTCTTTGGGATTAAGGTAATTAAATTCTTTTACAAGCTCCACACTTAACCACAATGAATCCAAAAATGATTCAAAGGGCTGAGAATTCCATTTTAAATCCCTTTAATGGACGTCTAATTCCTGCAAACAACTTAAGGCTTCCATGGATACACATCCTTCTGTCGATGCACTAAGTTTCTCTGGGTTTCTAAATGGAACAAACTCCCTCATATTCATGTTTCTGTCACGGAAACCACTACTGATGTATCCAATAATGATCAGACACCAAATACCAACTGATTAATTTCTTACATCAAGTACAACATCCCCAAAATGGCTCTCCTCCACGGTTTGCCCAAGGCTGCCCACGACTTCACATCAACTTCTCAAGGTGTAGATTACTCAAAATGACCTAAAACCACTTCATTTGGTTTCAAAATGACTGAAATAGTCAAGATAGAGTTTTTTCATCAAAAGTGGCCTCCGGCTACTCCGGTTTCGCCTACACACACTGTTGGCACCCCTTGGCACTAGGGTCAAGGAAAACTTCTCTGTTGAGTTTTCAACCTCTAAACGTCTGTAATACTTGCTGAAACCTCTCTAAATGAATTCAGAATGATTTTTTTAGTCAAGAATGACCACTTGTTCACTACAAATGTCCTCTAGCTCCCTTGGCTAGGCCCTGCACTACTGCTCATCAAATCAGCAAAAACGGCCTCTAGAACTTAAATGAAGCTTTTTGGCTTTCTAATTTTCTTAATAGGCTCTACAAACCATCTAAATAGACTCATAAGGTATGAAATAGCTAAGAATGCCTGTTCATTTACCTTAAACAGAGAAACACAGTCCAATACACAACCTTCTCCTTGAAGGCCCTGATGGCTCCTTCATCTTCTTCGTAGCTTAATCCTTTGAAGATGACCTCTGTTAGACTTCAGACCTATTCCATTGAGTCCAGAAGGTTGAATAGACCCAAAATAAAAAAATAGAAAAACTCGCATCAAAAGGCCTTTCCTAGCTAAAGTTAAGGCTAAGTAAAGTTTTGTCGCGTTACCCCTAGAAAAACTTCGCTAAAACTGGCTAACAACCAGTTAACTCCACTAAATCTAGCCACGGTGCTGAGAATGGCAGATTCCACCAAAATTCCTGCCAAATGGACCACAACTTCCGGTGATATTTATGCATGTGACGGGTGGCACCATAACCATCAGAGTTTATTTAACCACCAAGCTTTTGGGTCCCAGTTCCACATGCATGATCACATTGTTAGGGGCTAGCCCCTTTTTTGCCCAACTGAAACTTCATTAAGATTTAAATATAAAACATGACCCATTTATGTTAGGATTCACTGTGCAAGTGGGCTAGTCGGGCCTGTGGGCTTGCAGCGGAGAGACCAGGGTTTGAATTCGTGGAGTTGCAAAAAGTTTTTCCGAACCAACCAAATGGAATATTCCAGAGATTATTCTAGGGAATATTCTAGGGAGAGGATATTCCAAGGAATATTTTAGGGAATATCCTAAGGAATATTCCTTACAATAATTTTATTTTTTTATTTTTTTTCAAAATTAAAAAATGAAGGTCATTGGGAAATTTTTAAATCAGAATAACTTCTCCATACGGAGTCCATTTTTCGAACCATTCACGGCATCAGAATCAGGAAGATGAGACCTATTTGGATGTTTAGGTTCCAACCCAATATGAGCACTTTCAAATTTGAGCATTTTTCCTGTTTCAAACTTGAGCTCTTGATCACACCTCCCAAATGTGAGGTTTTGGTCCCCAAAAGCTTACTGAAATGTTGAATTGAACTGTAGTAGAGATAATGAGAGAATGAAAATACTCTTCTCTTCATCCCTTCAAACATTTTCTTTGCATGGCAAATTAATTTGAACCACAAATGGAAAGAAATTAACATTTCCCTTATTGAATGTGCTTGTCCTCCTGTCCACAACTGTCTCTCTTGCACTCACACAAAAATTTCTAGTTTTGCTAGTAGATCAGCCAGAATTTGTTGGGTAAAGTGAGATATAACTCATTTAGTTTTCCACCATCATATTTTCTCTGTCATAATATTATCGGGAGGGAATCCCACATTGTATTCAAAACTACTGCTTAATAATAGAAAACCCTCATAGTTGTTGCACCGATTTTCTTGTATTAGGTTTTTCGGGGGACTATTTTGTCCTATGTATCTTGTTCTTTTTTCAATTTTTTTTTATGTAATCAAATATTAAAGTAGTGTAGGCTGCAAAATTAATTTACTTCAACATCTAGAAAATAATTTGATAATGTATATTAAAACAAGGAGGAGAAGTAAATTCAGTTTTTGCTATAGTAGGGGTTCCTCAAACTAGGAACTTCACAAGGTCAAAGAGACCCAAGGTCGAAGAGACCCAAAATAAATAAATAAAACCGCATCAAAAGGCCTCTCCTAGAAAAAGTTATGGCTAACTGAAGTTCTGTCCAGTTACTCTTAGAAAAACTCCACCAAAACTAGCTAACTGCCAGTTAACTCCACCAAATCTAGCCATGGCACCGAAAATGGAAAATTCCGCCAAACTGCCTTCCAAATGGACCACAGTCGCTAGTGGCATTTCTGCATGTGACCGGTGGCACCATAACCGTCGAAGTTTGTTTAACCAACAAGCTTTTGGGTCCCGGTTCCGCGCGCATGGTCACATGGTTAGGGGCTGGCCCCTTTTCTGCCCAACCAAAACTTCATTAAGGTTTAAATATAAAACATGACCCATTGATGTTAAGATTCACCATGCATGCGAGCTAGCCGACCTTGTGGACTTGCAGTGGAGATACCAAGGTTTAAATCCGTGGAGTTGCAAAAAGTTTTTCTTAACCAACCAAACGGAATATTCTAGAGAATATTTTGGGGAGTATTTTGGAGAATATTCTAAGGAATATTCCTTGGAATAATTTTTTTATTTTTTTTTTCAAAATTCAAAAATGAAGGTCATTAGGAGATTTTTAAATCAGAATAACTTCTCCATATGGAGTCCATTTTTTGAGCCGTTCACGGTGCCAAAATTAGGAATACGAGAACTAAATGGTCATACAAGTTCCAACCCAATCTGAGCACTTTCAAATTTGAGCATTTTCGCTAGCTCAGTCTTGAGCTCCTGATCATAGCTCCCAAATGAGAGGTTTTTGGTCCCCAAAAGCTTACTGAAATGCTGAACTGAACTATAGTACAGAAAATGAGACAATGAATATCCTCTTCTCTTCAACCCTTCAAACATTTTCTTTGGATGCAAATGAATTTGAACCACAAATGGAAATAAATTAGCATTTCCCTTCCTGAATGTGCTTATCCTCCTGTCCACAACTGTCTTTCTTGCACTCACACAAAAATTTCCTGGTGAGAAAATTAAAAAATGAAACTGAACAACGCTGCCTTGATCAATGATCTAAGGTGGCTCAAAAAAAACAAGATATTACAGCATAGAATACATTCATACATCCAAAATTTACATATGTACAAAAGGAGTACATCTTACTGTGTCAAGAAGTCCATCCGCTTCTCACCAAGCCACTTCCACAGTGACTTTTGCTGCTGCAACTTTTCCCCATGTGAAACTTCCCTTTCCACATCAATAATGGAATCTGTGGTTCCACCTTTACCAATCTTCTTGTCCTCTTGCTGCATGTGTGTGGGAAAACGAGTTGGATGTAAAGTCCAACAATGAGAGACAACATGTCCCTTCTTTTGACAAAAAGTGCAAACCTTATGCACCTTCTTTAAAGGTGGTCTTTGCTTTATCTGTTTCCTGTGTGCTTTCTTCCTCATCCAGCATCTCGAAATATGATGGTTAAATTGACCACAATATGTACAAGACATATTTCTTCCATTAAAGCATGTAAAATTTTCATGCCTTGCAGAAACACAATCAAATTGATCATGACAAGATGTATACCTCTTGTGTTGCTTTGCATGTTTATCCTTTCTTCCTCCATGAGGATATGAACTAGTAGAGGCTCCAGTTTTCAATTGCAGACTCTTATCATCATTCTTGTCTTGAAAACTGCCTAAAATTGCATTCTTGTCGTAAGCTACATGTCCACCATCGTCTTGATGCAAAAAAGGCTTAAAGGAATGGAAATCGTCTTTGAAACAAATTTGACATATTTGCCTCATGGAACTTGAAACAAAGGTTTTCTTTGAATTAGCCTCACATGCCTTCATGGCTTTTGAGTCTTCACCATTAGATTGCACATAATCAAGTGCAAGATTCTTGGGCCGCTCCTCAACAGAAAGGGGTTCAGTCATGCCTTATGCATGCTTTCCTAATCATTTACCTTCATAACCCATCTTAATCATTATTTTGGATCCTACTCCCCTTGTATACTTTTCAAAAAATCCAACACTTCTTTCTAAAGAGGACACTAAAGACAAATCAGAATGGATTACCTCTTTCTCACGCATGTTCTTGGTCAAAGCCTCTTGGGCTTGATGAAATTGCAACTCAATATCATGCAATCATTGAAGAATTTATTCCTTCTCCTGCTTCATGCCCAACAATTTCTCACGAAGCTTCGTGCTTTCTCTTCTATCCTCAAACAGGATCTGCACCATATCCCTTCAATATAAGGAATTCACACTTCATATCCTCATTGAAAAACCTTGTGAAGGATGAAACTTCACTTGTAGAAGTTGTCATTATGATCTCAATGAACAAATTAACTTCAACAATGTTATTAAATATTTTCGAAACAAATGACAAAGATTTTTCACCCAAATGTCTTTACAGCCATCACATATTCAAGTAGCCAACAACACACAAATCAAGTGAAAATATTGTTCAAGCAACCAACAACAAACAACCTGAAGTGAAAATCTTGGCGTGGTTTTGAGGTCCTTTGGGGTAAGTAAAATATCTTCTATTCCTTTTTGTCTTCTCCAAGACTTAGCTAATCAGTAGCTATCCCAAAACTTCAACAAACTCAAACAACTTGCCAATCTTCTACATTGCTTTAAACACTTTACAAGCTATATTATCAAGCTAGTGTGATGTCAATCAAGCAAACCAAGTGCTCTAATACCAACCTGATATGAAAATGGAAGGTACTTGAAAAAAGGTGCAAGGTATCCATTTTCATTTATGTAAATGAGTGCGAAAACACTCCAAGTTTAAATTTGAAAATGTGAGAACTTATTATTTATAATACAGAGATAGACTATAGGGGCATTTATTGGATATGTCACCTCTAAAGAGAGGATGAGATCCAGAAGCTACCTAGCCTTCTACAGAATCTACCTAAAGAAATAATAGAAGTAAACACTCAGATTTAATTAAAAAAAAGAACCTTGCTTGAACTTGACGTTATGCAGAATTTTAGCATGAAAGAGGTGCATGCCTTTTCTTTTGTTTATGTGTTTTAAGATTATTTTCTTTTGTTGAAACTTAACATATATATCAGAAACATAATTCAACTATAGAATATCAAAACACAACAACAATATAATATAGGAGTTCACCCAAACTCTTGGGCTACATCTCCTTTGAGCTTCATCAACATGACTAGACTCTTTGGGATTAAGGTAATTAAATTCTTTTACAAGCTCCACACTTAACCACAATGAATCCAAAAATCATTCAAAGGGCCGAGAATACCATTTTAAATCCCTTTAATGGATGTCCAATTTCTGCAAATAGCTTAAGGCTTCCATGGATACACATCCTTATGTCGGTCCACTAAGCTTCTCTGAGCTTCTAAATGGAACAAACTCCCTCATATTCTTGTTTCTGTCACTGAAACCACTACTGATGTATCCAATAATGATCAGAGACCAAATACCAACTAATTAATTTCTTACATCAAGCACAACATCCCCAAAAATGGCTCTCCTCCACGGTTTGCCCAGGGCTGCCCACGACTTCACATCAACTTCTCGAGGTGTAGAAGTACTCAAAATGATCTAAAACCAATTCAATTGGTTCCAAAATTAGTGAAATAGTCAATATAGATTTTTTTTTCATCAGAAACAGCCTCCGGCTGCTCCGGTTTCGCCTACACACATTGTTGGCACCCCTTGGCACTAGGGTCAACGAAAACTTCTCTGTTGAGTTTTCGACCTCTAAAAGTCTTTAATACTTACTAAAACCTCTCTAAATGGATTCAAAATAATTTTTTCAGTCAAGAATGACCGTTGGTTCACTGCAAATATCCTCTAGCTCCCTTGGCTAGGCCTTGCACTGCTGCTCATCAAATCGGCAAAAACGGCCTCTAGAACTTAAATGAAGCTTGTTAGCTTTCTAATGTTCTTAACAGGATTTGCAAACCATCTAAATAGACTCATAGGGTATGAAATAGCTAAGAATGCTTGTTCATTTACCTTAAATAGAGAGACATAGTCCAATACACATCCTTCTCCTTCAAGGTCGTAATTCCTCCTTCATCTTCTTCGTAGCTTAATCCTTTGAAGATGACCTCTGTTAGACTTCATACCTGCTCCACTGAGTCCAAAAGGTTGAAGATACCCAAAATAAATAGAAAAATAAAAATTCTCATCAAAAGGCCTTTCCTAGCCAAAGTTATGGCTAACTAAAGTTTTGTCCAGTTACCCCTAGAAAAACTCCACTAAAACTAGCTAACTACCAGTTAACTCCACTAAATCTAGCCAGGCGCCAAAAATGGTGCATTCCACCAAACTGCCCGCCAAATGGACCACAACCGCCAGCAAGATTTTTGCATGTGACCGGTGGCACCGTAACTCTCGGAGTTTGTTTAACCACCAAGCTTTTGGGTCCCGGTTTCACATGTGTGGTCACATGGTTAGGGGCTGGCCCCTTTTCCGCCCAACCAAAACTTCATTAAGATTTAAATATAAAACATGACCCATTGATGTTAAGATTCACTGTGCAAGTGGGCTGGTCGAGCCTGTGGGCTTGCAACGGAGAGACCAAAGTTTGAATTCGCGGAGTTGCAAAAAGTTTTGCCGAACTAACCAAATGGAATATTCTAGACAATATTTTAGAGAATATTCTAGGGAATATTCTAGAGAATATTAAAGGGAATATTCTAGAGAATGTTCCAGGGAATATTCTAGAGAATATTCTAGGGAATATTCCTCAGAATATTTTTTTATAATTTTTTTTTCAAAATTCAAAAATGAAGGTCATTGGGTGATTTTTAAATCGGAATTACTTCACCATATGGAGTCCATTTTTCGAACCATTCGTGGCATCAGAATCAAGAAGATGAGACCTATCCGGACTTTTAGATTCCAACCCAATATGAGCACTTACAAATTTACGCATTTTCCATATCTCAAACTTGAACTCCTCATCACACCTCCCAAATGAGAGGCTTTTGGTCCCTAAAAGCTTACTGAAATGTTGAACTGAATTCTAGTACAGACAACGAGAGAATGAAAATCCTCTTCTCTTCAGCCCTTCAAACATTTTCTTTGCATGGAAAATGAATTTGAACCATAAATGGAAAGAAATTAACATTTCCCTTCGTGAATGTGCTTGTCCTCCTGTCCACAACTATCTTTCTTGCAATCACATAGAAATTTTCTAGTGAGAAAATTACATAATGAAACTGAACAACACTACCTTGATCAATGATCTAAGGTGGCTCATACAAACAAGATATTATAGCATAGAATACATGCATACATCCAAAATTTACATATGTACAAAAGGAGTATGGTTTACAGTGTCAAGAAGTCCATCCACTTCTCACCAAGACACTTCCATGGTGACTTTTGCTGCTGCAACTTTTCCCCATGTGAAACTTACCTTCCCAGATCAGTAATGGAATCCGTGGTTCCACCTTTGCTAATCTTCTTGTCCTCTTGTTGCATGTGTGTGGGACAATGAGTTGGATGTAAAGTCCAACAATGAGAGACAACATTTCCCTTCTTTTGGCAAAAAGTGCAAATTTTATGTGCCTTCTTTGAACGTAGTCTTTGCTTTATTTGTTTCCTTTGTCCTTTCTTTCTCATCCAGCATCTTGAAACATGATGGTTAAATTGACCATAATATGTGTTGAGATTGCAACAAGATGATGGAGCTTAGTGAAAAGAGTCGCCTTCACTAAGTGGGCCCGCAGGCTATTTTTGGCGCAAGTCTATTTTTAGACTATGTATATTTTTAGACATATGGATCATGTCTATGGATTGCAGGTTGCTATTTATAGATGATTGGTCAAGTTTGGAAAAATAGATGGACTTCTATTTTTGATCACAGTGTGAGTGATCAAATTCTATTTTTAGACTGGCTGTCAAAAATAGAAAAGTCAAATATTATTGTCTCATAATAATATTTGGACTATAAACTTGATCTTATTCTCTTCGATCACTTCAGTTTGAGGTACATAGGTGGCACATGCAGCTATTAGAAGGAAATATGCTTTTCTTATGAGTCAGTCGAGTTGTTGCATGCATGACTTCAGTTAGAACTCAATCAGTTGAGTTTGGTGGAGTTGATGGAGTTGTGTTCAGTTTGACTTGGTTAAACTAGTTGTAGTTATTCTAACTGCAAATAGACTAATGATGAGTTGTTAAAATAATTATTAACTCATGATGCAACTAATGAATACATCAATTAACTTAGTTGCATGTCAGTGCATGTTCAGTTCAACAGGGATAGGTGGTAGAGAATCAGATTGTTATCAGTTGTGACTATAGTTGTGCACCAGATCTTGCACAATCAAGGGATTGAGTATGCCAATGAGTTTTCTCACGTATTTTCCCAGTATTGTAGCCTCTGGTCACGTGCAAAAAAGTGTGATTGATTCTTTGGAGGTCAAATACGAGTTTGGTAAGCCATTCTCATCAGTCCTTGAGCAGGTATTGAGCAGTGGAGGCAGGCAAGCAGTGGAATAGATTTGGAGATCAGATCTGAGCTATATTGTGTGTAACAGGTGGAGTTGGTACTGGATTGTTTGTGATAAGAATTGTACTTTTTAATGTTACATGTTCTCAATCATTAAATATACAGATAGTTGGGGTTTTTAGCGAGATGCTTTCCACGGGTTACATACTGTGTTAATGTGTGAATGCTCTTGATGTTTTATTGTTATTGATGCTGCTATATTGATGATCAACGTAGAGGAGCTTATGTATTGTGTATGTATTCCACAATAGTACATGATCAGGATAATCTCTGTTGAATATGTGTTAAATTATTCAAAGTTTGTACATGGTATCAGAGCGAGCTAGAGAATTGTAGAAAAAGTTTCTACATGGTATCAGAGTTGTTGATCATCACATCTACTATTCAAGAAGTGTTTACATTCTATTTCTTCAGGCAGGGTCTGTAATCGGGCCAGGTAGCCTCTGGATTCATCCTTCCTTTGGAAGTTGAAATATCCGGTAAAATCCCATATAGTCAATCTCTGTATGAGAAATATTTTGTTCTCGCGAATCTTAGATCCGAGGCGGTTGAGTTGGTTGCTGGTGGAATTCGAACTTGCAGCAATGTCTTTCAATGGATTGCGATTAGAGTATGCTCTTGAGGGTAGCTCAAACTATATTGCATGGAAGGACAGGATGGAGGCAGTATTGGATGATAACGGGCTGAAGGAGTTCATAGATACGGATATCCCAAAGCCTACTGATGCTACTCAAGCTGATGCTTGGCAAAAGAAGACCGCAAAATGTCGAAGGACTCTATTGGAGGGCGTGAAGGATCACATTGTGTCCAGCCTCCATGGAAAGGCTACTCCATATTTGATGTGGAAATCATTAACAGAATTATTCCAAAGCAAGAGCGATCAGAGGAAGCTGGCGCTCAAAGATAAACTCAGAAACATAAAATGCGAGAAGGGTGAAAGTATTCCCAAGTATCTCACGAAGTTCACTCAATGTCGAGATGAGCTGGGAAGTGTGGGGGTTACTATCGATGATGAGGACTTGGTGAGCTTGGCTCTCCTTGGTCTTCTGAAGAGTTGGCATTCCTATCAGGACTCTGTCAATGGTCGGGAGAAATTTCCAGGATGGGAAAGACTATGGTAGATCTTGTGTAGGAGGAGATCAGGCGGAGTACCAGGGACGGATCTTCGTCAAAGGGAGCTGATGAAGAGAATTGTGCTTTGGTTGCTAAAGCAAAGAAAGGGAAGAGCAAGAAAGCTTCTCAGTCTGGTGTGAAAGGCAAGAAACATGATATGACCAAGGTGAAGTGTTTTCACTGTCACCAGCACAGACACTATGCCACAAATTGTCCACAGAAGAAGAAGAACAAGCAAGCTGGTGGATCTGCAGGGGGAGAGGTCTTAGCTTCTCAGTTTGAGCTTGAGTTTTCATTGATCGCATGCTTGGTTTCAAGTGTGATGGGATCAGTGTGGTTCTTGGACAGTGGTGCGTCTTTTCACATGATGGGAGATAAAGATTTGTTCTCTGATCTGGAGGACAAAGATCTTGGAGTGCACATCGAGATGGGCGATGATGGTAGATACAGTGCGACCGGTATCGGTACCATTTCCTTTGAGAGGCAGTTTGGTAAACCCTTTGTATTGAAGAAAGTCATGCATGTTCCAGGATTGAAGAAGAATCTCATCTCAGTAGCAATGTTAGAAGACAAGGGGTATGATGTTGTTTTCAGCGAGGGAAAGGCTTTCCTGCGCAGCAAGACAACCGGTGAGACCCGGAAGATAGGGGTTCGAGTGAGGAACCTTTATCAGTTGCATGTAGATGGATGCGCAGCAATGGCAGGCAAGGCAGAAGGATTGGTGAGCCAGATGATGGCGAGTTGTGGCACAGGAGATTGGGTCACCTTCACCATGGAGCCCTGAAGATACTGCAACAATCACTACAGGGCTTCCTAAAGGCACACTTGCACAATCAGATCAGTGCAAGGGGTGTACTTTGGGGAAGTTTGTGAAAGCCACCTTTCACGAGAAGGATAGTTACGCCACGACGATCCTTGAGAGAATTCACACAGACGTATGTGGACCTTTCTCAGTTGCTCAACAACAAAACACAGGTATTATGTGATTTTTTTTGATGATTTCTCTTATAAGTGCTGGATCTTCTTCATGCAGAAGAAGAGTGAGACATGTTCAAAGTTCTGTGAATTCAAAGCACTGGTCGAGAAGGAGTCGGGGAAGAAGGTGAAGGCTCTTAGGAGCGATAATGGTGGTGAATACATCTCGGACAAGTTCAAGGATTTCTGCAAGGCAGAAGGGATTCGTAGAGAGCTCATAGCTCCCCATAACCCACAACAGAATGGGGTAGCTGAGCGAAAGAACAGAACGATTGTGGGTGCTGCACGGGAAATGTTGCATGATTAGGGCCTACCCCTTCACTTGTGGGTGGAAGCATGCAATACAACAGTTTATGCGCAGAACCGTTGTCCTCATAGGATACTTGGCATGAGTACACTTGAGGAGACTTATTCTGGTAAGAAGCCTGATCTTTCTCATTTGAGGATTTTCTGTGCTAACGTTTACATGCATGTGACGAAGGATGCCAGGAAGAAGTTGGAGCCGACGTAGAGGTTGGGATATTTGTGGGGTACACTGATACGCCCCACAACTATTGTGTGTATTTTCCAGACAGTGGTAAAACTGTTGTGCGACGGGATATAAAATTTCAGGAGTAGAAAGCCATGAAGTGTTCGCTTGAGAGGGAGCTACACTTGCATCCAGATGAGGAGCTATTAGTTCCTAATTATGAGCAGTAGGACATGAATCAGCCACAGGACGAGGTTCATGGAGTGGAAGAGACCACTCATGCAGTGCCAACCATCAGAGGGCGAAAGCGCTTGACAGAAGTTGAGCGACTGGCTCAAGATGCAGAGAAAGTTGTAGGACCACCTACAACCCAATGCAGGTAGAGACAGTCACCTGATCGGTACACTGGATACATGGCTCTTATGAGCAAGTGTGTTGTGACTCAGCCATCCTCTTTCGAGGAAGCTGTGGAGGATCCCGCATGGGTAGATGCCATGGTGGAAGAGTATGATTCTACTGTTAGAAACATTGCATGGGATATTGTTCCTAGACCGGAAGGGAAATCAGTGGTGGGTTCGAGATGGATCTACAAAGTTAAGCAGGCAGCTGACGGGAGTGTGGAGAAGTACAAGACAAGATTTATTGCCCGAGGATTTTCACAGATTGAGGGGATCGATTATGAGGAGACCTTTGCACCTGTCGCAAGGTATTCTTCCATATGGACGATTCTTGCTCTCTCAGTGCAGATGGGATGGCACATTCATCAGATGGATGTGAAGACTGCATTCCTCAACGGAGTCATTGAGGAGCAGGTGTACATTGAGCAACTCGAAGGCTTTGAGGTCTTCAGCAGTGAGTCACATGTGTGCAGGCTCAAGAGAGAGCTGTATGGGTTGAAGCAAGCACCATGTGCTTGGTACACACGGATAGACAACTATTTCACAAGACTTGGATTCTCCAAGAGTGAGGAGGATCCTGACCTATACCAGATTGTGGTGGAGGGTAAGTTGATTATCATTGTACTGTATGTTGATGATTTGATTCTAACAGGTGATGAGCTGTTGATACTGTCATGTAAGAATGATCTTGCTACAGAGTTTGAGATGAAGGACTTGGGCCTCCTTCACTATTTCCTAGGATTGGAAATATGGCAGCGCAGTGGTGGACTGTTTGTTTCTCAGGGCAAGTATGCTCGGGAGATACTGGAGAAGTTCAACATGCATGGCTGCAAGCCTGTTGATACTCCTCTTCTTGGAGGTTGGAGGAAGGAGGATGCCGCTTCAGGAGAAGAAGTGGATGCCACTGTTTATCGACAGTTGGTGGGGTCGCTGATGTATTTGGTCAATACACGACCCGATATATGTTATGCAGTTAACCAGCTTTCACAAGCTATGGTTAATCCTACCAAGCTCTTCTGGAAGGCAGGCAAGCATGTATTGCGCTACTTGAGAGGCACATCGGGATATGGTTTGTGGTATAGATAGGAGGATGAGGTGAAGCTATGTGACTTCACAGATGCAGATTGGGCAGGGAGCCCAACGGACAGAAAGATAACATTAGGAGGGGTCTTCAGTATTGGATCGACAACAGTTTCTTGGTACAGCAGGAAGCAGAGATCCGTGGCACTCAGTTCAGCGGAGGCCGAGTATATGGCAGCAAGTTTGGTTGCATGCGAGGCTATATGGATGAGGAAGATCCTGGTTGGTTTGTTCGGTTCTCATTTGGATCCTACTGTGATTTACTGTGATAACCAGAGTTTCATTAAACTCTCGGCTAATCCTGTATTTCATGATAGATCTAAACATATTGACATCAGGTACCATCATATCAGAGATTGTGTGCAGCGGAGGATCATGTTGCTTTCATACATTCCAACGGAGGATCAGGATACTGATATTTCGACGAAGGCTCTCACCAGGAGCAAATTCGAGTACCACCGAGGCAGGATACGGGTTGCTGATAATCCATAACTTGTCGAGAGGGAGTGTTGAGATTGCAACAAGATGATGGAGCTTAGTGAAAAGAGTCATCTTCACTAAGTGGGCCCGCAGGCTATTTTTGGCGCAAGTCTATTTTTAGACATATGGATCATGTCAATGGATTGCAGGTTGTTGCTAATGGATGATTGGTCAAGTTGGGAAAAATAGATGGACTTCTATTTTTGATCACAGTGTGAGTGATCAAAGTCTATTTTTAGACTGGCTATCAAAAATAGAAAAGTCAAATATTATTGTCTCATAATAATATTTGGACTATAAACTTGATCTTATTCTCTTGGAGCACTTCAGTTTGAGCTACAGAGGTGGCACATGTAGCTGTCAGAAGGAAATACTCTTTTCTTATGAGTCAGTTGAGTTGTTGCATACATGACTTCAGTTAGAACTCAATCAATTGAGTTTGGTGGAGTTGATGGAGTTGTGTTCAGTTTGACTTGGTTAAACTAGTTGTAGTTAGTCTAACTGCAAATATACTAATGATGAGTTTTTAAACTAAATATTAACTCATGATGCAACTAATGAATACATCAGTTAACTCAGTTGCATGTCAGTGCATGTTCAATTCAACAGGGACAGGTGGTAGAGAATCAGATTGCTATCAGTTGTGACTATAGTTGTGCACCAGATCTTGCACAATCAAGGAATTGAGTATGCCAATGAGTTTGCTCACGTATTTTCCCAGTATTGTAGCCTCTACTCACGTCCAACAAAGTGTGAGTGATTATTTGGAGGTAAAATATGAGTTTGGTAAGCCATTCTCATCAGTTCTTGAGCAGGTATTGAGCAGTGGAGGCAGGCAAGCAGTGGAATAGATTTGGAGATCAGATTTGAGTTGTATTGTGTGTAACAGGTGGAGCTGGTACTGGATTGCTTGTGATAAGCATTCTACTTTGTAATGTTGCATGTTCTCAATCATTAATATACAGATAGTTGGGGTTTTTAGCGAGATGCTTTCCACGGGTTACATACTGTGTTAATGTGTGAATGATCTTGATGTTTTATTGTTATTGATACTGCTATATTGATGATCAACGTAGAGGAGCTTATGTATTGTGTATGTATTTCGCAATAGGACATGATCAGGATAATCTTTGTTGAATATTTGTTAAATTATTGAAAATTTCTACAATATGTATGTTATCACTTAGAACTATAGTTCATGAATGTAATGTTGTCCATAAGTTTCATATAAAGTTTTTCAGTTTTGTGAATAGGTTTATAGGTGTATGTCAATTTGAAATTTGAATTTCAAAAGGTATTGATGTGAGTTCGTGTAAAGAAAAAATCGTTTGATACCCCCCACCATTGTTAGTTAAAGCATGTCATGTCATTAGTACTTTGCGCAGTTTCGCAGCGCATGTCCGATTGGTCAATTTAGCTGCGCAATGATGTTTCCGTCTTTTCGCAGCGTTCTAGTTATCAGCCATTTAGTAGCGCATTTTGTTAAGTTTGAACTGTCCGCGCTACGAAATCGGGGTTTCAGGGTTTTTTGTAGCATTTTTCCTTTGAATGTCAAATCCGATAGAGGTGAGTCATAGGTCCGTTCATGTTTGTCAGTTCACGTCCTCTCCAGGTCATGATAAGTCATCATTCCGCCATAAGGTCCAGAGTCATGCATATGAATGTCAGCTTAAGGGATTCTACAAGGTATGGTTATATCATAATCCATTTTCATAGTGGGTAAACATGTTTGCTGAATGGGAAACCCAAGTTCTTATTTAAAGGAATCTTTGCAAGTGAGCCTGCACTTCAGAAGTTGATATTGTTTTCGCGCTACAGCTGCCATTAGTTTCCTGTGTGAAAACATTCAAAGCAAGATGGAAAAGAGGGAACATCGATCTGGTAAATGTTTGAGGACAGAGCCGGAGGGACTTGATGTTACGCTCAGGGATGAAGGTGTAGCAAGAGAATTTCGAAGTGCTGGTTGTTGGAGGTTCTGCGAGAAGCTGAAGGGAGGACATGCAGAGGTAACGAAGGCTTTCGCATTGAATTTCACTGGACTAAATTACAAGGTGTCAATGTTAGAGTTTCCTGTGTCTCCTGAAGCTATTTCCACTGTCACTGAAATTCCGAGGGGAGGTCAAGAATGGTTCAAAAACTTTAAGTTTGACATGAGTCCCTGTAAAGAATTTTTGAAGGAGCCTTATGTAAATGAAGACCTCACCAAAGCGGTGCCAAGGAGTTACATAAAGGAACATTATGCTATGCTCCTCACATGCATTCAGAAATACCTAACATGCGAGGGAAGGTACAATAAATTTTACTCCTACCACTTCAAACTTTTGTTGCATTTCACAGGTAAGGTTTCAATAGATATACCTTTCTATTTGTTCAGGAGCATTAGTAAAATGTGTGATAAAATACAGTTAAAGAAAGATGGTTGTGAAACGTCCTTGTTTCATCATGGTTTAGTAAAGTTGCTGGTGTTGGATGGTTTACAAAAGATTGGCAAAGATTGGGATTCATTTGTGTTTATGGCCGGTTTTCCAAGCAAAACAGGCCTTACTCCATTGCCTGTGAGGGAGAGGGAAGAAAAGAGTGAAGAACCCACTCTGGCTGAGCTCAGAAAAGAGGTGACAGACCAAAAGAAGCCCAAAACTAAGTTAAGGAAATCAGAGAGGTCTGTGGCATCTAAGGAATCTCCTAAATCATCATCTAAGGAGACACCTAAATCATCATCTAAGGAGACACCTAAATCATCAGTGAAGGAAACTCCTAAATCATCAGCAAAGGAAACTCCTCAGTCATCAAAGCAGAAGATCTAGAAAAAGAAGGATAAAGCTAAACCAAGTGAAGTTGAAAAGTTTTCAAGGGTGAAAACCAGAGGTCAACTAAACAAGGAAAAGGGTAAGTCAATTACTGTAGAAGAGAGTCCTATTTCAAAGGGCAGTTTAAATGACTTACTTGAAGCCATTGAACTTGAGCAAGATCAGCCAATACAGATTGAACCAATAGAATTTGAGCAAGATCACCCAGTGCAGCCAATGCATATTGACCTCACTCAATCTTCACCCGAAAGCTATAAAAAATCAAGGGCTTCAAAAAGGTTGAAATTTGAAGAGCCTAGTAAAGAATATGCTTTCAAGCCACGTAGACCGGTCACAAGAAGGCAAATCAAAGAAGTGGAAAAAGCACAGAAAGTGAAGGCACCTTTAGAAGTGCCTAGGACAGATGTACTTGAGGTTTTGACCAGAACAGTTCAAGCAGCCAAAAGTAAGAACAAGGGTAATAGGGTTATCATCAGTCAAGGTGGAAATGTTATTGCTATCAAGAAACATGCAGGAACAACACAAGAAGAAATACCTCAGATTAAAAATGTTTCTAAGGAAAGGGCAGTAAGATATGCAAATTATAAGAAGGCTGTAATAAAAGGTAGAACAAGTTTAATAAGTCAAACTGACTCAGTATCTGATGCATATTTCTGGACGGTGCCAGCTCTGAAGCAGGAAAAACTCATGAAACAAATGAACACAAGCTTAAGAGCAGAAAACAAGGTTTTAAAAGAAGAAGTTAGCAGTTTGAAGAGGAAGCTAGGCAAACTAGCTGATTAATCCAAGAAGAAATTTGCCTTCCAAGTTTTGGTAAATTTTGGCTGTCATCGTTTTGAAACTTTTTGAAGTCCTTACACCTGTGTAAAATAGCTGAATAAATCACGGAGTTAAGTCATTATTGCTTTAAGGTTCATATGCTTAGTTTTGATTACCTACAGCAGTTTCGTAGCGCGCTACGAAACTGCTGTAGATGACTGTTTATGTGAAAATTTTGAGATTGATGCTGAGGTCAGCAAATCCTAAAGGGATTACTCGAGGCCAGCATGGAGATTATACAAAGCTATTCAGATGTTCAAAAGGTGGCAGGTGTGAGAATTTAAGGAAAAGGTGAAATTTTGTCTTTTGTTAAAGTCTTCCTAAAAATCACTTTATATCCGAGTTATTAGGGTTCTGGTAGGGTTACCGAGATTTTAAATGGTACACCTGTTCAGTTTATAAGGTGTCCAGATCATAAGGTTTCTTGCATCATGCGTGACTATTGGAAGATTAAATGGCTCGGAGCATACTCTTTTAATGCAATAAGACTTATGGGAGGCAGAGACCGTAAAGATAGGGCACAGATCCTTATCAATTGATGAGTCATCCTCATATCAGGTATCCGAAGCTGCTCATTCAGTGTATATTCCTCCAGCGTGTCTTGGATATTACTGAAGTGATACAGGTGTCAAAGTTCAAGAAAGTATCAATGCACACGAGGAGAAGGACTTAGAGTTTCAATGAGAATAGGACTCTCTGTTTTCACAGCGCAATACCTTTGTAATTAATTAGTTTGTTAAGATATGGATAAGGCAATTAATGATAGGATTTCGAGCTCCCTTCATGCTTGTTGAGGAGTCTCAAGTAGTAGTATTTTGGTTTTCCTATATATAGAAATGACTCTGATGTAAAAAAGGTTGGACATTTTATACAAAAACAAAGTTTATTTGGGCCATTGTAAAGACTTGTTACAGTAATAGTAAAACAATGGTTATTTCTTCTCAAGATTCTCGATGGATTATTTGGTTCAAATGTGATGATGGTGTATTCTCTCAGTGTTCTTTTTGCAGCTTTGTTATAACATAATCACCCAGAATTCATTTCTAATGCTCTGACTTCCTGTATGTTTGACAAGCTGTGGTTTATGTGAAATGTGTTTGAACATCTAATGTAAAGAGCCTTGACTTCCATGAAATGACTGTGCTTTGTTTATTAAATGTGTAAGACTCTATAGCCCAATGAAAACCAATTTGATATGTGTGCAACCAGCTGTTGTTTTCATGAATGAGTGAAGAGTTAGCCATCTTTTGTTGTGATTGATTTTTATTAAAAGCCTGTGAGAGAGCCCTCTCTGATTAGGAAGGCTAATTCCTAGTCTAAAGTCTGGTTGAAAGAGTTACATAAAATCTTACTTGGTTGCAGCCCTTAGTACTGATTTTGTGATAACAATGTACAAGAAATATTTCTTCCATTAAAGCATGTAAAATTTTCATGCCTTGCAGAAACACAATCAAATTGATCATGAGAAGATGTATACCTCTTGTGCTGCTTTTCATGTTCATCCTTTTTTCCTCCATTAGGATATGATCTAGTGGAGGCTCTAGTTTTCAATTGTAGACTACCATCATCGTTCTTGTCTTGAAAACTGCTTAAAATTGCATGCTTGCCATAAGCTGCATGTCTATCATCTTCTTACTACAACAAAGGCTTAAAGCAATGGAAATCATCTTTGAAACAAATTTGACATATTTTCCTCATGGAACTTGGAACAAAAGTTCTCTTTGAATTAGCCTCACACGCCTTCATGGCTTTTGAGTCTTTGCCATTAGATTTCACATAACCAAGTCTAAGATTCTTGGGTCGTTCCTCAATAGAAAGGGGTTCAATCATGCCTTGTGTATGCTTGCCTAATCCTTTGCCTTCATAACCCATCTTAATCATTAACTTGGATCCTACTCCCCTTGTATGCTCTTCGAAAGATCCAACACATATTTCTAAAGAGGAAATTGAAGACAAATCAGAATGGATTACCTCTCTCTCACACATGTTCTTGGTCAAAAGCCTCATGGGCTTGATGAAACTACAACTCCATATAATGCAATCTTTGAAGAATTTCTTCCTTCTCTTGCTTCATGGCCAATAATTTCTCACAAAGCTCCGTGCTTTCTCTTTGTTAGGCCAGGCAATAACTCCATAAGGAAAAAAATGATTCCTGTGTTCTATTCCATCAGGTAGGTCTTCATTATATACATGAGGGAGAGATTGTTCAGTTCATCTCCCGATGACTGTTCATATTTCTTATTTATCTATTTACATATATTCACCCAATCACAAGGATTAGGTGTCAACATTCCCCTCTTAGTCTGAAGGGATGTTGTTCAGTCTAAGCATCATTTTGAATTGTTCAAGATTTTCTCTTCCAAGTGCTTTGGTGAAGATGTCTTCAATTTTCTCATTTGTGGAACAATGAAAGGGATGGATTGTTTTGGCCTCAACATGATGTCAAATCAGATGATATTTAGCATTGATGTGCTTCGTTCGATCATGGAACTTTGGGTTCTTGGCTAACTTTATGAAAAAGATATTGTGAATCATGAGTGGAGTTGATTATACTTGTTTTACCTGCAAATATTCAAGAATTTTCGTAAGCCATACAATTTCTTTTGTTGCTTCAGCTGCTGCCACATATTTAGCTTCTATTGTGGAATCTGCTGGAACTGATTGTTTGCGTGATCTCCAAGAGATAGCTCCTAATCCAAGACTCATAGCATATCTTGAAGTGGATACCCAAGTTTCTTTGTCTCCATCAAATTCTGAATCAAAGTATCCAATCAAGCTGAAGTCGTCCACCTGTGTATACTTGATTCCAAAGTCTTAAGTTCCCCTCAAGTACCTTAGAACTCTTTTTTCAGTAGACCAATGTCCCTCACAAGGCTTTTGCATAAACTTGGAGAGGATTCCAACCACAAACGAAATGTCTGGTCTGGTAGTAGTTAGGTAGTTGAGACTTCCTACAAGCTGTCTATACTTTATTGCATCCTCAAATTCTTTTCCTTCAATAGATGTGAGCTCTAAGTTTTGTTCCATTGGATTAGTAAGAGGATTGTACTCTGTCATGCCAAACCTATTCAACAGATCTCCAATTTATTTCTTTTGAGAAAGAAATATGGACTTCAGATGTTGGGTTACTTCAATGCCATGATAGTAATGAACATAGCCCAAATCAGTCATTTCAAAACTTTTCTCCAATTCCTTCTTTATGGATGCAATGTAGCTTTCATTGTTCTCTATCATCAAAATATCATCTACATATACCACAAGATATACAACTATTTTGCTAACTTTCTTGACAAATAAAGTTGCATCATCAAGATCATAATGTTTGAAATTGAGTTTCAGAAGATGCTCAATTAGTTTTTCATACTAGGCTCGCGGTGCTTGGTTGAGGCCATACAAGGACTTCACCAGTTTTCATAATTTATGTTCATGTCCTTTCACAGTAAATCCTTCAGGCTCAGACATAAAAACATTCTCTTTTAGATCTCCTTTTAAGAAAGCAGTTTTTACATCCATTTGGTGGACTTTCCAACCGTTCTGAGCTGCTAGTGCAAAGAGTGTTCGGATGGTAGCCCATTTTGCTATGGGGGCAAAAGTCTCCTCATAATCAACCCCTTCCTTCTGTGCAAAATTTTTTACCAGAAGCCTATCTTTGTGCATGTCAAGTGAGCCATCAGCTTTATACTTGTTCTCGTAGACCCACTTGCAGCCAATTGGTTTGGTTCCTAATGGAGGATCAACTAGCTTCTAAGTGCCATTCTTTATGAGGGCATCATACTCCTTTTGCATTGCTTCTTTCCATTCATCATGAGAAGCAGCTTCTTTGAAGGCAGTTGGTTCAAAATATGTAGACAAGTTCAATTCACAATCATAAGAAACATACATATCAACAGGTGAATTACAGTAATCCACATCACCTCCATTTTGCCGATTTGAATTTCTAGTTCTTGTCTTTCCAACCTCATTAGGATGAACACTTTGAAGTGTCTTTGTCAGCCACTTTATAGGGCCTTTTTCAGATGGTCGAGGCTGCTCCGTTGATTGAGTTGGGACTTAATCAAGATTGAGTCTCCCAATTCTTTTAATCACATCACTTAAAGCATCATCCGTTGTTGAAGTTTCATGCGGGGGAGAGTGTTCTTCAGAAGAAGATTCCACATGTTGATCTAGTATAGGAATCCCCCCTTCAAGATGTGGAATTTGATTATCAAATTCTTGAAATGATTTTTCTTTTGCCAATCTATCCAAGCGATCAAGTTGCCACTCAACAACATTGTCAGTTTTGGATGATTCAAGAAAAAGTACATCTCTAAATACAAAAAACATCTTATTTACTTCATCAAAGAGGTGGTATGCTTTGGAGGTATTTGAATACCTCAGAAAGATACACTTACGACTTCTAGCACCAAGTTTGTTTCTATGTACCTTTGATATCAAGGCATAACAGTTGGAACCAAAGACCCTGAGATGCTTTACCGAAGGAACATATCCATACCGCATTTCATATGGGGTCTTGTTTCTTATAGCATTAGATGGACATCTATTCTTTATATATGAAGCACATAGAAAAACATCAGCCCAAAACAATATCTTTACATTTTTGAAGTAGAGCATGGATTGTACCATATTTAAGATTGTCCTATTCATTCTTTCAGCTACACCATTCTGTTGGGGATTATAAGGCATAGTTGTTTGATGTTTGACCCCATGTTGGCGAAGATAGTTTTAAAATTCATTTGATGTGTATTATTTTCCATTATCAGTGTGAATAGACCTAATATGAGATTTTGCATCATTTTCAATCCATTTATGAAAATTCTTGAGTGTTTGAAAAACATCAGATTTGTTCTTCAATAAATAAACCCAGCACATTCTGGTGTAGTCATCACTAAATACCATGATATATTTATTTCCATTTGCAAAAGGAACAGGAATTGGACCACATAAATCTGAATGAATGAGTTCAAGTTTTCTATGTGCTCTTGAATGTGAATCATGAAAATACTGATTGCTATGCTTTCCTAGAATGTAAGCATCACATTGCTTAAGTTTACTAGGAATTGTAGGCAAACCAACAACACCATTTTTCTTCAACAAGCAGAGAATGTCATAGTTCAAATGTCCAAATCTAGCATGCCATAATAAACTTGATGGAAGTGTACCTTCTTCATGATGAGAATTGTATGAGAAATGTTGTGCATGAGCAGAGGTTCCTTGCAGCTTGAGAAGCCTTTCTTCTTCTATTCCCCTCATGACAAGTGAGTGGTTAGATGCTTTTCTTACCTCAAGCTTGCCATCAAACATATGAATTGAGTGACCTTGCTGGCAGACGCAAACCAAGGACAACGAGTTTCTCTTGAGATGTGGGAGATATAGAACATGATGCACAAGAAAGTCTGGAAGACCAGGCAGTTTAAGCCTGATTCTGCCAAGCCCTGATGGCTTGATTTTTGATTGGTCTGCAAAGTATATTGTTCCATCAACATTTTCAGTGAAATCTTCAAAAAAATCTTTTCTATGAGTCATGTGGCAGGTTGCTCCTCAATCAAGCAACCAATCATTTTTCCAAGAAGCAAATAAAGCATTAAATAAATCTTCATTTACTCCCATGTTACATTGTGCCACAACATAGTGAGCAGATTTAGGTGCTTTACCTTTGTCTGTATCATTAGTTTTACCTTTCTGTTGGTTTTTTTTCTGCTCAATTTGGTCCCATGGTAGCTTGCATGTAGAGGCATCATGTGATCCATTTCTTTTGCAGCATATGCAGTGCAAATATGCCTTTTCTTCTTGAGAATGTCTGCCCCACTGCCTCTGAAATATCTTCTTCTTCCTCTTCGACCACCTCTTCCTCTTATAGAATATTGAGCAGGATGCTTTTCTTTATGAGCAAGGCACACAGCCTCTTGAAAAGATTCAGGGGTTGTCTTCTTTCCAAAAGCTTTCTCTCTTTCAGCAAACTTTTTCACAAGAGAGAAAAAGGTTATATCTTTGAGATTTCCATTTGCTTGTAATGACTCAAGATAATTGGAGTAAGTAGGATAAAGTGCCTTGAGAAAAGCGATAAGAGGAATATCCAATTCAACCTTAGTGGATTTGATATCATGCATTATAGACTTTACTTCAGATGCAAGAGCAAGAGGATCATTATTTTGCAGTTCAAAAGTGAAGAGTTTAATCATGAGTTGAACAACTTAAAGTGTAGAATGTGAGTCATAAAGTTCTTTCAGCTTTTGTAAGGCTTCAAAGGCAGTTGAATATGACGAAATATGGTGACTCACCTCTTCATTTACAGATGGCGATTAAATCATAAGCTTTGTTGTTCTTGTTTTCCCAAATGATGAGCTATTTGTATGAGGTAGGATGTACTGGTTCATTGTCTCTGTCTCCGACACACACTCCTTTCCACAACTCATTAAAAATGAGGGTGTGTTTTATCATCCGAACACCAATATCATGCAGTTAGCATACCAAAAATAAGGGGCTCAATACAATTCCATGTGTTAAACAGAGTTAATAGTACACATTTTACATGTCAAAAAGACTTCAATGTATATACCAAAAAACTTCAAAGTATATGCCAACGATAATGATATCATCTCAAACACGAAAAACATATGAATTTTATGTGTTTAGATTAACAAAACCCTGAAACAAAGCTCAGTTCGCTACACTAAGCAAATGCACTACTCTGCATCTTTAAAAATGATGGAGAAAATTTGTTGTCTGATGGGAGAGCACAGCCTTCAATCTTCAATAGTGGCTCTCTCACTCACATATATACCATCCAAAAACTTTCAAATATCCTTCTTCTTCACATGACATTTTTGATTAATCAAGGAAGTAGATTGAGATACTAGTTCAATATCGTTTCCAGGCCAGTCTGTTCACTAAATCATTGGTCGAAAATTGTTCTCTTATCATTTTCCTGAACTGGAGAAAGTTCACCACCAATTCCAAAATACAAGCATCCAGATCGACAACAAGACTACTATCGGGCTACAATTTATCCCTTAAGGCACTGCACTCCTCCACAACCAGAGGAGTTTCGACCTTGAATTCCTTCAACTCACCTTGGTTGGTCTTCAGCGTTGCAGTTGTTGTTGGTTAGCAGCGTTCTGTCAGTCCAACATTAAAAAATACCAGAGTAGCGTTATGTGGAAAACTTGAAAGCGTCATTCACACATCATATACCAGGATTAAAAAATATCGGAGCAACGTTATGTGGAAAACTTGAAACAACGTTTATATTGAGCATTTATTCAAAAGTGTAAATATTACCCAAGAAAAGAACCCTTTCCTGAATAGTTAGAACCTTGGCTGAGGCAATGGCTTTCAGTGATGGCGGCAGCTCAACTCACGCACCAGCGTTCCTCAAACGGACTGTATGGGCTCACGATAATTGCGGAGGCGATAGCTTTTAGTGGAATCAATATGGCAGAAAATGTTATGGCAGAAAATGTTTATGGACTTAATGCGCTTTGATTCCTTTGAACGGTATGGTAGAAAACGTTTATGGATAGTCGAGAGAGCCAGAGAGTGCAGGCAGTGTCAGGCTCTGAATTATATGGACAGAAAATTGTATGGAGGAGCAACGCTTATATATGGAGAGTAGACTAGGGAGTTACAAGGGACATAAGAGCTAAAAAAACGAGTTGGCTCTGATACCATGTCAAGCCAGGTAGTAACTCAATAATGCAAAAAATGATTCGTGTGTTGTATTCCATCAGGTAGGTCTTCATTGTATACACGAGGGAGAGACTGTTCAGTTCATCTCCCGATGACTGTTCATATTTCTTATTTATCTATTTACATATATTCACCCAATCAAAAGGATTAGGTGTCAACACTCTTCTATCCTCAAACAGGATCTACACCATATCCTTCAATATAAGGAATTCACGCTTCATATCCTCATCGAATAACATTGTGAAGGATGAAAATTCACTTGTAGAAGTTGTCATTATGATGTCAATGAACAAATTAACTTCAAAAATGTTCTTAAATCTTTTCAAAACAAATGACAAAGCTTTTTCACCCAAATGTCTTTACAGCCATCACATATTCAAGCAGCCAACAACACGCAAATCAAGTGAAAATATTGTTCAAGCAACCAACAACAAACCAACTCAATTGAAAATATTGGAGTGGTTTTGATGTCCTTTGGTGTAAGGAAAATATATGCTATTCCTTTTTGTCTTCTCTGACACTTATCTAATCAGTAGTTATCCCCAAACTTCAGCAAACTCAAACAACTTGCCAATCTTCTGCACTGCTTTAAACACCTTCCAAGCTATACAACCAAGCTATTGTGATGTCAATCAAGCAAACCAAGTGCTCTGATACCAACCTGATCTAAAAATGGAAGGTACTTGAAAAAGGGTGCAAGGTATCCATTTTCATTTATGTAAATGAGTGCGAAAATACTCCAAGTTTAAATCTGAAATTGTGAGAACTTCTTATTTCTAATACAGAGATATACTGTAGGGGAATTTACTGGATACGTCACCTCTAAAGAGAGGATGAGATCCAGAAGCTACCTGGCCCTCTACAGACTCTACCTAAAGAACTAATAGAAGTAAACACTCAGATTGAATTAAAAAAGAACCTTGCTTGAACTTGACGTTATGTAGAATTTTAGCTTGAAAGAGGTGTATGTATTTTCTTCTGTTTATGTGTTTTAAGTTTATTTGTTTTGCTGAAACTTAACATATATATCAACAAGATAATTCAGCCATATAATATTAAAACACAACATCAATATAATATAGGAGATCACCCCAACTCTGGGGCTACATCTCCTTTGAGCTTCATTAACATGACTAGAATCTTTGGGATTAAGGTAATTAAATTCTTTTACAAGCTTCATACTTAAGCACAATGAATCCAAAAATGATTCAAAGGGCTGAGAATTCCATTTTAAATCCCTTTAATGGTTGTCCAATTATTGCAAACAGCTTAAGGCTTCCATGGATACACATCCTTCTGTCGGTGCACTAAGCTTCTCTGCTATTCTAAATGGCACAAACTCCCTCAAATTCCTATTTCTATCACTAAAATCACTACTTCTATATCCAATAATAATTAGACACCAAATACCAACTGATTAATTGCATACATCAAGCACAACATCCCAAAAAATGGCTCTCCTCCACAGTTTGCCCATGGCTGCCCACGACTTCACATCAACTTCTCAAGCTGTAGAAGTACTCAAAATGATATGGAACAACTTCAATTGGTTCCAAAATGACTAAAGTAGTCAATATAGAGTTTTGTTTCATTAGAAACGGCCTCCAGCTGCTTCGGTTTCGCCTACACACGCTGTTGGCACCCCTGGCACTCGAGTCAAGGAAAACTTCTCTGCTGAGTTTTTGACCACTAAAGGTCTTTAATACTTGTTAAAACCTCTATAAATGGATTAGGAATGATTTTTTTAGTCAAGAATGACCACTGGTTCACTGCAAATGTCCTCTAGCTCCCCTTGCTAGGCCCTTAACTGCTACTGATCAAATCGACAAAAATGGCCTCTAGAACTTAAATGAAGCTTTTAAGCTTTCTAATATTCTTAAAAGGCTTTGAAAACTACCTAAACAGATTCATAAGGTATGAAATAGCTAAGAATGCATGTTCATTTACCTTAAACAGAAAAACACAGTCCAATACACAACCTTCTCCTTCAAGACCCTAATGGCTCCTTCATCTTCTTCGTAGCTTAATCCTCTAAAGATGACCTTCGTTAGACTTCAGACCTACTCCATTGGGTCCAGAAGGTTGAAGAGACAAAAAATAAAAATCAAAATCACATCAAAAGGCCTCTCCTAGGCAAAGTTATGGCTAACTGAAGTTTTGTCCAGTTACTCTTAGAAAAACTCCATTAAAACTAGCTAACTACCAGTTAACTCCACTAAATCTAGCCACGAAGATGAAAATGGAAGATTCCACCAAAATTCCCACCAAATGGACCACAATCATTGGAGTTTGTTTAACCACCAAGCTTTTAGGTCCTGGTTCCGCGTGCGTGGTCACATGGTTAGGGATTGGCCCCTTTTCTTCCCAACCAAAACTTCATTAAGATTTAAATATAAAATGTGACCCATTGATGTTAAGATTCACTGTGTAGGTGGGCTAGTTGGGCTCGTGGGCTTGTAGCAGAGAGACCAGGGTTTGAATCCATAGAGTTGCAAAAAGTTTTGTCGAACCAACCAAATGGAATGCTCTAGAGAATATTCTAGGGAATATTCTAAGGAATATTCCTCAAAATATTTTATTTTTTGCTTTTCTTCAAAATTCAAAAAATGAAGGTCATTTGGTGATTTTTAAATTGGAATAACCTCTCCACATGGATTCCATTTTTCGAACCGTTCACAACACCGGAATAAAGAAGACGAGACCTATCCAGTCGTTCAGGTTCCAACCCAATCTAAGCACTTTCAAATTTGAGCATTTTCTCTAGCTCAAACTTGAGCTCTTGATCATGCTTGAAGGATGATGTTTCTTCCGGTGCATAAATCCGTCGGAAAAGAGAAAAGACACATAGAAGGGGAATTTTCTACTCACAGAACTTTTCAACATAAGTTTGAACTTCTCACTTACGTCGCAGTAATGTTGAGCTATAACTAGAGGGGTCAGTTAACCAATTTGGGTGAGATGGCATCAAATGGTCTTAGATATCATGGTAGGTTGGAAGGTGGTTCCAACTATGTCATATGGAAGACCAAAATATTCGATGTTTTCAAAGAGTACGATCTCGAAGCCTACATGCAGTATACCTAGGGGGGATAGTATGGGGCATAGAGGGAGGTACCCAAGGGGATAATGTAATAATGGGATGGACCACAATTAATAAATAAAGTGGTTAACCCGTATCATGTAAGGGACCAGAAGTAGTAATGTGATAAGCCCATTTATTAGATATATGGTAGTGAGAGAACCATGGTAATGACCCATGGTATTTTATGTATGAATCCTTTATAGAGGTTAGAGACTCCCCATTGAGAGATGTCAAGGATTATTGTATTGGAAAGCATTTGGCTTGTGGAGTGTTCTCCTTCCCTAAGGAGTGATTGTATGGTGTTACCCTACCTCAAGGGTTTGATCAATAAAGAAGCATTTCTACCTATTTATCTCTCGTTATTTTTAAGTATATTTTCATTGTCATATATTTATAGGCCAGATCTATTACAAGTGGTATCAAGGAAGGAGAACACTCCACAAGGAATATGCTTGCCAATACAATAATATTTGACATCTCCCAATGGGGAGTCTCTAGCCTCTATATAGGATTCATATATACAATATCGTTGGTCATTACCATGGTTCTCTCAATACCATATATCTAATACCATGGGCTTATCACATTACTACTTGTGGTCCCTTACATGATGGGGGTTAACCACTTTATTTATTAACTATGGCCCATCCCATTATTACATTATTCCCTTAGGTACCTCCCTCTGTACCACATACTATCCCCAAAGGTATACTAAACGACGTCAAGAGTGTTTTGGATGTTCTTGCTGACAATGATCAAAAAAAGAAGTAGAAGGCCAAAAAGGGGAAGGCAAAGAAGTTCGAGATAATGTGCGAAGGTGAAGAAGTTCGAGATCATGTGGTCTCACAATTACAGGGAAAAGATACAACCCGACAGATTTGGGAAGCTTTGTCTTCACTGTATGAAGTCTCTTCCAAACAACAGAAGATGTACCTATAACAAAATTCGCAATGAACATTGATGCAAAAGGAGGAAGGAGTTAACTCATATCTTTTGTGTCTTCAGGACACCAGAGACCAGCCTATTGCAGTGGGGTCTACTCCTTAATCTACCACAATGGAAAGGATGACCTTGAATGGATTTTTGTACGAATGGAAAGTCTTCATCCATTTTATATTGGCTAGGGAAAGACTACCTTCATGGTAAGAGATGTGGGCAGCTCTTCAATAGGAAGAATTAAGGAGGGATCTAGTTAAGGTCAACCTCAATGGAAACAATGGGAGTGGCATGAATACCAAGGAGGAGGAGGAGAACACATCTCTAGCATCAAAGGGATAGCAAAAGTAGAAGTGGAAGAAGGAGACTGCAAAGGTAAAATGTTTCAGATGTGATGAGATGGGCCACTTTGCATCCCATTGTCCTTTGAAGCAGAAGGATAAGGATGAGAAACATGATCCTAAGGCTTCTACAACAAAGATTGACGAAGATATGTTTTCCATGAGTGCCCATGCATCTCCAGGAGGGAGATGGCACAATATTGAGCTATAGTTAGGAGGGCTACGTGTTGGTAGGATCCATGAGGAAGTCCACCTCTTAGTTCAATTCCTTGCTATGGGAGCCCTGTTGGAAATACCAAGAGGGGGGGTGAATCAGTATTCCTTTTCAATTGTTATTTTTACCAGTTAAATCATTTATATTTAGAACACAAAAATGAACAATAGGAGTAAATTATTTTATTAATATAATCTTTACAATAAAACAAGTACAATATATATAAGGCTCAAATCTGTTGCCAAGCACCAACTTGGACTTTTTTTGAGGCTCCAACCTCGAGGGCACCAACCCTTTCTTGTCAAGGCACCAACCTTGGATTTCGAGGTACCAACTCCAAGAACACCAATCCTCCCAATTTTGAGGCACCAACCCCAAGTGATCCAACCCTATCTTGTCAAGGCATGTTTGATAGTAATTCTCTACTCCCAAAATCTTCTTTACTAAATTATGTCAATTTACAGCTTTAGTGTAGTCTCCATGCTACAACATCAATGACAAGCTGTCTTCATATGAAGGAGTCATCACAACTCTTCATACTATCCACACAAATTCTGCAAAGTTACCTCATGATGATATCAAATAGCCATCATGATCTCCAATAATGTCTCCACACAACTTCAGTGTGTCTACAATGAACTGCACTAAGCTCTGCACAAAAACCAACTCTCTGTTTCAAGCCTCTGTTCTCACTTTCACGGTAAATTATTTAGGCATGATTGCTTCTCACTGTTCTTGTTGTCGCGATCTCTTACTTCCTAGAAACAAATTCACATACACTTCAATGCTGGTGCTGGCTACTGCTCCCTTCAAGTGATGTCAAATGAAACTTTATTTTTTTGTTCACAAAATTGTTCTTTAGGTTGCGTTATGTACCTGATTAATTTATCACTGGTCTGAGCCTTTCAAAGGTTAACTCGATCAAAAAGGTTGCTCATCCTTCAGCTTCCTCCTGTCCTCCTACACCTACCGCTTGCTCTCTTTCTTCCACTTCACCCATTGCGAATTTTCCTTATTCTTTGTTATAGATGCCTGATACGCTAGACCTTTGGCTTCCTTTTTCGCTCACTTGATCTTCGGCTTCCTCTATGCTCGCTCAACCTTTTGGATTCCTTCTTCGATCGTTTCATATTTAGCTTCCTCTATGCTCACTCGACCTTCTTCGCTCGCTTGATCTTCATCTTCTTTTGTCTCTTCGAGTTCAACAGTACTCAAAAGACACACTCATTTGGAAGAGCGGCGGAATTACAATAGTCTTGCATATTAAAATTATATCAGAGAGTTCCTTTTTAATATTCATACAATAGACTCATTACTTACGGAGGATTTCATAGGAGAGGATATACCCACAGGGAGGTCCCACATGCCACGTCACTACCTCAATTTGCAATCACAACTTTTGGAAACTCCCGCAATCACAACCCTTTGGCTTCATGATATAACATTGTCGATGCCCCTATTTCTGACGAATGTGACATTCCAATAAGCATCTTTTGATAACTCAATTAGGTCCACAACGTATATCACAATTCCGGTCGGGTTCACAAGACTTATCGCAATCGATAATCTGGCGCTGTTAACCCTTTTGAACTTTGCGATTCATTGGATGCGATATTTATTTAAGCTGTGCAATAGTGGTGTACCAGGCTCGCAATGCTATCACAATCATAGTTTTTCAAGTGGCATTCCTTTGTGATACATAACTTCCAATAAAGATGTAATATACTATTAAATCATGTTATAATGGAGTAGTGGGTCCACAATATTACTGAATCATTGATCTCATCTTTAATCCGACAGTTATTTATCCACCCAATCAACAAACCTAATCATAAATCCTCCATTGTTTGATTAAGGAACTTTGGATCCAATGGTTCATAATGATATCAGCTAGGGAACTTGCGTGACGCGTCACTACCTTTATGGAGCCGATAAGGATTATAAATCCTTGATCTATAAAATTTTGGGTCTGTTCCTAAGATTAAAGTCCGATCATTTTGTGACCCGATATCCATTGGATATACGAGATCATAAAATCTACGGCCTTCGGGTCTTTAACTAGCACATGGGTTAACAATAGGCTTAACCCCCATCATTGACTATGTTGTAAGCATTGAAAATGAGATTGACAGCTACGATTTAGTGTAGGCCTTCAGCCATGATCAAAACAAACATACACTCCTACCCCCGCTATTCTGATAGTTGTGCTCATTATTTTCTTCTTTACTTGCTCCAATGACTACGTACACTCCTGCACACGCTCTTTTGATAGCTTTCTTCTTGTGGCTTATCTTCTTGTGACCTCCAATAACTCTGTTTATGCTCCTCCACTGATGTGTTCCTCTTTTCTTCTTCCGATATTTCATGCAATGTCTCTGATATGGCTCTTACTCTTGTCACATGCGATAGATTTGCTCTGTCTTGGCTTGTCACTCCTATGGCTTCTCTTCACTCCTATGACTTTTGATACATTGCTCCGATAGCTCTATTTATGCTCCTCCACTTTTTTCTTCCTATACATCCAATATGGCTCCTCCAATGTTTTCTTCTTTACTCCTCTGATATTATTGTTGCTCCTTTTTCTTCTGATAGCACTTACCCTTGGGCATATGTGATAATCTGCTTCCTTGATGGCTTCTGATGAGCTCTTCCTCTTATTCTTTGACTGCTTCTATTCTTGACTTCCAATGGCTTCCAATGTCTTTCCAAAGACTTCCTGATGGATTTGCTCCTTGGCTTCTTTCTCATGTTTCTTCACGGATCTGCTCTGTTTCTCCTTCGCTTCATATCATCCTTAAGTATCATATAATATTTCCATATTGACATCAATGACAATCTAGATCAATAATCTCCCCCTTTTTCATTGATGGTAATATTCTTCTTCTCTCCCCCTTTGACATCAATGGCAAAGGAGTGCTCAGGGACTCCCCCTCTTGAACTGCTCCCCCTATCAAATTGCTTTTGTTCTTTATGAGTAGTATATCTTCATGGTTATGTTACTCCCCCTGTCATAGTGCTCTTGTTTTTACTCAAGATAGAAGGATTGATGCCTTATCATCAACTCACACATTATACCTTCTTCATGTCTAAAAAAAACTACTTTATCATGGCTTCAACAATGCTTAGGAACGCTCCACTTCAATGCTTCCAAACAGATTGCAAATAGCCAAATACCAAATGTTCAATTCCAAGTGTTTATGCTTCAATCCATATTTTTTTGTCTCCACACTCAAAATTAAGAGGCCTTCATAGTCTGAATCAAGAGAAAATGCCACTGAAATTGTCTTTCTTCCTATCTTTCTTCACATCAGGATTCTTTTGTATCTTTGTGCTTCTCCTTAATTTATTGAGATATATTCGACTGCACAACACTCTCCTTTCTATAGTCCTTTTTGATGAGCCATCTTTTACTTGTGTTCTTCTCAAAGTATTTGCAAGTTATCTCTATTAGCGGATTTTGATATCCCATCTGTGACTGTCTTTTAAATTCTTTTCACTGATTGACATCTTTTTGCAATTCTTCTATTTTGTTAGATACTGCTAACTGCTCTTGCTTCGAGCTTCATTCCCATATGCATATGTTTTTTGGAAAGGGACACATTCTCAAAATACTGTGTAGCTATGCTTTACTCAACTTCTGTAATACGAGTAACATAGCTATTAGCCCTATTTCTCTAGCATTGGATGGCCTTCTCTACTGCTCCAATTTCTGCTTAGTTTTCAAGTGGAAAACATCTTCAAAAGAAGTCCAAAGAATGGTTACAAGATCATGTTCTTCAATGTAGTGCTCCTGAGACATGATCTTTATTAAACAATGATTGTTAATATAGCTCATCAAGGATTACATAAGGCCCATTCATAGGTGGCTTCTGCAAGAATGCTTAATCATCATAAGCTCCCCCTAACTATATGCATGATATTCCTTTTGGCAGAGTCCCCCGAAAAAATGCTTAGATTGTCAAAGATCAGGTCAACAACATGTTTTGTTGGCTAGAGAGTTCAGGGGCTTTCAAATTGTATTTGCTTCCTTCTCCATACTTGTGTAACTTTCTATTTTGGCATGGCTCTAGGTTGAGAAGGTGCCCAAATCAAATTACAATTACGTGCCATATGACCAATATTATGACACTTGAAGCATTCTATGTTGTTCATGAATAAGAATTCATGACTTCTTGTGAAATTTCTTCTCAGAGATTGATGGGGATCATTATAAGCCCTACAATCTTTTTCCATGTGTCCAAAGTTTGTACAAGAATAAAAATCACCAAGAAATAAACTTTGGTACCTGCGAGATGGAGATTTCATTAATGTACTTCTGAAGCCTTTCTGCCTTGAGATCCCTTGATTATAATTATTTATTCTCGCATCCTTGACATCATCTATATTTCTTCTTGGAGCACGATTTCTTCCATTGCTACCTTGACTCTTCTCATTCCCTTTCCTCGAACTAGGAGCATCAACATTTCTTTCTGGCTTCCTCACATCCTTTTTTTTTGGAGCATTATCATTCTTGTTTGAGGATTCACCTTCATAGCCAAGATCTAATTTATCAAATGGGAATATTTGATGGCTAAGCATGACATCCAAGGATTAAGAGCTCTTCAAGATTTTATCCATCCCTTCAACCTTTTTCCTGATGGAGACAATCTCTTCTTCCAATCTTTCACAATCATTATTCTTCATAGCAAGTTGTTTCTTAGTTTCTTCCTTGATATTAGTAGCTTCATTTGCTTCTATTTTAAGGTAGATGATATATGACTTCATTTTGAATATTTCTTCATTTTATTTTGCTAGACTGCTCTCCATTTCTTCCTTGATTCTTGTAGATTTACATGTTTCAGCCTTGAGAAGGTTGATGTTAGATTTTAATTTGAAGATGTCTCCATCCTTTTCTTTTAGTTGACATATCATAGTGTTTCTCTCCTTTTTTGCTTCATCAACCTGTCCTTCTATGATTTCCATTGCTTCCATTGTCTTCTCAGCTCCTTGTGCTAACTTTCTTGCTTCTTGTAGTTTAGATTAGAGAGAGGAGACCTCTACCTTATACTGACCAATCGCTTCTTCAAGTTTGTTCAACCTCTTGTGCCTTTGTTCAAGTGGAATTGACAAGGTATCTTCCTATTTCTTTGCTTTATCCAATTGATATGTCATGGATATGACTTCTTCATGATCCTTTCTTTTGCTTTGATGAAATTCCTTCTTAATCTTGGAAAGATCTTCATCCCTTTCTTGTACTTGAAGCTTGACAAGGTCAAGTTTATTCCTTGTTTGGTCTTCGTCACTAGCTAGTTCTTTCTTATTAAGTTCCTCATTTTCCTTTTTCAAATTGATAATCTCTTCCATGGCAACCATAAGTTTAGCAATGAGATCTTCTACAAAATATTTTTCATTCTCTTCATCTTCTAGGTCTTCTTTAGCCTTGATGTCATCATTCTCATTTTCAGCTTCTATGATGGGTTCTGCATTTCCTTCTTGGTTTCCATCATCTTCTTGATTGGTGGTCATGGTCAATCTCCTTTTGAGTGAGGGTCATGAAGTTTGTCCCATATACCATTTGTTGATGAAAATTTTCCTAAGTTGTTCTTTATAGAATCAGGTAGCTCATTCAATATTTCCTTCATTTCTTTTGCATTGTACTCCTTGGATTCTCCATCCATCATGCTATCAACAATCACTGATTTCCAGATTTCAATGCCTTGAGTCTTCAATAAATTCCTCATTCTTGCTTCATATTTATTAAAGTTTCCACTGAACCATGGAGCCTCCTCAAATTGATTGTCTTCTATTTCAGTGTTAGAGGGAGACACATCTTTAAGAGGATTGGAGACTTTCTTCCTTGGCTTCGCCATTTCTGTTCTAAAGATCAACCTTCAAGCTATTAGGCCTTGAGTGAAAGTACTGGTTCTGATACCAATTGTTGGAAATAATGAGGGGGGGTGAATCAATATTCCTTTTCAATTGTTATTTTTACCAGTTAAATCATGTATATTTAGAACAAAAAATGAGGAATAGGAATAAATTCTTTTATTAATACAATATTCACAATAAAAAAAGTACAATATATATAAGGCTCCAATTTGTTGCGAAGCAGCAACTTGGAATTTTTGTGAGGCTCCAACCTCCAGGGCACCAACCCTGTATTGTCAAGGCACCAACCTTGGATTTAGGAGAACCAACTCTAAGGACAACAATCCTTCCAATTCTGAGGCACCAACCCCAAGGGCTCCAACCCTATCTTGTCAAGACATGTTTGATAACAGTTCTCTGCTCCCAAAATCTTCTTTACTAAATTCTATCAATTTACAACTTCACTATAGTCTCCATGCTACAACATTAATGACAACCTATCTTCATATGAAGGAGTCTTCACAACTCTTCATACTATCCACACAGAGTCTGCAAAGTTACCTCATGATGATATCAAATAGCCATCATGTTCTCCAATAATGTCTCCACACAACTTCATTGTGTCTATAATGAACTGCATTAAGCTCTACACAAAGACCAGCTCTCTGTTTCAAGCCTCTATTCTCACTGTCACGGTAAATGCTTTAAGCATGACTACTTCTCACTATTCTTGTTGTCATGATCTCTTACTTTCCAGAAACAAATTCACATGCACTTCAATGCTCATGTTGGCTATTGCTCCCTTCAAGCGATGTGAGATGAAACTTTATTTTTCCCTTCACATAATTGTTCTTCAAGTTGCGTTATGTACCTAATTAATTTATCACTAGTCTGAGCCTCTCAAAGGTTAACTCGATCAACAGAGTTGCTTGTCCTTTGACTTCCTCCTGTCCTGCTAGACCTTGGGCTTCCTCCTGTCATGTTTGACTACCGCTTGCTCTCTTTCTTCCAGTTTGCCCATTTTGAACTTTCCTTGTTCTCTGTTATAGATGTCTGATACACCAAACCTTTGGCTTCCTTTTTCGCTCGCTTGACCCTTTGGCTTCCTTCTTCGATCTCTTGATCTTCACCTTCCCCTATGCTCACTCGACCTTCTTTACTCACTTGATCTTCGACTTCCCCCGTCTCTTGGAGTTCACGAATACTCAAAAGACATGTTCATTTAGAAGAGAGGCCAAATTACAATAGTGTTGCATATTAAAATTATATCAGAGAGGCCCTTTTCAATATTCATACAATAGAATCATTATTGACGGAGGATTTAATAGGAGAGGCTATACCCATAGGGAGGTCCCATATGCAACATCACTACCTCAATTTGCAATCATAACTTTCGGAAACTCCCGCAATCGCAACCCTTTGGCTTCATGATATAACATTATCGACGCCCCTATTTCTGACAAATGTGATATTCCAATACGCTTCTTTTGATAACTCAATCGGGTCAACAAATTATATTGCAATCGATAGTTTGGTTCACAAGACTTATCGCAATCAGTAGTCTGACGCTGTCACCCCTTTTGAACTTTGCGATTCAACAGATGCGATATTTAGTTAAGCCATGCTATAATGGTGTAGTGGGTCTGCAATTCTATCGCAATCGTAGTTTTTCAAGTGGCATTCCTTTGTGATACATAACTTCCAATGTAGATGTGATATAATATTAAATCATGTTATAATGGTGTAGGGGGTCCACAATAATATTGCATCGATGATCTCATCTTTAATTCGACAGTTGTTGATCCACCCGATCAAAAAACCCAATTCTCGATCCTCCACCATTTGATCAAGGCGTGTTGAATCTAACAGTTCATAACGATATCGGTCAGGGAACTCGCGTGATGCTTAACTGCCTTTATAGAGTTGATAAGGATTATAAATCCTTGATATATAAAAGTTCGGTTCCATTCTTGAGATTAATGTCTGATCATTTTGTGACCTGATGTCCATTGGATATACAAGATCATCAAATCTACGACCAGTGGGTCTTGAAATAGCACATGGGTTAGAAACAGGCTTAAACCCCATCGTTGACTACGACGTACGCGTTGAAAATGAGATCGATGGCTAGGATTTAGTGCGGGTCTTTAGCCACGATCAAAAGAAACGTACACTCCTAGCCCCACTCTTCTGATAGTTGTGCTCTTTGTTTTCTTCTTTACTTGCTCTGATGACTATGTACACTCCTATCCCCACTCTTCCGATAGATTTCCTCTTGTATATTATCTTCCTGTGGCCTTCGATAACTTTGTTTATGATCCTCCACCGATGTGTTCCTCTTTGCTTCTTCTGATATTTCATGCGATATCTATGATATGGCTCTTACTCTTGGCACATGCGATAGATCTGATTTGTCTTGGCTTGTCACTCCTATGGCTTCTCTTCACTCCTATGACTTCTAATGCATTGCTCTGATATCTTAGGGTTTATGATCCTCTGTTGTTTTCTTCCTATACTTCCAATATGGCTCCTCCAATGTTTTCTTCTTTACTCCTCTGACATCGTTATTTCTCTTTGTTCTTCCGATAGCACTTACCCTTGGGCATATGGGATAACCTGCTTCCTTGATGGCTTCTGATGAAATGTTCCTCTTATTCTTTGACTGCTCTTGTTCTTGACTTCGAGTGGCTTACAATGTATTTCCAATGACTTCCCTGATGGCTTTGCTCCTTGTCTTTTTGTTCCTATTTCTTCACGGATCTGCTCTGCTTCTCCTTGGCTTCATATCATCATTTAGTATCCGAGAATATTCCCATATTGACATCAATGGAAATCTAGATCAACAAGCCCAAGAGATGATGTAATTATATTTCTATCATGTATAAACATTTGGTATATCCCCACTTGGTTGGGAGATGGATGTATGTATGAGTAATTGGTGTTAGGAAGGTCATACTCACATAGTTGAGTTATAAAGTCATGTTATTCTTTTGGAGATATTTTTGCAGACTCTTCTTGTGCTTAGGGGGATCATGGATGGTTTTAGTGCGTCTCAGCATGTACAAAGGAGAGCTCAATCAAAAAAATCAGCATATACTCAGGGGGAGCATTAACAACATAGGGAAGAGAATATCTTGGTCGACCCTTTGTCCTTGATGTCAAAGGGGGAGAGTCTCTTGGTGTTGTTGTTGCCATCAAGTCCAAAGGGGGAGATTTTTGGCATTATGATACAGGTGTTGTCCTTGATGGCAACTCACTTAGATGAAAGTTCACAGTGCAACAGGTCAACCGAAAAGGATTACAGATCAGACTCCAACGAATGAAGAAAGAGAGGTATACACTGATTCACTTTGTCCAAGGTGCGTATACACATGGTTTAATAGAAAACAGTAGCGTATAGTGTATACACGCACTTTCTCAGGAGGAAAAGCACATACATGTTGGAAAACCAAGTTTTTTGGTCCAAGGTATTAGATCCAAGATATTTTGGTCGAAGGTAATCGGTCTGAGGCATTTGGTCCAAGGTATGTTCCCTAGGTATTGGGTCCAAGGAATCGAGAAAGGCCTAAGAGTATATAAGGAAGAGAAGATCATTAAGCTAAGGTGTGCAAGCAATGAGATTCCAAGGAATACTTCTATTTGAAGTATATATTATGTTACATGGTTATGTTTGGTATCAGATTTGAAATATTCATGTGCACCTTGAGTTCAACATTGGATTAGGACTCATGAGACTTGAAATGACTTATTCTTGAATGATCTGATATTGGTTGAGACCAGATTCTATGTTTTCCACCTGTTCTATTTGTTATCAATCATGATCTGGGTTTTCTGATGTCTGGACTTGCAGTAAAGTTCTGATTCAAAATTTACACTTCTATATGCAGGTTCGTCTTGGCCAAAGGATGTGTACACATAGGTTTGAAGGGACATCTTTAGGTGACTGAGTGCTGGAAGGAGGGCCAAAGTACCTTGTTGGACGACCGCTATAACTAGGGACTGTTCTAGGCTAGAAAACACACATATATTATCTTGTAATAGGCCGAGTAAAGGGACCTTCCTATTATGATTAGGTTTTAGGGTTGTAGGTACTATTTTGATGGCTAGACATGTTTTAGGTTCCTCCTCTAATAGCGAGATCACTTAATTTGGAGAGGAGAGAAGGCCACATAATTTAAGGTGTTTTTTTGGGCATGATTATTGAGTTGTTGTAGGTTATAGTGGGAGCCCTAACTAGTGACCAAAACATTGTCCATGAATAGAAGTGCAAAATTATGTATTCTTCTCCATTAGTGACTTGTTTTGGATTAGGTTGATAGGAGAGGTCTCTTCAAATATCTTGATGAGAAGCTCCTATAACACACAGATCAACATTCTACATGTTGATTATAGTCTTGTGTGTATCCTAAGACTATGGATCTTGTTGTTGGGATAGGCCATAGGCCATAGCCAACAGTATGGGAGTATGGTGCAGTAATGGCACATGGGATAGCACTGTGGTAGCATGGTGTAGCGTAATATGGCAGCATGACATAAGTAATGTTGTGGCATGGTGTTTACTGGTGCAGCACTGGTACATAGTGCAATAATGCCACATGGGACAACAATAATACATGATGCAATCTAGTGATGGGTACAATCATGATTAGTGAAGCATGATGAGATGTTGCATAGTGATGATGTGTGTAGCATGTTGCAGCATAGTGAGGTGTAGCATGATGATGAGGAGCAACACAATGACAGGTGCAACATGGTGCAACATAGTGAGGTATAGAATGATGATTAGGAGCAACACAATGATAGGTGCAACATGGTGATGGAGTCACCTTGGAGAATCAGTTGAAGTAGCATTTCTTCAACTAAGTTCAGCTACCTCATGTATCATCTTCTTAGAGATGATCTATGATCCTATTTAGATAAGTCAAAGTGTTGAATTTGTTGTAAATGTACTATCTCTCTCTCTCTCTCTTTGTTGAACTGTTGAAGAAAATTTAAGAAGAATTGATCAAGGTTTTCCCCAGATTAGGGTTTATCCCTCGCTAGCGCCACATCTTGTGCCCTCTTGTCTTGGATTCTCTTTTGTGATTTGTGTTTATGTTATATGTACAATTTACTATCATGCTAATGTGATTGCTAATCTAGAAAAGATATTGAGCTAATGGTGAAAATTGAAATAAATTGCTCTGAGCATAGAAAATACCTAAAATTAACATGGTATTAGAGGTGAGGTTATGACAAATCCCAAGCAAGAGTGAAAGAGAAATCACCCAATACAGTTGAGAAAGGACAAAATTCTCAATGGATTCCTCATCCCTCTTCAAATTCACTAAGGGTGAAGTCGAAGAAGAGAATATTATCATAATGGCATAGCGGAAGCTTCTGATGGCCTACCTTAAGATCGCTTCAATGGGAAGTTTGGATCTAAGGGTGGAAGGAAAGGCAGATTCCTTGCTTGCAACAAGTTTGGCTATTATGTGAAGGAGTGTCCAAATGATAGGGACACATCACTTGATGATCATAAAAATCATTCCAGGGACATATTTAATGATCGAAGGAATGACAGGTAACGCAGGTCATCAAGGAAATAGACGACTCTTCAAAGAAAGAAAGGAACTCTAGGTATGAAGAATCAAATGTAGTTTTTGGTAAGATAAGGAAGAATTATCTTATATTGGCCCTCTCCTCCAAACTATTTGGGAATCTGTCTTATTGATTGTAGCACTTCAAGCCACTTCATCAGATAGAAGGGTGATCTCTCTAATTTGGTAGAGATGGAAACAATAATGGGATTATACTTGGATTCAATGCCACCTATCCTGGAAAGGGTGTAGGGAATGTTACCCCTCAATTGAATGAGGGTAACTAGATTCATTTATAAGAATCTCTTTATGTACTTGATCGCAAGAAGAACCTAGTTTCCATTTCGACAATCGTTCATGGTTGCATTCATCAGCGGAAAGCTACGTGTTTGAAAATATAATTTTCAAAGATGATTTTAATCATGGGTTCAGGGTTGGCAATTTGTATCAACTTACAAGTAGTCCAATGGGTATCATGTTAGTTGAGACATCCCATCAATAGCACTAAAGGTCTATATAGGGACCTACTCAATGTGAGTCAGAGGGTGACATGGATGCTTGAACTCAAGAAGAGCATGAGGGTACATGTCTAAAATGTACCGACGGAAAATATTACAAGGGGACCATTCCCTTCATGTAGTAGGTCCACAGGGTTGGAACAACTCAGGTGAAAGAAATCCCTCTATGGCTTGAAGAAAAACACCCTGGGCTTAATATGAAAGGATTGATAGCTTTTCGATGAAGTTGAAATTCACTAGGAGTGATGATAATCCAAACCTTTGCTTGAAGGTTGTGGATGATATACCTCTCACACTGGCACCTTCTGAGGATGACCTCTTTCTGACAGGTGCAGACCCTCTCATTTGCAAAATTAAGAGGGAGTTAGATTCCAGAGTTGGAATGGTGAACTGTAAGCCCATAACTGCCTCGATGGATCTTAAATTTCAGAAGTTATGTGGTAGGGATACCGGACCTGATTTGGGAAATGTCTTTGAGTTTCACAAACTCATACTAGCATTGATATTCTTGGTGAACTCCCGTTCGGATATACATTTTGAAGTTAGCATGGTGACCTCATATATGGTTGAGCCTCATTAGATTGGTGCCATGAATCTTCTGAGATATCTTTGGGGCACAATATATCATAGATTGAGATACACTACTCAAAATATGAAGCTCAATGATTATTCGAATGCTAACTAGGTAGGTAGTATGGAGGATCGCAAGAGAACTTCTAAGTGCTAGTTCTCTTTGGTTTCTGCTTCGATATCCTAGATGAGCAGGAAGCAGAAGTCGGTTGCTATAAGCATCGAGACCAAATACGTGGCTACAAGTATGACCTCGTGTGAAGTTTCCTAATTGCAGAAGCTCTTTAGTGAGTTATTTGAACACATGATAGATACCACCGTGATCTTCTGTGTCAACTAGAGGGGGATTCGATTATTGAGGAATCCCATATTCTATGAGTTCTCCAACATATATACATGAGGTACCACTTTATCTGGGATATGGTACATCAATGAGAAAGAAGGATCCATCGCATTAGGATTGATGTGAAGGTCATAGACATTCTATCGAAGCCCCGGGGAAAGGTCGAATTTATGACTTTCCATAGTGACTTGTAGTCATTGAGAGACCTTCTTATGAGGGTCCTGTATGATGATTGTGTTGAGCTCTAAGAGCTCCAGGGGGCTTCGGGTACTTCTTGTAGAAACAAGCGGCCATAGGGCAACTCACCCTTCCCTAGTGGTGTGATGTGTACAGGGTGATCGGTTCATCCTTCCCTTGTGATACCCCATGGAGACTTATGGACAGGATGAGTGATTTTCCTATCGAGGCATCCTACCCATACAGTCTGGACTCATGGGAAGTACCTCTCATTTGGCCAATGAGTAGGGAAATGGGGTTAGGGACCATAGTAGTACTGATGGATGCATTGTGTGTCTACCGTATTCCCTATTCTAGGATGACCGACATTGATCTGGGATCAATTGGAACTGAATTTGGGTCAGTAAGAGTGATATAGCTCACTTTCTCTTGGAACTAATTTGGGATTAGTATGGGTGGTTTGAGACACTCTCTTTTGATATTGATCCGAGATTAGTATGATTGGTTTGAGACACTCTCTTGTGATATAGATCTGGGATCAATGTAACTAACTTCGGGTCAATAAGAGTGACATAACTCACTCTCTTTTGGAACTGATCTGGGATCAGTAAGAGTGGTATGACACAGTATCTTCATATGGGACTGACTTGAGGTTAGTAGAGAATGGTATGAGACATTCTCGATCAATTATTCTTCTTCATGGTTCAGTAGAGCAGATCAAAGTAGTGCAGGGCACTGATGGCAGAGATAGTACAGTCTAGCCGATGGATCAATGGATGGAGTTCTCCCTAGTTGAGAGGCAGTTTTAAAGTTGGAAACTATGGCCAAACTCCATGTGGGTCATATTATTTATGGAAACTGATAGCTTTCTTGGATCCCTCTCATCAAGAGGTGTAGGATTGATCTAAATATCATTCGATTCGGATAAGTATTCATGAAGATATGAATTGATTTGTGTTATGGGACAATTCATCAATGTCAAACAACAACCAAATGAACCCCATGTGTGCTCAAAATTTTGGTATAAAAGGAGGTGACTTGAGTGTCATTAGGACACACTTCACTCTTGATTTCTCTCCAATCACATTGGCTTTTAGTGGAAGAAAAATATAGGAGGATGAAAACCTAGATGCAGGAGGAAAGGGGGCTAAACAAGCTACCCTAACCACAGTCCTAACGAGGATTGTTTAGCCACAATTCTAGGGAGGTGACCCCTACTTCCATACATTGCACAACCTTCCCTCTACGCTGCCGAAAGGCGAGGTATAGCACGGTGAACAAGGTCTATTCATGCTACCCAAATATGCAGGTATATCATTCCCTAGCTACAGTAAGGAAGACAAGCTAATGAGGATTTGAAGGGATGTTTTTAGGTGGACGAGTGCTAGAAGGAGGGCCAAATTACGTTGCTGGAGGGATGTTATAATTAGGGACTGTTCTAGGCTAGAAAATGCAGGGAATTCTCTTGTAACAGGCTGAGTAAAGGGACCTTCCTGTTGTGATTAGCCGCAAGCCTATGGGTATTGTTTTGAGGGTCAAACATGTTGTAGGTGTCTCCTCTAATAGTGAGATCACTTAACTTGGAGAGGATAGGAGGCCACATAATTTAATGTGTTTTTGTGTGTGATTTTTGGGTTGTAATAGGTTATAGTGGGACCCCTAACCAGTGACCAAAACACTTCCCATGAATTGAAGTGCAAAAGTATGTATTCTTCTCTATTAGTGACTTTTGTGGGGTCATTTCTTTGACTTGTTTTGGATCAGGTTGATAGGAGAGGTATCTTCAAATATATTGATGAGAAGAAGCTCCTATAACACATAGATCAACATTCTACATGTTGATGATAACCGTGTGTGTATCCTAAGATTGTGGATCTTGCTACTGGGCTAGGCCTATCGTGGCGGAAAAAGTCGTTTGTGCGGACACAACTGGCCTCCCTAGGAGTCTAAACTCTCTAGCGACAAACAAGACAAAATGGAGTAATCTTTCTCTAAATATACCTTTTACAACATGAAAACTACAAGTGTTTAGGCTTACCTTATTCCAAAACTCTATTGTTGTAGTCCGTCCTTGCCGATCCGGATGAGCTCCTCCTTCACATCAATTCCTGCAACCACAAACAATCAAACAATTACCGAGCACTTGCATTTCATATAATAAAACATATATTCAACATGTAGACCAAGGAACACACGAAATAACTCAATAACACAAGCTATTGAGAAAAATAAACCAGTTTGTATTAATAACGAAACAAAGAAACTCTTACAACCTGGCCTTGGTGTTGTGCAAGTTCCTCCCAGGGTCCATCAAGGGTTTTCCTCTACTTTGAAAAAGCTCACCCACTTCCAAGTAGAATCAAGCAAAGACAATCTCTCCTCACAAGGTTCTAAATGGGAGACCTAAATCCTGCAGCATTTACCCAAAGAAAATGTATAGCTTCAACCTCCCCTCCTTCTGGCTCAATGTCTTTATTTATAGTGTTGTAAAGAGGTTATTCAGGTCCACCATCAATGGGATAATCCCCCCCTTTTGGTGGGATAGCTCCCTTATTGATGGGATAAGTTCCCTCTTAATAGAGATACATGAACCAACTGGAGGCGTATCCATTTCATCAAACCGACCTCTAGAAGGTTCTAGAAGTAACCACAAGTAACTTTTTTAAGATGAAACTCACACATTTTGCCTTTTGCAGAAGGACGCACCTGTCCCTTAACATACGGAGCGTCCAAGGACGCAGCTTTTGTGAACATGGTGAGCGTCCCCGCAGGTAAGGCTAGAGAGAACCTGCGACCCCAGAGATAAACATATTTTTTACAAGACTTTCTCTCTTCTTTGAGTTTGAGATGGATAACAGAGGCATAAGACTTGCCTAAGAGGGTAGCATGACTTGTTGATTTGAGCCATACTAACTGTAAGTAGTCATGGTGACATTTTTTAGTGTAACAGATTGCCCCCTAAAGTGCGAAGCCTGGAATAGATTAGGGTTTTGTAATTCTAGGAAGGGTGAAGCGCTTTATCATTTCAAGGATTTTCTTGTGGATGACCTGGTTGGAACCTGCAATTTTCAACACAAAATACATGTATAAGATTATATCATCACTGAGGTAGGCATTCCCATACTCAGATTCAAAACTTTAACTAATAGACTAACTATTCTCATACAGGAATGATCTTGCAGTACATCATTTTTATAGACTTTTGTAGACACAGTATGGACGCAGCCATCTGTTTATGATTAGTCTACATAGATAATGAATACAAAACTCCTCGCAGCCTGGATGGTAGAAACTAGATCCAGGGTCTTCACTTCTACTTCCTGAATTGGTACGATTCTAACCATGTGATTAAATGATTTGATGTTGAACATGTTAGAAACCACTTGATTACCAGTCGATGATGTAAACTGTTAACAAGCGTGAGAGAGACCACCAGTAATGTCAATGGTTCTCAAAGTACCAAGCAAAACCTGTGAAATGTGAATAGATGTTTTGATGTCGAACACTTCACGGAATCCTCTGATCGAAAGTCAATGATGTAAACTGACGTCAAAGGCGAGAAACCTACCATTGATGCATGCAGACTTCAAGGTACTGTCGATTCCTAAGTCATATTTCTAGATAATGTGCCGATGTCGATAGAAAGCGACCCGTTGCAGGCGAGCCCACAACACGAAATCATTGTTCAAGTTGAAGAAATGTTGCTGTGAGGACTGACTCAGGGATGGTCAAATGGATGACAAGTATTTTGCAGATGAAAGTTTTCCTTGCAGACCTCTTGAACACATAACGAAATGATAGATGGTTTGGTGACGAATAACTCAAAGTTAATCCTGGAACCCGGTTAAAGACTTTCAAAGTGATTTGGTCAACTGTGAGGTAAAAGATTTCCCAACCCAGGTGAATGAAAAAGTGTCGTGTTCAAGAGTGGTAATAAAGTTTCTTTTGAGACAAAAGGTGACAAACATGTTCATTCTTCTCTCTTTTCCCCCACCATTTCTGGCAAGTACCTCTTTATTTTTAACAAGCTTGAGGAGGATAACATATGCTTGGTTATAATCTCATCCTTCGGACGAGTCCAACCCAGTTTAAATTCGAACCCTAGGAAGGAGTGGTTCGTTCCTGTTTGTAATTGAACAGGTCCTTTACTGTAAAAGTTTAACGAGCCCAGTATAGGAGAAACTCAGTGTTTTTCAATTTTAGAGAGTCTGAAAAACTTAAGGAAACTCCACGTTGAACTTTTTCGTAAATTTGTTTCCCTCAAGCCCGAAAAAGTATTAAATAATACATGGGGGAACCACTTGATCTTGCGACCAAGGATTACTTTCATAGTAGTGTCGTCGACCTGAAAAGTAAAAAGCGATCAAGGACACGTCGTTTTATTTCCTTATCGAGTTTGAAACGACAAAAACCCGGCAATCTTTTCTTGATTTTACGGCCAGAAAAGAGCTAAAAGGGGACCGTCTTTTAATTCCGTTTTAACGAGTGAAAAAGAAACACTCGGCAATATTTTCATGTTTTAGGAGTCAGAAAAGGGCTTAAAATATGACTCTAAGGTTTCACTTTTTCGTAAGTTTTAACGAGTTCGAAAAAGGGATAAAAATGTACTCATGGTTTTCACTTTTTCGTAAGTTTTAATGAGTTCGAAAAAATGATAAAAATGTACTCATATGGCCGACTTTCAATTTAATTTACGAGTAGGAAAAGACGGAAAGAACTCGGCATTTTCATTTGTTTTACGAGAATGAAAGATAGCAAAACAATCTCGAGATTTTCATAAGTTTAACGAGTCTTGAAAATAACTGAAATTGACTCGAGATAGGTTTCATTTTTATAGAAGCTTGAAAGAGAGAAAAACTATGCTTCGTAGTAGTTTCATTTTTTAACAAGCTTGAAACAGAGAGAAAACTGTGCTTGATGCCCCCTAAGCATAATTGTTAGAGTGCATGCCCCCCAACTTCATTTCATTCAACCAGTAGGATGAAATGAAGGTTGAGTTACGAGATCATTTGAAAGACTGGACCTAAAACAAAAAACTGAAATAACTAACCTAAATATACAACTTAACATCTATGAGATCTAGTCAAACTCTCGACTCAATTAGAGGAGGATTCGTTTCATTTTTTAACGAGCTTGACACAGGAAAAGAACTATGCTCGGATTCGGTTTCATGTTTACGCAAGCTTGAAATGAAAAACTATACTTGTTATAAGTTCGCATGCCCCCAGCATAATGATGCAAAACGAGGTACATGCCCCCCAAGCTTCATTGCATTCAATGAGGTGGATGGAATGAAGCTTTACTTTCAAGATCTTCGAAAGACTTATGGGAGTTGTTTCATTTTTTTTAGTGAGGTTGACACAGGAAAAGAACTATCCTCAAAACTACTCTTTACAATCTACCTAACAAAAAATTTACTCTAAAAACCTTGATTCATTTTTTAACGAGCTTGACACAAGACAAGGAACTATGCTCTAAAATCCTTGATTCATTTTTTAATGAGCTTGACACAAGACAAGGAACTATGCTCTAAAATCCTTGATTCATTTTTTAATGAGCTTGACACAGGACAAGGAACTATGCTCTAAAATCCTTGATTCATTTTTTAATGAGCTTGACACAAGACAAGGAACTATGCTCGTGACTACTCTCTACAATCTACCTACTTAACTTACCCTTGTTTCATTTTTTAATGAGCTTGACACAAGACAAGGAACTATGCTCAAAAAGTTCGCATGCCCCCAGCATAATGACGCAAAATGAAGGTACATGCCCCCTAGGCTTCATTGCATTCAACCGGCTGGATGAAATGAAGGTTTAATTTCAATATTTAACTTGAAAAGGGAGTTGTTTCATTTTTAAGGAGGTTGACACAAGAAAAGAACTATCCTCATACCTGATTCATTTTTTAACGAGGTTGACTCAGTAAAAGGAACTGTCCTCACACACACTGATTCATTTTTTAACGAGGTTGACACAGTAAAAGGAACTTTCCTCACAACCCTACTCTCCTATATAACCTACTATCTACCTGATTCATTTTTTAATGAGGTTGACTCAGTAAAAGAACTATCCTCAAACACACTGATTCATTTCTTAACGAGGTTGACACAGTAAAAGGAACCTTCCTCGTTGCATCCAATTTCATTTTTTAATGAGGTTGAGAGAGGAACAAACTATCCTCGTACTAGCCTATTTCATTTTTTAATGAGGTTGATACAGGAAAAACTCTCCTCGTATTAGCCTATTTATTTTTTTAACGAGGTTGATACAGGAAAAACTCTCCTCATACTAGCCTATTTCATTTTTTAACGAGGTTGATACAGGAAAAACTCTCCTCGTAAACACTGATTCATTGCTTCCAACTGGAAGAAAGACATGTCAATGGACACGCCTTGATCATGGCTTCCAAGAGGTCTTCATCAGAAGGAAGAATACTTCTTTGGAAGGAACACATGTCAAGGGACTCAAAAGGGATAAGAACATCGTGTTCAAATAATCCCATAGAGTTTTCCATGTCAATTACCGGATCTAAATCAACAGTGAGAGGCTCACTTACATCGGTAACTGAAAACATGGGACCAGTTGCCACATAATTAACCTGTGGCAGGGTAGATACCACTTTACAATCAGGAACATTTAGGGGTGTCATATTATTGGTAGTTGAAACAAGACTAGGGAATGAAAGCTGGTCTACAGTCACAATACTGCCATTGTGAGGGAAAGACATCACGTGAAAGAGTGTCGATACGAAAGCTTTCATTGCATAAACATAGTCTCGCCCAAGGAGCAAATTGAAATCCAAGGGACCTCGAACTACCATAAGATCAATACAGACAGTTTTACCTTCCAAGGTAATAGAAAACTTAGGAAGGATCCCTAAAGGTTCACTAATGGTTCTGTTAAAAGCTTTCAGATTCTGCGTAATAGGCGCAAGCTGAGGGGAACCCAAAGCTTTCCAAACAGTTGAGGATAAAATACTAACAGAAGCACCCTCATCTACCTGAGTACGATGGATGTCCCTACCACCAGCCTTGACAATGATTTGGAAAGGGATGGAGGAAGGAAGATGAGGTTCTGTCAATCTATTCCAATCAAAGGAAAAGACCTCAGTGCTTGGAGGGGGTTCTGTAGAAACAGGTGAAATGCCCCCCGGCATAGAAGAATTCGATGTAACAAGAAGAACATCAGCGGTATGAAATTTACTCTCGAAAGGGAGAGTGTGATCGACCGAATGTGAAATTGAATCGACCACTTGATCAACTAATGGATCATCAACCTGAGTGACATGAGTTTCACTCTCCAATGGAAGAGTATGATCGACCGTACTTGAATTTAGATCAATCACTCCGTCAGTCGACGGTAGGGTGGGAGAAAGTTTACGGTAACCAGTTGGAAATTCTTGCTGTGGAACAGTAAGGTTTTCCAACAACGTTGAGGCTTTATCCATGTGAGGGCAAATGTGAGTTTGATGACTCCCTTTGCATAACTTACAAGGAAACATAAATTTACCCTTTTTCCGAGGAACCTGACTATCACTGGTTGATGGATCAACGGAAAGTTGATGAGATTTTTCTGACCATACTTCCAAGACCTTTGGAATACTAGGACAATTGACAAGGAAGTGGTCACTCTTACAAAGCCTGCAAGGGTATTTGGGTTTACGGTGCATGTCGGAATTTTCCTCAACACAACTAACACTTACAGCCATGGTTGGTTGGTTGACTTCTTTCTTATCTTGCTTCTTCTTCTTCTTCTTCTTCTTCTTCCCTTTCTTCTTCTTCTTAGCCTCCTGGTTACTAGCATCAAGGCTTTTACCAGGCGAAGAGGAAGAAATGGAGGAAGAAAAATTAGGCGAAGAAGGTAAAGGGTCAATAGAAGGTTGGTGATGTTGAGATGGTGAACTCTGTTGAGGTGAAGCATCCGGTTGAGATGGAACAATTGGAGTATTTTGGGCCAACGAAGTTGAAAATAACCATATCGGTAAACCTATTGTAAATACAGGTAATGACAAAGTAGCCATATAAGGAGGACCAACATTTCCAAAGTAAGGAAAAGTACTAGGATTCTCATTAGGAGGGGTTCCTAGGTTGATAAATTCCGGAACATTTGCCATTATATTCAACTTCAGTGAATTTTATTAACAATTTAAAACTAAAATTAACAATTCACAATTCACAGCTATGGTCTCTAAAAGTAAAAACAAACAAATTAACACGCGCTATCAAATCTAGGAGTCAAACCACACACAAACAGTAGCCTTCCGGACCGAAAACACTAGCTGGTGATTAAGCCCAACCTCGCAGAATCCAGTACAAAAATAGTGGGTGGAGCAGTTACCTCGACAACTTGCTTAATGAATAGACTGGACCAAGTTCCTCCACTTTAACCGTCTCGAGTGAAGTGAACCCCCCAGAAAATCCAAGTGAGTATAGCCGACGTCTGCTCCAGGTACAGTGGGACCTTCCCTCCACCGTCACCTCGGGTAGAATCCTAGAGATTATGGTCACTAAGGTTACCAATGACCACAAGTACAGCTGGGGGAATAGTCTAAACTCTGACAGCACGCAAGGGTAGAGTAGCAAGCTCAATCCCCTTACCGGCTCCTTGACAGTAATCCAAGGTTTACCGATAAGTGACCCCTGGCTCCTCGACAATGGTTAATCTGAGGTTTACATTTTTTGTTAGGTAGATTGTAAAGAGTAGTTTTGAGGATAGTTCTTTTCCTGTGTCAACCTCACTAAAAAAAATGAAACAACTCCCACAAGTCTTTCGAAGATCTTGAAAGTAAAGCTTCATTCCATCCACCTCATTGAATGCAATGAAGCTTGGGGGGCATGTACCTCGTTTTGCATCATTATGCTGGGGGCATGCGAACTTATAACAAGTATAGTTTTTCGTTTCAAGCTTGCGTAAACATGAAACCGAATCCGAGCATAGTTCTTTTCCTGTGTCAAGCTCGTTAAAAAATGAAACAAATCCTCCTCTAATTGAGTCGAGAGTTTGACTAGATCTCATAGATGTTAAGTTGTATATTTAGGTTAGTTATTTCAGTTTTTTGTTTTAGGTCCAGTCTTTCAAATGATCTCGTAACTCAACCTTCATTTCATCCTACTGGTTGAATGAAATGAAGTTGGGGGGCATGCACTCTAACAATTATGCTTAGGGGGCATCAAGCACAGTTTTCTCTCTGTTTCAAGCTTGTTAAAAAATGAAACTACTATGAAGCATAGTTTTTCTCTCTTTCAAGCTTCTATAAAAATGAAACCTATCTCGAGTCAATTTCAGTTATTTTCAAGACTCGTTAAACTTATGAAAATCTCGAGATTGTTTTGCTATCTTTCATTCTCGTAAAACAAATGAAAATGCCGAGTTCTTTCCGTCTTTTCCTACTCGTAAATTAAATTGAAAGTCGGCCATATGAGTACATTTTTATCATTTTTTCGAACTCATTAAAACTTACGAAAAAGTGAAAACCATGAGTACATTTTTATCCCTTTTTCGAACTCGTTAAAACTTACAAAAAAGTGAAACCCTCGTTAATACATATTGTCTGGCTTCGTTCCCAACGAGGGGGGAATGATCCCCTCACTGGTTCGGACACGAGCTCGTGCTTCTCCTTTAAGAGGAGCTTTCCCAGAGTGTAAATGTAACAATTGGATTTGATTCTATCACAAGATTGACTACTTGTTTGGTTTTACTACTCCAAGACACTAGCCTAAGCTATGTTGGTGCTTCAGAGCCCTAGAAATGTAAAAATTACTAGATGAATTTTAATTAAGCGCTGTGTTATTAAGGCTGTTATTACTCAAATGGGTAAATGGATATGAAACCAATGGTGTTATGACCCGACTCAACTGAATGCAATCGCATATGATAATACAATCCTTTCAATTCGATGAATCCTAACTAGAGTAAGGAGAGAGTTTCCATTCACTTACAACAATGCAAAAAATTGATCAATAAGCGAAAATATAACAAATTCTCTAATGCACTAATTCTATCAAGAAAAACTAATGCAAATCAATTCCAAACCATTTTTTCATTTTTATTTTTGTGTAAATTCAAATCAAAGAAAACTGATCTAAATCTACGATTGATTTTTCAGAATGTAAACTATGCAATTGTAATCTATGCACAATTCACTTGAAAAGTATGCAAATGTAATCTATGCACATTTTTCATTCATATTCTGAAAATGAGAATTCTAATTATGCAAATGTGATATATGCAAGAGAATTCTCAAACACAAGACGATTCTAATGTGATCTAAGAACCAATCAAGTGTAAGTCGAGAAAATTGGGTGAGAGTCCCAAAGATCATAAAATAAAAATACTCAAAGGCGATTAACACTCATACACAATTTAGCCCCCCCCCCCGGCGAATGAGGGGGAATTTTTTTTGCAAAAACACAAGCAAAAAAAATGCAAAATTGTGAAAGGACTGAGACAAACCTCCAAGTAATGACCAAAGGAAATCAAATCAAGAATTTCTCAAAAAAGAGACTCAAAACACCCAATTGATGAAAGCTAAAGCAGGAATGCCAATGAAACAAGCTTAGGTGAAGATTTATGGCAAGAGACTAATGAATCTGGGCAGAAAAAACTAAGAAAAAACAAAATCTAAGAGCAAAAAAAGCAAAAAAAATGGAATTTTTCAAATTTTAGCAGGGGACGCAGGCAACCCGTTAGAATAGGTGCAGGTCCGCACTATGCACACAGCGACACTGCGTCCAGGGACGCACTGTGCAGCACTCAGAGGGTGCGTCCTACTGAAAAACTCAAGAAAACCCAAAATAAAACTAATCCTAAGCTAACCCACCCAGAGACAAGGTCACAAAGCCAAAACCAGAAAAATAAACCAATTTTCTCAAAGCAAAGTTCAAGAAAAGACTTTTCTCATCAATGGAATCTATCCCCAGTGGAGTCGCCAATTTGTCGTGGCGGAAAAAGTCGTTTGTGCGGACACAACTGACCTCCCTAGGAGTCTAAACTCTCTAGCGACAAACAAGACAAAATGGAGTGATCTTTCTCTAAATATACCTTTTACAACATGAAAACTACAAGTGTTTAGGCTTACCTTATTCCAAAACGCTATTGTTGTAGTCCGTCCTTGCCGATCCGGATGAGCTCCTCCTTCACATCAATTCCTGCAACCACAAACAATCAAACAATTACCGAGCACTTGCATTTCATATAATAAAACATATATTCAACATGTAGACCAAGGAACACATGAAATAACTCATTAACACAAGCTATTGAGAAAAATAAACCAGTTTGTATTAATAACGAAACAAAGAAACTCTTACAACCTGGCCTTGGTGTTGTGCAAGTTCCTCCCAGGGTCCATCAAGGGTTTTCCTCTACTTTGACAAAGCTCACCCACTTCCAAGTAGAATCAAGCAAAGACAATCTCTCCTCACAAGGTTCTAAATGGGAGACCTAAATCCTGCAGCATTTACCCAAAGAAAATGTATAGCTTCAACCTCCCCTCCTTCTGGCTCAATGTCTTTATTTATAGTGCTGTAAAGAGGTTATTCAGGTCCACCATCAATGGGATAATCCCCCCCTTTTGGTGGGATAGCTCCCTTATTGATGGGATAAGTTCCCTCTTAATAGAGATACATGAACCAACTGGAGGTGCATCCATTTCATCAAACCGACCTCTAGAAGGTTCTATAAGTAACCACAAGTAACTTTTTTAAGATGAAACTCGCGCATTTTTCCTTTTACAGAAGGACGCACCTATCCCTTAACATACGGAGAGTCCAAGGACGCAGCTTTTGTGAACATGGTGAGCGTCCCCGCAGGTAAGGCTAGAGAGAACCTGCGACCCCAGAGATAAACATATTTTTTACAAGACTTTCTCTCTTCTTTTAGTTTGAGATGGATAAAAGAGGCATAAGACTTTCCTAAGAGGGTAGCATGACTTGTTGATTTGAGCCATACTAACTGTAAGTAGTCATGGTGACATTTTTTAGTGTAACAAGGCCATATGTTGTAGCCAATAGCTATAGTGTGGCAGCATGGTGCAACAATGACGCATGGGACAGTAGTGTGGCAGCATGGTGCAACAATGGCACATGGGACAATAGTGGAAACTTGGTGCAACATAGTACGACAGTATGAAAAAATTAATGGTGTAGAATTGTGTTGATTGGTGTTGCACTCGTACATAGGGCAACAATGCCACATGGGACAACAATGGTACATGATGTAGTACAATCATGGGTACAGTCATGATTAATGAAGCATGATGAGATGCTTCATGGTGATGATGGGTGTAGCATGGTGTAGCACAGTGAGGTGCATCATGACGATGAGGCACAACACAATGATAGGTGTAGCATGGTGATGGAGTCACCTTGGATAATCAGTTGAAGCAACATGTCTTCAACTGATTTCAGCCACCTCATGTATCATCTTCTTACAGATGATCTATGCTCCTATTTAGATAAGTCAAAGTGTTGAATTCTATTGTAAATGTACTATCTCTCTCTGCTCAACTATTGAAGAACATATAAGAAGAATTGATCAAGGGTTTCCCCACGTTGGGGTTTGTCCTTGGCTAGTGCAACATCTTCTATCCTCTTGTCTTGGTTTGTCTTCTATGATTTATGTTTATGTTCTATCTGCCATTTAATATTATGCTAATGTGATTTCCAATCTCGAGAAGATATTGAGCTAACTGTGGAAATTGAAATAAATTTCTCTAAGCATAAAACATACCTAAAATTAACATCTTTCCAAACTCACATTTAGACATGTTTAAAAACAAATTTTATTTCCTCAAGACATATAAGACTTGTTTCACATGCCAAACATGTTCTTCATGATATTTGTTGAATATCAATATGTCATCTACGTAGACAATTTCAAAATCATCAAGAAATTTCTTTAAGACATCATTCATAACTCGCATGAATGGTGTAGGAGCATTACAAAGCCTAGATGGCATAACCAGTCATTCAAACAAATCTTTCTTTGTTTTGAAAGTGTCTTCCATGTGTCTCCTTCAATGATCCTAATCTGATGATATCCACTTCTCAATTCCAACTTAGTGAAATACACAACATCTTTCAATTGATCAGGCAAATCATCAATTCGAGGAAGAGGGTAGTGATTATTTACTATAATCTTGTTCAAGGCTCTGAAATCTACAGACACATGCCATGTACCATCTTTATTTGATACTAAAACAATTAGTGACCCACATGGTGATGTTCTTGGTCTGATGACCCATTTGTCAAGCAAGTATGGATTTGTCTTTTGATTTCCACATTCTCCAAGATTGACATCCTGTGCATGCTAATGTTTTGAAGAGGAAAATCTTGTTGAAATTGGATCTCATGTTGGATACCTCTTTTAGGAGGCAATCTTTTGGGCTCCTGAAACATCTCATCATATGTGTTAACAACTTCATACAAATCATATTTTAACTTTGCATCACATCCTTGGAAAGCTTCATTTTCAACATTCTCTTTAGGTTTGATCATCAAGAATACAAATTTGCTACTAGCATCGACTAACCTCTTCATTTTTCTAGCATTGACAAGTGACAAAATCAACTTCTTGTTATGTTCTCTAACAATGTACTCAACTCCATTTTTAAACAAGTAATATTTTTCTCATGGATATGAAATATGACTCTCCTATCATATAGATATGGTCTTCCAAAAACAATACCATGCATATCAAGTGGAATGACATCAATCTCTACCTCATATATAAAGTTTGTAGTGATCGAAAATCTTAATTTACATCTTCTTGTCACATGAAATTTTGCAATGTCACATATACATCCTAAAGGATATGGTTTAGGATGAGGAGTTGTTTCCAAACTCAATTCCTTGATTGTGTCTTTAGAAATGAGGTTTTCTTGTGCACCACTATAAAAAAGTATATATATCTTGGTATGTTTTGAAATAACTCTAATGTGGAAAATCTATATTCATTATTTTTCATGTTGAGTTTCATCGAGGTTACTACCTGAATAACTAGCACTCACAATAGATTCCTTACCTTTCAATGCCATGGTAGTAATCTTTGTTTCATCTCCATAGTCAAATCCTAAATCATGTTGTGTAGTTGCATCAGTATTTTGTCTTCCCTTGTTATTAAACTTTTTGGGTCTCATTTCAGGATGAAGTTTCCAATAGTGATCTTCATCATGGCCTTGCTTTTAACAATGTTTACATATTATTTTTTCTCCCTCTTTATTGACTGAAACATTCTTCTTCCCTTTTCCTTTGAATTTCCCCTTTCCTTTGTCTCCACTTTTAAATGGCTTGTTGTTTCCTTATTGAGGAATATTCATCCCTCTTGCTTCTAAATGAGTTGCCCGTTAAGAAACTTCATCTAGTTTGGTAGGGTTAAACGTGAGAATTATGTGTCTCAAATAACTATGCAATCCTCTAATATATTTTAGTAGAGTATCTTGAGAGGATAAACCTATACACAAAATCAAAGATATTTTTCTAAATTCTTGAGTATATAGCTTTGTACATTTTGACCTTTAGCTTGCCTAAAGCTTTGCCACTCCATAATATATTTGTTCATGTATTCTAATGGATAAAAATTGCCTTCCTATTGCAACAACAAAATCATTCCAAGAGGATAAATCCTTACCATGTTTCTTCATGTCCTCGTGAGTTTTGACTTCCAACCAAATAATTTGTGCACCTTCCAATCTAAGAGAAGCAAGCTGAATTTTGTTCTCATCATCCTTGATTCATTGTATCCTACAATACACTTCAATGTGATGAACACAATTATTTGATTTCTCAGCATTTACCTCCCCATTGTACATAGGAAATTCAAACTTTATATCAAGCTTAAGAAAAGGATTTTTACCATGTCCCTTTGGAGAATTTGGATGTGTTTGTGAAATGGTAGAAGAAGTAGAAGATAAGGATGAAGATGAGGATGGAGGTGAAGTTGCTGGTTTATCACCATTCCCTCCATTCTTTTTTAGGGACTTTTTCCTTTTTCCTCCATCTCCTTTTGGAGGGTTTGAGCTCTCTCCATACAATCCTAAATTCCTCTCTTCATAAATAACCTTAATCATTTCAGACATATCAAAGAATTCTTTTATGAAAGTTCTTTCATCTTCAAACATCCCTTTAGGACCTTCCTCATGTGTCATGGCTACTGAATCTTCAGATGTGTCTTTTTTCCTTGAAACAATTTGAAATACTCGCTCCACAAGTTCTCCTTATTCTTTTTTAAGCTTCAACTTTGTAAACATAAGAAAAGAACTTGCAAAGAGAATTAAAACTTCACAATAAATTGATGCCTTGATACCAAAATTGATATGTAAATGAAAATTGAAGGTGATATACAAATTGCGAGTGAAATTTATGTGTGTTTTTGGTAATGATCAAGTCACTAAAGACATAAACAAGTGATTTTTAAACATCATTAACAACTAAATAGAGACAATAAACCATTTCAGAAACAGATAACAAAAAAACATGATAAAGGAGTTCACCCCTCTCTTGGTACAACCTCAAACGTAGGGCCTCTTTCATTATGGTAAAACATATGTATTTACATGAATTTGTATTGCTACGAATGCAAAACAAATGTTTCCAATGGATCCATAACTGTCAGAAACTCCCATATGGGTTCTTTCTACACCTCATTTGGCAAAAAATTGAGAAAGTTCTGCATATTACAAGAATTTCCCAAATTACATAGCTAATCATCCTCCAATTTTACCCAAACACAGAAGCAACATGAAAATCTTGCCTACAATCCTACCCGGTGAACTAATTTGTCAGACAGTTAAACTGTCCATTAACCCACCAATTTAATAAAGTGCATTGATATGGGGGCCATGTTGGGTTGTGTTATATTATTTCTATGACTAGCCCATGTAGTTAACTGATGGGTTAGAAGGGCAGTGGAGCTCCCACTTTCGTTGCACCGATTTTGTAGCAAGGGGAGTCACAGGGGGTTTGAGGGTTGCAATTAAGCCCACTCTATGGGGTCTGGGGCAACGCCTTAGGTTGGGCGGACCCATCTATGGTTTTGTGCTTGATTTTCGCACATGGTTTTGGACGCGATGGCTTTCGGTCCATGGTTTTGGACGCGATGGTTTTCGGTCCATGGTATTGGATGCTTCGGCATGTATAAATATGTATTATAACATTGAAAGGATCAGAATGAAAAATTAAGCTAGTAGTCCCAGTTTTGGGATCCAAGGGAAAATCTCTGTGCATAGTTGTTTTATGTGTTATGCTCTCACTATTGTTTATTTTCTGTGTTTTAGAATTTGTATGTAGGTAATTTCTGTAAGGGGTTAAAACCTACAATTTACATGAATTTGTATTGCAAGGAATGCAAAACAAATATTTCTAATGGATCCATAACTGTCAGAAACTCCCATCTGGGTTCTCTCTACACCTCATTTGGCAAAAAATTGAGAAAGTTATGCATGTTACAAGAATTTCCAAAATTCCATAACTAATCATCCTCCAATGCAACCCAAATCCAGAAACAACATGCAAATCTAGCCTACAATCCTTCCCGACGTGCGAACTTTTCAGACAGTTAAATTGTCCATTAACCCACCAGTTTAATAAATTGTGATCATATGGGGGCCATGTGCCTAAGGGTTGGGGCTGACGACACACCGCTACCAATCAGGCCCCCAACTACGTAACACGTGGTCATATAACTGCCCATAGAAACCAAGTTGTTAACAAATTGTGTGCGCACCCAAAAAATCAAAGGGGCTTGGTCACATGGTGGGCCATAGGTCCTAGGGTTGGCTGTCGCTCTGAGCACTGAGTGCTAGCCCCCTCTCTCTCTACACTCCTGGTTGTTTGGTAGGTCATATGATCCCACGTTGGCCCCTTTACATCTCCGCCAATGGTTCTTTGCAAATGGATTTGGAATTGTCGTTGTGATCATGGGGCTGGGGCTAAGCCCTAGCCAAAAATCCTACCTCATGGTCATGTGGGTGCGAGGACTAGGGATGGGGCTTGAATCCTTTCTTAATAAAGAACCTTAATTCTTCCAGACATCTCAAAGAATTCTCTTATGAAATTTCTTTCATCTTTAGACATCCCTTTAGGAACTTCTTCATGTGTCATGACTATTTAAGCTTGAGATGTGTTTCTTCTCCTTGAAACAATTTGAGATCTTTGATCAACAAGTTCTCCTTCTCCTATTTTAAGCTTGAACCTTGTAATCATAAGAAAAAAACTTCCAAGCAAAATCAAACCTTCACAATAAACTGATGCCCTGATACCAAAATTGATATGTAATTGAAAATTGAAGGTGATATACAAATTACAAGTGAAATTTTATGTGTGTTTTGGGTAATGGATCAAATTACTAAACACATAAATAAGTGATTTTTAAACATCATTAACAACCAAATAGAGACAATAAACCATTTCAGAAACACATAATAAGAAAACATGATAAAGGAGTTCACCCCTCTCCTGGCCTACATCTCCTAGTCCAGCTTCCAATGTAGGGCCTCTTTCATTATGGTAAAAATAAATATGTGTTTACATAAAATTTTATTGCTCAGAATGTAAAACAAATGTTTCCAATGGATCCAAAACTACCAGAAACCCCCATTCTGGTTCTTGCTACACCTCGTTTGGCCAAAAATTGAGAAAGTTATGCATGTTACAAGAATTTCCCAAATTCCATAGCTAATCATCCTCCAATTCGACCCAAACCTAGATTGAGCTCCCCAAACCCAAAACTGACATGAAAATCTAGCCTACAATCCTACCCGATGAGCGAAATTGTCACATAATTAAACTATCCATTAACCCACGAGTTTCAGAAATTTCATTCGTATGGGAGCCACATTCATAGGGGTCAGGGCTAACCACACCCCCTACCAGTCAAGCCCCCAACTACTTGACACATGGTCATATAACCGCCCATAGAATCCAGACTAGTACCAAATTGATCACATGGCATGCCATAGGTCTTAGGGCTAGTCGTTGCTCTGAGTGCTAAGGGTTGGCCTCGTCTCTCTCCACACTCCTGGTTATTTGGTGGGTCCTATGACCCCATGTTGGCCCCTTTACATCTCTACCGACGATTCTTTGCAAATTGATTTTTCATTATGGCTGTGATCATGGGGCTAGGGCTAAGTCTTAGCCCACAATCCCGCCTCATGGTCGTGTGGGTGCAAGGACTAGGGTTGGGGCTTGAATTCCTCTCTTCATAGATAACCTTAATCATTTCACACATCTCGAAGAATTATTTTATGAAATTTCTTTCATCTTTAGACATCCTTTTAGGACCTTCTTCATGTGTCATGACTATTGAAGCATGAGATGCATTTCTTCTCCTTGAAACAATTTGAGATATTGGCTCGACAAGTTCAAACAAAATCAAACCTTCACAATAAAGTCATGCCCTCATACCAAAATTGATATGTAATTGAAAATTGAAGGTGATATACAAATTGCAAGTGAAATTTTATGTGTGCTTCGGGTAATGGATCAAGTTACTAAACACATAAACAAGTGCTTTTTAAACATCGTTAACAACCAAATAGAGACAATAAACCATTTCATAAACACATAACAACAAATCATGATAAAGGAGTTCACCCCTTTCCTAGACTACATCTCCTGGTCCAACCTCCAATGTAGGGCTCTTTCATTATGGTCAAAAATATGTGTTTACATGAATTTGTATTGCTCATAATGCAAAACAAATGTTTCCAATGGATCCAGAACTGTCAGAAACCCGCATCTGGGTTCTTTCTACACCTCATTTGGAAAAAAATTGAGAAAACTATACATGTTACAAGAATATCCCAAATCCCATAGCTAATCATTCTCCAATTTGACCCAAACCCGGCTTGAGTGCCGCAAACCCGGAACTGACATGCAAGTCTGGCCTATAATCCTGACTGGTGAGCGAATTTGTCAAACAATTAAATTATCAAATAACCCACCAATTTAAAAAAAAATGGTTCGTATGGGGGCCACGTGCCTAAGGATCGGGGCTAGCCACCCACCCGTTCCAGTGAGGCCCCCAACTACTTTACATGTGGTCATATAACCACCCATAGAAACTGGGCTGGTGCCAAATTGTGTGCGCACCCAGAAAATCAGACAAGCTTCATCACATGGTGAGCCATAGGTCCTAGGGCTGGCAGGCACTCCAAGTGCTAAGGATTGGTCATTGCTCGGAGTGCTAAGGGTTGTCCCCCTCTCTCTCCACACTCCTAGTCATTTGGCAGGTCATATGACCCCGTGCTGGCCTCTTTACATATCCACGAAAGGTTCTTTGCAAATGGATTTAGCATTGTGGTTGTGATCATGGGGTTGGGGCTAAGCCCTAGCCCACAATCACACTACATTATTGTGTGGGTGTGAGGACCAGAGATGGGGCTTAGCCTTGGACCCCACCTCCAATGAAAAATTATGCTCACCTTCAATACAAGTTGAAACCTTATGTTATCAAGAAACACATGTGTGGTGCTTTGGTATGGCTCATTCTTTCTTGGTGGATGGTCACAGGTTCGATTCTTCTGAGTGCCCTTGGCCCCTTAACAAGATTTTGATGCATTGTCTAGAGGTGATGGGGTAGCCATCCATTGGCCCATGTGTCCCTCCAACATTAGTCCAAATCAATGAATCCTCGACCAATTAAATTGCACCCTTCAAAAAAAACAAACAAGAGACACTTGTAAACATACCATTGGCCAAATTATAGGCAATCCACTACCCAATCACCTGCATAGTCAGCGTAAGAACTGCTGACTAGGCGTACCTGTAGAATATGAAATGAATTATTTCAAGCCAATTGAGAAGCCAACAGTACTATGAATAAAAATACATATAAAAAGAATAAAACAATTAAGAAACACAGTTACTGTGTGAGCCAAAAAATGTTGCAAATCTCATATATTAATTTAGCTATTAACTACATTCTTATATAGTAAAACTATTACTAAAATCTACTCTGAAGCAAATCTACTGACATTACAGCTAATTTCTAGCACTAGTGCAGCTAACAATTTGCTGCCTTAATTTTGCAGAGAACACTAAATAGAAATTTACATAACTGATTAAGCATTATTCCCAACACTCCCCATTAATGATTAATGAGGATTTACTATCTTATCTCGTAGTGCTAAAAACTGATCTTTTGCAACTGCTTTGGTGAAGATATATGCTAGTTGATGGTGAGTATTTATATGCTTCAATTCAATATCCTTCTTCTGCACCAAATCTCTAATGAAGTGATATTTCAGGTCAAAATGTTTTGTCATGCTGTGATGAACTGGATTCTTTGCTAACTTGATGGAACTTACATTATCACAATAAATCACTGTAGGCTGAACTTGTTTTTCTCCAATTTCTTCCAAAATTTTTCTAAGCCAAAGAGCTTGTGTACCTGCTGAGGTAACTGCAACATACTCCGCTTCTGTGGATGAGAGGGCAACATTGCTTTGTTTTTTTGAGCTCCATGTGATCAAACCAAAACCAAAAGAAAAACAATTTCCAGATGTGGACTTACGGTCATCAAGACTACCTCCCCAATCTGAATCACTAAATCCAACAAGATTTAACTTTTCAGAAGAGTAGTAATGAATACCAAAATTTAGAGTGCCTTTCACATACCTTAAAATCCTCTTGGCTACCTTCATATGTATTTCAGATGGATTTGTCATATACCTTGAAACAAGTGAAACTGAATATGTAATATTAGGCCTTGTGTGGGTTAGAAATATCAAGCCCCCCACAATACTTCTGTAAGTTTTCTCATCAATTATATCAGCACCATCATCTCTACATAACACCTCTCCATGTGCACTTGGAGTAGGGGATGGATGGAAATCAAGCATATCAAATTTGTTTAGCATATCCTGTGGATACTTTGTCTGACAAATGAAAATCTCATCCTTACTTTGATATACCTCCATTCCTAGAACATATTTCATGATGCCTAGATCTTTCATCTAAAATTCATTCATCATAACAACTTTGAATTTATCATTCATTTTAGAACTACTACCCACATACAATAGATCATCAACATACAAACGTATGATTAAAATATCAATACCTTCTTGTTTGTAGTAAAGGGTAGGATCATTCTTGCTTCTCTGGAATCCATTTTCCTGAAAGTATCCATCAATCCTTGCGTACCACGCTCTTGGTGCTTGCTTAAGGCCATACAAAGCCTTCTTCAACTTGTAGACATTATTCTCCTTTCCTTCCACTTCAAAACCTTGTGGCTGCTCCACATATACTTCCTCTTCTAAGTACCCATTCAAGAAGGCACTTTTCACATCCATATGATGTATGCTCCACTTTTTATGCGCTGCTAATGAAATCAACATTCTAATGGTCTCTTGTCTTGCTACTGGTGCAAATGTCTCTTCATAATCAATTCCATACTTCTGTGTGAATCCTTTAGCAACTAATCTTGCTTTGTGTCTTTCAACACTCCCATCACTGTTAAATTTAATCTTATAGACCCATTTGGTGCCAATCTTTTTCTTGTCTTGTGGAAGGTCTGTCAACTTCCAAGTGTCATTCCTTTGAATGGAATACATCTCTTCTTGCATGGCTTGCATCCAAACCTCATTAGTACATGCATCTTCAAAACATGATTGGTCAAATTCAGCCTTGGCTAATAAAGCAAAATTTACTATCCCACCTATTGGGCTTTCTTCATGTGCTTGATTTGCACTCCTCTCATAAATATCACTCAATATTCTTACCTTCCTTGTAGAACTTGGAGAAGAAGTTGGACTTGAACTTGATGTTGAAGAAATTGATGAAGGGCTGCTTGGTGGAGTTAAGCCACTAGTTACAGAAACATTAGTTGGCTGCTCGTGATCATTATCAACAACTATATCATCATTCAAAACAGATTTTGTCTTCTCAACATGGCCTTTTTGATGACCATAAACTCCCCCTTCATAAAAAATTACATCTCTTGAGACAATAAGCTTGTTAGTTAGCAGATTATACAATTTATAATCCTTGCTTGTCTCACTATACCCAATAAAAATACATAACTCACTCTTTGCATCTAACTTTTTTCTATTCTGATCAGGTACATGTGCATAAGCCAAACAACAAAAAACTTTTAAATGATTAACATTAGGCCTTTTTCCATACCAAACTTCATAAGGAGTCATATTTTCCAGTGCACTGGTGGGGCTACGGTTGAGGATGTATATTGTTGTAGCAACTGCGTCTCCCCAATAAGTGTTGCTCAATCCCTTAGTTTGTAGCATGCATCTTGCCATTTCAACCACAGTACGATTTTTTCTTTCACCTATGCCATTCTGCTGGGGTGTGTATGTTGTAGTATGCTGCCTCCTGATTCCATTCATATCACAGTAACTCTGGAAAGCTTTTGAGCAGAATTCTCCCCCACGGTCAGTTCGCAAACATTTGATCTTGCACCCTCTCTCATTTTCTACAAGGGCTTTGAACTTCGTGAATGTATAGAGGGCTTCACTTTTGGCCTTCAAAAAATATACCCAACAATTTTGTGAGTAATCATCAATAAAAGTGATGAAATATGATGACTTACCCAAACTCTTAGTCTGCATAGGACCACATATGTCTGAATGAACAAGCTGAAGTGGGTAATGAGCCCTCCACGCACTTCCCTTTGGAAACCTTTCCCTTGCATGCTTTCCTTTAGCACATCCTTCACAAACCTCCTTATTCTCTTCTACCTTGGGCAAACCAGAAACTAATGCATGTGAGGTTAGAAACTTCAAACTTTGAAAATTTAAATGCCCATACCTGAGATGCCATAGCCAACTTGAATCCTCATAAGCCATATTATAAATATTATTGTTATGTTCATCAAACCTCAAGGGAAACATCCTATTTCTTGTCATAGGAACAACAATGATCACCCTATTTCCCTTATTCTTATCATAGATAGTGCATGTCTTATTGTCAAAGACTACTTTATAATTTTTCTCACAGAGCTGCCCAACGATCAACGAATTATGCTTCAATTGTCGAGTATAATAAATGTCATGAATACTCTTTGTACCTTCTTTTGTTTGGACCTCCATAGCTCCTTTGGCAGCAACCTTCAATGATTTATCATCACCAAGCTGGATCTTAGATTTGAAACTTCCATCCTTTGTTGAACACAACTTATCATTCCCTGTCATATGGTTAGAGCATCCAGAATCTAGGTACCAAACATCTTTACTAGTATTTTCACATTTGGCATAAGATAAAAATAAGTGATCTGGAGAATAATCACCATTTTCTTGAGCATAATTAGCATTTTTACCTTCTTTCAATCTGCATTCTCTTTCAAAGTGACCATACCTATTACAATGGTAACATTTAACATTTCTCTTATCAAATCTACCTCCACCTCTTCCTCTGAAACTACCTCTTCCACTTGATCCACCTCTTCCTCTACCTCTTGGATAATTTTGGCTTTGCCATTTACTTTGACCTTGATGGCTTTTGGTACTGCTGCTACTTGCATCTTCATTCTTTGTAATTTAGAGGAAAAAGCTTTCTCTACAGCTTCAAAACTTTCCTTCAATCTTTCTTCATGAGACATCAAAGATCCAACCAACTCATCAAACTGTAGTTTTGTCAAATCCTTACTTTCTTCCATGATTATTGCAACATGATTCCATCTATGTGTTAAAGATCTCAATACTTTTTTAATTAAAATTTCATTACTTACAGCTTCTCCAAGTGTAGCCATTTTATTGACCATATCTTTGACTCTCACACAATAGTCACTGATACTTTCAGCTTCTTGCATCTTTGAATTCTCGAACTCTCGCCTCAACGTCTAAAGCTTGACCACCTTAACTTGATCACTACCTTGGTAAGCTTCTTGTAGAGTCTCCCAGGTAGCTTTGGTAGTTTTTTCTCCTGATATTCTTGGAAATAAGATCTTATCAAGAGCTATCTGAATGTGAAACAAAGTTTGAGAATTATTCTTCCTTGCTTCCTTTCTTGCTATTCTTTCATTAATTGTAAGAGCATTCCAATCAGCTGGCTCCTCATATCCTGATTCAACAATCTCCCACAAATCTTTTCCAATAAAAAAGGTTAGCATATTAATGCACCAATAATGATAATCGTTGCCATCAAATTCTGGAACTAGCATCTGGTTAGAATTCGACATGATTAACTTTGGCGAAATTCCAACAATACAACTTTAACCCAAAATAATTTTACCTGCTCTGATACCACTTGTAGAATATGAAATGAATTATTTCAAGCCAATTGAGAAGCCAACAGTACTATGAATAAAAATACATATAAAAAGAATAAAACAATTAAGAAACACAGTTACTGTGTGAGCCAAAAAATGTTGCAAATCTCATATATTAATTCAGTTATTAACTACATTCTTATATATTAAAACTATTACTAAAATCTACTCAACTATTACTAAAATATACTCTGAAACAAATCTACTGACATTACAGCTAATTTCCAGCACTAGTGCAGCTAACAATTTGCTGCCTTAATTTTTCAGAGAACACTAAATAGAAATTTACATAACTAATTAAGCAGTATTCCCAACAGTACCTCCAACCGAAATTTTAAAATTTTTGTTGTTTGGTAACTCAATCAGAACATGTTATCGAGAGCATACAATATCAATTTTGAGTGAAACAAGTTGCGTTGGATTGAGGTCACTGAGATCTACGCATTGGTGTAGGTTTGGTGCATTTTCAAGCATTTTGAATTTTGAGCACTAAATTGATCCCTTGGATTAATTGATATATAGGCACTATATAGAGCATTTAAATTTCTCCATTTTTAGAGAAGATGGTTTTCCAAATTCATCAAAATCTTATCTTTTCTCATTATTCTTAAAGAAAAATTCACCCCTTAGTTTTAAATAAATTTAACGAATTACATTAAAATTTAAAAAATCTATAAATAAAAAATTTCATCAATAAATTTCTCAACATAGAAATGGGAACTATATAGTTCTTACTATAACCAATTTTAATCGAAGAAACAAAAGGTCACGAATACCACTAATCCTATACCTACCTACATTAAGTTTATATTAATTCAACTCAAAAATAGGCCAACACCTTTACATTCAGAGAAAAATCTACATCTTCATTGTTTTATAATTTCAGAAAAAAAGTTTTGCTTCTACCTAGCTAGTTACTATCTAAAATCCTAGCATCATTTATTTTATAGTCTCCAAAAGACTCCATTATACACTATATACTTGCAAACTACATAAACCAAAAAAATTAACCACTACCATCTTTCCCATGTTCATAACTTCCTTTTTATTCTAGATGAATAGTCTCCTCATGATGGGGAGGTTCCTCATGCATAAGTTGTTCCAACATTTCATCCTAGTGTTTCGTTTTCATGTGCCTTCATCTATGTTGTCCTTGATTATGAAAACCACCTTAAGTATGCCCAACATTATTGTTTCGATAGTGACATGTAACAATGTCCTTGACATTGAAAGCTAACCTATCCACAATCATCTGCAAGCAGTATACACTAGCCTTAAATGAATCAAGTTGTTGAGAAACTAATGCGAAATGGGAGTAAGCCTGTATGCAAACTTTGTCACCGTACATAGATATGAGGGATGCCAAAAAGAAAGACTCAACTCTAGGTGAACCTTCGCGTTTACCCAACTTTGCGACTGAGTTGAGCACTCCATCCTACATAATTTCCATAATTTCACTGCGTTAATGATATTTCAAGGACCAACAATCTTTATTTATAAACCATCTCTCCTCAACCATGTCTACCTCCAACACTCTACTCTCATTCAACTCCTTCTCCTTGGTTTTGTAATTGTTTGACAATATTAGCCATCACTAAGTCACCTCGGTTGTGCACAGAATCAAACCAAATTAAGGCATTCAAGCCTTGTTGTATGAGAGCTAGCTTTGTTGTAACACAATATATAGAAAAGAGTAGCCAAATCCTCCACCCGAAAAAGAGGATGGGGCCTTCCTCATTGATGGCATATGTAGAGTGAACTCCATTATAATACCACAAGATTGCAGGCTACCATATCTAGACTTTCAAGGAGTTAGTCTTCATGCACACAATTAATGTCTTGACAAAATTTAATTCAATGTTATTCAATATCCAAATCTGTATGGATCGGGATATTATATCACATATCAACATACACTTTTCATTCATGGGATATGTATTATATTTGGAGAACCATCATTCATTATTAACACAACTTGTTTAATGGTTGTACCTTTTTAATCTAGTAAATCTGCAACTTGGTTATGGTGCCTTTTGATATGATAAAATTTGACCTTTTCATATTTTTGAGCTTACATCTAGTTTTTGAGTCATTAAAGGTAGATCAATTTTTGGAGCCTCTCTAACTTTGAGGAATATTTGAATTACAATTATGGATCCCTTGAAGACTTCCAATTGATTAATACATTTTCCAATTGTGACTTCCAATTCGTGCCATAAAACAAGAAGCTATGCTCGATTATAAGTTTCTCTTCCTAATCCCCGGGAAAATTGTGTCTATATTTCTTCCTCGGGGTGATAAATTACACCGACCACTCCTACCTCCCCATAATAAAATATATTTACTAAACAAATCATAAATAATTCTCAATTCTTAATATTTATTTATTAAATTGATTAAAATATATTAATTAATTTGATTTATATTTTCGTAATTTTAATATCAATAGTATTGTTTAGAAATGTTCAATTGGTAAACATGTAAAAATGTAAAATAAATGTGAGTACAAGTTACATATTCAAATTCCCAGAAATATCTAACCCATGACTACCTAATGGAATGGCATAAACCTATACATCATAGTGATAAGAGTATGAATGCTGCAAGTTATACCAAAAGAAAGTAAAGTTATGAAACGATACATTATTCTTATATTAGAGAAACAAAAACTTTAATAATGATATGATAAATAACAAAACCTATTGAAAAAAAGAACATATATTCTTAGTATAGGGAACATCTATTAAAAAGAAGAATCGATGAACCCCCATACCCGATATCCATGATTCATTAATTGAAGGAAGAATCAAGTCGCAAACACCTCGATTGTGAAAAAATATTCTTTGGAGGTGTCCCTTCTTAAGGCTGGTTGGTTGAGTTAGTTTCAATGCAATTTTTATCATTTAATGGAACATACTTATGAAATGGATCATGTGTAGGTCTCAATGCTCCTTCTTAAGACTAGCTAGTTGAGTTAGATTCAATACGATTTATATCACTTAATGGAACATATTTATTAAATGGATCATGTGTGGGTATCAATAATCAAGTCCTTAGAAATATTTATTAGTTTATGAGCGTGATGGAATGATCCCTTGAACCTTAGTCCCCGCAACTATGTCTTTTCATCTAGTAATGTTTTTCCAAGAATTTTGGACTTATTTTTTGGTGAGATATTTGTTGGAATAACATATTTGGGTTATGAATTCTCCACAATCCAAGTGGCCTAGGGATCTCACAACGTGTTGAATCAATATATGAAATCAAAAACCTTGTTTAAAAAAAAAATCAAGATTTGACCTAAAAAATATCACTTAGTTGTGATTAGAAGGCATAAAAATTTCTAATAATTATAAAACTACAATAGCTATGTTAAATAAACTCCTTTATAATATAGTATATAAAAACACCTTTATACCCAAATTTAAATATTAATTTATTATATTTAATTTGATGTATTCAAGCTTCTGTGATCCATAATGAATTAAACAAAGTCTTTCAGTAGAAATCACATCAGAGATTTTTTTTTGGCCGACGTGTTTCGAACCAACAAGTGTGGTTCATCATGAGGACGAGATGAAGAGCCAGATCGTGGCAAAGGCTTAAATAGAGAGCAATGTAGAGACATAATTCCAAGTAACGACTATATTTGAACAATAATGTAATACAGGCAAACTAATTTCAAAAAATCTTGTAGACACAGTGTTTGAATCGTGTTTTTGATAGTGCTGAATTTCAAAAAATCTTGTAGACATAGTGTTTGAATCATGTTTTTTATGGTGGAAATGGATTCAACACCATCAAAAATGTCTAGCATCTAAAAATTTGAACTTTAACAACTATAACTTGGAATTACAAAAATCCTTGCCGGATTTTCTCTAAATATGACCGGAATTTCCATAACTTTCCAGGCAATTCCTCTCGCTAGTTAGACTACCACAATACAATTTATTTCTTAAAAAATTCATGATCACATGTTGGTTTTGGTAATTAATGTTGCATTATAAAGTCTTTTGAAATAATTATTAGTTTATAATCTTCATGGAATTTTATATTTTAAACTTTAGTTAACATAACTATGTTTTAACTTATTTGGTAAAGGTTTTTTAAGATTTTTAAGTTTATTTTGTTGCAAGAGATTTGTTAGAATCACAAGTTTGGGTTATGAACTCTCCACAATCCAAGTATTTTATGGATCGTTTATGGTGTTGAATCTATCTAAGTGTTTTAGGGATATTTCACGGTGTTGAATTCATATATGTAATAAAAAAATAAGAAATAAACTACAAATTAAAATTTGACCAAAAAAAATCATCAAGTCTCAACTAAAAACCATAAAAGATCTAATAATTTTAAAAAACCCATAAATATATATAAATAAATTCACTTTTAATACTATAAATAAAAACTTGTTTATAGAAAAATCTAATATATTAATTTATTATATTATATTTAATTTAATCTCTATTTTCATAATTTTTATATCATTAACTTTATTTTAATATATTTAGGCCGATAGGCCTTTCTATGCATCAACAATCTTCAACACTTTTACCCTGCTCCGTTCGATCACACTTTCAATCGTTGATTTGAAGTGTGACTGCTTTTTCTGTTGAAATCTAATTTCAACTGCCGTGCAGCTAAAAACCACCAGACTTCATCGCACCGCTTTTCTCCAGGCGGTGGTATTCTCTCAAATGCCCCCGATACTGTACGCTGTTTGACGCGTGTCCGCAGGAAGTTTTCAAAACAACCATTTTCCCGGAACGTAATGTTCATTTATTTTGTTCAAGTGATAACCGCTCGATTAAAATGAAGGTTGTCCACTATCCGATTGAAACCAAGTTGTTGTACAGGTCTCCGCCATTGATCCATGAACCTTACATGGAGTAAAAGTTTTGTTTGACCATTGGTTTTCCAGTAAAATAATTAATGCAATTTATTTCGGTTCGTAGATTGTTGGTAGAGTTTTAATTTTAATGTCTTTTTCAACTCACGAGAAGTATGGGTATAGTAAAAATGTATTTGTTATGTTTTTAATTTTAGTTGTTCATAGTAATATGTAATGTAAAGGAAGAGAGAGGCGCAGCAGCGCGATAGCAAAAAAGGGAAGAACGCATAGAGTGCGAATGAATGTATTTTTTTTGGTTGAAATGTAATGTAATGGAAATGCAGCAACATATGTAAGTAATTACACTTACAGCAGTAAATGTAAGAAAGTTTTTTTTACACAGTAGTGTAAAGAATGAAGGAACAAAGAAGTTAATTTTATGAGACAGAGTAATTTTTTTTGTGCATATGAAGCAGTCTTGGAGAATTCCTATGGCAGAGGAAGAAACTTGTCACTGCAGTGGTTTTATTAATGAATACAAGTTTTTTTTGTTCAAGTTTGAAACTCTGTTCTTCAGGAGAAAACATTTTTTTTTACTTCCCTGCGCAAAACAGAGCATCATTCTCTATTCATATTTTTGTTTGGGAATTTAGCAGAAAATTCCCAATAGTGGTATCAGAGCTTGTCCAGGGTCTTTGAAGGTGTCAAAGAAGCTGAAGGAAGGATTTTTGTTGTAACAGCTTCTCCAGCAAAGTGAAGACTCAGTCAAAAATCCAAGGTATTTCTCTATTAGTTTTTGTGTTGCTGTTGAAGACAGTCAATGATTTTTAATACACAGTCAAGTATTTTTAAGAGTGCAAGAATAGCTGGCTCCAACACCAGCACTAGCATGGGTATCTTTAATACTCAGCTCCCACAATTTAATGGGAAAAACTCTGACTATTGGGCAATAACCATGAAAGCTTTGCTTGCCTCACAAGATTTATGGGAATTTGTTGAGGATGGATTTGAAGAACCACCAGATGAAGAAGAGTTTAATAACTTGACACAGACAGAGAAATATCTGTTGAAGAGCTATAAGAAGAAGGATTCTAAAGCCCTCGTATTCTTGTATCAAGTAGTGCATGAGAGTGTGTTTCCAAGGATAGCAGTAGCAAAGACATCCAAAGAAGCATGGCAAACTCTCAAGACAACCTATCAAGGCATGGAGAAAGTGAAGACAACAAAACTATAGTTGTTGAGGAGAGATTTTGAGAATCTTTGTATGAAGGAGTCAGATAATATTGACTCATTCTTCACACATGTGATTGGTCTGGTCACACAGATAAGGTCTCATGGAGAGATTCTTGAAGAAAGGAGGATTGTGGAGAAACTGTTGAGGGTCCTACCCTCAAAGTTCGATGTGATTGTCACCACCATAGAAGAGACAAAGGATCTCACAAGCTTCACAATTGATAAACTACATGCATCACTAATAACACATGAGCAAAGACTGAGTAGAAATGAAAACTCATCTCTAGAGCATGCCTTCAAGACCTAGATGTCATTTGGAAGAGGAAGAGGTCAAGGCAGAGGAAACAAGAGAGGAAGAGGCAGAAGCCAAAACAGAGGTGGAAGAAATAGTCCAGCAAACACTTAAGGAAGAGGCAGCAATCCAAATCAGAATGAAGGCCAAGGGAGCAACCAACAAAGTGGACAACATCATGCTCAAGGACAAAGGTATGAAAAATCCAATTTCCAATGTTATTATTGTAAAAAATATGGGCATTATGCAAATGAATGTAGGAAGAAGCAACATGATATGAATAATAGATCTAGTGCAAATTTCACTAGGGAAAATATCAGCCAAGATAATTTGTTGTTAGCTTGTAATATGGCTGAAACAAAGAGTGATGATATATGGTTTCTAGACTCTGGTTGCAGTAACCATATGACAGGAAACATAGCCCTGTTTTCTATGTTAGATCAGAATGTGAAATCACAAGTCACACTAGGGACTGATAATAAAGTTTATGTTATGGGAAAAGGAGTAGTAAAAGTTTTAACAAAGAAATGTGAAAAGAAAACCATAGCAGATGTTTATTATGTTCCTGGAATGAGGTGTAACCTCTTAAGTATTGGATAGCTTGTTCAAAAGGGGTACAATGTTTTCTTTGAGAATGATGTATGCACCATCATGGATAGAGCACCCAGCAAACAATGTATTGTTGAGGTGAAGATGACAAGGAACAGGATGTTCCCTCTCAGAATGAAGGAAGATTTGAAAAATAAAGAAGTAATTGCAGTAGTGACTCAAGAGGCCTTCCAAATCGAGCCAAAGGATGAAAATTGGTTGTGGCACTTAAGATTTAGACATCTCAACTTTGGAGGTCTTAATTTGTTGAGTAGAAAAGGTATGGTAAGAGGATTACCATTGATAGAGAAACCAGATAGCCTTTGTGAAGGTTGCATCTTGGGGAAACAACACAAAGAACATTTTCCATCAAGGAAAAGCATAAGGGAAAAATCACCCTTAGAAATTGTTCACTCAGATTTATGTGGACCGATGCAAACTCCATCACTTGCAGGGTAGCCACTACATACTAAGATTCATTGATGATTTTACAAGAAAAACTTGGGTTTATTTCTTGAAGAACAAAAGTGAAGTGTTTGAAAGTTTTTGCAATTTCAAAGCACTTGTGGAAAACCAAAGCGAGCTGCATATCAAAGTTCTTAGAACTGATAGAGGAGGTGAGTATATCTCCAATAATTTCTACGGTTTTGTAGAGAAAATGGAATTCATAAGTAGTTTACAACTAGGTACACCCCGCAGCAAAATGGAGTTGCCAAAAGGAAGAATAGGACAATCATGGATATGGCGAGGAGTATGTTAAAGGCAAAGCATTTGCCAAATGATTATTGGGCTGAAGCTGTACATTGTGCAACGTACATTTTGAATAGATGCCCTACAAAAGCAATGATGAACAGAGTGTCAGAAGAAGCGTGGAGTGGGAGAAAGCAAGGAGTCACCCACATGAAAGTTTTTGGATGTGTGGCTTATGCACACATTCCAGATCAACTAAGGAAGAAGTTGGACAACAAAGGCGAGAAATGTATTTTCATTGGATACAGTGAGGAATCCAAAACTTACAGGTTGTATAACCCATCCACCAAGAAGCTCATTGTGAGTAGAGATGTTCAGTTCATTGAGGAGGAAGCTTGGGATGGAAGTATAGAGAAAATAGTGAATGTTAAAACCTCTTTGTCACATGATGAAAATGATGAGGAGATGGTTGAAATACATCCCCAAACAACAACATCAACACAAGGACAGCGAGGGACACCCTTGTGGAGAAATGAGAGTGCTTCTCCAAGCACACCACAAGGAGGAAATTCAAGTGCTTCTTCAAGTACCTGTACACCAAATGAAAGAGGTAAGAAGTTCAGAAATTTAAGTGATATTTATCAGCAAGAGGCAGCGAATGAAGGTATGAATTATTTGTTTGGTTTATATTGTCATGTTGATGACCCTATTCATTTCGAAGATGCAATTAAGGTAAATAAATGGATAGAAGCTATGGATGAAGAGATCAATGCCATAGAAAGAAACAAGACATGGGACTTAGTTGAACTACCAAGAGGAAAGGAAGTCATTGGAGTTAAATGGGTCTACAAGACAAACATCAATGTGGAAGGAAAAATAGAAAGACATAAGGCAAGACTGGTTGTCAAAATATACAAGCAGCAGTTTGGGAGATACTATGAGGAAACTCTTGCACCGGTTGCTAGAATGGAAACAGTGAGAGCAGTGTTGTCCATAGCAGCACAAAACAAGTGGAAAGTTTACCAAATGGACGTGAAGTCAGCATCCCTAAATGGAGTGTTAAACGAAGAGGTTTACATTGAACAACCTCTAGGCTATGAAAAGAAAGGCCAAGAGCACAAAGTGTGAAGATTGAAGAAATCTCTTTATGGGCTGAAGCAAGCACCAAGAGCATGGTACAGTAGGATGGATTCCTATCTACTAGAAAATGGATTTGACAAGTGTGAGGGAGAACCCACCCTATACATCAACGAAAAGGATGGTAAATTGCTAATTGTTGTGTTGTATGTTGATGATGTTATTTTCACAGGCAATGATGTTTATCTTATTGAAAATTTCAAAACAATCATGAAAGAAGAATTTGAAATGACTCACATGGGTTTGCTGAGATACTTCTTAGGAATAAAAGTAGAACAAAGTGGAAATGGGATTTTTATCTCACAAAGGAAATATGTTAAGGAAGTATTGGAAAGATTTAACATGCAGGAGAGCAAGGCAACAATCACTCCCACAATGATGGGAGTAAAACTCAGCAAAGAGGACAAGAGCAAGGATTTTGATACTAGTTTGTACAAGAGCATAGTTGGCAACCTCATGTATTTGACTGCAACTAGGCTAGATATAATGTATGATGTTAGTTTAATTTCCAGATTCATGGAGAGGCCAAAAGAAGCACATTGGCAGGCAGCAAAAAGGATTCTGAGGTATGTTAAAGGTACTAAAAGGTTTATCATTTTATATACTACTTCAGAATGTTCAGATTTAATTAGATACACTGATAGTGATTGGGCTGGAAGTGTAGATGATCGGAAAAGCACATCTGGTTATGTTTTTCACATGGGTTCAGGAGCCATTTCATGGGCTTCTAAAAAACAGCGTATTGTAGCATTGTCTATAACATAAGCAAAATATGTGGCAGCTATAGCAGCAACATGTCAAGTAGTTTGGATGAGAAGGACATTAAGGAGTTTGTGCCAGGAATAAGTAAAAGGAACTGTGATTTTTTGTGACAATAGCTCAGCTATTGCATTATCCAAGAATTCTGTGTTTCATAAGAGAACGAAACACATTGACACAAAGTTTCACTACATCATGGAATTGGTAAATAGTGAAGAAATTGTTTTACAACACTGCAGAACTCCGGAGGAGGTTGCTGACATTTTGACCAAACCATTGGGACAGAAAAGTTTTGAATTTTTGAGGAAATGTCTGGGTATGAATGATAACCCAGCAGTTGAAATTAAAGTGGAGCGTTGAAATCTAATTTCAACTGTCGTGCAGCTGAAAACCACTAGACTCCATCACACTGCTTTTCTCCAGGCAGTGGTATTCTCTTAGACGCTCCCGATACTGTACGTTGTTTGACGCGTGTCCGCAGGCAGTTTTCAAAACAGCCATTTTCCCGAAACGTAATGTTCGTTTGTTTTGTTCAAGCGATAACCATTCGATTAAAATGAAGGTTGTCCACCGTCCGATTGAAACCAAGTTGTTGTATAGGTCTCCGCCATTGATCCATGAACCTTGCGTGGAGTAAAAGTTTCGTTTGACCACCGGTTTGCTAGTAAAGTAATTAATGCAATTTATTTCGGTTCATAGATTGCTGGTAGAGTTTTAATTTTAATGTTTTTTTTAACTCACGAGAAGTATGGGCATAGTAAAAATGTATTTGTTATGTTTTTAGTTTTAGTTGTTCATAGTAATACGTAATGTAAAGGAAGATAGAGGCGCAACAACACGATAGCAAAAAAGGGAAGAACGCATAGAGTGTGAATGAATGTATTTTTTTTTTTGTTGAAATGTAATGTAATGGAAATGTAGCAGCATATGTAAGGAATTACATTTACAGCAGTAAATGTAAGAAAGTTTTTTTTTACACATCAGTGTAAAGAATGAAGGAACAGAGGAGTTAATTTTATGAGACGAAGTAATTTTTTTTGTGCATTTGAAGCAGTCTTGGAGAATTCCTCTGGCAGAAGAAGAAATTTGTAAATGCAGTGGTTTGATTAATGAATACAAGTTTTTTTTTGGTCAAGTGTGAAACTCTGTTCTTCAAGAGAAAACAATATTTTTTTCTTCCCTGTGCAAAACAGAGCATCATTCTCTGTTCAGATTTTTGTTTTGGAATTTAGCAGAAAATTCCCAACATTTTCTAAATATCGGTTGAGTTGCCTTCTTCGCATGGCAAGATATTTTTACTGCTTTTTCCCATTCTTTTATGTCACTCTTAAAGATACTTTTACTGCTTTTTCCAATTTTTTATGTCACTCTTGGCCTCAGAGTTAATCGTTTCTTTGGTCCACTAGTTTTTGTTGTTGTTCTTCTTCCTTGGATTTTTTCAAACACTCATCAATTAAAACTCCCTGCGGCCATGTTGTGGGGAGAAGTATCCGACTCGAAATGACTCTATCCCTACTCTAAGGGTGATAGTTCCTTAGCAACAACTGAAAGTAAAGCTTTGATATTTTCCTTTATGAAAGTACAGAGAAAGAAGAAAAGATTGACCAACCGATGTCTTTCGCTTTTGTCGATCCTGTCTTCTCTCGTTGCCTCTTGTTCCCAGCTCCTTGCTCCCTTTGCCGGCCCAGCTACACAAAGATCCTGCAAAAACAAGAGAGGGAAACTACAAGAAACATGTACTCATAACTGATGCATGGATTAGAATGAATCAAATATACAGATAAAAACAATACATCATTGCAATACAAGTATATAGGAGAACATCAGAGCTTTATTGATAGAAGAAAAAGGTTCTGAGAAGGTTACAACCATAAATGGCTCCAATCCAGCAGCACCTCCCCAGCAACAAGAAATCTCCTCTTCCCCTATATAAAAGCAATCACCCAATAGCTCTAACTGTAAACCAACAACACTTCCTTTCTTTGCCCAAAATTCCAGCCTCCTGAGCTCATAGGAGAGAGCTCAATATATAGATGAATTGAGAAAGGATGAGTCAGCTTGCAACTGATGTGTAGCTGCCTTGTGTCCTCTCTCTCTTCAGTCAATCTTTAGTTGATCTCCAGTTCTTGAGTCCACTTGGTGAACCTTGCTTCCACTTGGAGAAACAAAGCCTCTGACTCATCACAAGGCGAAATACCTGATCCAAGTGTCATTTTTGGAAGTTTCCAAGGTAATGACTCATTGTGCCACATGTCCAATCTCGCCCAGCGCAGGTAGCCTTCATTGGTTTTGACTTTCAGCGCAGGTACAAGGAGGAGCAGTTGACATTCAGCGCAGATTCTCAGTGGAGCAGCTGACATGATCCAAAAAAAGCTTGTTTTTGAGTGTTTTCAGGTGGAGAACTAATAGGGAGTGATGTGGTTTGCTGACCTTGTTCCTCTAGGGGTAAGAACAACATGTTTAGGGACTGAGGATCCCTGTAATTATCTGAATGGTATACTGGGTGGTGGGACCGAATATACGGCCGGTTATGACCCTGATGATGTTCCTTCCTGCGATAAAGGAATGGGCGCATTGCCCTGACGCTCATCAGAGTCGGTGCTGATGAAAAGAACCTGGATGGTGTCATCCTTATTCTCTTCAGTGAGGGTGTCGCTTGAAGATGACTCTTCAGCGACGGTGTCATTCAAAGATGAAACTTCTGAAGGTAGAACCGGGTCAACTCCCGTATCGACCTTTGGACTTTCGTCCGGTCTGGATTCAGTAGGTTCATTTTCAGTGACTGACGTTTCAGCCGACCACTTGAGCGGGCCAGCTGTATTTTCAACCAACGAAGGACTTGGCACGAGTTTTTTGTATCCAGGAGGAAGTTTTACCGGTGAAACCGGACGATCTTCCAAAACTCTCTTCGCTTCGTCTAAGAAGGGACAACGGTGGATGGCATGACTGCCATCACACAACTTACAGGGGAATCTTACTCCCCCTTTTTGTCTTGATCCTTCACTTTCGCTGGTTGACGGAAAGCAATCAACCTGATTGTCAGAGGTTGATGCCCCCGAATTGTGCAGACGAGGGGACCAGTCCCTCAGTATCCGGGGAATACAGGGACAATCTCTGTGGAAATGGTCTCCTCTACATATGACACATGGCGATTTAGGCCCGGTCTATGCAGTGGGTGGGTTTTTGTCAGATGTATTTTGTTTGCCCCCAGTCGCCTTAGGCTCCTTCTTCTTCTTTTCTTTCTTCTTCTTTTCCTTCTTCTCCTTGGGAGGCTGAATTTTTCCGGCTCTACCTTGCGGAGACGAAGGATCGGAGGAAGAACTTTTGGAAGTAGAAGGCTGGTGGGCAGCTCTAGACTGATCTAACTGTTCACTCGATTGTTCAGGAACCATGGTGGCCTGAACTACATTGGTTGAGAACAGCCAAACTGGCAGGCCTATTGTCAGTCCTGGAAGCGACAATGTGGCCATATGGGGTGCACCAACTTCTCCCCAAGATGAGAAAGGACTAGGACTTCCATCTTGTGGATTTCCTTGGTTGGGGCGTTCCATGTTCTCAACTTACAGATCAACGCGGGAATAAGAGGTGATTATGTTCCGTTTAAAATGAATTTTATAACGACGCTTTATTAGACACAACTTTGCTTTTTCATGTTTTAAGAGTCGAGAAAAAGCTAAAGATGACTCTAGTCGCCTTCGATGTATTAACGAGCCCGAAGTGACAAATGCTCGGTTGGACTTTTTCAGTTATAGAGTTTGAAAAAGGCCAAAAGAAACTACTCTGGAGATCTAGGCAGAGGGTGTGCCAAACCTTTCGCGAAACCACAGAATACGTTTTACGGTACGGGCGGTCGATCTTCGTGAATGCTGTGTTCACTGCATCGCGATCAGTAGGGCGGCCGACACGGCTTCCTAAGGATAAAGGATAAATGCCTATAGGGGTCTCCCAATATACGTGACGGTACGCGGGAGCACAAGTCCGTATTAGTGCTATCGTCCCTCAGGAGGAATCACCCACCTTCGTAGAGATCGACAGCCACTACGTTTAACGACGCCGGAACACGTCTCTACCTAGACCTCTATTGTGAGCGTTATGTTACAAAGCGTTTTTATGTAAATTCGATTCATTTTAATGTTGATCTTGCTTAGCAGTTTGCCTTTAAGGATCACCACGAGATGTATATATACAACTTCCTAAATGCAATCTAAGATGAGAAGCAAAACTTTTCAATATTTCAACTTTGAAAACCTTAATCTACTGAGGGAAAAGAAAGACATCAACTTTTCACGCAGATCATAGAACACACACTAAATGCACTTTTTCCTAAATCAACATGCAAACTGTCAATAATGCACATGCACAATGCAGATATTTCTTTTCTTTTTCCTTAATGTTGATGTAAGACAAAAAGGAAACTGTTGTATAACTTCGAATCTAATTTCAAGCGAAAGTAAACAAGCTTGTCCAAAATCAAAAGAAACCTTAAGATCGACTTGTTTCGACACTGGAAATGTATAGATTCAAACCATAAGATGAAAAAAAAACAAACTCAAACAACCATGAACAGTAATAAAACTAGCTCTTAAGATCACAAAGACACTTTTACAGTTCAGGATCTAAGAGGCCACAGCTATACTGGTTTGCTTTTCACAATGGGAAACTGTAACTGAAACAAGAAATACTGAAAGAACAATCACAGTCTCATCACACAACTGAGGCGGAATAATGTGAAGGAAAGTTGGTTTACAGCAAGTACAAACGACAAGAAATCAGCAGCAAAATAACAGTGAAAACAGGGCCAAGACTCAGTGGGAAACCTCAGGAAGACATAGCCTAACTGGTTCAGCGCAGGCTCTGGTCTGTCAAACTGACTCTCAGCGCAGTTCCCAAAGGGAGTACCTGCGCTGAAATGTAGACTGCCTGTGGATAGCCTGCACTGAGACACGAGAGTTGCGTTTACAAGGATTTCCGGGTCATAAAAAGCTCAAAAATTCACTGTTTTTGCTGAAATAAAAAGCTATAGGTCAAGTACGAGCTAAGGGATGATCAAGAGGGTGAAAAGGTATCACAAAGAGCACAAGAGTCCTTGTGGATCAGCTCCTCAAATCATAAACTTGCTCAGAAACTGAGCCAGAGCAGCTGCCCTCTACTTTGCAATTGAAGGACTCAATTGCAGTTCGATTTGGTGCTCTCCTTGTTGATGAGATGAATAGCAAGAAACACAATAAACCAACAAGATACTAGGCTCCCCAGTGGAGTTGCCAGTTTGTTGTGGGGAAAAGTATCCGACTCGAAATGACTCTATCCCTACTCTAAGGGTGATAGTTCCTTAGCAACAACTGAAAGTAAAGCTTTGATATTTTCCTTTATGAAAGTACAGAGAAAGAAGAAAAGATTGACCAACCGATGTCTTTCGCTTTTGTCGATCCTGTCTTCTCTCGTTGCCTCTTGTTCCCAGCTCCTTGCTCCCTTTGTCGGCCCAGCTACACAAAGATCCTGCAAAAACAAGAGAGGGAAACTACAAGAAACACGTACTCATAACTGATGCATGGATTAGAATGAATCAAATATACAGATAAAAACAATACATCATTGCAATACAAGTATATAGGAGAACATCAGAGCTTTATTGATAGAAGAAAAAGGTTCTGAGAAGGTTACAACCATAAATGGCTCCAATCCAGCAGCACCTCCCCAGCAGCAAGAAATCTCCTCTTCCCCTCTATAAAAGCAATCACCCAATAGCTCTAACTGTAAACCAACAGCACTTCCTTGCTTTGCCCAAAATTCCAGCCTCCTGAGCTCATAGGAGAGAGCTCAATATATAGATGAATTGAGAAAGGATGAGTCAACTTGCAACTGATGTGTAGCTGCCTTGTGTCCTCTCTCTCTTCAGTTAATCTTTAGTTGATCTTCAGTTCTTGAGTCCACTTGGTGAACCTTGCTTCTACTTGGAGAAACAAAGCCTCTGACTCATCACAAGGCGAAATACCTGATCCAAGTGTCATTTTTGGAAGTTTCCAAGGTAATGACTCACTGTGTCACATGTCCAATCTCGCCCAGCGCAGGTAGCCTTCATTGGTTTTAACTTTCAGCGCAGGTACAAGGAGGAGCAGTTGACATTCAGCGTAGATGCTCAGTGGAGCAGCTGACATGATCCAAAAAAAGCCTGTTTTTGAGTGTTTTCAGGTGGAGAACTGATAGGGAGTGATGTGGTTTGCTGACCTTGTTCCTCTAGGGGTAAGAACAACATGTTTAGGGACTGAGGATCCCTGTAATTATTGACATTTCATGCTCCATGCTGCGAGGCACAAAAATGTCTATAACAGGCCAATCTTTAGCTATCTGAAGTTTGCTCGGGCTTCTTGGATCCGGCAGGGTTTTTACTATGCATTGCATCGGTAGGTCGCGGCTACAAATCCCTTTGTTGTGCTCTTTTACTTATATTTTCTTGATCTCTGATATTTTCTATTTGTGAGAGTTCTCGTAAGTGCACTTTATTCTGGATCTGAAAATGCCGTTAATTTGAGTGTACTTCAAGGTGAATTATGCTGGTGGCCTATATTTGATTTTGACAATCTCGGCGTGCTAGTGGTTACCGGGAGAGCAAAACCATAATATAGGGCAAACATGACAGAGAGCACGGGGTTTCAGCTGGGAACTATTGGAGCTTTAAGTCTCTCTGTTATTTCCTCTGTTTTGATAATCATCTGCAACAAGGCGCTCATCAGCACTCTCGGATTTAGCTTTGGTTAGTGCTCGGATAAACCCTCACGAATTGCTTCGTTTCAGGGCAGATTTGCACATTGTGCTGTTTTAAGTTTAAATCTTACCGACGACTTGTTAGTATTTAGTTCCATTTTGACATAGATGGCTACGTGATTCAGTCTTTAATCGTTAGCCTTGGAACTGTGGAATCTGATATTGATCTGTGTGTTTAACTGAAAAATGTGTTATCATCTTGGTTTCATTACTTTTAATTGTTGTTCAGAGGGAAAAGGCATCACGATAGAATGTTACATGGGTTTGTTTTAGACTAGTAGGAATTTGGCAAAGGTTCGGTTCCCGGTAGCTATTTTGGGAGAATTTAGAATAAACTTTTTTTCTTCTTTTATTCTTGCTACATGTAATGTTAGCAACGATTGGGTATTTTCTTATTTTTGTTTTGAATTCTGGCCTCCTAATTTATCATTGACCATGGTGTTTTAACATCTCTATAGATATGGTCTTCGGAATGGTTGTGGTCATTTCCAACTTCTAAGTTTTCCCTTTGACATTTAAGGTTTGTAATGTCATATTTAGCATGGTTTCAAATATTATATTTTGACTTTCTAATCACAATATAAAATTATGGTTTTCAATGTAGTATCATTCTATATATGTATATTATTCTTTATAAAATATAATAATAATATCATGGTTTCTAATGGAATTAACTTTTCAATAACAATATATCAACATGTTTTCTAATATTATGTTTTGACTTTTTAAATGCAATATACAATTATGGTTTTCAATGAAATATATTGGTAGGGGATAGTCGTGGTGGTTATTGCCTTGGTCACTAGCAAGCTTCGTATATGCTTGGCCATCTCACAACAAACTCCTCCAAAATTTTCAAGAATTTATAATACTTCATTCGTTGATCTGAATAGTGTTCGGTGTGTTGTTCCTCCTTTCAAGTGTGAGTGTTCATGTTTAGATGGTTCTCTTCAGACGAGCATGCGTGTTCATGTTTAGATGGTCGTCTTCAGGCGAGCGTGAGATCACGATCAAGAAGGCATCCATGGGGAAGAAGTGCTTCTTTTATTCTTGCTACATGTAATGTTAGGAACGATGTGGTATTTTATTATTTTTGTTTTTACCTTCGGGCCTCTTGATTTGGCATTGACCATGGTTTTTTAACGTCTCTATTGACATGGTCTTCAGAATGGCTGTGGTCATTTAATTTCCAACTTCTAAGTTCTCCCTTTGACATTTAAGGTTTGTAATTTCATATTTAACACGGTTTCGAATATTATATGTTGGCTTTCTAATTGCAATATACAATTATGGTTTTCAATGTAGCATCATTCTATATATTTATATTATTCTTTATAAAATATAATAATAATATCATGGTTTCTAATGGAATTAACTTTTTAATAGCAATATATCAACATGTTTTCTAATATTATGTTTTGACTTTCTAAATGCAATATACAATTATGGTTTTCAATGAAATATATTGGTAGGGGATAGTCATGGTGGTTATTGCCTTGGTCACTAGCAAGCTTCGTATATGCTTGGCCATCTATAGAGGTTTCTAAGACATTCAATGTGTTCCTTGTAATATAGATATAAACAAAACATCTAAAGAAAACTAATTGCACAATGATCTAGTCCAAGAAAACAAGGTTTTCCACAAACCAATTAACTCTTCTAGAAAAATTCAACAATTCCAACAAGAAAACAAGGTTTTCCACAAACCAATTAACTCTTCTAGAAAAATTCAACAATTCCAATTTAATAATCCTATCGGCGTCTCTTTGTACCTTTTGGGACAATTGCTAGTATTTATTACAAAAAAAAAATAAAATTATTTCTCGTATCAAAAACCATACATTTTAAATTCCCATATCCATACAATCACCACTTAAAAAAAAAATAAAATAAATTATATTCACAATATATGGAAAAATCTTATTTATACAAAAATCTAATATATTAATTTATTATATTTAATTTAATTTCTTATTTCATTATTTTTATATCATTAAATTTTTTTAATATATTAATTATTCCCAAAAAAAAATTCCCCCACAAAAAATATACATTTTAAATTTCCATATAAAAAATAAAAAACTTATATTCACAATATATGGAACATCACTTTGAAAAAACCAAAATTTCCATATAAAAAAAAAAAAAACTTATATTCACAATATATGGAACATCACTTTGAAAAAACCAAACCTCAATGAACCCCATACTCGATATCCACGATCAGTTACCATAAAGAAGAATCCACGAGTCTGGTTCAGTTAGTTTTAATACCATTTCCATCATCTAATGGAACTATTTAATACAATTTCCATTCTTTAATGGAACAATTTAAACAGATCATGTGTGGATATTGGTGATTAATGATCCGTCAAGTCCTCAGAAGTATTTATTAGCTTAGGATCGTGATGGAATCCGATCGATCCCTTAAACCTCAGTCCACATAAATATGCCGTCGTTTATCTGGTAAAGGTTTCCTAAGATTTTTTGGTTTGGGATTTTCTTGGAGTTTGAACAACAGAAATCAAGAATTAACCAGAAAAGTTTGACCGGATTTTTCATACCATTATAACGAAAACCCTAAAAAAATTCCCATTTGTATATATAAATAAACTACCTTATAATACGAACTCCGAAACTCCCTTATAATACAGTGAATAGAAACTCCTCTTTGCGCAGATCTAAGATTGTTATTATTTTTCTTTGGCATTTTTTCTTGTTTTCCTGTCTATTCCATATAGGCAAAGTATATTCCATATCCATTCTGTGCTTTTTCCAGTCACCTACGTGGTGTTGTACCATAGTTTAATGCCGCTGGATCAAAATCTGCTAGCTTCTCTATCTACAGTCAAGAAGACTATGGAAAGCACTATGTGGGATAAGCTGCCAGTTCATCTGCAAATTCGAGTGCTGCTATGGCTTCCCCCATTGGATTATGGCTTCCCCCATTGGATTTACGTAGACTTTCAATCACCTGCAGGTATTTCTGCTTATTATTGTCAGATCCATCCTTTGCTATTCACTATGACCGCCACCGCCTCACCGATCGTACTTTAGTTGTTGCTTCAACTAACCTTGAGCAAGAAATACAGAACACGTTTTTAAGGTCCGTTATTTGGCAGCAAGGAACGGATGACCTGTTTCCGTGGCGAAGCACGCTGTTCGACCATTTGCCCAAATCCCGCTGGTGGTTATCTAGTTACCGGGACGGGTTCGTGTGTTTCAAAGGGCTCTTCACGACTTTGTGCAGGGAGAAGCATAAGTTATTGGTTTTTAACCCTCTCTTTGCCCATGAGTGGAAGATTTTGACCCTTCGTCCCCCATCTCACGGGAGGAACTTGTATACAGCGGTCGCATTCGACAGAAAAAATGGCGTTTGCAAGCTCATCATCTGGTACAGTCTCTCAGAGAATCACATACTTATCAAAGACGGAGATAATAACTTAAAAGAAGGTAACAGAGTAATGGCTTTCGTTTATAACTTCAAAGAAGGTACATGGAAAACGATAACAGAATGCAGCAATGGAAGTAGTAAACATTTCTTTCTTCGTCAGAGTGCTCAGCTCGTGAACGAGCGGTTCTTGTGTTGGCTCTGCACTGACTTGATTTCATCTGTAAACACGGTGTTGGTGTTTGATGTGGAAGAAGAGATGTGGAAGGACCCAATTCCTCTGGGTAACGGCTCTTTTATTTGCACCGGTCAACATGAAAAACAGCTGTGTGTGCTAAGCAAAACACAGGAGGAGCAAAATATGAAATTTGGGTTATGGAAGATTGATATGGAACAGAAAGTTTGCGGACTGATAGAGTTCATCTCGTCCCCGCCGATTACTGATGGAACAGATTATAGGGTGAGGGGAGGCCCAGGATACTTCTGGCTTGAAGAATGGAAGAGAAAGATAAAAAGGTGGGTTTATGATATCTCACGTCATTGCTGGCAAAATATGGGCAATTTCGGAATGCTGCAGGATGCTCAATGTTTCGCAGCCAGCCTTTTTAGGTTGGGTGCATTGGAGGGCCTCATGTATGAAGTCATCGAAGCAAAGAGCGACGAAGAAGGTGAAGAAACAACATCAAAATAAATAATATATTTCTCGGTATTATTAGGTCGATAGGGTGTTCATTTTGAAATAGCTTTACACAAATTATTTTGGAATATTTATAGCATATATCACTGGTTGATATTTATTTGGTTTATATTTATTTCCAGAATGGTTAGGTTCGTTTTATAATATTATTTCAATAACGGTTATATAAAAGGACTTCAGAATCGTTTCAAGAATCGTTTCAGGAAAGGTATATATGTAAAAATTTTAAAAAATGTATATGTTTAATTTTTTATTTTTTTAATGCATTTATTTTTAAGTAGAAATTTTGAATTTTTTTTGTTAGAATTATGTAGAAAATTTTGAGTGAAATTTTGATTTGTGTTATTTAGGTTGGTTTTGCAATATATATGAATTCACCAATGTGAAAAATCTGTAAAATACTTTAATTATATAAAGATTGTCCATCAAAATTATACTTTCAATAAATTCCTGCCCATTTAAAAAAAATTAAACTATGGACTCCATCCCTCTACCCGGTGAATATGAATATGTTGTCTAGACTCCATAGAAAAAAAATAAGATTACCCTTCCTCCCGTTTTTGGGGGCTGGCCCCACCAAACACCTGTGACCAACAAGCAAGCGTAACGGTTCATTGTCCTATCCTTTTCCCAATTCTTTCATTGAATTCGCCACGCTAGACTATATCCAATCTATGGAAGTATTGAGCTCTATTGTCACCCAGGGCGACTTACACTTGTACAATGAATTCTCCATATCTATTATAAAACATATTATTATATTATGAAACATATTATTTTTATAGTTAATATTAATCATAATTTGAAATAAGGTTAAGATTTAGTTATTCTTATGGATTGAAATAAGGTTAAGCTTTAGTACTTCTTATTCCAAAATATTGTCATAGCAGGTTACTGATTCAATTGTCTTATCTTTGTTATTGTATTGTTCTGGATAATTTTGGTATAACATGTTCATAGAAGAACTCTTCCTTCAAAATCAGATGTTGTAACAAACTTGTAGTACCTCTAGAATTTGATGCTTTCTACAACAAGATATACTTCTTCCATCATTTGTTTATTAAATTTCAAAATATTGAGATGTCTTGGAGGGCATGGATCTTAGTTTTATGAATGCCTTCAATTCTCACTAGTTCACAAAGTTTTGTCCTTTGTTCATATTAGTTCCTTTTGAACTTTTCCTTCCCTTGATATAGAACTTACTTCATTATGCGAATCATGATGCTTCCACAAGATATATTACCAAATTGCTTATGCATATTTATCATGTCACCACTTCATAGAGATATCAATGCTAACTTCATTTCAGAAAAATATGTCACTTGCAACATAGAGAATTTATACTATCATGGATACTTCCATTACATATATGTAGGAGCTCATGTTAGTTAGTTTTTGGTAGCATCACATGTGCTCTAGGCATGAAAATTGGTGGAGAGCCTAGTTACATGAGTTCTAAAGAACCATAAACCATCTGGTAAAATTCAATCCGGATTGTATTTTATTAAAATAATTAATATTTTTAATTGGGTGCCTAAGTCTAAACTTAGGAAAATTTAAGTATTAATGGCTATTAATCAAAATATGGGTGAGAATGATCTAGAAGAAGGATCAAGTCAAATTCTAATCTTAGATGTTGATTAGAGAATTAATCTTGGTCGTTGAAGTCTCAACGAGAAAATTATAAGAAGAAGACGTGGGGTTCATTTGGAAACACACGTGGACAGAATGAATTGATACAAAATTCGATTTCTGGGGCTAGGAAGTTGAGAAATTTGAACTAGGTGATCGTTCTACAACATACGGGCAGGGATTGTTCGGGGGTACTGACATAGAGGCAGACAAAAGCTACTGGAGGCAGCGCAACAACTAAGAGGACTGATGTTGGGCCAATCTAGGCCCACACATGCTTGATACAAAGCCAAAAGGGCTAGCACAGAAGCAGAAGCTTCCCTCCACACAGAAAGAGGGAACTGTTAGGGAACTACTCGAACAACAAGGTAGGTTGACGCAGTAGGCAAAAGAGACAGTGCAGAGATGACACAAAGCTTGTAAGACTAATGCAAGGCCATCGCAGAGGTAGTCGGGTAATCTGTTGGGTGAATTGAGGTAAAACTCATTTAGTTTTCTGCCATCATATTTTCTCTATCACTATATTGTCAGGAGGGCATCCCAGATCGTATTTAGAATTACTGCTTAATAGTAGAAAACCCTCAAAGTTGTTGCACCAGTTTTCCTGCATTAGTTTTTTCGGGGGACTATTTTGTCCAAAAAAAATTGTGTCCTATGTATCTTTTTCTTTGCTCATTTTTTTTTTCATGTAATCAAATATTAAAGTAGTGTAGATGCAAAATTAATTTACTTCAATATGTAGAAAATAATTTGATAATGTATATTAAAACAAGTAGGAGAAGTAAATTCAGTTTTTGCTACAGTAGGGGTTCCTCAGACTAGGAATTTCACATGGTATCATAACATTGATTTTGAAACAGGAAGAGTAGATCGAGCACTGAGTAGAGAGGCCAAAAGCTACATTTGGTAGCAATTCAAATCCCCTTGAAGGGATTGCCTAGTCCTTACTGGAAAGCAGAGATTGCAGAGAAATCTCTCTCTAAGAGAGTCGATAGAGTGGTACGATTTCTAGTTCATGAGTTTGCAGAGGAATTGTTGGCATTATGATTCAGGTGTTGTCCTTGATGGCAAACCCATTCAGGTGATAAAACAAGAAGGACGCAGGAAATATGTTCAGCAAGTGTGTCCCCGCTGGTATACCATGCAGAACCCGCGTCCAGGGACGCAGGCCAGCCGTTCAGGAGGTGCGTCTGCCCAGTGCACACATTTCAAGGCAGAGAAAAGCACGTGGGGGTTTCTTGTGTGGTATCTAGCCGACGGTTTTTGTGTTTCTATGGTGTCAGCTCGTGGTATTGTTCCATGTTTTGGGGAGAAGCTTGCCTATATAAAGCAAAGGATTTCATTTGAATTTAGCATCATCTTGGTTGAACATCTCTTGGTGTGATCTAGTCCAGATCTATAAAGGCGAATCTTCTAATGGACTATGATCTATATGGCGCATGATCAGATCTGTAGATCTGAGTGTTTGGGTTGAATCTGAAGTCCTCTTATCTTCTATATCTGAAGGGACGCAGGTTCAGTGAAGAGAAAGTGCGCCGGGACGCAGGACAGTAAAGGCTCAGGTGCGTCTCTGAGGCAAAGGACGCGGCGCGACTGTGTTATTGGGTGCGTCTCTGAATCGAAAGACGCGGCGTGTCAGTGGTTCTGGCTGCGTCGGTCGCAGAAAAGAAAAGAAGAACAGTGCGTCTGCACGCTGAACAGCAGAAGGTACACTGCGTCCAGTCACAGGCCACAGAAAGAAAATATGCGTCCCTGTCTTAAGATGATCTGTTGACTGTATATTTTTGTTCATAAGGTGTTCTGGGTTGTTTCTGTAATTACTGATCTGATATTTGTAGTAAACTGTATCTGTTGTATACTTGTTGATCATTTGATTCTTCATGAAAAGAAGTAGGGGGTTGTAGCTCCCTTCCAGGAGAGACTGGAAAACGAGAGAGAGTTGTAGCTCTCTGCAGGTTGCAGCCTGCGTGCTGGTAAAGGACTGCACCAGTACAAAATCATTGTAAAAAGAATTTCTTGAAAGAAGATAGAGACATATTGCAGCAGGTGGTTTTCTCCCGCATTGGGTTTCCACCTTACATCTTGTGTTCTTTGGTGTGACTGTCTATTTTTCATGCTCATTGTTTTATGGTACTGATATGCAAGAATAATTCAAAAGATCAAATAAGGAAGATTTGGTAAATTGCTAGATAATACTGATTCACCCCCCCTCTCAGTATTATTTCCAACAATTGGTATCAGAGCAGGTCCTTCAGAAAAGCTTGATCGCTTGAAGGTAGATCGTTCATCATGAGCAACTACGAGAGAGAAGCATCAATCAGGCCACCCGTCTTCGATGGGACAAACTTCAATTATTGGAAGGTAAGAGTTACTGCATATCTTCAATCTCTTGGTACAGAAGTTTGGAACATTGTAGAATCAGGCTATGCCTTTCCTTCAGTTACTCCTACAGATCCAGCTGAGAAAAAGCAGTATGAAACAAATGCAAAAGCAGTGAGTACTCTATTAGGAAGTATATCCCAAACAGAGTTCATGAAGGTCATGCACTTCAAATCAGCAAAAGAGATATGGGACAAAATGATCACTAGCTATGAAGGAGATGAACAGGTAAAAGAAGCTAAACTTCAAACTCTCAGGATTCAATATGAGACTCTCAAGATGTATAATGATGAAAGTGTGGCTAATTATTTTCTTCGGGTAGATGAGATTGTTAATTGTATGAAAAATTTGGGTGAAGAAATAAAAGAGACTATAGTAGTTCAAAAGATTCTAAGATCTTTATCCCCCAAGTTTGAATCTAAAGTATCTGCAGTAGAAGAAAAGGAAAATCTCCGTATTCTCACTATGTCTCAGTTGCATGGAATTCTAACTGCTTATGAAATGAGAAAGGGAGGTCCATCAGACAGAAGGGAAGCAGCTTTTAAAGCATCAGGCAAAGAAGATCACTATGAAGCAAGGCATGTTCCAGAAGAAGAGGAAGAAGAATCAAATTTCGTCAGAAATCTTCAAAGGGGTTCTGGAAGGTTCAGAGGTAAGCTACCCTTCAAATGCTTTGCTTGTGGAAGAGTAGGTCATTATGCTGCAAAATGCTCTTATAAGGATAAAGGAAAGGAACCAGTTAGATGGAACAAGAAACAGAGTGCAAATAAGAAAAGCTACTATACCCATGAAGATAGTGATGGCTTATCAAACAGTGATGAAGATGAACAAGGTAACAAATATAGATTGTTAATGGCTTTTGAAGATGATGATTATGAGGATGCTGTAGATGTGGATAACCTTTATGATGAAATTCCTAGACTCAAGAGATGTATAGAAGAAAAGAACATGATTATTGATACTCTACAATTTCAAATTGATGAAAAGGAAAAACATCTTGAAAAATTAGAAGGTGAAATTGTTTGTCTCAGAAAAGAAATTGAGAAAACAAAAACTATTAATCTCAAGTTTGTCAAAGGATCTGAAACTTTGAATGAGATTATCAGTGTGCAGCGGTCTCCTCTAAATAAGACAGGTCTGGGCTATAATGGAGAAACTTCTCAAGCATCCACTTCAAAAAGTTATCTTGATGCAGCAAGAAGAAATGAGCAAGAGCACAAGGAAGATCATCAGGTAAAGCAGGGACAAACGGCAAACAGAAACTATCAGGGGCAATCCAGCTTAAAGGTGAACAAAAGCCACAACCAGCCACAGGTAAAATCTTCCCAATTTGGTTCAAGAATAGATGAAAATAGAAATTACAATCAGTTGGCTGGTAGATTCAATAATCGTAGAAGCTTCTTCAATGGACAATGCTTTTCTTGCCATAACTTTGGTCACAAAGCAGCTCAATGTGTTGCGTATAAAACAATCATGACAAGGGAAGCTCAAAAACAAAGAAGTATGACAGGGATTTCTAAAAGGACCTATAACAACTTTTCAGCTCTTGAAAATGAAGTTGAATGTTCTATTTGCAATAATTTTGGACATGAAGACTTTGAATGCAGAAGCAGGTTTCCAGAAAGAAAGGTACAAGAACAGAAAAAGGAACAAGCCTCAGGCACCAAAACATGGAAAATAAAGGAACCTCAAACAGAAAGATGTGGGATAGCATTCTATGCAGAAGGACAAGAAAATCTATGGTACATTGACAGTGGATGTTCGAAGCATATGACAGGTGATAAAGAAAAACTTGAATCTTATTCTAATTTAGAAAAGGGAAAGAAAGTCTCTTTTGGAAATGATACTCCTGCAACTATAAAAGGAAAAGGTATTGCTCCTTTAAAAGAAGATGTTAAGGCTGGAAATGTTTTGTTTGTTGATGGACTAAAGCATAATCTACTAAGTGTAAGCCAGATGTGTGATCAAAGAACCGAGGTTATATTCAGATCAAATGGATGTGTTGTTCGTGATCTTGATACAGGTAAAACAGTTCTCAAAGGAAAAAGAACTCCAAATAATCTATACATATTTGATGAAGGACAACAACAATGCTATCTAAGCAAGGATGAAGAGCACTGGTTATGGCATCGAAGGTTGGGACATCTAAGCTTCTCTCAAATAAGGAAAGCTTGCAAATACCAGGCAGTTCGCGATCTTCCAGATATCAAAATTCCTGACAACACCATATGCAGATCATGTCAGTTTGGAAAACAAACCAGAACTAACTTTCCAGAGAAAGAAGGATCAGCCAGCATGCCTCTTGAGCTAGTACATACAGATGTATGTGGACCATTCAGAAAAAGAACACCTAGAGGAGAGGAATACTTGATATTATTTATTGACGATTTCTCCAGGTTTGTTTGGTTAGGACTTATGAAGCACAAAGATGAAGCTTTCGAAAAATTCAAATCCTTCAAAGCTTTGGCTGAAAATGAATCAGGTCACAAAATTAAGTGCCTCAGATCCGACAGAGGTGGGGAATTTACTTCAAATGAATTTTTCGATTTCTGTGATGAACATGGGATAAGGAGAGAATTTTCTACAGCCAGAACTCCTCAGCAAAATGGAGTAGTTGAAAGAATGAACAGAACAATCCAGCAAATGGCTCGTGCTATGCTTGATGAATCAGGAACTCCTGCAACCTTCTGGGGTGAAGCTGCACATGCGGCGGTTATTATTCTCAACAAGACAAATGTCCGAGTGAACAGCACTCAAACTCCTCATGAGCTCTGGAGTGGTAAAACTCCTTCGGTAAAGCACTTCAAAATCTTTGGGAGCAAATGCTATATCAAGAATACTGAGGAGCAGCTTGGCAAACTTGATCCTAGAGCAGATGAAGGAATTCTTCTTGGCTACTCTCCACATAGCAAAGCATACAAATGCTACAATAAAAGACTTGGCAGAATTGTTGACAGCATTGATGTAGTGGTTGATGAGAAGGGATACATTCCTAGGCAAATACATCGTGAAGACATTGAAGAAGATGAAAGCTACCCTCGAAGACAGATGATGAAGAAGAAGAACCGCAAGAACAATATCAAGAAGGACCTCACGAAGAAGCAGAAGAAAGAACAAGAATAGAAGACAAGACTCCATCCAGATATGTTCAAAAGAACCATCCAGAATCTCAGATCATGGGACAAAAAGAAGCAGGTATACAAACTAGAAGAACAGTTGCAGAAGCTTCAAGTTATTTGGCATTACTCTCCTCTACTGAACCACAAAATGTGAAAGAGGCATGCAAAGATGAATTTTGGGTGAAAGCAATGGATGAAGAACTTGAGCAAATCGAAAAGAACAACACTTGGGAGCTGGTTCCTAGACCAAAGGATAAGAATGTTATCGGAACAAAATGGGTCTTCAAAAATAAATTGAATGAAAATGGAGAAGTAATTAGAAATAAAGCCAGACTTGTTTGTAAAGGGTATGCGCAGCAAGAAGGAATAGACTTTGAAGAAACTTTTGCTCCTGTTGCAAGACTTGAGGCCATCCGAATGTTTCTTGCTCTCTCAAGTTGTCAGAACTTCAAAGTATTTCAAATGGATGTGAAATCAGCCTTTTTGAATGGAGACTTGGATGAAGAAGTGTACATTGAACAGCCAGATGGGTTCATTCTTGGAAATGATCCAAATCTTGTATGCCGATTGAAAAAGGCTCTCTATGGTCTCAAACAAGCTCCAAGGGCTTGGTACTACCGTTTGGACAAATATCTTCATCAACAAGGTTTTTCAAAAGGTTCAGCAGATAGCAATCTTTATATAAAAGTTGAAAATGACAAATTACTAATACTTGTTGTGTATGTAGATGACATTATTTTTGGCAGCAATGAAGAAGCTATGAGCCAAAGCTTTGCCTCGGTCATGCAGAAAGAATTTGAGATGTCCTTGCTAGGAGAACTGACATACTTCCTTGGTTTGCAAATCCAACAAAAGAAAGGAGGAATCTTTTTATCTCAAACCAAGTATCTCAAGCAGATTTTGAAGAAATATGGCATGGAAGATGCAAAACCAGTATGTACACCCATGGTCACAGGATGTAGTCTCAGTGCAAATGATGAATCTGCAGCAGTACATCAACCAACCTACAGATCTATGATTGGAAGTTTACTATATTTGACAGGTACCCGACCAGACATCATGCATGCAGTTGGAATAGTTGGAAGATTTCAGGCAAATCCAAAGGAGACTCATCTTCAAGCAGTGAAGAGAATTTTCAAATATCTTCAAGGGACTCAAAATTATGGCTTATGGTATCCTAGAGATACAGATCTCACTCTTCATGCTTATACAGATGCAGATTGGGCCGGAAGCGTGGATGACAGAAAAAGCACAAGTGGTGGTGCGTTCTTTATGGGTCCCAGACTGGTATCTTGGTTCAGCAAGAAACAGAGTTCAATTGCCTTGTCTACAGCTGAAGCGGAATATGTTGCTGCTGCATCTTGTTGCACTCAACTTCTTTGGATGATGCAGACTTTGCAGGATTATCAGATCACTTGTACACCTCCTATTCCTATCTTATGTGACAACACAAGTGCAATCAGCATCTCAAAGAATCCAGTTATGCATTCAAAAACCAAGCACATACCAATCAAGTACCATTTTCTCCGGGAACAAGTACTTGAACAGAAGGTCAAGTTGGAGTATGTTCCTTCTAAGGAACAAGTTGCTGATATTTTCACCAAACCATTGCCTAGGGACACTTTTGAATACCTCAGGCAAAAGCTGGGGGTTGTTGATGCATCATCTTACTGTTGATCATCTTCCTATTAATGGTATAGGCTCAGGGGGAGCACATAATGCATTGTTGGCATTATGGAAAAGGAGATCTTGGAAAAAGCTGCAATATGTCTCTATCTCCTTCATGATGGATTTCTGGTTACAGATCTGGAGAAGCATGAGCATAGGGGGAGCATACCCTTTGCCCTTGATGTCAAAGGGGGAGAATGAATGATGGAGCTGAAGATTATGTGGTTGCCATCAAGTCCAAAGGGGGAGATTGTTGGCATTATGATTCAGGTGTTGTCCTTGATGGCAAACCCATTCAGGTGATAAAACAAGAAGGACGCAGGAAATATGTTCAGCAAGTGCGTCCCCGCTGGTATACCATGCAGAACCCGCGTCCAGGGACGCAGGCCAGCCGTTCAGGAGGTGCGTCCGCCCAGTGCACACATTTCAAGGCAGAGAAAAGCACGTGGGGGTTTCTTGTGTGGTATCTAGCCGACGGTTTTTGTGTTTCTATGGTGTCGGCTCGTGGTATTGTTCCATGTTTTGGGGAGAAGCTTGCCTATATAAAGCAAAGGATTTCATTTGAATTGAGCATCATCTTGGTTGAACATCTCTTGGTGTGATCTAGTCCAGATCTATAAAGGCGAATCTTCTAATGGACTATGATCTATATGGCGCATGATCAGATCTGTAGATCTGAGTGTTTGGGTTGAATCTGAAGTCCTCTTATCTTCTATATCTGAAGGGACGCAGGTTCAGTGAAGAGAAAGTGCGCCGGGACGCAGGACAGTAAAGGCTCAGGTGCGTCTCTGAGGCAAAGGACGCGGCGCGACTGTGTTATTGGGTGCGTCTCTGAATCGAAAGACGCGGCGTGTCAGTGGTTCTGGCTGCGTCGGTCGCAGAAAAGAAAAGAAGAACAGTGCGTCTGCACGCTGAACAGCAGAAGGTACACTGCGTCCAGTCGCAGGCCACAGAAAGAAAATATGCGTCCCTGTCTTAAGATGATCTGTTGACTGTATATTTTTGTTCATAAGGTGTTCTGGGTTGTTTATGTAATTACTGATCTGATATCTGTAGTAAACTGTATCTGTTGTATACTTGTTGATCATTTGATTCTTCATGAAAAGAAGTAGGGGGTTGTAGCTCCCTTCCAGGAGAGACTGGAAAACGAGAGAGAGTTGTAGCTCTCTGCAGGTTGCAGCCTGCGTGCTGGTAAAGGACTGCACCAGTACAAAATCATTGTAAAAAGAATTTCTTGAAAGAAGATAGAGACATATTGCAGCAGGTGGTTTTCTCCCGCATTGGGTTTCCACCTTACATCTTGTGTTCTTTGGTGTGACTGTCTATTTTTCATGCTCATTGTTTTATGGTACTGATATGCAAGAATAATTCAAAAGATCAAATAAGGAAGATTTGGTAAATTGCTAGATAATACTGATTCACCCCCCCTCTCAGTATTATTTCCAACAGGAATAGGGAGTGACGCAGAGCCTCAGCGTAGTGTTTGAAGGATGTTGTTTCTTCCAGGGCATAAATCCATCAGAAAAGAGCGAAGACACATTAAAGGGTAATATTCTCCTCAGAGAACTTTTCAGCAGAAATTCGAACTTCTCACTTACCGGGAAGTAGTGTTGAGCAATGATTAGAGTGGTCAGTTCAACAATTTGGGTGAGATGGCATCAAATGGTCTTAGAGATCATGGCAGGTTGGAAGGTGCTTCCAACAATGTCATATGGAAGACCATAATCTTAGATGTTCTAGAATATTACAATCTCGAAACCTACATGTAGTATACCTAGGGGGGATAGTATGAGGTATAGAGGGAGGTACCCAAGGGAATAATGTAATAATGGGATGGACCATAGTTAATAAATAAAGTGATTAACGTGCATCATGTAAGGGACCACAAGTAGTAATGTTATAAGCCCATGGTGTTAGATATATGGTATTGAGAGAACCATGGTAATGACCCATGGTATTGTATGTATGAATCCTATATAGAGGCTACAGACTCCCTATTGAGAGATGTTAAGGATTATTGTATTGGAAAACATATGGCTTATGGAGCGTTCTCCTTCCTTAAGGAGTGATGGTATGGTGTTACCCTACCTTAAGGGTTTGATCAATAAAGAAGTATTTCTATCTATTTATCTCTCGTAATTTCTCAGTATATTTTCATTGTCATATAGTTGTAGGTCAGATTTATTATAAATGGTATCAAGGAAGGAAAACGCTCCACAAGGTATATGCTTGCCAATACAATAATGTTTGACATCTCTCAATGGGGAGTCTCTAGCCTCTATATAGGATTCATATATACAATACCATTGGTCATTACCATGGTTCTCTCAATACCATATATCTAATACCATATGCTTATCACATTACTACTTGTGGTCCCTTACATGATATAGGTTAACCACTTTATTTATTAACTATCGCCCATCCCATTATTACATTATTCCCTTGGGTACCTCCCTCTGTACCCCATATTATCCCCCAAGGTATACTACACTACGTCAAGAGTGTTGTGGATGTTCCTGCTGATAGTGATAAAAAAAAGAAGTAGAAGGATGAAAAGGGGAAGGCAAAGAAGTTTGAGATAATGTGCGAAGGGGAAGAGGTTCGAGATCATATGGTCTCACAATTACAGGGAAAAGATACAACCCAGGAGATGTAAGAAGCTTTGTCTTCACTATATGAAGGCTCTTCCAAACAATAAGAGATGTACCTAGAACAAAATTTGTAGCAAACATTGATGCAAAAGGGAGAAGGAGTTAACTCATGACTTATGCGTCTTCAAGACACCAGAGACCAGCTTGTTGCAGTGGGGTCTACTCCACAATCTACCACAATTGTAAGGATGACCTTGAATGGAGTCTCGAATGAATGGAAATTCTTCGTCTGTTGTATATTGGCTAGGGAAAGACTACGTTCATGGTAAGAGATGTCGGCAACTCTTCAATAGGAAGAATTAAGGAGGGATCTAGTTAAGGTCAACCTCAATGGCAATAGTGGGAGTGGCATGAATATCAAGGAGGAGGAGGAGAACATATCTCTAGCATCAAAGGGATATCAAAAGTAGAAGTAGAAGAAGGACACTTCGAAGGTTAAATGTTTCAAATGTTGCGATATGGGCCACTTGGCATCCCAACGTCCGTTGAAGCTAAAGGATAAGGATGTCAAACATGAGCCTAAGGCTTCTCCAACAAATATTGACGAAGATATGTTTTCCATGAGTGCCTGCGCATCTCCAGGAGGGAAATGGTGTGATATTGAGCTGTAGTGGGGAGGGCTACCTGTCGGCAGGATCCATGAGGAAGTCTACCTCTTAGTACAATTCCTTGCTATGGGAGCCCTGTTGGAAAGACTAAGGGGGGGAGAATCAATATTCCTTTTCAATTGTTATTTTTCCCAATTAAATCATTTATATTATATATAAGGAACACAAAAATGAACAATAGGAGTAAATTATTTTATGAATATAATCCTTACAATAAAACAAGTAAAATATATATAAGGCTCTAATTTGTTGCCAAGCACCAACTTGGACTTTTTGTGTGGCTTCAACCTCCAGGGCACCAACCCTATCTTGTCAAGGCACCAAAATTTGATTTAGGAGCACAAACTCCAAGCACACCAATCCTCCCAATTCTGAGGCACCAACCCCAAGGGATCCAACCCTATCTTGTCAAGGCATGTTTGATAGTAATTCTCTGCTCCCAAAATCTTCTTTACTGAACTCTGTCAATTTATAGCTTCAGTGTAGTCTCCATGCTACAACAACAATGAGAACGTGTCTTCATACGAAGGAGTCTTCACAACTCTTCATATTTTCCACACAGAGTCTGAAAAGTTACCTCATGTTGATATCAAATAGCCATCATGTTCTCCAATAATATCTCCACACAACTTCAGTGTGTCTACAATGAACTGCACTAAGCTCTGCACAAAAACCAACTCTCTGTTTCAAGCCTCTATTTTCACTTTCACGGTAAATTCTTCAGGCGTGACTGCTTCTCACTGTTCTTTTTGTCACGATCTCTTACTTCCTAGAAACAAATTCACATACGCTTCAATGTTGGTGATGGCTACTTCTCCCTTGAAGTGATGTCAGATGAATCTTTATTTTTCCCTTCACATAATTGTTCTTTAGATTGCATTATGTACCTGATTAATATATCATTGGTTTGAGCCTTTCAAAAGTTAACTCGATCAAAAAAGTTGCTCATCCTTCGACTTCCTCCTATCCTACTGGACCTACCGCTTGCTCTCTTTCTTCCAGTTCGCCCATTTTGAACTTTCCTTGTTCTCTGTTATAGATGCCTGACACGCTTGACCTTTGGCTTCCTTTTTTGCTCGCTTGATTTTTGGATTCCTCTGAACTTGCTCGACCTTTTTGATTCCCTCTTCGATCGCTTGATATTTAGCTTCCTCTGCGCTCACTCCACCTTTTTTGCTCGCTTGATTTTTGGATTCCTCTGAACTTGCTCGACCTTTTCGATTCCCTCTTCGATCGCTTGATATTTAGCTTCCTCTGCGCTCACTCCACCTTCTTCGCTCGCTTGATCTTCAGCTTCCTGATCTTCTGCTTCCTCTATCTCTTCGAGTTCACCAATACTCAAAATACACATTCATTTGGAAGGGATGACAAATTAAAATACTGTTTCATATTAGAATTATATCAGAGAGGCCCTTTTCAATATTCATACAATAGACTCATTATTTACGGAGGATTTCATAGGAGAGGCTATACCCATAGGGAGGTCCCACATGCCACATCACTGCCTCAATTTGTAATCGTAACTTTTGGAAACTCCCACAATCGCAACCCTTTGGCTGCACGATATAACATTTTCGATGCCCCTATTTTTGATGGATGCGACATTCCGATAAAAATCTATTGATAACTCAATCAGATCCACAACTTATACAACAATCGGCGGTCGGGTTCACAAGAATTTTCGCAATCGACAGTCTCGTAGTGTCAACCCTTTTTAACTTTGCGATTCAACGGATGTGATATTTGGTTAAGACATGCTATAATGGTGTAGCAGATTCGCAATGCTATCACAATTGCAGTTTTTCAAGTGGCATTCCTTTGTGATACATAACTTCCAATGCAGATGTGATATACTATCAAATCATGTTATAATGGTGTAGCAGGTCCACATTAATATTGCACCATTGATCTCATATTTAATACGATGGTTGTTCATCCACCCGATCAACAAACCCAATTGTCGATCCTCCACCTTTTGATCAAGGCACGCTGGATCCAATGGTTCGTAACAATATCAGTCGGGGAACTTGTGCAACACTTAGTCGCCTTTACGAAGCTGATAAGGATTATAAATCCTTGATCTATAAAAGTTTGGGTCCATTTTTGAGATTAACATCTGAACATTTTGTAACCTGATATCCATTGGATATATGAGATCATCAAATCTACGGCCTGTGGGTCTTTAAATGGCACATAGGTTAACAACAAGATTAACCCCCCCATTGACTGTGACGTAAGCGTTGAAAATAAGATCGATGGCTATGATTTAGTGTGGGCCTTCAGCCACGATAAAAATAGACGTACACTCCTACTCCCATTATTCCGATAGTTGTGCTCTGTATTTTATTCTTTACTTGCTCCAATGACTACGTACATTACTACCCACACTCTTCCAATATCTTTCTTCTTGTGGCTTATCTTCGTGTGAGCTCCGATAAATCTGTTTATTCTCCTCTACCGATGTGTTCCTCTTTGCTTCTTCTTATATTTCATGTGATGTCTCTGATATGGCTCTTACTCTTGGCACATGCGATAGATCTACTTTGACTTGGCTTGTTGCTCCTATGGCTTCTCTTCACTCCTATGACTTATGATACATTGCTTCAATATCTCTACTTATGCTCCTTCGTTGTTTTCTTCCTATACTTCCAATATGTCTCCTCCAATGTTTTCTTCTTTACTCCTCTGATATTGTTGTTTCTCTTTGTTCTCTCGATAGCACTTACCCTTGGCCATATGCGATAATCTGCTTCCTTGATGGCTTCTGATGAACTCTTCCTCTTATTCTTTGACTACTCCCATTCTTGACTTCCAATGGCTTCCAATGTCTTTCTAAGGACTACCCTCATGGATTTTCTCCTTGGCTTCTTGCTCCTATTTCTTCACGAATATGCGCTGCTTCTCCTTGGCTTGATACCATCATTTAGTATCCTAGAATATTTCCATATTGACATCAATGACAATCTAGATCAACAATCTCCACCTTTGTCATTGATGGAAATATTCTTCTTCTCTCCCCCTTTAACATTAATGGCAAAGAAGTGCTCAGAGACTCCCCTTGTCCAACTGCTGCCCCTATCAAACTGCTTCTGTTCTTTATGAGTAGTAGATCTTCATGGGTATGTTACTCCCCCTGTCATAGTGCTCTTCCTTTTTCTCAAGATAGAAGGATTGATGCCTTATCATCAACTTTCACATTATACCTTCTTCATGTCTAAAAAAAAACTACTTTATCATGGCTTCAACAATTCTTACGGAAGCTCTACTTCAATGCTTCCAAACATATTGCAAATAGCCACACACCAAATGTTCAAGTCCAAGTGTTTATGCTTCAATCCATATTCTGTTGTCTCCACAGTCAGAATTAAGAGGCCTTCATAGTCCGAATCAAGAGAAAATGCCACTGAAATTATCTTTCTTGCTATGTCTCTTCAGATGATGATTCCTTTGTATCTTTGTTCTTCTCCTTAAGTTACTGAGCTATATTTGATTGCACAACATTCTCCTTTCTATAGTCCTTTTTGATGAGCCATCTTTTCCTTTTGTTCTTGTAAAGGTCTCTGCAAGTTATCTCCACTAGCAAATTTTAATATCCCATTTGTGACAATCTTTTAAATTCTTTTCACTGATTGGAATCTTTTTTCAATGCTTCAATTTTGTTAGATACTGCCAACTACTCTTGCTTCAAGCTTCATTCTAGATGTATATGTCTATTGGAAAGGGACACATTCTCAAAATACTGTGTAGCTATGCTTTACTCAACTTCTGTAATACCAGCAACATAGTTATTAGCCCTATTTCTCTAGCAATGGATGGCCTTCTCTACTGCTCCAATTTCTACTTAGTGATCAAGTGGAAAACATCTTCAACAATAGTCCAAAGAATGGTTATTAGATCATGTTCTTCAATGTAGTTCTCCTAAGAAATGATCTTTATTAAAGAATGACTTTTAATATAGCTCATCAAGGATTACATAAGGCCCATTCATAGATGGCTTCTGCAAGAATTCTTAATCATCATAACCTCCCCCTAATTGTATGCATGATCTTCCTTTTGGCAAAATATCCCCACCAAATTCTTAGATTGTCGAAGATCAGATCAACGACATGTGTTGTTGGGTGGAGAGTTCAGGTGATTTTCGAATTGTATTTGCTTCTTTCTCCATGCTTGTGTAACTTTCTTTTCTGGCATGGCTCTAGCTTGAGAAGGTGCCCAAATCAAGTTACAATTGTGTGCCATACAACCAATGTTATGACACTTGAAGCATTCTATGCTTCTCATGAATAAGAATTCATGACTTCTTCTTGTGAAATTGCTTGCCAAAGATTGATGGGGATCATTATTAGCCCTATAATATTTTTCCATGTGTCCAAAGTTTGTACAAGAATAATAATCACCAAGAAATAAACTTTGGTACTTGGGAGATGGAGATTTCCTTGATGTACTTCCGAAGCCTTTCTGCCTTGAGATCCTTTGATGATAATTATTGCTTCTCGCATCCTTTACATCATCTACATTTCTTCTTGGAGCAGGGTTTATTTTGTTGTTGCATTCATTGTTGTCCTTTCCTTTCTTGGAACTAGGAGCATCAACATTTCTTTCTGGCTTCCTCACATCCTTTTTGTTTGGAGCATTATCATTCTTGTTTGAGGATTCACCTTCATAGCCAAGATCTGATTTATCAAATGGGAATCTTTGATGGTTAAGCATGTCATCCAAGGCTTCAGAGCTCTTCAAGATTTTTTCCATCCCTTCAACCTTTTTCCTTAGGGAGACAATCTCTTCTTGAAATCTTTCACAATGAGTATTCTTCTTAGCAAGTTGTTTCTCAGTTTCTTCCTTGATATGAGTAGCTTCATTTGATTCTATTTTAATGGAGAGGATATTTGACTTCCTTTTGAATATTTCTTCATTTTCTTTTCCTAGACTACTCCCCATTTCTTCCTTGATTCTTGTAGCTTTACATGTTTCAGCCTTTAGAAGGTTGATGTTAGATTGTAATTTGAATATTTCTCCATCCTTTGCTTTTAGTTGACATATCATAGTGTTTCTCTCCTTTTTTGCTTCATCAACCTATCCTTCTATGATTTCCCATGCTTCCATTTTCTTCTCAACTCCTTGTGCTAACTTTCTTGCTTCTTGTGCTATCCTTCTTAAGCTTGGCAAGCTCTTCATCCCTTTCTTGTACTTGAAGCTTGACAAGGTCAAGTCTCTTCCTTGTTTGGTCTTGGTCACTAGCTAGTGGCTTCTTCTTAAGTTCTTCATTTTTCTTTTTCAAATTGATAATATCTTCCATGGTAGCAATAAGTTTAGTGAGAAGATCTTCTACAAAATGTTTTTCATTCTCTTCATCTTCTAGGTCTTCTTTAGCCTTGATGTCATAAATCTCATTTTCAGCTTCTATGATGGGTTCTGGATTTCCTTCTTGGTTTCCATCATATTCTTCACTAGTGGTCATGGTCAATGCTCCTTTTGAGTGAAGGTCATAAAGTTTGTCCAATATACCCTTTGCTGACGAACATTTTCCTAAGTTGTTCTTTATAGAAGCAGGTAGCCCATTCAAGATTTCCTTCATTTCTTTCGCATTATACTCCTTGGATTATCCATCCATCATGCTATCAACAATCACTTATTTCCATATTTCAATTCCTTGATGTGAGGTCCCTATAATACTACCGATTACCCCATTACTATTGTAGTTGTATCGCTTATTAATATTGTTGTGCCCCTATTGTCCCCATATTGTTATTATTGTGCCCCATAGAATCCCTTTATTGTTATTTTTGTGGCTTTATATTATTATTATTAGGTCGGCTGGGTTATATTATGACTCCTTGGACTCCTATATATAGAAAGGAGGTTTTGTCATTTGAATCATCCAAGAATTGTTCATTTGTGTAATGTAAAGGAGGTTTCCCCTTGAAGAGGCTGAATTCTAAGGCGTTCAACTATCTTTTCTATCTTTTTGTGAGCTGGTTTCATAAAATTTGGTATCAGAGCTTTGGATTCTAGGGTTTCGCTGCTCCAAATAGGTCATCATGGAATTTTCGCTATAACTTTTGTTCTGCAACATTTCAAAAAATAAAAATAAAAAACCCATTTGAGATGAAATCGCACTGAACCTCGGGTTCGAATTTTAGAGATTTTCACACTATATTTGCGGATATATGATCTGAGGAAGTTGGTATTTTTGCAGACTCCTGAATTACATTCCAAACAGGTAACCTAGGGAAAATAGTGATAACTTTCTCTCTGAGCATCGGATTGAAATTTCATCAGAAGGTAGAGAAAGAGGATGGACTGCAGTTTCTCGTATATATTTTTTAGAGCTAAAGGTCGAAACAGTGACTTGTGGCATGTCGTACAAGTTAGCTCTACTGAAGTAGTCTATAATCAGGTCAATGTGGGAGATTTGGCATAACTCTTCCTTGGAGAATCCAATTTCAATGAGACTGGTGGAATTGGAAAGAGGACGCAGGGGGCTACTAAAGATTGCAATTTCATAAGTAGATGATCTGAAATTACAGAGATACATCAGATTCAATATCAAGCTCCTACAAAGTGAAAAAAGGTGTGTAGTTTTTATTTTTATTTTTGCATAAGCTTGGTTTGAAAAATTAGTTTGAAGGAATTCAAAGGGCATAGTAAAGCATTATTATCGGTAATTGATGCCTTGAGGAAAGAAAATGCAAACACCTAGTAAGAAACTTGAAAGCTCTAGCATGACTCATGAAGAAGAGGAAGAAATGCAACATGATATATCAAAATTACCAGACCAAGTGCAACAAGTGTTACTTGCACAAAAAGCAACAGAATCTAAGATGGATGGTTTAAAGAAAGATGTAGAAGCTAAGATGGATGGTTTAAAGAATGGCGTAGAAGCTAATATGGATTGTTTAAAGAAAGGCGTAGAAGCTAAGATGAATGATGTGGAAGCTAAGATGGACAATTTGAAGACATTCATGGAAGATTTGAAGACAGGGAAGGAAGATTTGAAGGCAGATTTGAAGACAGATTTGACAAAGTTTCTATAGTAAATGCTTATTAATGGTGAAAGGGAAGTAGAGAAAACACATGATGAGAACAAAAGAAATGTTAATCATGATTTCATAGACTCTAATGTTGGATCGAAGATCTACCATATTCCAAAAATCGAGAGGAAGTTTGATGGCAAGGATCCTGCAACATGGATATTGCAGATGGAGCAATTTCTCGATCTCAATAATGTGAAAAACACACAAAAGGTACATTGCAACTTTATATTTGGAACCAAATCAGTTTTTATGGTATCAATGGCTTTCCTCTCGTAAATAAATTATCACTTGGGCAATTTTTACGGAATAATTGACAACACATTATGAGGATACAAAAAGCAACACTTTTTTTAGTCAATTGATAAGTCTCAAATAAAAGGGTTCAATAATGCAGCACATTGAGGAGTTCCAAAAATTGAACATAAGGGTAAAAAATATTCTAGAGGAACATAGGATTGATGTGTTCATAGGGACTTTAAAGGATAATATCCAACATGATGTTCACCTTTGGGAACCTGATTCATTAGAGAAGGTATTCAGGTTAGCAAGAAAAATGGAAAGAAAAGTTATGGCAACCAGGAAGCATACCACTCACAACTATAAAGATGGAAGTGTTGTTGCCCCTAGTCTTCCACAACCTATAAGATTGACACCACAACAATTGGAAGAAAAAAAGAGAAAAATGGCTTTGTTACAGTTGTGATAGAAAATACACTAAAGGTCATAAGTGTGCTAAGAAGAAATTATTCTACATAGATTGTGAATAGGAAGAAGAAAAGGAGAAAGAAAGGTCAAAAGAAGAGGATATACTCCAGGAACAAAGCCTAGATAAAGAAGAAATGAATCAGACCATCTCTTGTAATGCATTGGCTAGAATTAGCACTCCTCAAACCATCAAGATAGAAGTACAAATCAAGAAGAAAAAGGTAATAGTGTTGATTGATTCAGGAAGTACCCACAATTTTATTCATTGTAAGATAGCAAAAGAATTGAATTTCTTCCTATATCCAGCACCAGAGTGTCAAGTGATGGTTGCAAATGGATGAACGATATATTTCTTTGGAAAGTGCCATAATATCAAGATATCCATGGGAAAATATGTATTGACTAGCCCAATTCTTTCCATTCCAATCAGAGGTGTTGATGTTGTACTAGGAGTCCAATGGCTACAATCCTTGGGTACAATAGCTTTTAATTTTCAAGAACTTTTCATGAAATTTTATATGGAAGGAAAGGAAGTTGAATTAAGGGGTATTGCAGGGAAACTGGGAACAAATAATCAGCTGTAACGGTATGACAAAGCTTCTAAAAAAGGAACAAGAGGTGTAATTGCACAATCGTGTTTGCTAGATGTTTCCACATCAGAATCATCTATTTCTATAGGTCTCCAAAAATTCTTGGACAATCATTCCAAAGTATTTGAGACTCCCAAAGTTCTCCCACCTATTCGTGATCATGATCATGCTATTCATCTGATTCTAGGAAGTTTTCCTCCAAACATCAAGCCGTACAAATATCCATATACCCAAAAGAGTGAAATTGAACGTATGGTTGCAGAAATGCTAGAGGCTAGTATAAGTCAACCTAGTCAAAGGTCTTTCTCTACTCCAGTAGTATTGGTGCACAAGAAGGGTGGATCATGGCGCATGTGTCTGAATTATAGGGAGCTTAACAAGCTCACTATTAAAGATAAGTTTCCCATTCCTGTCGTTGATGAATTACTGGATGAATTGCATGGATAAATTTACTTCACCAAGTTGGATCTTCGTTTAGGATATCATCAAATCAGAATGAAGACTGAAGACTTTTCGAAAACAGCGTTTAGAACACATGAGGGTCATTATCAATTTTTGGTCATGCCTTTTGGCCTTACCAGTGCACCTTCTATATTTCAAGGTTTGATGAATTCCATTTTCAAACCCTTCCTTAGAAAATTTGTGTTAGTATTTTTGATAATATACTAATGTACAACAAGTCTTGGAAGGATCATACTGAACATGTCGATAGGGTGCTACAACTATTGGAGGAGAAACAATTATATGCAGAAAGATCCAAATGTTTCTTTAGAGTACAAGAGGTGGAATATCTGGGTCATATTGTATCTCATGAAGGAGTTAAGGTCGACCTTAGAAAAATTAAAGCCATTAAGGAATGGAAAAGCCCCACATCCATAAAGCATCTGCGAGGATTTCTCGAGTTGACAGGGTATTATCGCAAGTTTGTTAAGAGTTATGGGAGAATAGAAGCACCTCTAACAACATTATTGAGGAAAGATGCATTTTCATGGACTCCGAAAGCAACAAAGGCCTTCGAACATCTTAAAGAGGCAATGTGCCAAGCACCGGTCTTAGCTACAACGAACTTCACAAAAACCTTTATTATGGAATGTGATGGTTTAGGAAATGGAATTGGTGTTGTTTTAATGAAAGATGAGAGACCCATTGTTTTTAAAAGTTGTCCAATCAAGGGAAAGTTTTTACACAAAGCTATTTATGATAAGGAAATGTTGGCAATACTACATGCACTTAAGAAATGGCAACCCTACCTAATGGGAAGACACTTCAAGGTAAAAACAGATCATGATAGCCTTAAATACTTTTTAGAACAAAGATTATCCTTTGAAGAGCAACAAAAGTGGGTCACAAAGATGTTGGGTTATGACTTTGAAATCATCTACAAAAATGGGAAGCAAAATGTGGTGGCAGATGCATTCTCAAGAAAGGATGAGGATGTGGAAGCATTGTTGTGCACCATTTCTATTATCCAACCAGATTGGATAAACGAAGCATGGGAGGAATGGAAGAATGATGAAGAAGTGTGGGCACTTAGTTGAAAGTTACAGCAAGATTCCAGTACATCTGATACATTTAGCTGGAAAAATGATTCGTTATGGTATAAAGATCACTTATACCTCTGTAAGAATTCCCAACTCAAACAAAAGATTCTTATGGAATTGCACACTTCTCCCTTAGGAGGGCACTTAGGATTTTTAAAAACTTACCACAGGGTTAAGAAGGACTTTTTTTGGGATGGCCTTAAATTAGATATTCAAAAGTTTGTGGCGAAATGTTTTGTTTGCCAACAAAATAATGTTGAAACAATTAAGACCCTAGGTCTATTACAACCTTTATCTATTCCAAGCCAACATTGGGAGGAGGTTTCAATGGATTTTATCACATGTTTACCCAAGTCTGAGGGAAAGAGTGTCATCATGGTGGTAGTTGAAAAAATTACCAAGTATGCACACATTTCTGCATTATCACATCCATTTAAATCCATTACAGTTTCTACTGCATTTATGGAAACAATCTAAAAGCTACATGGAAATCGAAAGATTATTGTAAGTGACAGAGATCCCATTTCCATTGGAAGTTTTTGGACAGAATTATTTTCTTGTCTTGGTACTCAGTTAGCTCATAGCTCATCTTATCATCCTCAATCTGATGGGAAAACTGAGATAGTAAAAAAATGTTTGGAAGGATATATTCATTGCTTTGTATCTGATAAACATACAAAATGGGTCAAATGGTTGCCTCTAGCTGAATGGTGGTATAACACTTCCTTCCATACAACAAAAAAAATGACCGCATTTATGGCACTTTATGGATATCATCCACCATCCATCACATCATATTTAAGAGGAAATTCTAAGGTTCAAGCAATGGAACATCACATCGAATATCAACAACAAGTCCTCCAACTCTTAAAGAGTAACCTTGTGTTGCACAAAATAGAATGAAACAATAGGCAGATCAGCATTGTAGCGAAATAAGTTTTGATGTATGTAATTAGGTATTCCTATGGCTACAACCATATAAACAAATGTCCCTCAAACAAGCTAAGAAGGATAATAAATTATCACCAAAGTGTTATGGTTCGTACAAGGTGTAGCAAAATATTGGTACTATGGCATACAAATTGGAGCTTCCTGCAGCTTCTCGAGTGCACCCAGTTTTGCATGTTTCCTGTTTAAAGAAGGTTATAGGTGACAAGCTCCCAGTTCAAAAAATATTGCCAAAACTTGACAAGGAAGGAAAAATTATATTGGAAGTGGAAGTAGTCACAAAAACAAGAACTCAACAGCTATGAAATCAATCAATTTCGAAGTATCTCATCAAGTGTAAGAACTTATCCGTTGAAGATTCCACATGGGAGGATGAGAATTTTATACAAAAGCATATAGAACTACTCAAGCATTGAGGACAACACTTTTTTGAAGGAGAGGGTCATGTTAGGTCCCTATAATACTACTGATTACCCCATTATTATTGTAGTTGTATCCCTTATTAATATTTTTGTGCCCCTACTGTCCCCATATTGTTATTACTGTGCCCCATAGAATCCCTCTATTGTTATTTTTGTGGCTTTATATTATTGTTAGGTCGGCTGGGTTATATTGTGACTCCTTAGACTCCTATATATAGAAAGGAGGTTTTGTCATTTGAATCATGCAAGAATTGTTCATTTGTGTAATGTAAAGGAGGTTGCCCCCTCGAAGAGGATGAATTCTAAGGCGTTCAACTATCTTTTCTATATTTTGTGAGATGGTTTCATAACACTTGAGTCTTTAAGAAATTCCTCATTCTTTCTTGCCATATATTAACATTTCCATTGAACCATGGAGCCTTCTCAAATTGATTGTCTTCTATTTCAATGTTAGAGGGAGACACATCTTTAAGAGGATTGGAGAATTTCTTCCTTGGCTTCGCCAATTGTGTTCTAAAGATCAACCTTCAAGCTGTTAGGTTTTGAGTGAATGTACTGCCTCTGATACCAATTGTTGGAAATACTAGGGGGGGTGAATCAGTATTCCTTTTCAATTTTTATTTTTACTAGTTAAATCATTTATATTTTGAACAGAAAAATGAACAATAGGAATAAATGATTTTATTAATATAATATTTACAATAAAAAATGTAGAAGGCTCCAATCTATTGCGAAGAACCAACTTGGACTTTTTGTGACACTCCAACCTCCAGGGCACCAACCCTATCTTGTCAAGGCACCAACCTTGGATTTAGGAGCATCAAATACAAGGACACCAATCCTTCCAATTCTGGGGCACCAACCCCAAGCGATACAACCTTATATTGTTAAGGCATGTTTGACAGTAATTCTCTACTTCCAAAATCTTCTTTACTGAATTCTGTCAATTTACAGCTTCACTATAGTCTCCATGCTACAAGATCAATGACAACATGTTTTCATATGAAGGAGTCTTCACAACTCTTCATATTGTCCACACAGAGTCTATAAAGTTACCTCATGATGATATCAAATAGCCATCATGATCTCCAATAATGTCTCCACACAACTTTAGTGTGTCTGCAATTAACTGCACTAAGCTCTCCACAAAGACCAACTCTCTATTCCAAGCCTCTGTTCTCACTATCACGGTAAATGCTTCTGGCATGACTGGTTCTCACTATTCTTACTGTTGCGATCTCTTACTTTCAAAAAAAAATTCACATATGCTTCAATGCTTGGGCTGGCTACTACTCCCTTCAAGTGATGTCAGATGAAACTTTAGTTTTCCCTTCACAAAATTGTTCTTCAAGTTGTGTTATGTACCTGATGAATTTATCATTGGTATGAGCGTTTCAAAGGTTAACTCGATCAAAAAAGTTGCTCGTCCTTCGGCTTCCTCCCAGCCTGCTGGACCTTTGGCTTCCTCTTGTCTTGTTGGACCTACCACTTGCTCTCTTTCTTCCTGTTCACCTTTTTGAACTTTCCTTGTTATCTGTTATAGATTCCTGATACACCTGAACTTTGGCTTCCTTTTTCGCTCACTTGATCTTCGGCTTCCTCTGCTCTTGCTCGAACTTTTGGCTTCCTTATTTGATCTCTTGATCTTCGGCTGCATCTACGCTCACTCAACCTTCTTCACTCGCTTGATCTTTGGCTTCCTGATCTTCGACTTCCCCTGTCTCTTTGAGTTCACCAATACTCAAGAGACACGTTCATTTGGAAGAGAGGCCAAATTACAATAGTGTTGCATATTAAAATTATATCAGAGAGGCCCTTTTCAATATTCATACAATAGACTCATTATTTATGGAGGATTTCATAGGAGAGGCTATACCCACAGGGAGGTCCCACATGCCACATCACTACCTCAATTCGCAATCACAACTTTCGGAAACTCCCGCAATCGTAACCCTTTGTCTTCACGATATAACATTGTCGATGTTGCTATTTCTGACAGATACAATATTCCAATAAGCTTCATTTGATAACTCAATCGGGTCCACAGATTATATTGTAATCGGCAATCGAGTTCACATGACTTATCACAATAGACAGTCCAACAGTGTCAACCCTTTTGAACTTTTCGATTCAACAGATGCGATATTTAGTTAAGCCATGCTATAATGGTGTAGCGAGTTCACAATGCTATCACAATCACAATTTTTCAAGTGGCATTCCTTTGTGATACATAACTTCCAATGCAGATGTGATATACTATTAAATCATGTTATAATGGTGTAGCGGGTCCACAATAATAATGCATCGTTGATCTCATTTTTAATCTGATCGTTGTTGATCCACCTGATCAACAAACCCAATTTTTGATCCTCTACCATTTGATCAAGGTGTTCTAGATCCAATGGTTCATAATGATATCGGATGGGGAACTTGCACAATGCTTACCTTTACAGAGCCGGTAGGGATTATAAATCCTTGATCTACAAAATTTCAGGTCCGTACTTGAGATTAATGTCCAATCATTTTGTGACTCTATATCCATTGGATATATGAGATCATCAAATCTATGGCCAGTGAGAATTCAACTAGCACATGGGTTGACAACAGGCTTAACCCCCACCATTGAATATGACGTAAGAAATGAAAATGAGATCGACGGCTAGGATTTAGTGCAGGCCTTCAGCCACGATCAAAACAGACGTACAATCCTACCCCCACTCTTCAAATAGTTGTGCTCTTTGTTTTCTTCTTTACTTGCTCTAATGACTACGTACACTCCTATCCCCACTCTTCCTATAGATTTCTTCTTGTGGCTTATGTTCCTGTGATCTCCAATAACTTTGTTTATGCTCCTTTGTCGATGTGTTCCTCTTTTCTTCTTCCAATATTTCACGCGATATCTATATTATGGCTCTTACTCTTGGCACATGCGATAGTTCTGCTTTGTCTTGGCTTGTTGCTCCTATGGCTTCTCTTCACTTCTATGACTTCTGATACATTGCTCCAATAGCTATGTTTATGGTCCTCCATTGTTTTCTTCCTATACTTCCAATATGGCTCCTCTAATGTTTTCTTCTCTACTCCTCTAACATCGTTGGTTCTCTTTTTTCTTCCGATAGCACTTACCCTTGGACATATGCGATAACATGCTTCCTTAATGGCTTTTGATGAACTCTTCCTCTTATTCTTTGACTGCCCCTGTTCTTGACTTCCAATGGCTTCCAATGTCTTTCCAATGACTTCCTTAATGGCTTTGCTCCTTGGCTTCTTGCTCCTGTTTCTTCACGGATCTGCTCTGCTTGTCCTTGGATTCATATCACCATTTAGTATCCTAGAATATTTCCATATTGACATCAATGGAAATCTAGATCAACAAGCCCAAGAATCAACAATAGAAAGATGGAATTAATGTCACATGATGCAGTGGATTGTTTGGAGAGATAGATGTGGTAGCCTTAGACGAGAGATTGATCAACGCAGAGCAAGGTTGGAAGTAGTGTAGGTGGCACAATGCAGAAGTCAATAGCAATGTAGAAGATTTAAAGGGTCAAAGACTAGTAGCAATCATATTCCAACATTTATGGTATTATGCTAAACATAGTTAGTTCATAAATTTTGGATGCTTTTATGTTGTTGAACAACATCAATTGGAAAATGATGCAGTACAGAGCTAGTAGTGGTAATGTTAGTAGTATATGTAGAGGGAGTTGTAGTACAAATGCAATAGTGATAGTGGTAGTGTCATGAGCAGCAGTAGCACAATGTTGGTGGCAAGAACATTGCAGAAAGGAGATGCTTCATAGGCAGAGCATCATGCAGTTGGACATTGTTGCTAGAGCAATTTCCTTGCTAAGAGGGAGTGTTAGTTTCTGGTAGCATAAGATGTGATCTAGCCATGAAAATTGGTGGAGGGGCTAAGGCACATAATTTCTAAAGAACCTAGAAACTCTTTGGAGAAATTCCATTTGTATTGTATTTTATTAAAATAATTAATATTTTTAATGGGGTTCCTAAGTATAAAATTATGTAAATTAAAGTATTAATGGGTATTAATTGTTGAATTTCCATGACCTTGGGTCTATATTAGAGTCTTAAAATAACTGACACTACCAAACAAATAATATCAACCATAAAATACTTTGCACATCAAGAATATAAAGCAATAAATCACATATGCATAGAACATAAATAACCTTTTAATTTTTCAACCCAACTTTGTTATATTAACATCATATAATAGAACACTCTAGGGCTCCCATACCAAGGATAATGGCCCTCACACATCCACTAGTACACAACCATATACTATAACCATATGTTTGTAGCATCTAATAGCTCCTCTCAGTCATACCATGTACCTGTCAGGTCCTTTGGCTCCCGATCTACAACTCTTGCCTCTATCAATGCTCCAAGTCCATCTGGACAATGAATCTTAATTATCCATTTTTCTCCCTAGTTGTGCCTTCGGCCATGAAGGCCACAACACATTGAGACTCCTGACGAGTTTTTCACAACTCCACTTGTGAACAACTCTCAATCTTCTCACTGCTACTCTTCACCTACTCTCAGACTTCAACCAACTATGGTCTTCTTGTGCTACAAAGATTAAGACCAACATAGGGCATGAAGGGATGCCACTTATCACTGTAATATGTCCATCTCCTATAATGAACACGATCTACGAGGACTTCCATTCATCTGCTACAGAAGTCCTTCTCCACACACATGCCTTTGGCTACACAATCCTGCTACCAGTTGATCAGACCCTTGAGCTTATCAACAACTACCAAGCTAGCAGTCACCTTTCTCCATCAAGGTGTTGCACTTCAGCTTCAACATGGACACTAACACGTTTTCCTTTGATAGACCATAAGTGTCCAATGTCCTCCAATCTTTGTCTTCTCTCACGCTACCATCCAATAGTCCTTGAGAGACGAAGTTCATGTTGTAGCATCTGCTCCTAGTTAGGGCATCCCCACACTAGGGAGACCCTTAGACATCGCTACCCATAGAATCCACCAATTTTCCATGTTTCCTCACCTTGGACACCATCAATCCATTGTACATGAGTCGATCTGCAACATACCTTGTTTCTGTCCTCTTGCCTCTTGATGTAATGTGACTTTTCTCACCTTAGCTGCTTGGTAGGCCTTCCAATAGTTCACGTAGGATCAACAAAACAAATTTTAAGGGTACCTACAATCAAAAAATCAAACAGATCCTTGCAAGATTGAACCCTTGACCCAATACACCTCTAAGCATATTTTTATTCACCACATTGCACTATCTTTGTGGGATTTTTCACTAGGGCATTGGATCAAAAAATCTTCCCCCTCTCCTTGACTCCCACAACTTCCTTGAACCAATCCAATGTTGGTCAATACAATGAGCCAACAAACATCAAATGTTGTGCCAAAAGGCATATATCGTTTCACTAATTTAGGGCTCTCCATTTCGTGGACTGGTTAGGGAACTATAACAATAGACCTGATAGCCTTCAAAATGCGGCCAGAATAGCCTTCAACAACTACAGATGCCTTTCCAAGAGGGGAGGAAAGCCTTGGCTGCAATGTTGGGTTGTTCCAACTCCATTCCACCCTTCAAGCTCCTCTTATCTATTGCGTCTTGTAACAACATGTTTTTCCTTGGCTGTGATGGCCCTTCTAAGGGTTATTCCTTCACCCAAACACCCTAAAATAGTCCCACAACCTCTTAGCCTCCAAGATCTAGGCTAAAAACCTCTTCAACATCTACTCGCCCTCCTGAAATAGCCTCCTAACACCTGATTGTTCTCTTCTTGGCTTGTTGTGGCTAGGCGGATAAGTTTGAACCCTTCCTTATGTTTCTTGCCCCAAAATTGATCCTAGCTTGCTCAGAAAACACCTTAAGAAACTTGTCCTTCCTGCAAGGTGTACTTACATTCAAATAGTCATAAAGAGTCCTAAACAGAACCTCTTCTCCTTCGTTGGAATCGATCCTAACCTACTTCCATAAAACAGAAGTAGTCTCCTCAATATATAGCCTTTAAGGCCTCCAAAGAGTAATTTGAGAGACACCTCTATTTTATTTTCTCAAGTTGACCTACTTAAAAAATCAATAATTACATCAAATTCAAAAATTCATATCTCCAAAATGGGACCTTGGATTCAGATGATTTTTTATGCATTGGAATGGTCTTTCCGAGAACTATCATCATCATCCATCACATTCCATAAATCCATCATGGATTTGTCCCAAAAGACAATGGCTTCCAAAATCCCCAAGCTTGGGTCCTCAAGCCCACAAGGCCATTTGTGGTGCTTTGAATTCCAACCCTCGAATGCTAGGGCTTGGAGTACCTCCCAAGCTACATAAAAATCAGCACTCCCTCTTAGCGAGGGAGATACCTACAAGACTAGGAATTAATATGACAATGAAACTAGCCCGCCTGACATCCATCACTACAGCATACCATGTAGATGAATTCAATAATCTTGGTAGTGCCTTTACCTCGCCATATCTAAACCTGAAGATATCAATCGTCCATAGGGATGCTCCCTCTGAGGCTAGACTCCCTATGAGTCTATGTGATCTCTATTGGCTCAGATCTAGAAGCACTCATCCTCCTAGATCAAATATCAATCATGAAAATCGCACCAAACTCGGATATGCAACACCATGATCCAATAAAAACTCTAACCTGCCAATATCCAGTTCATCACATGAAGCCATATCGATCAAACTGATCTCGTCTATACCAAAGAAACCCTTGAGTTGTCCCAACCATCCATGGCACATCAACAAAAGTCCATGATCAACACTCTCCCCTACAACAAACTGTTGTTCACTTGGCTCACCACCAATCCACTAGAACTCCCACCCAATATTGTTGGCAAACCATTCAAGACCACATCTCCATGTCTTTAGCTAAACCCTTTGCTCCATGATCTAGACACCTTGTTGCGGGGAAAAATATCTGACTCGGAATGATTCTATCCCTACTCTAAGGGTGATAGTTCCTTAGCAACAACGGAAAGTAAAGCTTTGATATTTTCCTTTATGAAAGTACAGAGAAGGAAGAAAAGATTGACCAACCGATGCCTCTCGCTTTTGTCGATCCTGTCTTCTCTCGTCGTCTCTTGTTCCCAGCTCCTTGCTCCCTTTGCCGGCCCAGCTACACAAAGATCCTACAAAAACAAGAGAGGGAAACTACAAGAAACAAGTACTCATAACTGATGCATGGATTAGAGTGAATCAGATATACAAGTAAATACAAAACATCAATGCAATACAAGTATATAGGAGAACATTCAAAGCTTTATTGATAGAAGTAAAAGGTTCTGAGAAGGTTACAACCACAAATGGCTCCAATCCAGTAGCACCTCCCCAGCAGCAAGAAATCTCCTCTTCCCCTCTATAAAAGCAATCACCCAATAGCTCTAACTGTAAACCAACAGCACTTCCTTGCTTTGCCCAAAATTCCAGCCTCCCTAGACCTCATAGGAGAGCTCTATATATAGGAGATTTGGACAAAGGATGAGTCAGCTTGAGGCTGGCTTCAAGCTGACTAGTGTCCTCTCCCTCTTCAGTTATACTTCAGTTCTTGAGTCCACCTGGAGATCCTTACTTCCACTTGGAGTTTAAGAATCTCTTACTCATCACTGGGCGAATTCCCTAATCCAAGTGTCATTTTGGAAGCTTCCTGGGCATTGACACCTTGAGAAATGAGCCTGCCACTTGTCCAAACACGTTCAGCGCAGGTAGCTAGTGTTGGAGTTGACATTCAGTGCAGGTAGCCAGTGTAGCAGTTGACATTCAGTGCAGGTAGCTAGTGTAGCAGTTGACATTCAGTGCAGGTAGCCAGTGTAGCAGTTGACATGATCCATAAATAGCCTGTTTTTGAGTGTTTTTAGGTGGAGAACTGATTAGGAGTGCCGTGGTTTGCTGACCTTGCTCCTCTAGGGGTAAGAACAACATGTTTAGGGACTGAGGATCCCTGTAATTATTGACATTTCATGCTCCATGCTGCGAGGCACAAAAATGTCTATAACAGTTGCCCCCTAAAGTATGAGGTCGTTTATCGGGTGAAATGCTTTATCCAGAGGGTCCGAAGTTCATTCAAGTGCTGAGAGGTGCCCTGTAATACAATACAATACAATACATTATTTTTCATCCTGCTTTCATGGTCTAGCTGAGGCGGGCATTCCCATGCTCAGATTTATAAATACATTTTGGTACATAGAACAGACGATCGTCTGATGGTAGATTGATAATTTTCTGCTGAAATTATCATCCTTTGAATAGGATGATCATCTGCTGCAATGATGTACATGACAAATGCTTTTATATTTCCTGAATATATATCGCAGCCCGGATGGATGAAACTAGATCCGGGGTCTTCAAACTCGTTCGATCTTCACTCTAAGTACAAGTCGATCCATGTGAGAATTTCGCTGAAGTCGAACATGGAAAGACATCGCTTGATTACCGGTCAATGATGAAAACTGTTAACAAGCGCGAGAGGAATCACCGATAATGATAATGACCCTCAAGGTACTCCAGTGCAATTCACGTGGCGTAAATAAAGGACTTGGCGTCGAACGCCACGCAAAATCTTCTGGTCGAAGGTCATTGATGTATACCTGTTGCCGGAAGTGAGAAACTTGCCATTGAGGCATGCAAGCTTCAAAGTACTGATGGGGGTGTTCCTAGATCAACTTCTTGGATAATGAGCTGAAGTCGACAAGAAGCGATCCGTCAAAGGACGGCCTTAATGAATCCCACATCAATGACACGGAACGAAGCTAATGATTTTAGTGGAGGTGAAAACAAACTGTGACATATGATTCAGGGTGGCGATCATGAATGGATGAAGGATAATGTATGGCAGTGGATGGGACACGGTTGACACTTTCAGAATGACCTCTCTTGAACATATAACGACACTGATGCGATGGATCGGTAGCATTACCCCAAAATGTGGATGGTTTGGTGAAGACCATGGTGATGAGACCGGTGAATGAAACAACACAACCCAATATGGTACGGAAGAAAAGTTTCATGTTCAAGAGAGACTTGCTACCATTAAGCTTTGATGTTCTCCCAATTTTCCCCTAGTCATTTCTGACCAATACCTCTTTATTTTTGTCAAGCTTGAGGAGGATAACATATGCTTGTTCTATAACCTGCCCTTCGGGAAAGCCTATCGCTATGATTTAACGAGCTTAGCGATAGGGAAACCCGTTCTCGTCTAAAGACAAGTTTGTCGCTATTTAATCAATTTAACGAGTCTAACGACAAGGAAAACTCGGTCCTTTTCATTTTTTTAGAGAGTCTGAAAAGGTACAGAAAGCTAACTCCATAATTCCTTTTTCGTCATCTAATCCCTTAAGTCCGAAAAAGTATAAAACAATACAGAAGGGATGGGTGTTCGGTACTTTTAACGAGCCGAACAAGACAAGCGCTCGATCTTTTTGTGCAATAATCCCTCAGGTCCAAAAAGACTAAAATCTAGAGGAGGGATAGCTCTTCCGGTCGTTTAACGAGCTGGAAGGCCAAAACTCGGCAAACTTTTCATATTTTACGAGTCAGGAGAAAAGAGCTCAAAGAAGACTCGTCTTTTGAGGAACGAGTGATAAACAGGGATAGCAGCAGATTCCAGGTACAGGTTGGAATTTTCCAATCACGGCAGTGTCACAAGGATGGCTAAGTGAAATCACTCTTCGCAGTTGTTTCTCAAAAGAGGTAAACACACAAATGGAAGTGAACGATCGACCAAATGACGGTGGAGGTGACGGTGCACAAACATGACCAAGGCTTTTATGGCTGATGAATTTACGATCTCAAAAGGTCATTTACCGGTTCATTTTTTCTGAATGAGCTTGAACTCTGAAGGAAAGCCTTCTCATAAACTTATGTTTATTTTTTAATGAGCATGAACTATGTGCTAAAACTGCTCGAATCTTGCATTTATTTTTTAACGAGCATGAACTATATGCTAAAACTGCTCGATATACCAGTCATAAAATCAGAAATGCCTCCTGTGAGATAGATATTTTTTTTTTAAGGAGCTTTATCTCACGAAGCTATGCTCCAAATTTGGCAAGTTTGTATTTTGCCCCACAGGCTTTCTTCATACAAGGTCGGAATCGGCTAATCCTACTAGTTTAAAGGGTTAGACCTACAGGTTTAAAGGGAGGACCTAAAAATTTAAAAAAATAAATAGTCATCCCTCGCTCACATTCCAAAAGTTTGCATGCCCCCAGGTATAGGATAGAATTTCAGGCTGCCCCTCCTCTCCCCCACTTCTGTTTTTCTTTGGGTGTTCACAGCTACTTGTCATCTTGCCAATCTAATGCTAACGATACTAGTCTTCTCGTTATTTTAAGGGGTCTTACGCGGTACTCAGGCTTCCCGTCGGCCCAACTTTTAATGAACAGCTAATTGTGACAAGAGAAGAACACTTCTCAAAGACAAAACATTGGAGAAAAAGAAGGAGGCTTGCCTCTTTCTTATTATCCGAAGAGGGTTCTATTTGCTGCCGCAAATCAATCTCTTTCTTCGGTGATGTCTATCATTGGGTTACTCAAAGATGGATACCCTCTGTCACAACAATAGAATCTCTTTCTTTGGAGGCTGCCCCTACTTATCCTTCAAAACATTTGTTTTAATGGGTGAGGCTTGCTTTCCCCAAAGATGGTTACTACTTGTCGCAATAAGGGAATTCCTACTTGGGCATTGCCCACATCTTTAGACAAAGGTGAATGACATGCTTGTCAAACACATAACTTTAACAAAAGAATACTATTCCAGAACAACCCCTCTTCCATCCACGGACGGGGTACGGACTAGTCATATTCTTCTGCGGAAATACTACTTTATACCCAGGGTTTCTTCTGCCCAAAGCAGACCAGGGTGCATGCCCCCTGGGTTCCAGTCTTTCTTTCCGAATCACTCACACTCATCGGGAAGGAGGACTGGAGGTGGAGGCAAATCTTGAGTGAACAGACCATTTAGGATTGGTATTTGACTATTTGCTATGCGAGATCCCGGAAATGAAAGTTGGTCTACGAGCTTGACCATCCTTCCTTCGTGTGGAAAACACATTACTCTAAAGAGTGAGGAGACTATCGCTCCCATGCAATAAATATAGTCCCGTTCAAGGAGTAGGTTATAATCCAAGGGTCCTTGGACGACCATCACGTTCAAATTAACGGTCTTCCCTTTCAATGTAACAGGCACATTGGGGAGGATTCCTAATGGTCGACTGGTTCCTTTATCAAAACCTGAGAGATTTCTTAACTCAGGTAAAAGCACCGGCGAACCCAGTGCTTTCCAAGCAACAGAGGAAAGGATACTCACAGACGCCCCTTCATCAATGATAGTACCAGCCATAATCATTCTATAGATCTGGACAATGATTCTGAATGGTATACTGGCTGGTAACCGGGGTCTGCCTAGTTGATTCCAATCAAAGGATACAACCAGGTTGCTTGGTGGTGGGACCGAATACACGGTCGGGTATGACCCTGATGATGGGGGGCTGAATTTTGCCGGCTCTACCTCGTGAAGATGAAGGATAAGAGGAAGAATTGTAAGAAGTGGAAGGCTGGTGGGTAACTCTAGATTGGTCTGACTGTTGATTCGATTGCTCAGGATTAGTGGCGATCTGGACTACATTAGTTGAAAAGAGCCATACGGGTAGGCCAATTGTCAATCCTGGAAGTGACAATGTTGCCATATGGGGCGCACCAACATCTCCCCAAGAGGAGAAGGGGTTTGGACTTCCTCCAAGGTTGTTTCCTTGGTTGGTGGGCTCCATACTTTTCAACTGGAAGATCAACGTGGGAATAATAGGTGATTATGTTCCGCTTAAAATAAATTTTATTAACGACGCTTTTAGACACAAACTTGCTTTTTCATGTTTTAAGAGTCGAGAAAAAGCTAAAGATGGCTCTAGTCGCCTTCGATGTATTAACGAGCCCGAAGTGACAAATGCTCGGTTGGACTTTTTCAGTTATAGAGTTTGAGAAAGGCCAAAAGAAACTTCTCTGGAGATCTAGGCAGAGGGTGTGCCAAACCTTTCGCGAAACCACAGAATACGTTTTATGGTACGGGTGGTCGATCTTCATGAATGCTGTGTTCACTGCATCGCGATCAGTAGGGCGGCCGACACGGCTTCCTAAGGATAAAGGATAAATTCCTATAGGGGTCTCCCAATATACGCGATGGTACGCGGGAGCACAAGTCCGTATTAGTGCCACCGACTCTCAGGAGGAATCACCCACCTTCGCAGAGATCGACAGTCACTATGTTTAACGACGCCGGAACACGTCTCTACCTAGACCTCTAGATGTTTGTGTTATGTTACAAAGCGTTGTTATGTAAATTGGATTTATTTTAATGTTGATCTTGCTTAACAGTTTGCCTTTAAGGATCACCACGAGATGTATATATACAACTTCCTAAATGCAATCTAAGATGAGAAGCAAAACTTTTCAATCTTTCAACTTTGAAAACCTTAATCTACTGAGGGAAAAGAAAGACATCAACTTTTCTCACAGATCATAGAACACACACTAAAATGCAAATTTTCCTAAATCGTCAAGCACACAGTCAAATGCAAAATGCACAATGCATGTATTTTCTTTTCTTTTTCCTTAATGTTGATGTAAGACAAAAAGGAAACTGTTGTATAACTTCGAATCTAATTTCAAGCGAAAGTAAACAAGCTTGTCCAAAATCAAAAGACACCTTAAGATCGACTTGTTTAGATACTGGAAATGTATAGATTCAAACCATAAGATGAAAAACAAACTAACTCAAATAGCCATGAACAGTAATAAAACTAGCTCTTAAGATCACAAAGACACTTTTACAGTTCAGGATCTAAGAGGCCACAACTATACTGGTTTGCTTTTCACAATGGGAAACTGTAACTAAAACAAGAAATACTGAAAGAACAATCACAGTTTCATCATACAACTGAGGCGGAATAATGTCAAGGAAAGTTGGTTTACAGCAAGTACAAATGACAAGCAATCAGCAGCAAAATAACAGTGAAAACAGGGCCAAGACTCAGTGGGAAACCTCAGGAAGACACTGGCTAACTGGTTCAGCGTAGGCTCTGGTCTATCAAACTGACTCTCAGCGCAGTTCCCGAAGGGAGTACCTGCGCTGAAATGCAGACTTCCTGTGGACAGCCTGCACTGAGACACGAGAGTTGCGTTTACAAGGATTTCCGGGTCATAAAAAGCTCAAAAATTCACTGTTTTTGCTGAAATAAAAAGCTATAGGTCAAGTACAAGCTAAGGGATGATCAAGAGGGTGAAAATCTATCACAAAGAGTACAAGAGGATCTTTGTAGATCAGCTCTTCAAATCATGAACTGGCTCAGAAATGAGCCAGAGTAGCTGTCCCTCTACTTCGCTTTTGATATAGTCAAAAGCTTTTCGATTCGGTACTCTTTGGTTCAGGAAATGAATAGCAAAGATACTAAAAACACAATCAAACGGATACGCTCCCCAGCGGAGTCGCCAGTTTGTTGCGGGGAAAAATATCCGACTCGGAATGATTCTATCCCTACTCTAAGGGTGATAGTTCCTTAGCAACAACTGAAAGTAAAGCTTTGATATTTTCCTTTATGAAAGTACAGAGAAGGAAGAAAAGATTGACCAACCGATGTCTCTCGCTTTTGTCGATCCTGTCTTCTCTCGTCGTCTCTTGTTCCCAGCTCCTTGCTCCCTTTGCCGGCCCAGCTACACAAAGATCCTACAAAAACAAGAGAGGGAAACTACAAGAAACAAGTACTCATAACTGATGCATGGATTAGAGTGAATCAGATATACAAGTAAATACAAAACATCAATGCAATACAAGTATATAGGAGAACATTCAAAGCTTTATTGATAGAAGTAAAAGGTTCTGAGAAGGTTACAACCACAAATGGCTCCAATCCAGCAGCACCTCCCCAGCAGAAAGAAATCTCCTCTTCCCCTCTATAAAAGCAATCACCCAATAGCTCTAACTGTAAACCAACATCACTTCCTTGCTTTGCCCAAAATTCCAGCCTCCCTAGACCTCATAGAAGAGATCTATATATAGGAGATTTGGAGAAAGGATGAGTCAGCTTGAGGCTGGCTTCAAGCTGACTAGTGTCCTCTCCCCCTTCAGTTATACTTCAGTTCTTGAGTCCACCTGGAGATCCTTGCTTCCACTTGGAGTTTAAGAACCTCTTACTCATCACTGGGCGAATTCCCTGATCCAAGTGTCATTTTGGAAGCTTCCTGGGCATTGACACCTTGAGAAATGAGCCTGCCACTTGTCCAAACACGTTCAGCGCAGGTAGCTAGTGTTGGAGTTGACATTCAGCGCAGGTAGCCAGTGTAGCAGTTGACATTCAGTGCAGGTAGCCAGTGTAGCAGTTGACATGATCCATAAATAGCCTATTTTTGAGTGTTTTCAGGTGGAGAACTGATTAGGAGTGTTGTGGTTTGCTGACCTTGCTCCTCTAGGGGTAAGAAAAACATGTTTAGGGACTGAGGATCCCTGTAATTATTGACATTTCATGCTCCATGCTGCGAGGCACAAAAATGTCTATAACACACCTACAACTTCGTCTGAGTTTCTTCAAATTGTTAATTTTTTAACCCAACTTCGTTATATTAACAACATATAATACAACATTGGAGGCATCCTGTACCAAGGATAATAGCTCTCATACATCCACTAGTACAAGACAAGATACTCTGACCATCTAGGTGTAGCATCTAACATCTCCTCTCAGTAATTTGATCAGATCATGATATCAAGATCATACAATATCAATTTTGAGTGAAATGAGTTATGTTAGATTTCGGTCACTAAGATCTACGCACTGGTATAGGTTTCGAGCATTTTCAAGCACTTTTGATTTTGAGCACTAAACTATTCCCTTAGATTAATTGATATATAGGCACTATATATAGTGTTTAAATTTCTCCATTTTTAAAGCAGATGGTTTTTGAGATTCATCAAAGTCTTATCTTTTCTCATTATTCTTAAAGAAAAATTCACCCATGAGTTTTAAATAAATCTAATGAATTGCATTAAAATTTACAAAACCTATAAATAAAAAATTTCATCAATAAAGTTCTCAAGATAGAAATGGGAACTATATAGTTCTTACTATAACTAATTTTAATCAAAGAAACAAAATATTGTGAATACCACTAATCCTATACCTACCTACATTATTTGAAAAATATTACAAATAATAATATACAATTATATATATATATATATCAATTAGTTTATATTAATTCAACTCGAAAATAGGTGAGCAACTTTACATTCAGAGCGAAATCTACATCTTCATTGTTTTATAATTTCACAAAAAAAAAATCTTCTACCTAGCTAATTACTATCTAGACTCCTAGCATCATTTATTTTATAATCTCCAAAAGAATCCATTATACACTATATACTTGTAGACCATATAAACCAAAAAAATTAACCCCTAGCATCTTGCCCATGTTCACAATTTCCTTCTTCTTCTAGATGAACAATCTCCTCATGATGGGGAGGGTCCTCATGGATAGGTTGTTCAAGAATTCACCCTAGTGTTTCCCTTCTCATGTGCCTTCAACTGTGTTTTCCTTTATTATGAAAACCACCTTACGGATTTCCAACATTGTTGTTTCGATAGTCCACCTTGAAAGCCAACCTATCCAGGGTCATATGCAAGAAGTATATGTTACACAAAAATATCGTCACCATGATTATTTGCAATCAGTATGGGTCTATCATCACTTGTATTGTCCTCCTAAGCAAGTCTCAGACCTCAACTCTTCAAGTCAAGCTTTGAGCAATCCATCCTGCATAATTTCCATAATTTCACAGTCTTAATGATATTTCAACGACCAACAATCTCTATTTATAAACCATCTCTTCTTGACCACATCTACCTCAAACTCTCTACTCGCATTATATTCCTTCTTCATGGTTGTGTAATTATTTGACAATATTGGCCATCACTAGGTCACCTTAGTTATGCATGGACTCAAACCAAATTAAGGCATTCAAGTCTTGTTCCATCAGAGAAAAATTTTCCGTAACACAATATATATAAAAGAGTAGCCAAATCCTCCACCTACAAAACAGGATGGGGCCTTCCTCATTGATGGCACAACCAGAGTGAGCTCCATTGTAAAACCAAAAGATTGCAAGCTACCATCTCCATAATTTCAAGGAGTTAGTCTACATGTAGACTCTAGACAATTCCTATCTTGACAAAATTTAATTCAATGTTATTCAATATCCAAATCTATATGTATCAGGATATTATATCCCATATCAACATACAATTTTCATTCATGGGATATGTATTATAATTGGATAACCATCATTCATTATTAAGACACCTGGTTTAATGGTTTCACCTTTTTTATCTAGCAAATATGCAACTTGGTAATTGTGCCTTTTGATATAATAAAATTCGACCTTTTCATATTTCTGAGCTTGCATCCAGTTTTTGTGTGTCATTGAAGGGAGATCCATTTTTGCAGCCTCTCTAACTTCGAGGAATATTTGAATTACAATTATGGAGCCCCCAAAGACTTCCAATTGAGTAATCCATTTTGCAATTTTGAATTCCAATCTGTGCCATAAAACAAGAATCTATGCTTTATTATTAGTTTCTCTTCCTAATCTTGAGGGGAATTGTGTCTTTCTTTCCTCCTCAGGGTGATAAATTACACCTCCCGCTCCTGCCTCCCCATAATAAAATATATTTACTAAAAAAATCATAAATAATTCTTATTTCTTAATATTTATTTATTAAATTGATTGAAATATTATTAATTAATTTGATTTATATTTTCATTATTTCCATATCAATAGTTTTTTTCAGAAAACTTCAATTGCTAAACATGTAAAAATGTAAAATAAATTTGAGTACAAGTTACATATTCCAATTCCTAGAAATATCTAACCCATGACTACCTAATGGAATGACATAAAGCTATAAATAATAGTGTTAAGAGTATGAATATTTACTATTTTGATCTTGAGCATGTAGAACTAGGTCACACTTATCAACTTTCTTTTCTACCTTCTTTCTCCATTGCATGCATCCATATGTTCTATAATTATTCTGAGATGATAATATATTGTCCTTAAGTTGACATTCATATGACTTGTGATCAAATTTGTGAGAATAGAAGCATTAAGTGATATCAAGGAGAGGAACATATGCATTTTTATCTAGATTGATGTTTGTTTTGAGGTATGTGAATCCATTATTAGCCGCACTTCTCTTAGAGTTTAAAAAATCAACTCTTTTGACATAAGCTATAGAATCTATGGATTTATGTCCAAATTTTTCACAACAGTAACAATATCCATAGTAAAAATATTATTTCTTGCTAGTCGATGCCATTTTAGGATAAAATATGTAGACATTTGATAATCCTGTCTCCCGAAGAAGTATGGGCTCTAATAGTTTGTTGTTTTATTGCCCATTCCTTTTGTCTTCTGTACTTTTCTGGTAGTGTTTCTTTGTAGCTAATCATTTGATGTTGAAGTGTTACTCAATCTTTTGTTTTCGGATTGATTTGAACTATCATTGTGTCCCCTGATATCTTTTTAAAAATTTATTATACCTTTATCCTCTACCTTGGATTCACTGGATTCTCCTTAACAGCCTAATCTAGTGTTTATGAGTGGTGGCCTATGAGCATTTAATACCACATCTAGTTGTTCAGAACACTTTATCTCTTGAATATTTGTGTTTAATTATGTTTGTGCCTTCCGTAGTTTCTTCTTCATACTTACCACCTCTTCTTCCAATATTTCACACTCCTTGATTTTCTCTTTTATTTTCTGCATCAAAATTCCACCTTCTTTTATTCTTCAAGTTCAACTTTCACCTTGATAATGTCTTTTAAATTCGATTCTTCTTTTACATATTTCAATAGGATCTCTTTCTTCTTTCTATTCTTCAGTTTAAGCCTTTATATTTCATCTAAGGCACTAATCAACTCCCCCTCAAGATCTACCTCACCTTCCTCTTCATCTTCATATTCCTTGCAATATTTTTCAAGTTCTTCCAAGGCCATCAATATCAATCACTGGTTCCATCTTCACTAAAGGATTCATTGGAACTTTTAGATACACTGCTATTCCCTTGAGCATATACGATTTTTCTTTTAAAGTTTTTCTCTTTCTACATTTTATGGGACTTGTTCTTTTCTTTCCTTTAAGATAGTTCTATTATTTCTTATAAGGACATTTTGAGGCATAATGCCCCACTATTCCATAATTAAGACACTTGAATGGAATTTTTCCTTTGTACTTACATGTACCTTTCTTCAACGTTCTGATAAATTTCACTTCTTCTTCATCAGAACCTAAGCATGGGCATTCCTTTCCTTCTATGCACTTTTCTGCCTTGAAAGTTGTCTCTCTAGTGTCTGCTTCCCTTTTAGAATTCTCATCTCATACGTTTTCAGGGAACCAAGCAGGTTATCCTTGTTCAAAGTATCAAAGTTTGTTGTCTCTTCTAAAGCTGGAACCCTAGGATTGAATTAAGTAGGTAAGGACCTTAATATTTTATGAAATATTACACTTTATTTGGTTGTTTCTCCTAGATCCATCATGAAATTTAGGACTTCATCAACTCTTAAAAATAATTTAACAATAGATTCATCTTTATTCATTTTTAAGGTCTCAAATTGTGTTTTATATACTTGTAATTCGGTCATCTTTACCTTTTTACATCCATCATGAATATTTTCTAATTTAACCTATATATATTTTTTTTTCTAACAATGAATTACTTTAATAGATTTGGACTCACAGAGACCAGTCAGAAGCGCATTCAGAGCTTTTACATTAGTTATGAAATCTAGTTTCTCATATTTATCACTAGTCATTTCCTTTGGTTCTTCACATATTTCCATCATAGAAGCCCATACTTCTATTCTAAGATACATTAAATATGTATTCGTTCTCAATTTCTAGAAAGCATAGTTTGTACCATTAACTAGAGGGGATCTATTTGTTGAGCACCTATCTTGACTAGCCATTTTAATGACTTAGGATCTCCTTCTCTGATACCAATTGATATTTATGTTTGAACAATATTTGGGGGGGGGGGGTGGGTAGTGAATTAGTAATTTAAAACTTCACCTTTTTCTCAACTTAATTTTATTCTTATGCAGCTAATGTTTTACGTATGTGCTCTATTATTATTGGATTGATTTTGCAGATGTCAAAGAGAGAAATTTGCAGTTATACTGATCAAGAATTCAAGAACCCAACTTGAAGACACCATATATAAGTGGAAACCCTGAAGGGAGAAAACTACAAATTTTAGGCTGAAATTGATGTGAAGGAAAGCTACTACTCCTTATTACATCATATTTTTGTAGGTGCCAATCTACAAGAGGCTCCTCCCTCAAAGGAAACTCCAACTCCCACAATTGTTTTGCAGGATAGAACCCACAGGAGGCTCCTACCTCAAGAGGCTACAACCTATTCCTTATCAAGCTAAAACATATAAAAGAACAATAATATATCATCCAGAATATCAAGTCAAAAGTGTTGGTTACCTTATATATAGTTTTTCTTTCAAGTCTAGTGCAAATTTTCACTTCTCCTTTTCAACTTTGTGCCTTTTATCTTATTTCTCATCAACTTTCTCATGCCGACTACTTCACTTCAAAATTTTTGTTTCCATTCCACATTGTATATTTTATAAGAAGGCCTTGTTGGTTGTTTGTATTCTTTGTCGGATTATGAAATGAAGCATTTTCTTTTGGTCTTCTAAAAACTATTCAAAATCTTATCACTTCATTTTCAGTTCTAGAAAAAAAGTGTAATACAAAATAGAGCTGAAATAAAATAACTCAATGAGTAATGATTACAAGAGACAAAGCAAATTTGTATTATCTTGTATCATACATTTTTTGTTCAATAAAAGCATATATTTTCAATTTTTGTCTCAATATTTTATGTTCAATTTGACCATAATCAACATTCACATTGATTGTAATAGCCTTTTCACTTCACATTATTTTCAACCTTCTACAATAATCACATTCAACATAAATTATCACCAATTCGATTAATGACATTAATGCCAATATTGCCAACTTATTGATGCAATCATCCTAATTGAATTGTGCATCCCTTTTCTGAGGGTATTTACTCACATTTCAAATTTTTATCGCAAATTGAAGAAGGAAAAGAATAATTATTCTATGGTTTAACTTTTGTCATTTATAATTCAATGATATAATTCTTGGTGTGATCACTATTTCTAGTCGCTATAAATTCATTTCTAAATACATAAATAAGCCTATGAACTTAAAATACCCATGAGGTACTAAATGTGTATAGAATTAACACTTACATTTTTCATCCCAATAATTTCTTTCTATATTTTTGGCAAACCTAATAGTAAAGCGTATCCCTGAGAAGGTAAAAAAATATAACTTTTAAACTATGCTATCAAAAATTTAATGTTGTCCTTGAATCTAAGGTAGTTTCGATATGTTTTGGTTTCCATGAAAAGATAGATAACATGGTCCCACTTGTTAGAAAATTATATATTACGGAGCAATGGAACACATAAAATATTGCAGAAATATAAACACAGAAAACGAAAAAAATAAGAGAGTCACAGATATACGTACGTTTTCACCCAGGGGGGCTACGTCCCACCCCGAACAACCAGTCCTCCTTTCTATTATCCATAAAAATGAAGAGACACAACCTACAACAAATCCGTTGTAATATCCTCTATTTTCTCTCACAGTCTCACCTCTTGTTTCTCGCTCACGGAATACACATCTATCTCACAGCCTCAAATACAATACCCTCATACAAGAGAGGGGTTTCCTTCTAGGGCTAAAAACCCTAAACTAAACATAAGTTCTAACCGTTAGATCATCCGCCTAATGAACGGCCAAGATTGACTAGAAATTACTAT